>JBBCBC010000025.1:32452636-33122636 GCA_037126765.1 Stenogyne calaminthoides | reverse complement strand
ACTTTAACTATATATGCAATCAATTAGCGTGGATAAGTTCAAGTGGTTAGAGCTCCACATCGATTTAAGAGACTAGGGTCTTAGGTTCGAGACCACGGAGGGAAAATTTATTCTATATGGTGGTTTCCCTTGTGGTGGGATGATGTTCCCCCTCTTGTGGTGGTTGCGATTCCGTTGCGGTCGTTTCAGGGTTACTTGGTTTGGTGGTTAGCATGCAGTGGGCGAAGATGTTGTCATCACGTGTCCGGTGATAGAATGATGTAATTGATATTTTGTTTTAAATAAATTATATGCCAATTCCTTTTATCTTTGATAATAATTGCGTGAAAAATTGTCCCATTATCTGAGTAATTTTTTCTTCGTTTTACACCTATGCTTCATGGTATAAAGTGGAGAGGGAGATTAAACAAGTGTAATTAAGCTAAAACGTGGTTTATTAATTAATTGCTAGCATCAAATACGTATTACTTTTTTTAAGGAAAAAAGTTATTCTGATTTAGTGGCCGGAGGAATAAAATCGATTCACTTTTTAAAATAATAACATTCAAAATTTCCAACTTAGGGAAACTAGCATAAAATGTTGGGTTGTAAATATCATTTTGTTGATTTTTTTGTTACAAGAAATTCACTTTTCTAGGTCGTTGAAATTTTTAAAGTGTCATGCTCAGAAAAGTGCACGTCCTTTTGGCCGGAGTTCGGTGAAAATTTTAAAATTTCACATAAAAAAGACTGAATTAACGTATTTATGTTAAAATTAAAAAAGTAAAATATTACAGACTAAAAATAGAATCCTACAAGCTCTCAAAAAAAAAAAAAAAAATCCTCTGAAATTCTACCGGGTAAAAATATTTTCTATAAATTTATGGATCTGTATCCTGTAAGTGCTCAGCGCGTTAGCGAGGCTGAATCGGCTGGCCAATCGGGAAGTCAAAAGAGTCAAACATGAGATGATTTGTCATGTTCATTTGTAATACTACCCGGAATGTTTACTACCGTTATACGTATATCTGGCCCGGATTTTTGGGAATAGCTCGAGGTTCTTCTTGATGATCTTGTTCGATTATTTGCTTGTTTGTTGGTCAAATTCAGCAAGTACATCAAAATCCATAATTTTTTACCATCAACATGATCTAAAAATCATAATTCAACATATTGAACTTATGTCTTATAACACATATATTTATGTCAAGTTATAATAAATACCAAATTATTCAATGGGGCAATAAAGTTATTTCTTTCCTTGCATGATGTTAAAAGTTGAACAAGAAGCTATTAGTACTAATCATTGTTGAAACTTTATAATTAGATAATCAAAACCAACACTCAATCTTCATTTCGAAGGAAAATGTCAACTTATTTAACAATATTTCCCATCAATCTACATTATTATAGTTCCTAATTATTGTCACAATTACAGATAATGCATAGTTGTGATGATCATTCCAATTTGAAAAGAAAACCTCTTAGAGTGTGTCCATCAATGATTGTTTATCCTTAATTTACAGACTAATGTATGGAGACAATTTATTCAATATGCATCCTAAAATAGATCCAAAAATGAAAAGACAAGTCCACAATACTTGGCGAAAAAAGTTTTTTTTTCCTATAATTTATCACTTTTGATTTTGGTCCTATTAACTTTTACATTTTCAATTTTTAAACGATGTAATTTTGCACTTTTAATTTTTGCCTTTTTTAACTTTTAAATTTTAATTTTAGGTCACGTTACTTACACATTTACCATTTTTTATTCATGTAATTTATGGGAATAAGAAAAAAATTAAAACAAAAATTAATAGGACAAAAAATTACATTAATGTGTAAATTATAGGACAAAAAATCAAATTTAATAGTTCGCATGACAAAAAATCAAAAAAGCGGCAAAATTATAGGACAAAAAAAATTATTTTTTGCTCAAAAAAATTAATTTATTTCTCAAGATTTCTATGAATCAATTCTGTATAAAATACAAAATCTAAGTTAATGAATATAGATAAATAAAAAATATTTAAAAATTAGCATTTTTATGGCTGCTGGGATTCAAGCCCAGGTCTCCACGGCCACAATGTGGAATTCTTACCACTAAACTACAGACACTTTTATATGTTTATAAAATAAAAATACTTTTATTGTATCAATTGTTTTCTTCTTTTGAAGAAGAAATTATTTTTAAATGTCGTTTTAGGCTTTTAGCCCATATTTCCTCTATTTTTTTAAATATTTAAATAAAATTGTAAGTCAGATAATATTTCCTCCAATTCTTTTTTAAATATAATTTTAGCACATATTTGTACAAAAATATCGTTAGGGATTTTCTTCTCTATTATCTCAGATGCTTTCGTAACATAATTATTTAAATTTTCATTTTTTTTATAAATATATTATTGTGTAAATAATTTTTCAATCAATAGTTAAGAATATTAAATTATTATTAATTAAGATTAATTTTAATATAAAAAAATATTCTTAATTTGTGTAAAAATTTAGAATGACATTTAAAAAAAACATGGTGGAGTACATTTTAATCAATCAGAGAATTCATGTTCAACCCAAAAATTCACAAGTTGGAAGAAGAAAGAAAATGTGAAACGATGAACAACATTATTAATTAAAAACTTTCGAGATATGCCATATGTTTCATCATTAAACTTCAAATCTAATACTCCTGTCAAAGGTTATTTAAATTTTTATGTTTTTCTTGCATTCTTTCTATTAAACCTTTACAAAGACGACGAATACATTAATATTCATTGGAATTTTATTAAAATTAAGTGTATTAAGTTTCTTCGAGAAAATATAAATAGTTTTGTTAAATATGAACATTTTGGTCAACCAAAAATAATTTTTGCATAGCAGTTATAATTTGGGACACATAGAAGTGAAAAAAGAAAGTATATCTTAACTATAGAAATGGTAATTTTAGCTCACATATGTGATGAGATTGAATCACAAATAATCTCATAATTTTGGTGTCAAATAGATTTAGTCTTATAAATTTTTTGTTATCGATTTAGTTCTAATAACTTTGATAATGTTCAATTTTAATTCCAAATTGATGGAATACCCGTCGTTTGTCGTTTTAATTTGGGACTTTTTCGACGGATATTGACCGGATCGCCACGTGTATTTTTTAAATGTGTTTGGTAATTATTGTCATCAATTACGCTTTTAATTTTAATTTTTTTTTAAAATATATTAATTATACGCTTAAAATTTCAATTTAAAAAAAATCTGGCGTTAGTCCAATCATATATCCATTGGAAGCCTCAAAAATCAAACGGCAAAATGACGTTGTTCGACGTATTTTGGATTAAAATTGAAAGACTTGTCGAAAATTATTGGGCTAAATTGAGGATAAAAAATATTTATAAAATTAAATCTATTGAGTCTAAAAGTTATGGGATTCAAAGCAGAGATCGAATGCATAAAAGATTTGATTTCAATTGTACATATCGACTCGTTAATGGATTACAGACTGCGACTTTGTAACCTCAAATGATCAAACCCTAAAAAGTCATACACATATATAATGAATTACCAAGAAAATAGATTCATGCATTTCAATTATTATTTGAGAATATCCCACACTGTCCAGGTGCGACATAAAGTTTAGTGCTCTTTTTATGGGTAAAAAAGACAATGTCACCATGTCGTGTTTAAAGCTATAATTTCATCAAATAATTCAAATATAATATTAGACTGTAAATAGAAATGATACTCCTAGAAACACAATAATAATGTCAAAATTAATCCATGTGTTTTTTTCCCAAGTTCTACTTCGTTCCACTTAACACGTGCTTTGCTTCAATTAGGAGGCGATTCTAATCTATATCTATATATATATAATAGCATATATCGTTATACATTTAGAAACTACTGAATTTTCAATTAAAATTATTGTCAATTTTTCCGCTAAAAATCAAAACGATATCTCTAATAATTATTAATCATCTCTTATAATTAATTGTATTGTATATTATCAAGTAATAATAAATAAGGGTATAACAATTTTAAATATCCTAAATTTTGGTAATTCGGACTGCCAACCTGACCTAGCCCATCAGACCAAACGATGTTTTTTGGCATTGGTCGGACCGACCCACATTCTCATTGGGCCTACAAAAGGTAGCCCAACCCATGACATTAAATTTTTATTTTTTTTTGTAAAAAATGAATTTTAGCAAAAATTTAAAATCAAAATACTATTTACACCAGATTTAGGTCAATCCTACTCACACATTACTAAAAAACTATTGTAAAAAGGAACAACTCTATAAATTGATTTCTGCAGTGTTTTAGATGCTTAAGACAATGAGATTAACATTTAAAATGCCAAAAAAATTAACAATGTATATAAAAAAGATATTTTTTTAAAATCGCGTCAATCAGGCTGCTATGACCCGAGCCCATTAGGCCAATCGGCCCAACATGTCAGGCCAAAGTGGCCCCAACTTTTTGGTCTATATTTCTGAAGTTCAGCCCAAACCTTCGGCGGTCTTGGCTCGAATTGCCAACTCTATTTCTAACTAGGTAAAAAAATTAATATATGTGAATTGATAAAATTAGACAAGCAATTGAAAACCAAGATAGTACTAGTTTATAATAATATTAATATTTGTTCAATATACAATTATATTTTTATCGCATGAATTGAAATTTATAATCTCACGCACTAATATTTTTAACAATCTTTTCTATAAACTCAAAAAAAAAAAAAAAAAAAAAAAAAAAAAAAACTTGTTTGATTAAAACTGTTTCAAAAGTATCTTTACTTAAATGGAAACCAAAATTACATTTAAAAAATAATAATCCTTTTCTTGTATGAGGAAAACATGTGTATTAATCTCACATTTTCGCAACATTTTGTCGCACATAGTCCAACCATGAACCATGTAAACATTTTATGTTTTTTTTTAAACAACTTCTCGTATTAATTATTTTGGATACCATTTGGATAATGACCCGTGAGAAAAAAAAAAAAAAAAAGCACATTCATTACTGTAATTGGATCCAGTTGTACGGATTTTACTACTATGCAAGTAGTCTTGGCAGCGGGGCGGGTTGGGGAGCAAGTCCCCATCCCCGTCCCCAAAATTCGAGGAATATCCGCAAAGCATTTGGGGAAAAAACTGCCCCATTTCCCGCCCTGCCGGAGATTTCCATCCGCACGGGAATTCGGGGAATCCCCATTCTCTGGATTCCCCGCCTCTTTTTCTTTAATATTATCGTATTAATATTGTCGTTTCGACATGGTGCATACTGCATCTACGTGAAGTAAAAAGTATGTGGCCAAATTTTGAGTTCACATTAAACAACAAAAATAAAAGTACACTATAAACTTTTTGGTGTTAGATATAATTTTTTTTAGGTACATATTCTACTGTTATTCAATTTATATATTCTTCTAACAAGAATAAAGAAATTAATTATAATAGAATTTGTTTATACAGTACATGGTAACTTTTTTGTGTTGATATAAATTAATTGTAAATAACATAAATAAAAGTACTGACTTGAGTATTATACAATAAATTCAACAAGATAGTTTTTTTATTAATTTCTTATTTAATTCAACAAGATAAATTTTTTTATTAATTTATATGACAACAAGATATTATATTTATTAATTTATATATATAATTATATATATATATATTAATTAATTAAAAAATTGGGGCCAAATTGATGAGAACACTATCCTCGCCCACATCCCCGACTTCGGGAGAAATTTTTTCCATCCTACCCGTTCGAACGGGAGAAATTTTTCCCCATCCGCCTCATGGAGAATTTGTTGGATTCCCCGCCCCATTTCGAGGATCCCCTAAGTAGAAACAGGATTCCCACTCCACTGTCAAGCCTATGTGCAAGTGGTGTATGTAAACTTAATGATCCTAATTTTTTTTATTTTTTTTTGGGAATTATCTCAAATTAAATAGAATTATTTTTTTTATTGACTTTGGATTTGTATGCAAATGATGTCACCATTTAACTTATAGTGTATTTTTTAAATATACAATTTGTTTACACATAAACGTGCAACTTGTTTCACGAACACATATTGTGTGTTTCAGTATAAATAAGTTGTATATTTAAAAAATATATTATAAACACTGTGATCCTAAAGTATAATATATCCACTTTTTTTATTTATACTATTCCCTCGATCTCATGCTCAATTGAATATTTACTTTTTTCACGGGTTATTTAATATAATAATTATTTATTAGTATATTTGAGGTGATAAAGTAATATTTTATTAAAGGCATTTAGACAATTCAACTTTATTGATAAATTAGATTTTTTTTTTTAGCATCCACTATGGATAAATAATCAACTATCTATTCCACATCATTTCCACACCGCGGTTTCACGTCACTTACAAATATTCAATTGTTTTTTTTACGAGAATAATATTCAATTGTTTAAATACATTTTCATAATGATTCATCAACCGCTCATCAATCCATATACTTTTTATGGATTACCATCACATCTCCTCCTACCCACTTTCTTCCAAAAGTACATTCTTTCTCTCATCCTTATATTCGGATGTATGTCACTCTTTTTCCTATTTAAAAGTGACTTTACAATAGTTTTAAAAACATCAACGTTAATTTCATTCAATATTTAAACATATCTACGTGGTATCGTGGATCTTTAAGAAAGATATGTTATGTGGGACCCACAGGTCACATCGAGTATGAGTCGATTAAGTCGTCGATAACTTTTGTTATTTATGGAAAGAAATGTCTAATTAAATATGAGACGGATGGATGGAGTAAAACAAAATTTATAAAATTTGAATTTTTTGAAAAGTGATTATGAAGTCTCTTTTAATGAAAAAATAAACCATTAATTAAAAATTTAAAACCAAAACCAAACACATCTAGAACCTCCACCTCTTTTCCCATTATATATCTCCCTCTCTCCCTCCCAAAAACACACACACTCACCCTTCTCTGCATGCTCACACATGCACCACTTAACCACACCTCTCTGCATCACCCCCAACTCAAAATTCCAAATTCACCCCCTCCAAATTCACACTATAACAAAACTCTGCCTCTCTAAATCCTCTGTTTCTTCTTCTTCTTCTCCGTTCCAAAAATGGGAATCACAGACTTGGAAATGGCGCACCGTTTTGAAGTGCAAGTGCCCCCCTGCAAAGCCCTTTTCTGCAAACACTCAAATCTTCACTCAAAGAAACGTTCTTCCCAGATGACCCCTTCAAGCCACTAAAAAACCAGCCAGTTTCAAGAAAATTCTTGCTCTTGTTGCAGTACTTTGTGCCCATACTCGAGTGGGCCCCGCGCTACGCCTTCGATTCGTTTAAAGCTGATTTCATCGCCGGAATCACCATCGCCAGCCTTGCGATTCCGCAGGGCATTAGCTATGCCGGTTTGGCTAGCTTGCCCCCTGTTATTGGCCTCTGTAAGTTCTCATTTTATTCAAAATGGCGTGCAGACTTGCCGTAAATTGCACTTTTAGTCTCATCAGTTTCTGTTGCAATTTGGTCCGTATTGGATCCCGTTACAAAAAAAGAAAAAAAAAATTATATGACCAGGAAAACTACGAATCAATTTTCTTCAAAAGTTGGTAGACTCGGCTTTTATTACGAGACCAAAATTGCTAAAAAGAAAAAAAAAACAGATTTATGTGACTAAGGACCCGTTTTCAAAATCTATAGAAAACTCCGAATCACTTTTTTTTTTTTAAAGCCGGTAAATTCAGCTCTTAAAAAAAAAAGGTGATTATGTGTTTGCTGTCTCATCTGCAAACACCACCTAAAAGTGCAATTGTGGGAACTTTCCTTTGTATTTGATGGAAATTTGGGTAGCAAATCATAGGGGACTAAAAATAGGCATTTTGGGACCACTTTTACAGATTCGAGCTTCGTTCCACCGTTGATATATGCGATGTTGGGAAGCTCGAAAGATTTAGCCGTGGGGACGGTTGCCGTGCCGTCGCTTTTGATATCTTCAATGCTGGGAAAGGAGGTGAACCCTCATCAGAACCCTAAGTTGTATATGGAGTTGGTGTTCGTAGCAACTTTCTTTGCTGGGATTTTCCAAGCTTCTTTAGGCCTGTTAAGGTGATCACTATTCACTATCACTATGTATTGCTCTTTTAAGTTTGATTCTTTTGGGCAAAAATTGAAAAAAGTAAAAACATGCCGGACCAAAATTTTAGTTCGGTATATTTTTACTTTCTTCGATTGTTGATCCTTTTAGACCAAAATTAATACGAAAATAGACAAAATTGAAAAAGTAAAAAATAAACAGGATTAAAATTGAACTCCACCTAAATTATGGGACGATTCTTGATATTAACTCAATCTTTTATTGCAACGCCATAAGCAAACCATCTCGTGTGTATTTTTTTTAATTATTATTTCATTAAATTAAGCTTATTTTACTATAAAGTGATGGTTATAAATTACGTGCACGGTAATACTGTTTTTCACGAGACTAACTCTTGTTTTACATTTGAAAAATGGAAAATGATGTTAAATAATCATTTAGGTAGAGATTTATGATGATTAAATGTAATATTTGTAGGCTTGGATTTATTGTGGACTTTCTGTCTCATGCTACAATAGTGGGGTTCATGGGTGGGGCAGCAACAGTTGTTTGTTTGCAGCAATTGAAGGGAATTCTTGGCCTACTTCACTTCACACATGAAGCAGACCTTGTTTCTGTCGTCAAATCGGTGTTCAGTCAAGTACATATGGTAAGTAATAAGAGTATTATTAATACTTAAATTTTAGGATTGCAATTTATTAATAAATACAAAATAATTATATATATATATATATATATATGTATATTTACACTTTCTTGTGCAACTTTAATTGTATATAATCAATTTTGTATTTAGTAATGTTGTACCTATTGCTAATTTTCCCTATTGTTTGTATAGTATGATGTCGTGTATTTCACATGGAATGAATAATTATACGTGTGTGTTTTTTAAATATGAAATAATGAATGATTTATTTGTGATCGTACACGTGTTAATGTGATGGTATGATATTGTGTGACGCAGTGGCGATGGGAAAGCGGATTGCTGGGGTGTTGTTTTCTCTTCTTTCTCTTCCTCACTAGATACTTTGTAAGTAACGCCTACATTATGTTCTATAAATAGGATATATGTTATGATATTATATTAATTCCACAGAAGATTTTCTACACCTTATTTCCTTTTGACATAATTAAAAGCTTATTCTAGAAGAATTTAAAAAAATGTTTTCTTTTTAATTCAGTAAATTATTTCAATTCTAGTCCTGCCAACTTTTGCAAAATAAAAATAGTCCATTAAAGTTTCAATTTTTTTTAACATTTTGGTATCATGGTATGATAAACAGAACTGCGAGGTGCATAAAACATTTGATTGATGCTAATATGATAGTTCGATTTCTACATGTAGCAAATTCTTATTGGTCAATGGGATGTTTTCATCTCTACTAGACTACATTATTGATTAAAATTATTGGACTATTTTTAATTTTAAAAATCGGCAGACTGAAAAAAGGAATAGGGATAACTTACATGTGCCCAAAGGCCAAAATATCTATTTTTTCCAAAAAAAAAGAAAAAAGAAAACAAATAAATAATTGTTCTTTGACCAAATCTTGTGCACTTGGGTCTTTCCAAGACTCATAAATAAGTTTTTAGGAATAATCTAAGAATTGTTTACACTAAACCGTGCAACTATTAATATAAAAAATAATTGCAAGGTTCAAAGTGTAAACAAGTTGCATCCTTCAAGATAAATAAGTTGCATGATTCTCAAATACAAGATGAGTCTGACGGTCTTGGCTGATCTAAAATGAGATTCACTCTTGTTCTTCATAAATAATAAAAGCACTTTAACATATATATTTATTTATGCTTGTCCTCTATTGATTCTCCAAACTTGTGATGAAACAGAGCAAGAAAAAAGCCATTTTTCTGGATTAGTGCTTTGGCACCTCTCACATCTGTCATTTTGGGAAGTATTCTGGTTTATCTCACACACGCAGAGAAACACGGTGTAGAAATTGTAAGCTTAAAAATCATTTATTTTTTCTTGCACAAACTCACATATTTTAGCACATACAGAAACTCATTGACATATGAACAAAAGGAGATTCATAACACACAGAAACTAGCTAAGTGGTGTATTTGATGTCCCAGATTGGACACTTGAAGAAAGGACTGAACCCACAGTCAGTTTCCGAGTTGAAAACGTCGTTTGGATCGACGCATCTCCCCGTAGCGATAAAGACAGGCATCGTCACTGGCATCATCGCCCTTGCTGTAAGTAGCGAGATCTAGATACCGTTTAGCAACACCATTTCATGATCATATTGTTCCCAGAAATCGGTCGCTCACCAACTGTAGCCGATCAAAAGACTAAAAATGACCAAATTTTGAATTTTAAAAAATTTAATGAGCAAGTGGAGTCTCCTGAAACAAGAAATGGACAAACTTACAGGACCCAAAAAGAAAAAGACATTTTCCCAAACATTGATCAAATCAAACATATGTAAACATGCAGGAAGGAATAGCTGTAGGAAGAAGCTTTGCCACATTCAAAAGCTACCACATAGATGGAAACAAAGAGATGATTGCATTTGGAATGATGAATATTGCAGGCTCATGCACCTCTTGCTACTTAACCACAGGTAATAACTTCTACAATAAAAATACTCTGTAATTTATAATCTAAGGCAAATTTCTAACTAAATTCTTTCTCCCAACAATTTTAGGTCCCTTTTCCAGAACAGCGGTTAATTTCAACGCAGGATGCAAGACTGCAGTTTCCAACATCGTGATGGCAACTACAGTGATGATCACCTTACTATTTCTCACACCGCTGTTCCACTACACGCCCCTCGTTGTGCTCTCAGCCATAATCATAGCCGCTATGATCAGCGTTATAGACTACTGTTGCTATCCACCTCTGGGGAATCGACAAGTTCGACTTCCTCATATGCATAAGCGCATACGTGGGGAGTCGTGTTTGGTAGTGTGGAAACTGGACTAGTGATAGCGGTATGTCTGAACATAGTGGTTATAAACTCACCACATTCACACACTCAGGAGACCACACTAATACTATTCAATGAAAACACTAATAAGGTTCAGTAAAACAACTAATACCTGTTAGTAAAACAACTAATACCATTAAGCTTGTGTGTGTATTAGGTGGTGATATCACTGCTACGTACTTCTGTTCGTTAGCAAGGCCAAGAACTTCGATGATGGGTAGTATTTCTAATTCTCGACTTACAGAAGCATCGAACAATACCCCCGAAGGCAAATTCTGCTCCCGGATTCTCATCCTTAATATCAATGCTCCAGTCTACTTCGCCAACGCAAACTACCTAAGAGAAAGGTACATGAGTATATAAACATTGCATATATTATAAAGTCCAAATCGAAAATACTCATTCGAGTGAATTATGTCATAGGATCTCTAGATGGATAGATGACGAGGAGGACAAGCTGAAGAATTCAGAAAAAACTAACCTGCAATACATCATATTAGATATGAGTGGTGAGTATTTCACTATTATAGGTTTTATATCCTTCATTCAGTTGTGAACAATCACTCATGAGTCATGAATATGATTACATAACAGCTGTTGGAAGTATCGATACAAGTGGAATTAGCATGCTTGAAGAAGTCAAGAAAACTACAGATAGAAGATGCATACAGGTACACAGTGTAAATATAAACAGCAGTTTAATATTATATTTGATATTCATATGCAAGGATTAACAGCTAATCGTACTTACGTGCAGCTTGTACTAGCTAATCCGGGAGGGGAGGTGATGAAGAAGTTAGATAAATCAAAGTGCATAGATATCATTGGGCATGAATGGATTTACCTAACAGTTGGAGAAGCAGTAAACGCCTGTAACTTCATGCTTCAGACATGCAAGCCAAAAACTAAGGCAGATGAAAGTGAGGCAGCAGAGTTCAAGTTTGATATTAAGGAAAATAGCTAAATATCTACAGATGAAGTTCCAAATGTTTTCTAAAATTTGGCAACTTCTGGATCTTGTTTTCGATCTCTAAGTCATCAGTTAGCAAGTTAAAGATCGAAAAATAGTGTGATTGCCGAGTAGGGGAAGTGTGGAAAGCAACATATCCCTAAATAGGCAATAGATCTATGTTCTACTTAAAGCATCTCAGATTGAATGTTTCTTAATTACAGTTGATTTGCAAAATTATTGTTCTATCACAATTATGAGCAACAATTGTGCAACCAGTGCACAAACAAACTAATACTTTCAAAGGAAAACAAGCAATACCATTTAAAAATGCACTTGAGTTGCATAGAAGAATTTGCCTACATTTATAGCTTATATTGAATGACGCATGTGTTTCAAAAAGCATACTAATATTAATACAAAAACGCGCAAGTTGCAACAGTGCCTCAACAAAATATATTTGGCAATATTACACCAGAAGGAGGTAATTTCAAGATTGATGAACCATAACAACAAATCATCGATTAATGTTCTCACGTTTCCATAAATCAAGGGATCATACAGCAGAAACAAGAAAAGTAAACTATGAGGCAAATCAAAAAGGGAATTTCAGCCTCTGCTACCAAACGGAACAAATTCAAATCATACAAGCAAAATACCACCAGAATGGAACCTGCTTTCGCCATGACTAAAACCCTCATGAAGTGTAGCCATTCCCAGTGGATCCAGAAATCCTAACAAGTCCAAGGATATGGATGCTTCAGGATACAGTTTTGCAAAATAGATACCGACAACAGAGTTACCACCATGTCACAAAATGTCTTTTCCACTTCCAAATATAAGCTCCACAAATCAGGCACTTGTGTCCTCTGATGAGTCTTCAGCAACATTAAATAAATAGGCTTGTGCATTATCTAATCTTGCTTGAATATGCGTGGGAGAATTTCATGCACGCTGATGTCTAATGCAACTGGATCCCTGGAAATATTAGATTAATAAGGATATTAGTTACCATGAAATAGCTCCACTTTCACAATGAAGTATATGGGTCAACTACCTAATGTTACACCAACATAAAGCTATGATGCTCTTCAATTTGGGATTTCGAAATTAAAATTTGGTTCTACTTTTAGATTTTAGAATCCGGTTTTTGAAAGCCCTATACATCCACCCTACAAATACATGTAAACCCTAAAAATACCATTTTTTTTCTCCTTCACACTCTCCCCAATGACCCACTAATCAAACTATGATTTTTTTTATTCCCACTCTTCGTTAATTGATCACTTTTCACACATTTTGTTCACTTTTACAACCTCCAAAAAAAACATACTAATCATTATACAATCATAACAATTACAATAAAAAATATTTATTATAAGAATACAACATCACACACAATCTTAAACATCAATTTAACATAAATCCCAAACCAAACATACCGAAAGATTTTGAATTAACAAAGGACTCTTCTGTTGGTGTGATTCAGTGGTGTTGCAATTAATAGGTGCATAAGGGCATAATGAATGGACAGATAAATAGATTATTATATGATAAATTCACAGAAGCATAGATTCCAAAATAATCATTTTCTGGATGCCAGAATATGAACGTGTGTTCACATATTCGACTGTGTAAAGGGAAACTAACCTGCACAAGGTTTGGCCTTTCTCGCTAGAACTGGAGATAAACCATATTTTTCGCAGCAGAGGTGATTCAAATTGGAAAAAGAAACCATCATTCTGTCCAAGCTTCCATTTTCTTGATCCTTGGCCTTTCCAAACCTAAATTTACAGGGAGTATAACAGGAAGAAAATTTAATATTTCAAATGGGATAGATTACAAAAAACAAAAGATTTAGTTGTAGATTTAATTGGCAGAAAAAGAGCCAACTCATCAAATGCTTAATTAATATGCTAGTCTGTAGATTTCAAGCTCCTTTTGGAAGTTCAGATGTTTCATTCTTCACCTACATAATTTCTACTTGTTCAGCTCATCTCTCAGTTTATAACATAATCTGGTTTTGCATTATGAATAAAGGTGCAACAATTACCTGAGGATAGGATATTATAATTTTGGGTGCCACTAAGCAAGCAGCACGAGAAAAGGAATCTTCGGCATATTGCCTCAAGAATGAAAAACAGTTGCTGTGTGTGTGTGGTGATTCAAATGCCTGAAACAGAAGGAAAATTACAGTTATTCCATAATCAGTTAATGATAATATAAATATTAATCAGAAACAGAAACAAGAAAAGATTTCAGATGATCATGTCAAAAAGAAGATAAATATAGCTGCAAAACTGTCATATTTGAAGGTTAAGCACCTTATCAATATTAACAACTGGAGGATATTTTTCAGTGTCTGTTTGTTCCTTGTGAAGCAGGAAATAAACTCTAGGATCCACCGTTGAAGTTTCATGCCATGATTTTACAGCCATTTCCATTGTTTCGACAACGAAAGCAAAAAGCTCCTTCCAACAGTCTTCAGCTCCATAGTTCCCTGACTGCAAAATGAGAGTGTAATATCTTGGTCAATATCACAAGAAAATGGAACCCTCGAGGAAAACCAGCCATCAATAAAGATCCAAGAAAATTTTGAGAAGTCAAAGGACATAATGGCGGCATATCCTGTTTTTCCCTTCTCAGTGAATCATTCATGCAGAATCTGTAAGACTGTAAATCAACCTAAAGATGAACATAAATACTTCTATTAATTGAATAAAAAATCGTAGAATTTGAGAATGTCATCACGAATCACGATTCATAAAAAATATCTAGGACCTGATGGTTAGTACTAGATAACCCGACTAAAAGAAGGTTGGAAACAAATTCACGTAAACAGTACAAACATAACGAATGCAAAATATGACTTACTAGTTCAGTTTTCAAGGAATCCAAATGTTTTGACATATCAACATTTGATCTCATAGTTTCCACTTCTTGGGCTCGTTTCTTATCTTTTGCCAATTGTGTCAGCCTCTTGATTTTTTTAGACACCTCAGAACTTTGTGTGTTGTACTTCAAGGCAACCTGAAAAGCATCTAAGGCCTGCACAATAAACAAATGAAATTAGATAATACCCATCAAACTCAGTAAGAAAGTAGCTTAAGCAAAATAATAAATCACGACATCTTAAATAGCGTTCCATTGCCTCTAATACACATCCCTTCCTGAAATAACCCTGCAGAAGCAACCAGTAGCATTTCAAATACAAAATGTTTGGCGATTGACAAAGATAAAGAAATAGAAAAGTTATATTTATCTCTAAGAAGTGTACCTTTTCCCAATCTGGTTTCAAACTGATAGTTTTGTCTGCATCAGCTAGAGCTTTGTTAAGTTTTACCAAATGCAGGAATGCAGCAGCACGATTGCTGGTATACAGCATTTTGAAAATTGTTAAGAAGGAGTTTGAATGTAAATACTAAATTACAAGGATGTTAATAAAAGCATGGCAACTAAAGTGAATAGAGAGAAACAACAATGCAGGGTGGAATGGGAGTGGGGAGAGAGATTTAAGTTAAATTACATGACTTCTCAGGTCCTGCAAACATCTGAGATTCTGAGTCAATTTTCATCGATATTGTCAACTTATTATTGTGATGGAAATAGCACTTCCAAGTCCTTGTTAATCTTCCCAAATTTCATCTACTTATGTTGTTTCGAGGAGTGTGGCCTAACACAGATTTAGTCATCAGTTGGAAAATTCCATGACTACTTTGACGGTAGAAAGTTGAAAATTGAGAATGATGGTCCATATCATATATAGTTACAGATTATAATTGCATCTAAGATTGGGGGGAAACACTTGCTCCTCCTAGAGTAAGACATTGTGCTAAAGGTAAGTAGAAACCCATCAGCAATTTTTGTTTATTTTTGTGGGAAGCATTATCTTTGCTTCTTGTAAATGCCTTAAAGTGCATTCATTTTTAAGAGTGTTTACTATGTGCTTGTCATGTACCCCTCTTGATATTGAAGAAAGGATTTAAGAAGAAGAAAGAAGATGGGCAATTGGATTTAATTTGTGGGCCTTTTTACTTGTATTAAAAGTTACTGGGCTTTAGTATTTTATGTTGCAGCCCACTAGTTACTTTAATTAACTTGTAGGGTATTTATACCCAGTAGCAGGAAGAAATAAGAACAAGCAAAATATTCACGTCTCTACCTCTACTTTCTTAGCTTTCTCTCTTTTCTTTATCTCTCTTAATCTCTCTCTCATCTTTCTATCACAATTTCCCCCTTTTCTTTCTTCTGATACGTATAAATCTTCATCTCTTATATTACTAGAAATCACACAAAAAGTGAACGGATCACTACAATTGGCATCAGAGCCGACGATTCTCAGCTTGGCAACGTGAAGCATCAAGACGAAAAGTCTGAAATTATTCGATTACGACATTTGGAGGAGTTCCAATCGCAGAAGATTGAAGGTTTTGGGCCTAATCAGCGGCTCAAGGCGGAAGAAATTTCCCAGGAAAGTGATTTAGGGATTTTCGAAATCAACATTCACGAGATGCAAAATCAATTAATGGACATGAAAGGATCGGGTAATGGCTGCTACAATTTCAGAAATAGAAAAGGTATTCAAGCTATGAACCCCCGCTAAAAAACTGATTTTCCCCATTTTGATGGTACTCACTTTAGGCTTTGGATGCTCGGATGCAATGAATATTTTAAATGTATTCCTAATATAATGGATTCACAAAAATTGCACTAGCATGTATGCACCTTGAGTGTAAAGCAGCACATTAATGGTCAAAAATTCTAGGTTAAAACAAGTAGATATTACATGGCAACAATTTTTTTGGAAGTGATGTACGCTAGATTTGAGGAATGGAAGGAAGCAAAAATTAATGCAGAATTTGATAAATTAAGGCACATTGTTTCTTACTCAGATTATGTAGAAAGGTTTGAGGAGCTCAAAGCTTGTTTGCTTATGTTAAATACTCTTTGAGAATATTCTCAAGAATACTTTATAGCCCGTTTCATCATGGGTTGGGTGAGAAACTACGTGCTTTCATAAACAAGTTCACCCCAAATACCTTGAAGCAAACTACGGATTAGGGAGAAGCTACTCTGTTTTTGAAATGGATGCTAAGAGTGAGAATGATTTAAGTTACAATTGTGATGAACAGGTTTTTGCCAAGCAAAGGTGTAAGAATAGGGTTGCTTACATGATTAAGAAATATGATAAGGAGTTATTTTATTTACGTACAACTATGATTGGGGGCGATTTATGGGAGAACTTGGTAGTGGAAGTGAACTCACCTTCAAACACGACTTTCCTATTCAATAGTTATTAAAAGTCCTTTGGCGCTTCCTAAAGCGCGAACACTTCAGGCGCCACCATCCATCCTTTAAAGGCCCAAGGCGGTTGGGATTTTCAGGCGGCTTTGGGGCGCCTTCGTTTTTTAGGTAGCGCCTTTAAGGCGTGCCTTATGTATATCTAGGGTTTGAAATAAAAAAAAATATTTTTTATTTGTCAAATAACATCGAATAATAAAAAATACTATCTCTTAAGTCTTAATATTTAAGTGAATCACATCTAGGGTTTCAAGATTCACTTTTTATCAAGTATAATCGTCACGATCTCTTTGAGGGATATAGATGAAAGCAATGAGTGGGTGGTTGGTCTAATGGAAGATGAAGATGAGTTGGTTCACCAAGATGAAAATTTGACTTGGGGTATTCTTCTGACCATGGTTAGGTTTACTAAGAAATTATCAAGGTCTTATGTTGTTTTTTCCGAGGGATGCAAAACGCCTAAAAAGCGCCCTAGGCGCCTTTAAGGCCCGGCTAACTTCTCTTATGTGGCCCATTAATAACTATGTCTTTGCCACCCATGAATTATTGGATTATGGTTACAAGGATGATTTTTATTTTCTATGGTTATAGTAGCAAAAGCGGCTGGAACCTACTACCTACACTCGCTTTGAAATCAACAGGGAATATTGAGTTGGAAGCATTTGGAAATTGTGGGAACAAAGTGACATATCCTACCACTTATCCTACTTATAAAGTTGTAGGACAACTTGTGAGACACAACCGGATATTGGGGGTTGAAAATAAGAAAAAAATCGAGACATGATCATATCTTCTCCAAATCTCTGCTATGGATTCGGATGGAACTTATACCATTTTTCCTTCACGGTCCGCTTATAACTATATCATCCAGAGGCTATTTGAAACCAATTGAGCGGTTGTTCTGGCAGGTGTTTAACTTCAATTTTACTTTTACGCAGCTTGGGAGGATAAAAAATACAAGCATAAAAAATCTGAATTTGGAGCCTTGGGGACAAGGCTCATTCAAAGGCGATAGATGTCGACCAAAGTTCTATTCTTTGAAATAAAATTGGAACTTAGGGGCTCCGTGATAGAAAAAACGAATGGATTATTATTGATAATAAACTTTTTGCGTTTCTTTTCGGAGTTTTGGGAGGCTCTTCGTATTACAAGTGTGGTTGCTGCAATGCTCGAACCGTCGATACCACTTATCATTAGGAGTGCTTGGATCGATGATTTGTTAAGTGAGAGATCGTGAGGGATACATTGGCATGGTTCACACTTCCATTGGGTGTGGTGGCGAATTGTCAAATCTTAGCATTGTAATTTGATGGTCGATTGTGTAGCCAAATCACTACACATCCACTTTCACTAAGTTGGCATATTCTTCAAGCAAATTTATTCTCTATCCACCACCTATACGCAAGTCAAATGGGCCACATTGAGCATTGTACCATGTGTTTCTTGTCATATTTTTTCCGCGGAGTTCCAAGTATGCTAGTTGCATTGGCCATTGATTACAATATCAATCTCTTTTGAAATTTGACGACACAACAAAGGGTCGTGTTGATGTATACTATGGAGTTTGGTTATTTAGATCCTTCAAATATGATCAAGTTTGAGTTCATCATTGTTGTCGTTTTCTATAGTTACCGTGTTTGTCTTTTGGCAAGATTTAACTAAGGCTAAGATTTCACCATTAAGGATGTTGAGAGGTCACCGGAAAGGGGCTCTAGAAGCGATTCTCTCATCAATAACCCATCCATTTCCATTTGGTCGTTTCATTTCTAATGAACATCATCTTAGATCCTTGGGGACAAGGATCTCAAAAAGCGGGAGTATTGTCATGTACCCACCGATATTGAAGAAAGGATTTAAGAAAGAAGAAAGAAGATGGGCAATTGGATTTAATTTGTGGGCCTTTTTTACTTGTATTAAAAGTTCTTTGGGCTTTAGTATTTTATGTTGCAGCCCACTAGTTACTTTAATTCACTTGTAGGGTATTTATACCCAGTAGCAAGAAGAAATAAGAACAAGCAAAATATTCACGTCTCTACCTCTACTTTCTTAGCTTACTCTCTTTCTTTATCTCTCTTAATCGCACTTTTCTTTCTTCTGATACGTATAAATCTTCATCTCTTATATTAATAGAAAATCACACAAAAATATGAGTTACTGGAGTAGTGAACGGATCACTACAGTGCTTTGAATTTTCTACTTCCTTCCCTAAGCACTTAACCCGAAATTAACTCGAACAAAACATCATACTACTCATTGAACTTCAAAAACACTTCTACCTTACAATGAAAACAAAAATACAATATGCCGGAAAGAACCCAGCTTAGTTCAGTTCATAAAAGAAAATTAACAGATTAGAAACAAACAATCTTGAACAGACATCAGAAGCAATTGCAACTCATTCACAACATTCTACAGGTAGAATATTTTGAACAAAGAAATTCCACACTTGAAGCAGCAGCTAATAGCTACACCAACCATACGAGGGAAAATCAAACAAAAACCCAATGTGAACAACTTCAGAAACAAAATGAACATCATTCATACCAAACACTCAACTTCAAAGAAACAAAAGCGATTAAACGAGGCCTCAATGGGTTGTATGTGAGCGCGTGTATATATTCGTGCATATGATACCTGTAAAGAGTTGGATTAGAGGGGTCTTGCTTGATAGCCTGAGTATATAGAGCTGCCGCTTTTAGATAATTTCCTGCTTTGAAAAATTCATTACCCTGATCTTTCAGTGAAATCTCCGCTGCCTTTCCCCCTGATTCTCCCATTCTCGTTGTTTTGATCTCAGGTAACACTGTATTTTTTGCTGAATTGTTGATAATTTGATCTGGGGTTTTTATTAGGGTTTCTGAGAATTTTGCCTCCTTGATTGGTTATTTGGTTTGCTGGGCCATTCTTCTAGTTAAATCTAGCAAACATAAATCGCGACACCATAAGCATAAATCGTGTAATGTTTATACCAGAAATTGAATTAATAATTTTTTTAGGACATTAACTTATTAACTTATGAGGGTGGTAAACAAAAATTTGTGTGAACTCTATTTTTTTAATATTACTATATAAATATATAATAATAATAATTTTTTAATTTTTATGTATAATAATAATAAGAGAAAATTACTATTCGCTGCGAGAATTCAACTACTCTTACAGATAAGTTCAAACAATTTGAAACATTCTAATGGGTTCAAAATGCGTGTAATAAAACAATAATGCCCTCAAGCCCACCTAATTCTCTTCTTTCTAAAAAAACTCGCGCCCATTACGCTCTCTCTTCCCAACCTAAATCTATTCAGCCACCCATTACTCAATCTCTTCCCCAACCCAAATTTATTCTGCAAATCGCTCCAAATCTCTGTAAACCCACACCCTCTCCCACTTTCTCCACCTTCTTCATCCCCTCCCCTACCACCTGAACGCTGCGGCCGCCACCACCGCCTCTACCACCTGAACGCCGTGGCCGCCACTGACTGGACCTGCACGCCGCCGCCATCGCATCCACCTGGTCATCAGAAAATGGGTCTGGAATTTGATGAAAGCCCGAAATATAACCCAGTTTCCGAGGCCCGTCCACCATTGAATCCCCAATTTTATTGGGGCAAATACTGCTGCTAATAAAGTCAGCAATTTTGTATTATTTTGGATTATTTCTTTTTTGTTTTTGACTTATCAGCTAAGTGAGTTGGAGGTGTTTGGTTATATGGTTTGGTGGGGGGACCCTCTGATTGATAGGCAAGGAGATATGGTTCAGATCTAATTTTGGGGGAAATATTGGTTTGTTTTTGTGTTTGGATTTGGATGTTTGTTGAAGAGGTTGGTAGTTGGAGGTGACGGAGAGTGGCGATGATGAAGATCGATCTGCTTGATATTTGGATTTTCTGGGTTTACTAGTTGAAGAAGATAAGATGGGTCTGGTTTATGGGTTTTTCTTTTTCAGATTTTTATGCATAGGTTCATGTATTCGTGCATATGTGCACGTAAAAGATTTGTCAATCTTTGGACTTAAAAGATGATATGTAATTTTTTGCAATTCTTTTCATTTTTATGGGATGCACATATTCATGTATTTGTAGTTATGTATTCGTGCATATGTTCATGGATTCGTGCAATGTGCACGTAAAAGATATGTCAATCTTTGGACTTAAAATATGATATGTAATTTTTTGTAATTCTTTTCATTTTTATGGGATGCACATATTCATGTATTTGTACATATGTGTATATCGAACAAGACAAATATATGTAAATATTTGAATTTTAAATATGTAAATTTTGGTATTTTGTCATTTTATATATAATATTTTGAAATTTGTAAATGAAACTAAATGCACATATGTTCCTATTTTTGGATTCATCTATGTTGGGATTATAATTTAAAAGATCTTTTTTTCTGTATAATTTAAACCTAATTTTAAACTTATTTACTTAAATAAATTGTTTATCATTTGATCTTTAAATATAATTGAATGTTATATATATTTATTTGCGTAACTGTTCAATAATTAAATGCGTGTTACTATTTGTAGTTAATTTAGTGATACCAGATCACGATTAAATTATCGGTCCTTAGAATTAAAAAAAAAGTCGTTCATTTCACGACCTAGATGGTAATGAACAACCATCGCGAAAAGGTTGAGGTGTAAAGGCTTAGATTGGTTTTCTTGACCAAGAGATTACACTAGTCATGGTGATCTTGTTGAATAGGACCTCTGAGGAGGATAAATTCTTGAATCAACAAGGAAGAATTAGACCTCGGGTTCGTTTGTTTAACCTTCGTCCTTAAATAGGATCATGAGATTGGTAACTATTGCTTTTTGACTTATCATGAAAATCGAGTGAGATTCATACTTTTTTATCTTGGGTAATATTATTGGTCACATGTGATTGCTAAGATTTAATCTGAAGAATCGTTATGCAAAGACGCTTTTTTGATTTGCCCTTGGGAGGAGGTTCATAAGTTTTTATCATACCAAATCTTGCAAGTTGGAATTAGTTTTCGGTATGAATAATAATGTTGAATCGTTATTCGACCAAACGACAAAAAAGATATTAATTAACGGAAAGCTATTTCATTGGCTTGAATTAATTAATGGGCTAGATAATCTTAAACCGGGAAAATAATGACAGGGGAGCCATATTGACCGTAATATGGGTTAAGATGGATGGTCTGATATTAATTATGTAGTGGGATTAATTAATATTTATGGACTTGAATTATATTGTGGCTCAATATTAGATATTCAAGATCCATTAGAAGGTTCAATCTTGAATTCTCCTAAAGGCCCCTAAAGCCCAACATATAAATCCAATAACCTAAAAAAGGTGATTAAAATAAAATAAATATTGTTCTTTATATTTATAAAAAATTTTGAAAATTATGGATAAAAAAAAGAAAAAAGATTTTCTTTGAATTTTGTTATGGAATGAAGATATGTATTCTTGGAATACAAGATTATCTCATTAAATTCAAGAAATCTCTCACTTTGTTATTCATAGTGATATTTCGAAATTTTTTTGAAAATAGAGGGCAAAAAGATTTTCTTGATTTTCTTGAAAAGATATTATGGAAGATATGTATTTTTTGAAATACAAGAATATCTCATAAATTCAAGAAGATCCAAATCTTGGATTTTTGCATCATCAAATTTTTAAAATAATGTCCATAATAGAGGAGGTGGGATTTTTGTGGAATATTTTAATTATGGGAAAAAAGAATATAAGTGATATATTCAAGATTTCTTGGTGACCAAAAAAAAGTCTTTTCCCACATTGAAAAATCACATAAATTTGACCACCCTCCCTCCTATAAATAGGGGATGATTAGTTCATTCCCAAGACAATTCCATGTCTTTGAAAATATTAGCAAATCCACATAAGTGGTGCAACAAAGTTTATTTTTCCTTTTTGTTAATTGTTCATGAAAGTATCCTTCCCTTTGGATTGTCGAGCAAGAACATAAAGAATACTTGGGAAGTCCTTTTGGTTAGTCCGTCCGACCAAAGCCACTGCGTCCCGGAGGTATTGTTAAAATAAAACCCGTAGATTCCACATCGTGGAGTTTTTACGAACTTTTTTATATCATGATATGTTGTTGCAATTATTATTTGAATTAATATAAGATTAATTCATGCTAGTAATAATTAATGAATTAAATTTGTATTTAAATATTCACCCGGAATAGATCATGCAACTTATTCCCCAACAAAGCTCAGTATCGAGCCCAATTATTTAGACTCAATTTTTAAATTGTAATTTAATTAAATGGACATTAAATTTGAAATTGGATAAGTAGAATCATTAGATACATTTTGCGGTATCCAATTGTCATGGATTTTAATGTTTTATTTTGCATGCATATAAACCGTGGTTTTTTAATTGATTAGTTCGGATTTGTTTTTGCCTCGTGAGAAAATCCACGAGTAGACTAGGATTTGTTTGATTTGATCAATGTAATAGATTAGTATAGATCTAGGTTTATTTATTTTTTGTAAATAAATTGTAACCTAATCGAAGAAAAAAACGAAGAATTAAAGGATGAAATCGAGAACCAGCGTGTAAGCGGCGTGGCGCTTAACCTTCACGTGCTTGGCGCAGGCCAGGCGGCAGCCGCGCCAAGACGAGGATGAAAACCCTGACGGGCACAGTCTGCCAGCCTCGAAGACGGCGACGGGGCATGGCGATACGATCTGAAGGCTGTCGAAAGGTCGGCGTGGTCGGGCGACATATGGTCTGTGTGTCGCCTTAAACACTACCCAAGGTCGTCGTGACCGGGCGACAGGGACGGGCGACATTAGAGGTCGCTTAGGCGTCATCGAGCAAGTGGCGGCCGGATCTTGGCGTCATCCCATTGAAATTTGCCTTTGGCGTGGCAATTCGAGACAAGTATTTTTGAGACAAACGAGTGGGAGAAATTCGAGGCGTGTTTTTCAAAAAATCAAGCCAAAAAAATCAAACCATGACAATTGGATAATTTGTGCCCAATATGTTTATTTTTCGGTTTTGCTTGATTTAATTTGTCTTTATCTTATGCTTTATTTAATCTGTTTAAATGTGTTTTGCATGAGGGTTGCCAAATGGAAAAATCTCAACTTTAAAAATTACTAAGTATGTTTAAATAATTAATTGACAATTTTATTAGGATAATAAAATTGAATTAATTTTCTGACCTCCATGATTTATTTATTTGTGAATTCTTTTGGAGAAATTCCCCAATCGGATTCGGTCAAAAGATAGGTTTCACATGAATGAATTCCAAACGGATGATTGTGGGTTATTACTAGTGGCGGCGATGACCCTCCCAACGAGGCTCGATCAAAGCGAAATAGTAATCTCAGATTTAATCATGGTTATTACTTAGGTATAAAATTGATATGCATATACTTCTCCGTCCCCTGTCAATTTTATATTGGTCAACCAACTATTAATCTGGATATTAAAGGTTTATGAATCGTTCTTGTTTGTAACTCGCTTGAATGTGTTTAAATAATGACCCACCCAACGTGGCTTATTTAAACTGCTTTTTGAATGTTGGGTGATCGTTCATTTTTTTTTTTTTTGAGATTTTAAATATGATGAATGTGATCGAACCTTGTGATATACTTGTCTTATCAATATAGTTGTTTATTTCGGATTCGGCGATGTCGTTACCTTTTTAATCCATTGTTATTATACTTAAAAGTCAATACAATATGTATGGAAACTATATTGATTGGAAAATTATAAATGTCCTAATCGCATGACAAAAGACAAGTGGATTTTGACACACAAAAATCGATGAGCCAACCGACGAGTCAAAACATGCGGGACTCGTCGGATCACCTTCTTGAGAGATGTAAATCATTGAAAAATGGTGGAGGAAAAACCCTTAAGGGATTACGTCTTCAAAATAGATGGCCCATCCCAACAAACTTGAGATTCTCGAGTCACAGATTATGATCCTGGAGACTCGGATGAATTTGGTACTTCATTCTCTACCCGAAAAGGTTTTTGAGCATTTTGGCCTCGCTAAAGAATAATTTGTTGCAAACTTTTGGACTCGGCGAAAAATGATGATAAGGCACCAAACTCAAGCTTTGAAGGCAAGTGGTCCGTCTTCATCTTCTAGGCAAGGGTAGGCAAGATAAAGAAAAGAGGACCAAAGGCCATAAGCAATAAAACTCAACTATTGCCGAAGCAATGGTAAGATGAGAATGCTTGTTGTGTCGAGGAAAATCCAAAGAGGAAGTGCTTAAAAAGGCGCGGTGAGAGAGGACAATTGAGGTTTTGCTGTTCCAACCCCAAAAGGACTCCGGAAAAGAAAGGTAATTCTCACGCACTAGTTGTTGAAACTTGTTTAGCGGCGTATACTTCTCATTCGTGGGTGGTTGATCACGAGATCCACTAATCATGTTGGCTTCCACGGGTTCTAAATGATCCGACAACTTAGTGGGAGTGAGATCCTCATCACATTTGGCAACGTTATTTAGTAGAAAGACAATCGCAATGCTTCGTAAGTGGCGGTATTGCAATGCTTACGATAAGAACGATTATTGCAATCTTCTGTAAAATAGCGCACATTACAATGCTACATGAGTGACTCGATTAAAGCGATGGGAGAAGTGCATCTATCTTTTTGAAGATAAAGTTTTTTTTTTTTGAGATTATCTTTATGTTCCCGATTTTAGAAAGAATTCACTTTCGGTTTCTAAAATTCGATTAAAGGACACTAAGTTTCTTCTAATAAGAATGACATCATTTTGAAATGATGAGTGTATCTCTGTTCACGGACATTGATGGAAAATCTCTATACAATTAATCGCAACACCACTCACGAAAATGTATCCTATAACACATCAACTCATTTTCGAAAAAAAAAAACGTTCATCGACGTGAACGAGACACTTTTTGACATCTAAGATTAGGGTCATATAAATCCAAAAGAGGATCCAAAGGTTGGTGAGAGACGGTTCACTAGGGTTTCTCCAAGTTGAACCGATTCCAACCTCGCGAATCATGTTTGGAGAGTAATATATTGAGAGGGCATTTGGAGCCAAGGGAATAGGGCCAAAGAAGTGTTAGAGATCGCTCACACAGATGTATGTAGTCAATGTCAACCAAAGCAAAAGGAGGTTATGAGTAATTTTATTGATGATTACTCAAGGTACATTTTCCTTATGAAGCATGAATCGAGACCTTTGAGAAATTCTAAGAATTTAAGGCTCAAGCGAGAGAATCATATGGAAAAAGCGTATCAAGTCTCTACGATCCGATCGTGAGACGAATACCCCAAAGAATGAGTTTTTGAACTACTTATTTGATGAAGGGATTGTATCCCTCCTCATCTCACCTTTAACCCCTCAACAAAATCGGGGTTTGCAGAGCTAACAATGAATTCTTTTGAAATGGTTAGATCAATGATGAGTTATGCAGATCTTCCCAAGTCGTTACGGGGTTATGCCTTGAAAAGCAAATGACTTACATTCGAACTTGGTGCTATCCAAATCAGTTCCCGAACCCCAAAGAATTGTGGACCGGACGCAAGTCTAGTATGAGACACATGAGAACTTTGGGGTGTCCAGAGCCTTCGTGTTGGACAAGAAAAACGTAAAATGGATCCTCGATCGGAATTAAAAGAATTTGTTTTGTAGGATACCCCGAGGAACAAAAGGGTGAATGTTCTATAGTTCCGAAGATCAAAAGGTGGACATCCGCACCCACTTTAGATTTTGGAAGAAAACTATAGAACCAAAGAAAACCCGTAAGAGATTACCTTAAATGAGCTTAGAGGGCAAACCTCAAAGGCTGATCGATTAGATGATATACCAAACGATCGTTTTCTGGCTGGAGCCTCGTTATAGTGGGAGGGTTGTTAGACGGCCCCGAGAGATTCATGGGAATAGGAGAGTCCTCTGGACTTGATTCCTAATCGGACCCATGGACATATAACGAGGCAATCCAAGATAAGGATCAGATTATTGGCAAAACAAAGAATGAAAAAGCCTAAATGGGTTCTATGTTTCATAATAGAGTGTGGGAGCTAGTCGAACCACTTAATGGGTCAAACCCATTGGATGCAAGTGGGTATATAAGAGGAAAAGAGGGACTGGACGGGAAGGTTGAAACCTTTAAAGCAAGACTAATGGCGAAAAGTTATGCTCGAGAAAAGAAATGGATCGATTATGAAAAAACTTTTTTCGCCCGTAGCCATGCTTAAGTCCATCCGTATTCTCTTATCGATTCTTTGCGACTTCGACCTTGAAATTTGGCAAATAGATGTCAAGATGGTTTTCCTTAACTAAGTCTTGATAAAGAGATCTATGTTAAACAACACCAAGGTTTCATTGAAACAGTCAAGAACACCTAGTTTGTAAAAGCTCAAGAGGTCCATTTACGGACTCAAACAGCATCCAGAGCTTGGAACCAAAGTTTTGATCATGTAATAAAGTCTTATGGGTTTGATCAAAACAAGTTTGAAAGTTGTGTGTATAAAAAAAGCGTTTGGAATCGCATTGGTATTCTTAGTACTATCGTAGATGACATTGTGATCATCGAAACGATGTGAAGGTGTGATCGGGCGTAAGGGCATGGTTTCAAAACAATTTGATATGAAAGACTTAGGAAAGCCGGACATATCCTTGGGATCAAGATAACTCGAGATCGCCAGGAAAAGGATGATCGGGTTATCGCAAAGTTTCATACATAGACACCGGTTTTTTGAACAATTGAAGATGCAGATTCCAAGAAAGGATTCAGTACCTTTCGGACTTGAATTCATCTATCCAAAAAATGTTCCCTAAGACGAAAAGGAGATAGATGACAAGAAAGGTATTCCTTGTGCTTCCTACCGCCGGAAACCTTATGTATGCATTCTTGTATGCGAGACCCAGGATATCCGCTCTTGTAGTATGGTAGCAAGAATATCAAAGAACCTAGGAAAGAGCATTGAATACGCTTAAAAACATTCTCGTGTAATAAAAGAACTCGGGGATAGAATGTTGATTTATCGATCGGATACTCAATCCCCATCGGCCACACGGACTCGGATTTCCAATCGAGATATAGATTCCGAAATTATCCGCCTCGCCATTAGTGTGTTTCCATTTGGGAAGTGTAGCCATCAAATGGACGAGTGTGAAGCGAAATGCATCAACGACTCAACCATGGAAGTCGGGTAAGTAATGCCAGAAGCGATGAAAGAACCGATTGGGCTCTAGATCTTCTTAGTGGACTTGGATGGTGTTCTCAATTTGTCTAGCAATATCTGCTAGCTAGGGCGGTTACAAATTCAAGAGAACCAAGAGTCCACGAGTCAAACAAACACATTAAAGGAAAGACATCTTATCACGAGAAATCGTTAAGAGAGAGAT
The DNA here is from genome assembly GCA_037126765.1 of Stenogyne calaminthoides. NCBI lineage: Eukaryota > Viridiplantae > Streptophyta > Magnoliopsida > Lamiales > Lamiaceae > Stenogyne > Stenogyne calaminthoides. Next base: position 33,094,000 of record JBBCBC010000025.1, on the reverse strand, counting down.
ATAGATGTGGCAAAGATAATGGCGTCGAGGACAACCTAACATCCATTCACAAAGCGTCCGCCTCAATACATTCGAGAGACATGTGAGTGGAATGAGTGTCAAGCAGATTGCCAATCTGCTTTGAGTATAAGTGGGAGAAATTATTAGGTTCGTGTAGGTGACATTAGATGTCACGGACTTCACGAAGACATGTTGTAGTATACTTAAAAGCGTTGGGGAGATTGTTGGGATTATCTTTGAAAAGTATGCTTTTTACTTTGTATAATCGAAACCCGAACTTTCGACTTATTTATTGAAATAAATTGTTTATCATCGATGCTTTAAATATGATTGAATGTTATATATATTTCTTTGATAATCGTTTCAATAATTAAATGCGTGTTACATCAGTAGTTAATTTAGTGATACCGGATCACGAAAGATTAAATTAATAATCCCTTGTAACTAAAAAATACGCCAATCACGACCTAGATGGTAATGAACAACCATCGCGAAAAGGTTGAAAAGGCTCGATTGGTTTGTCTTGACCAAGAGATTACACTAGTGCATGACCGATGACCGAATAGGACCTGCGAGGATAAATTCTTGAAACCGAACAAGGAAGAATTAGACCTCAATGGTTCGTTGTTTCTTAACCTTCGCCCCTTAAATAGGATCACGCGTGAGATTGGTAACTATTGCTTTGACTTATCATGGGTAGCGAATCGAGTGAGATTCAATACTTTTATCTTGGGCAATATTATTGGTCACATGTGATTGCTAAGATTTAATAAGAAGAATCGTCGTGCAAATAAAGCTTGCTTGATTGCCCCTTTGGGAGGTTCATAAGTTTTATCATACCAAATCTTGCAAGTGGAATTAGTTTAAATTATGAATAATAATGTTGAACCGCTCCTCGACCAAGGACAAAAGATATTAATTAACGGAAAAGCTATTTGAAATGGCTTGAATTAATTAATGGGCTAGATAATCTTAAACACGGAAATAGTGACCAAGAGCCATATTGACCGTAATATGGGTTAAGATGGATGGTGCAATATTAATTATGTAGTGTGATTAATTAATATTTATGGGCTTGAATTATATTGTGGCTCAATATTAGATATTCAAGATCCATTAGAAGGTCCCAATCTTAATTCTCCTAAAGCCCCCGAAAGTAGCCCAACATATAGTCCAATAACTCCTAAAAAGTGATTAAAATAAAATAAATTTTGTTGCTTATATTTCTATAAAATTTTTTAAAATTATGGATAAAAAGAGAAAGAAAGATTTTCTTTGAATTTTGTTATGGAATGAAGATATGTATTCTTGGAATACAAGATTATCTCATTAAATTCAAGAAATCTCCCACTTGGTTATTCATAGTGATATTTCAAATTTTTTTTGAAAATAGAGAGGCAAGAAAGATTTTCTTGAAAAAGATATTATGGAAGATATGTATTTCTTGAAATACAAGAATATCTCATAAATTCAAGAAGATCCAAATCTTGGATTTTTGCATCATCAAATTTTCAAAAATAATGTCCATAATAGAGGAGGTGGGATTTTTGTGGAATATTTTAATTATGGGAAAAAAGAATATAAGGGATATATTCAAGATTTCTTGGTGACCAAGAAAAGTCTTTTCCCACATTGAAAAATCACATAAATTTCGACCACCCTTCCTCCTATAAATAGGGGATGATTAGTTCATTCCCAAGTACAATTCCACGTCTTTGGAAATATTAGCAAATCCACATAAGTTGGTGCAACAAAGTTTATTTTTTCTTTTTGTTAATTGTTCGCGAAAGTATCCTTCCAATTCCATTGTCGAGCAAGGGCTAAGGAATACTTGGGAAGTCCTTTTGGTTAGTCCGTCCGACCAAAGTCAACGCCATCCCGGAGAGGTACGTTCACGTAAACCCCGTAGATTCCGCATCGTGGGTTTTACGGCTTTTTTATATGCATGATATGCTGTTGCAATTATTATTTGAATTAATATAGGATTAATTCATGCTAGTAATAATTAATGAATTAAGTTTGTATTTAAATATTCACCCCGAATAGATTTGTGCAACTTATTCCCCAACAATCTACTCCCCTTAAAGGGGAAAGACTATAGTAAAAAATAGAAGATGTGATATAAAGAGGGAGACGGGTTGTTGTAAAGAGAGTGTGAGAAAGTAAGGGCACTTTTGTCTTTCTAACATAATTTTGCACCTCTTAGTAATTAAAAAAAAAGTGTGCACCTACTAGTAATAAAATACTTGGGATTGCACCTAGTGGTAATCCACTCTACTAATAATTTTTAAACATAACAGTGATAGAGTTTATATATAGACTTGATTCACATGAGTGATACATACAATTTAACGTGCTTGCCTAATTTATCCAGAATTATATAATTTAGGACTAGTCCAAAATTATATTGTCAACATCTTAAAATAAAAAAAAAAAAAAAGAAATAACTATTTTTTAACTGAATAGAAAATAATTAATAAATATATATATAATTAATCAAATTAAAATTAAAATTAAAACCAAAACCAAAACCATAAAATATTAATAAAAGTAATTATTGGGTTAATGCTTCGAGTAGAAATTTAATTTGTGTTTAGGCTTTGATTTAAGCTGAAATGCTGAATGACTCTTTTTCTTTTTTTTTTTTTTTTTTTTGAATTGCTGAATCAGGACTCAGTTGATGAGGAATTGATAAGTTTAGTTGGGCCTTTGAGGTAATTCTTTTGGGCTATAGTCCATTTATTTATTATTTAGGGTTCGGTTATTAACACTCCCAACATTAATAAATACACCCATCAATCTTTAATTTCATTAATGAAAGTCCTATACTACCCTATTCATTTTTAAATTTAATCAGCTCAAACTCTAGCATTAATTTGTATGACCACCGGTCAATTGCAGCTATGTTGCCTCTGCTCTATACTAATTTGTATGACCACTAGTTTGTCGCCGTTCTGCCGCCTCCGCTCCATCGTCCATCTCCGCCGCCATCATATGTTTTTTTTCATTTTTACTCCTTTTTCCATCACGTTTTCCTTTTCACAAAATTGGATCGAAATAAAAAAAAAAACAAAAAATATGCAGACAAAAAATATGAGAAGAAAAAAAAATTGATGAGAACTATGAACACCATTTCTATGATTTATAAACACCCATCAAACATTGATATTGAAATCCATGAATCATCCAACCAAAGTATAAAAAAGAAAAATTGCATAGCGGTGGTGTTGGAAAAGCGGGGGGAACAACTGGTGGTGACAAGACGGTGGATATGATCAAAGATGTGTTGTGCAACTCTGCACAATGAGTATCGACATCTGGTTACCAACAATTTGAGGAAAAATGAGACAGGGAAGAAGAGAAATGGGAAAGAATGAGAAGGGAAGGGAGAAGGGTATATTTGACAGAAAATATAGCTGGTGGGGGTATTTATTAATGTTGGGGGTGTTAATAACCGGACCCTATTATTTAATATTACACTTTTCATTTCTCCTTTTTTTTCCACTTTGAAATTTGATCCTGGGCTTTTTCGCTCTTTAAGGCCACTTTGGAATCTGAATATTTTTTTTTTCGGTTATTTGCACTCTCTTTTTTTAACAACATTGAAAAACAATTTGGGAAAAGAAAATCAAATTACAAGATTATTCTACCCAAACAAAAAATCAGTTACTAGTACCACATCAACGAAAATAAAATATATCATCAACCATTGATTTTTTTTTTTTTTTTGTACATTAATTGACCTTCAAGAAAGTTGAACACTTCTCACGAAGGCAAACATAAAATAATTCAGTCTTGAATATTAGGTAAACTCGAATAATTATTTCGTAAAAATATAAACCATACTATATAACAAGTTATGATAATAATATATAGTTACTTGAGGATGAACTGATTAGTTTCAGAAGAAATTTACTTATTCGCTTAAACGATCGAACCAACATTATAAATTTGAACATGGATCGTGATCATTTATTTTTTTATTTTTTTTGATAAGGAATCATGACCATTAATTAATTTACTTAATGTGGCAAAATTACTAATTATTACAATTTTTTTATACAAACGAGATTACATGTGTAGCCAAAATTTTGAGCGAAAGTCCAAATATACCTACATATATGCAATTGTTTTGTAGCTATGTTTCGATATTCATTCATATGTATACAGGGACAGATCTTCTAGGGGGCTGCATCGGGCGTCAGCCCTGTGCAAACCCCCACTAATCTGTTATATATCTGTATATAATATGTAAATTGTTGTGGGTATATAGCACGAGGTCGGGCCCGACCTAGAAAGAAGTAGAAGAGGACCATACCAAACTTTGCACAAGTATAACACCTCGCCGAAAAGATGGAAATAAAGGCCCAAGCACGAGTATGCGACCTGGATGCACCTCGCAGGTCGCACACTGACACAAGTACGGAGCATTAATTGAGATGGGACCCGTGGCAGGCGAGCAGCACCAGGAACCTTACCTAAGAATGGTCTTAACCAGAGATGTGTCAGTAAAGGACGATAATGATGAGTAGCTAGGAGTAGTTAGACGGCTAAATCCCTGCAAATCCGGATTTGCCTCGGGCGACGTCCCAAATGAGGTCTTGAGCTCTTGATCCCCAATCGACCTCCCAACGACCTCCGACACTGGTCACATCAATTATGTAGCATTTAATGTTTTACTGAGCTATTTCCTACTACTTGTCTCAGACCGGGAGAGTGAGTTCCACTCTCCCAAACCTTATAAATATGGGTCATTTATGACCGGAAAAAAATGGGAAATTAACACCTTACCAAACCTCTTGCAAATTTATTGCTCAACACTTATCTTTCTCAAACATATATATCACATAAATGCAATCCACTTTAAACATTAATTGTTTGTGTCACTAAGACCATTAAGCCACATCCCAAATCATAATTCTCATATTTTAGTACACAACAATTGGTGCTAGAAGGATGGTACTCTTTAAGAAATATCGAGCTAAATTCTTAGTGTTTTCTCATTGGAGTATTCCTCACGAATCTTCGATACAAACTCATCTCGTACACCCAAATCTCTCAAAAAACCACTCAACCATGTCTCAAGCAACTCTCATCACCAAGAGAAGAGCCATTTCGGCTTCATGTCGCTCCCATGGAAGGGGGGGCTAATAAGGCCCGGCCGAATCGTAAATTTGAACCCACCACCGGGGTTGCTCAAAAGCTCGAGCAGATCCGTACCCGAGAGAAATCGATGAAGCTATCGCGGAGTTACGCCGAAAGCAGGCCGAAGTACAGATCCCAGATGGCGACCTACGCCACAACCTGAACCGGAAGGCCCAAAGCAAGGGCAAAGGTCAGAGGCGCGAGGAGTCCCACCGCGAAGAGGCTTACAAGGAAAGGGCCAAGTACGAGGGACCTAGCCACGAAGGGCCACGCTGCGAGGAACCTCACCATGAGGGACCTCACCACGAGGGAAGTCAGAAAGTCAATTCTCGAGGGACACGATGTACTCCAATCTATCGGCGCAATCCGAACGAAGGGCCGAATCCCATCCACAAATGTTTATTCTCAGAAGGTTTCAATAGCGGCCCGCATCGAGGTAGCGGACCCAAGCGAGAGCAACCTAGGCCAACACAAATATGATCGGGCGAGCACTTTAGATCATTTTTCGGATCGCCGGCCCAAGGCGGACCCAGCATAACGAAAGTCGGTGGAAGATCGAGAAAGACGGCCCTTCACCGTGGGTGGAAAGAACTCCTTCACCTTGCAGACGTTATCGAACCCCATCACCTCGCCGATAGGAAAGAAATTCTCCACCTCACCATCTCGACGAGGTCGCAAGACAGAACGAATCTCCGCAGATGACCTTCATCCTTCAGAATATCAAGGATCTCCAAGAACAACTGGTGAACAAAGGGGGAGTGCCTATCACCACGAAGATACCCATTTCGCCATTATCACCCACAATCATGCTCGCCTGTATACATCAAGATCAATGTCAGTTCCATCACACAATACAACGGCAGCACCGATCCGATCAATCACGTGAGCAAGTACACATCCTACATGAACTCCATGGGCGCGACTGATGCCACTCAATGCCGCCTTTTCCCATTTACTTTAGGCGACCAAGCCTACCGATGGTTCAACACCTTATCCCCGACGTCCATAGAATCTTTCCACCAGATGGCTCAATTGTTCCTCACTCACTTCGCTTTTGTTGACCCCAAGACAGAACAAAGCGAAGCTTAGCGAACATCTATCAGTTCGAGGAGGAGTCAGACCGAGCATATATTGATCGAATAGACCAACTCATTATGGAAGGCAAGCCGCTGGGTGACGAAGCCAAAATCTTGGGGGTAGTGCATGGGCTAAAAAAGGGAACGAAACTCTGGAAAATGATGAACAAGGATTATGATCACCAATGCCGAGATACTGGCCTCAAGATTGGGCGAGCAATGACCAAGCAAGGTGAAGGTCGAAGTCAAAAAGTCTGATCCAAAATCCAAAAAACCTTACAGGAGACCCGGGACCACGAACTATCGAGCCCCGGGAACTTTCAAGCCAATCGATAACCCTCTGGAGGTAAAACTCCTGGAGAAGCTAACCATAAATGCAACTCGGGTTTTTCAGACGATCAGAGGCAAGCAGCATATCCCGCCATCTAAAGAGATGTACCAAGACCCTTCCACACTCAACCCGAGGAAATTTTGCGATTACCACAACTCCATTGGACATGACACCAAACATTGTCGTGACCTGCAAAGGGAGCTCTGGAGATTGTATGAGGAAGGGAAGTTAGAGAACTTTGTCAAGCCAAAACATCAGCAAAACCAGCGACAAGCGCCACTTCCAGGAAACCAACCCGACCAAGGAAAGCAAGGACCGAAGATCCCTGCGAGAGCGGAGAACAGGGCCATCCACATGATCTGCCCTACTGAGGGGACCCTTGGGGGTTTCCTCCCATCGACCTCCCTGTCTAACCGGCGTCAAAAGGCCAAGATGCGGGCTCTTGATAATGCTGTGCTGAGTTGCCTTCTGGTCAACACCATCGCCCTAAATCAGAAACAACTCACTTTCACCGAGGAGGACAAGGATGGGGTGGTGTTCCCGAACTGGGACCCACTCGTGATCTCAGCCAGAGTAATGGGGGCTCTAGTTCATCGCATCATAATCGATAATGGGGCTTTCTGTAATATCCTTTTCAAAAAGACTCTGGACCTGCTCGGCGATTTCCACTCTTATGTCGAGCCTTGCGAGGTTGGGATTCGAGGTTTCGGAAACCAACCTGTTGAGGACTATGGAATGATCCTCTTGTCTGTAGAGATCACATTGACTTTGAACATCGAAGTGAAGGCAACAAGACAGCTAGACTTTGTAATCATCGATGCCCCATCAAACTTCAATGCTTTCTTCGGCAAGCCTTTTGAACATGAGTTCGGGGCTGCCGCCTCGTCCTACTTCTATTGTATTAAGTTTCCCGGATCTGACGGGAAGATTGGCACCATCAAGGGTGACCAGATTGCTGCAAGAAAATGTTTAACTTACACTTGTGTCGATTTAAATTCTGCTTTTTATTTTGGTAGAAAATCCGAGGTGGGGCTAAGTTGTACGAGCCAAACTCCACCCCGGAAAGAAAAAGAAAATGATAAAATGGAGATAGACAGTGTAATAGAAACGAATGAAACACCTATGGAAATTAACATCGCCGCCAAAGAAAATCCCATATGAGATTTACCAAATTTGGAACCTCTCCTCGGTTTTGAGCCAATGGAGGTCGACTCCGAACAGCGAGAGTCCAACCTTGATCCAAGAATGGAAAGGAATTATCAACGAGTAACCCCTATTGAAGAGCTCGAAACAATCCCGGTCGACCCAGATCGACCGGAACTAAGCGTGACCATCGGAACGCGAATTCCCAGTGACCTGCGAGATCAATTGATAGATTTCCTCAAGCAGAATCTAGATGTATTTGCATGGTCGCATGAGGACATGGTCGGCATCGACCCCGAGGTTGCATGCCACAAACTGAACATCGACCCGACAAAGAAGCCAGTGTCCCAGAAAAGAAGGAAGTTCGGTCCAAAAAAAACGCAACCGCCGAGAGGAAGTAAAACCCTACTAGATAACAAGTTGATCGAATGCAAGCGAGATCGGTACGCGAGGAGTAATGCAGTGCTAGTAAAAAAAAAAAACAACTCTTGGCGGTATGTATAAACTTCACCCGAATCTATGAGGAACGCGCCTTTACTTTCCAACGCCGCACATCGATCACCTCGTAGATAAAGACCATCGGGCATGTGATGATGACATTCATGGATCGTTCAGGGTATCACCGGATCGCCATGGATAAAGATGACCCGGCTTACACATCTTTTTTCCGATGGAAAAGAACGTCTATTGTTGGAAGAGAATGTCGTTTGGTTTAAAGAACGCAGGGGCGACCTACCAGCGTTTGGTAAATCGGATGTTCACCGACGAGATTGGAAAGACCATGGAAGTATACTGTCATGATCATGAGTTGGGCTATATAGTTGGACTTATGTTAATTATTATTTTCATTAAGGGACTAAATTTATTTAGTTGATATTTACGTTGGGCCTTATTATCTTATGTTTAAGCCCATTTATGTTTGTATTATTGCACCTATGATTAAATAGGGAAACCCGAGAAAAATGGGCGAAAAATTCAGTCATCTTCCTTCTCAATTCTCTCTCTCTCTCTCTAAACTATCTCTTCTTCCTCTCAATCTCTCACTATCTTCTTATACTCAATTTACCTTGTTATTTTCCAGAAAAAATTATACATAAATATGGCTTATAATATTTGTAGTGCTGGGATCGCTACAATTGGCATCAGAGCCAACGATTCTCCTTTCGGCCTCTATTTGGCGATACAGAGATTCGATTATAAATTAGAAGCAAATTTTGAGAAAGTAAACAACCAATTTGGATCGATTGCCAAAATGCTTTAGAGAATATCTTTGCTACATAATCAACGCACGAAATGGAGTTGTAGATCCGCACTGAATTTAGAAAGAGTCAACGCGCGGTGTTCATATTAATGGTCAATTGGGAAACGAAGTTGGTTCCAAATATTTGAGTTGGTGAACCATGAGCACGGCAAAAATGGCGCCACCGATCGCTATCACGAGGATTCGGATACTCAACTTGAGAAAGATCAAGACCTATGAGATGGAATCATATGTCGATGGGAGATTGAGCTCGATCGAGTTCGAAAAAATCGCCGAGATGGCTCAATTTACTCGGAGGATTTGATTCATTGAAGGTATCGCATCGTAAACCCTTTACTCAAGATTGAATTTCCTATGTTTGGTGGGTTTCATCCTAGAATTTGGATTGTGGAAAATAATAGTTGTGATAATGTGAAAAATTGTAGTAGTAATTGGATGAAATCATTCAGATATGTCCGATGTGGGAAAAGAGTTTTTCAATTACATGAGTGTGAAGAAATAGGAATTGTAATAATCGGGCGTCTTCAACCTTTGATTAATTGGAGTGCTAATGGGGATAACAGAGGCTCATTTATTTCACGTGAATTTAGTATGATAGAGCTTGGTTGGTGGGTTAAGGGGAAATGTCATTGTAATCCAAAACCTAATGACCAAAAATTCACATATGAAGGTTATGATCTGGGTGGAGAGTTCGCTTTTGTAGCTTTTGGTGAAACGGTTATCGTGGGTATTTTAACTATTGGCATCAGGAACAGACATGAGGAAGTGAGAAGGTTTTCTATGGCTGCAATTCTGGTCTTTGTTGGGAAACTGAAAGAATTCAATGTGAAGATTGAAGTATTAATGAAATTACACGTCACCGTTTCTACAGTAGACACTATGGGAGAATGGGATGCTTCTTCAAATGTGAAGCTAGTTGTGATTCATATGGGTGTGATGTTTGGTGGAATTGTTGGGAAAGCTTTTATAAAGGGAAGCTCTAAGAAATTTAATTCTCCTATACAATTCTTCTACTTGAACTTGATCGAATCACCTCCAACTGAGCCTTTCGATCCCGACAACTTGAGACTTTTCAATAGATGACATAACTATCCAATGGAAGCTAAAGCTCAATGTGTTTTCATCGTTAGTGCTTTTCTTGAAAAATACGAGTACTATAAGTTTCTGGATTTTTGGGAAAGGGCATTGATAAAAAGCGAGCCAAATTATAAGACCCAAATTTGAAATTTGGTTATCAAATTATAGAAGATGCTCAAACATTTCTGCAAGTGCATTATGAACTATCTTTAGAATTTCTTGCCGAAGCAACTAGTGTCTCTATCTCCACTCATCAACCCATAGTCGGCTTTTGTCCTCAACCTTGTTCTTTTGGACATAAGGTATTGATTACATGTGAAAGTGGACTGCTTATTATTTGGGATTTGGTTGAAGCACATGTCGTTGTTCATGGCAATAAGGTCCTGGAGTTGAATTACAAAGTTGTTTCTCTAAACTGTGGGATTACCAACATTGTAGATGATGCACCACTCCATGGTTTAGAGAAGAAAAAAGATTAGTGCTCGTGTTGGAAATCTCTTGATGGCGCTTTTTGAAGTGACTTTTATTCATGTTTATGGTGGGTGTGTTATTCATATTGGTTCTTCTATAATGAATATTGACAGATTTTACATTGGAGATGAATGCAGTTGTTTCTTGGTTAATCCTGAAGAAGTGGCGCATTTTAAGATGTGTTAGGGTATGGTGGAGGAGTACAACTTTGTTGAGTATTTTCATTGGGTCGTGAAACTATATGATTACAAAGTATATTCATGCTTGCAAATGCATCGAGTTCGAAACACGACTTGGGAGTTCTTGTCTTTGCTATTCAAAATCACAAGTAAATCCTACTCATTCTTTATGCTTGACCTTCCTAATAGGTTCATGAGTAGACCTGCAAAGTTTGACACATCTGTGATTAAGGGAATTTCCAAGGGATTTAGGGAAATTATTTTCCTTAATAATTATACCACTGTTCAGATTTGCCATCTTAATGGCTATGCCTTTTGTGTTATTGGGATGGATTATGGTGTGTGGATGAAAAATAGTAGAAACACCTATAACAAGTGGGATGAGGTGGTTTGTTGCAAATATCAGATTCAAGATTGCATTGAATGGGCTCCTCTCACGTTGAAAGATTATTTATCAAATAAAGTGAAGCAGTTGATTTACACCTTCTGGAGGATGCTACAATCACGTGAAACTGGATGAATATCAAATTTTGGATGCAAGACTTCTCGATTTAGATCCTTGGGGACAAGGATCTCAAAAACGGGGGAGTATTGTCATGATCATGAGTTAAAAAATAGTTGGACTTATGTTAATTATTATTTTCATTAAGGGACTAGCCCATTTAGTTGATATTTCTGTTGGGCCTTATTATCTTATGTTTAAGCCCATTTCTGTTTGTATTGTTGCACCTATGATTAAATAGGGGAAACTTGCAGAGAAATGGACAAGCAGAAAATTAAGTCATCTTCCTTCTCAATTCTCTCTCTCTAAACTATCTCTTCTTCCTCTCAATCTCTCACTATCTTCTTATAATCAATTTACCTTGTTATTTTCCAGAAAAATTATACATAAATATGGCTTATAATATTTGTAGTGATGGGATCGCTACATATACATCGACGACATTGTGGTGAAAAGTGAAAAGAAGGAAGATCATCTGGGCCACCTCGCCAGAACCTTCGACATCTTAAGGAAATACAACATGAGTTTGAATCCCAAGAAATGCAGTTTCGGAGTTGGTTCGGGAAAATTCCTGGGCCATATCATCAATCAGCGAGGTATCGAGGCTAACCCTACAAAGATCAAAGCCATCATGGATATGAAACCACCTCGCAACGTGAAAAAAGTCCAAAGGTTGACCGGTTGTCTCGCAGCTCTCAACAGATTTGTATCCAGGATGGGGGATAAATGCAAGTCTTTCTTCGAAGCCATTAAAAAAAGAAAAGTTCTCGTGGACCCCACAATGCAAGGCTGCATTTATGAAGCTCGTTCTCGTGGACCCCACAATGCAAGGCAAAACCCGAAGCTCAAAGTGTATCTCTCCGACCCCAGATCTTGCAAAACCCATACCCAACGAGAAGTTGTTTCTATACCTCGTGGCCTCGAACTCCGCCCTCATTAGTGATATTAGTCTTGGCGAAGGTCGATTCCATTTACCTATATATTTATGTCGTCCAAACTTTGAATGATCTTTCGAGCTCAACTACCATACCCTTTGATTTCGAAAAAGCTTACGCTATCGACATGATTATGAGTGTCAACTTCAATTTCTTGATCACTAAATAGATGTCCTAACTACCATGCCACCAGAGACGGGTTTTGCACCGAAATTCGATACATCCATGAGGTTGTTGAAAATGTTCCATCGAATTAGGCGATTCATCATCTTACTAATCAATCCCGAACAACAATCTTTCACCACGATTGTAAGCTTTGATTTTCACGCCACCAACAATGAAGCGGAGTATGAGGCCTTGATAAATGGCCTGGAAATGGCAATGGCCATTGGTGTACGAAAGTTAAAGATTTACAGCGATTCTCAGTTGGTCGTATGCCATATGTCGTTTAGAGTATGAAGACGGGCAAGCAGATGGTGAAATACCAACAACTAGCGAAGAGCCTCGTCAAAAAGTTCAAAGAAGTGCGAATAGAGTTGATACCTCGAGCAGAAAACACACAGGCAGATGCACTAGCTCGCTTGGCCACATCATAAGGCACCGCAGATATGGACAACATAGCAGTTACTAAACTCAACACTCCCTCAGCAGGTCGTGTCATCATCGACATAAAGGAAATAACTTGGACGAATCAAGTGAGTCCATCAAACACTCATAGGGAAGTCTTTCAGATCGCGACCCCGGAAAACAATTGGATGACCGAAGTTAAAGACTACATCGAGAAAGGGATTATGCCAGAAGATAAGGTCGCAGCTCGCTGATTACAACTAAGAGCAGCGAGGTACACCGTAATCAACAAACAGCTTTACAAGCGAAGTTTCTCTTTACCACTTTTGAAATGCGTCACCCCTGAAGAAGGCCAAGTGATCCTGAAAGAAATCTCTGAAGAGATTTTGGAAATCATATCATGGTCGTCGTCGCCTACAAGACAATCAGACAAGACTATTATTGACTAACTTTAAGGAAAGATGCGATTGCATATGCGAAGAAGTGCCAGCAATGCCAGTTTTTCGCCCCAATAATTAAGCGAGTTCCGGAGGAGCTCACATTGATCTACAGCCCATGGCCTTTCGCGAGGTGGGGGATCGACCTGATTGGTCCTTTCCCAAAAGCCCCAGGAAGTTCAAAGTTTGCAGTGGTCGCAGTAGACTATTTCACCAAATGGGCGGAAGCAGAACCTTTGGCGACCATTACCCAAGAGAAAATCATTCAATTTATATGGAAAAACATCATTTGCCGTTTTGGCTTACCACAAGAAATCGTCACAGATAATGGGAAGCAGTTCGGTGGTTTCGAGATCGATATTTTTTTTGCGAAGTGGAAAATCGCAAAGTTGTTCTCCACCCCCTATCACCCCCAGTCCAATGGGTAGGTTGAAGCTGTGAACAAGATAATCAAACATACCCTAAAAACTCAACTCATTGAGTCAAAAGGGTTATGGGCTTTCAAACTTCCGAGCATCTTATGGTCATATAGAACCACGTCCCGGAATTCAATGGGCGAAACACCTTTTGATCTGGCTTTCGGGAAGGAGGCGATCATACCAAATGAGGTCGTGGGTCGGGTTTAATCGAACGTTACGATACAATCACAGAGGACAATGATCAAGCCATATCTCTCAGCCTCGACCTCCTCGAAGAAAAAAGATTAGAAGCCAACTTAAAAAACGCAAATTACAAACAAAAGTCGGAGAAATATTACAACTCAAAAGCAAAAATCCAAAGATTCAAGGTTGGCGACCTCGTTTTAAAAAGGATCCTCGGTGTCCAAAAAGGAGTTTTTGGTCCAACATGGGAGGGACCCATGAAGATTTCAAAATGCTTGCCGAATGGGGCTTACCAGCTCGAGAACTTGGAGGGCATTCCCGCGATGTATCCATGGAATGCAACCTACCTAAAAAAGTTCTACCAATAACTAGTAATTGTAAAATTCAGATCGGTTGTATATTTCTCTATGAGTTATGACTTATAAAACAAACTTGCTCCATCTTTTTACATTTACGAACTTGGGGGAATGGTCCCCGACCTCTCACGAGTTCGGTCAGAAATAGATTCGCAAATGAAAAAGTCTAAGTCGACTAAGCCAAGAACATATGAAGTCTAGTATGTCGCATGCCTAGTCTAAGTCGGCTAAGCCAAGAGCATATGAGGGCTAGTATGTCACATACCCTGCCTAAGTCTACCTCGGTTGCATGCCCAGTCTAAGTCGGCTAAGCCAAGAACATATGAGGGCTAGTATGTCGCATACCCTGCCTAAGTCGACCTCGGTCGCATACCTATCCTAAGTCTACAAAGCCAAGAATATGTTAAGGCAATCATGTCAAGACACCCTTTTCTATATCGAATTCCCCATCATTCATTCTATCTAAGTTTTACAAATCAAGTCGCTATCAATTAACAAATCTTTGGTCTTTATTGTTCATTATCCAGGTTTTCGAGAAGAAAAATACACGGACTCACCGATGACAAAGTGTTGGAAAGAAACAAACAAGCATTCAAATCAGGAAGCGAGAAAGATAAAAATGAAAAGGAACTGCGATTTCATTAATAAATGTCCGGAGGCAACAAAAGTACATCGCCCGGAGGCAACAAAAGTACATCGCCCTGGGCAAACATTTACACACCCCAAAGGGCAACCAAGCAACTTTGATTAAAAACCCCTAAGGGCCATCACGAAAAGTGCCGAAACAATTGGCATCTTGCCCAGAAAAAACTTCATCAGGGGATCAACTTGGCGAGCATCCGAGGTCCCCTCATTAGGGTTGATCGACATAAATTGTTAAACCTCGGGGATCTCAACGCCAATGAAAACCCCGCTCTCCCAAATCCTCCACCACCAATCAATAGCCATCCCTCATTTGTCCTCCAAGTCCGAGGCTTAAAGCGACTCATTCGGGTCATAAAGGTTAAGATTTGGGAGAAAAGTTAAGTCAACACTTGAAATTGGCTAGGTCCTTGATCGGAAGATCTTCCCTCTCCGCGGACGAGTTGTTGCACATGTAGTTGACCATCCCCTCTTTCACCGCCATCCGGGCACAGCGAGGTCACCATACATGTGGGCGGCCCAAAACAACATTGGCATATGAATGAATGTAGGCAATGTTCGAGGCATGATCCTCTCCAGGATGATGGTGGCAGGGACTTGCTCGGCGGCGGCCTCCAGGACTCGGAACCCAATTTTCCAACTCGAAGATTTTATCCAGACTCACCTTCTCTTTTTGAAACCGGAGGTCGAGGTCTTTCTGCATCGTCTGGATCTTTTTCTCCATGTCGTCCCTTTCCCGGGCCACCTCTTTCATCTTCTCCTCAGCTGCGACCTTGGCGGTAATGGCGGACTCCCGATCTTTCATTTGCCTCTCCAAGTCCATCCGCATCCGCACGCAAGCAGCCTCAGCGTGCTGCGCCTGGAGTTTTACCTTATCATATTGTTCCCGGCTTTTTCCGAAGAAAGCCAAAGAACGGCACAAGTGGGCCACCCCCGAGGTCATGTTCTCGGAGAAGTGCTGGGTTTTGGCCTCCTCGTGAAGGGTCACGGTCCAGGACATGGTGGAATCATTGGCGATGCGTCGGAGGTAGGGGGCTGAACATCATTGCCCGCGAGATTCCGCGACCACAAGTAGTTGCGGGTAGATTCACCAAGAAAGACCCCGTCATCCAACTTGTACCTGCAAAATAACAACATTACACGAGATGAGTATCCACATGAATTCACACGAAAAGCGAGTAAACAAAGTCGGACTCCGGAGGTCACCTCTTGCGGTATTCGGGGTGGTTCCTGTTGGGATTCCAACCCAGGAAAGTCTCGTCCTCCGCCTCGCGATCTCAGTGGCTCGTCAGCTCAAAGATAGTGTTCGGATTTCCCCCGGACCCAGAGGCCACTATCCTCCCGCTCGGCGAGTTTCGGAGCGCATCCATATCGACGAAAGGTCGGGCGTGTTGGGGTTATACGTGAAAGTATGCTTTTACTTTGTATAACCCATGTATTAAACACTTATTTACTGAAATAAATTGTTTATCACCGTTGCTTTAAATATGATTGAATGTTATATATATTTATTGCAAACCGTTAAAAGACGCGCGTTACATTGTAGTTAACGTGGTGATACGGATCCGCGAAGATCACGTTAATAGTTCCTTGTATACGAAAGTCGTGTTTCACAAATTAGATAGATCCTAACAATCTATTGGTAGAAATTGATGTGTAAGGCTCGAGATTGACTTGTCTTCACCAAGAGATTACACTAGTGCATTCGATCTTGTAAAAAGCGGACCTCTGAGAGGGATAAACTCATTCGCACCGACTTAAGGGATGAAGAGTTAGACATCGATGGTTGTTGATTTCTTAATCTCATCACTTAATAAGGATTGTGTGTGATTAGTAGTTATTGCTTTTGACTTATAAATTGGAAGAGAATCATTGCGACTTCGATACCTATATCTTGGGCAATAATATTAATTACACGACGATTGCTAAATTAATATAGAGAATCATGTGCTTGCAAAAAGTCTTGCTTGATTGGTCCCCTTGGTGGGGTCTTTAACCTTTATCATACCAAATCTTGCAGTGGAATTAATTTTTCCCAGGTATGGATAATAAAGTTGGGTTGTTCTTACTCCAATGATAAAGATATTAATTAATATAAAGTTTTTCAGTGGCTTAATTAATTAATGGACTAAATAATCTTAAACACGGAAAATAATAACCGGGAGCCATATTACCGTAATATGTGTTAAGATTGGATAGTGCAATATTAATTATATAGTGGTATTAATTAATATTAATGGGCTGAATTATATTGTGGCTCAATATTGGAATTCGTGTCCATTGGAAGGTCCATCTTAATTCTCCTAAAGGCCCTCAAAGTAGCCCAAATTATAGTCCAATAAATAAAAGGTGCTTAAAAATAAAATAAATTATTGTTGCAATATTTCCTATGTAATTTTCGAAATTAATTAAAGAAAAGAGGGAGAAGGATTTTCTTGGAAAGATTTTATGGAAGGAAGATAATGTATTCTTGGAATACAAGATTATCCCATAAATTCAAGAAAACTCCCACTTGGCTTCTTTAATGAGAGATTTTCGAAAATTGAGTATAAGAAAGGGAAGAAAGATTTTTGATTTTCTTGGAAAGATTTTATGGAAGATATGTATTCTTGGAATACAAGAATATCTCATAAATTCAAGAAAGATCCAATCTTGAAATTCTTTCTATTAATTTTTTCAAAATTTTAGGCACATTAAGGGTGTGAGATTTTTGTGGAAAAATACACATGGAAAGAAGAATATATTGGATATATTCAAGATTTCTTGGAGATCAAGAAAAGATATTTTCTAGCCCTAATTGCTCCAAAATTTTCGAACCCCCCTCTTATTATAAATAGGGAATGAATTTTTCATTTTCAACCAGTGTTCCATGTGTTGGAAATATTAGAAATCTACAAAGGTGGTGCAACAATATTTTTATTTTCCTTGTTTTATAAATCGTTCATTGAAGGACCTTCCATCGGGGTTATTGGACGAGGACTTGAGAATACTTGAGAAGGACTTTTGGTGGGTATCCAGATATTTGATCCTCGTCTGCATCTCGGATCGTCTCTCCAACAGCACGTTCACGTAAACTCCTAGAAATTCCGCATGCTAGGATCTTTTACGTGAAATCTTATTTGCATGTCGTTGTTGGTTAATTATTATTTGAATTCACTTAGGTAAATTCATGCTAGTAATAATTGTTAATTTAAATTTGTGTTTATGAGATCATCCCGATATATCCTGGCATATGTTATCCCAACAAGCGGTATCGAGAGTCCTTTTAGCTCGATCTTTAAACTGTAATTTAAATTGTTGTCCATTAAAATTGAAATTGGATAGTAGAACTGTTAGATTTGTTTTGTATGTATCCAATTGTCATGGTAGTTTAATGTGCTTATTTACATGCAAATAAATTGTTAGTTTTTAATTTGATTCGTTCGGATTCGTTTTGCCTCGTGAGAAAATCCACGAGTAGATTAGGATTTGTTTGATTCGATCAATGTAATAGACTAGTCTAGATCTAGGTTTATTTATTTTTCATAAATAAATTATAACCGAATCGTGAATGAAGAAGGAGACGGAGAATTAAAAATGGACGTCCATGTGCCCGGACGTACGCGAGCCAAGGCGGAGCACGCGGGCTAGGCGGAATGCCTATAGAACCGTGCGCACCGCTAGGCGAGATCGCGAAATTCGTCGGACGTCGAATGACGAGACGCATGCGGCGTCTGCGTATATCACGCGCGGGCGTGTGCATGGGATGCGTGGCGTGCATGGGCCGCTTATGCCGGCGCGTGCATGGCGAGTTAGGCGTGCGGGATCCGGGATCTTATTTGACAGCGTCCGGCGGCGCCAATATAGTAGGCCGTGGGCGATGGGGGCGGGATGGCCGATCCGGACGAGGCGTCGCCTAGGTGCATGCGACTTCGGTTTTTTAAATGAGCTACTCGTTTTCCGGATGTCATCCTAACCCAAAAATGGAGGACATTTTAAAAAAATTATTCTTGGTTAGTGGGAGCTTTTCGAGAATTAGCGATGAAAAGCAAAAGAAAAAACGATTTCTCAAGATCAAGATTTGGAATTTAAACCATGCCAATTGGATATATGTGCCCAACGTGATTTATTTAGTCTTGATGCTTGTTTTTAAATTAAATGCATTTTTTTATTTGTTAAATGTGTTTGCATGATTTAGAATTGTCTAAAAGAAAATCTCACTTTTGAAAATTACTAAGTATGTATTGTTGACAAATTTTATTTCGGATAATAAAATTTCGTCACATTGACCTCCATGATATATTTATTTGTGAATTCTTTTGGAGAAATTTCCATCACGGAACGGCCAAAAGATGGTTTTCACATGAATAAATTCCCAAAAGGATGATTGTGAATTATTATTAGTGGCGACGATGACCCTCCCCACGAGGCTCGTTCAAAGCGAAGTAATAATTCTGCATTTAATCATGGTTATTACTTAGGTATAAAATTGATATGCATATACTTCCCCGAAGTCCCTGTCAATTTTATATTGGTCAAGTGGGAGCCGACTATTAATTTTGAATTAAAGGTTTGTAACCTGCTTGAATGTGTTTAAATAGACAGTTCACCCCACATGACCTATTTAAACTGTTTTGAGATGTCGGCTGATGCATGTTCATATTGTTTTGAGATTTTGATATGAACAATGTGATCAAATTATGTGATAATTTTGTGCTTACAAAAATTGTTATTTATTTCAGTTCAGCATGTCGCAACCTTTTAATCCACTGTATTATATACTTAAAGACCATCAATTGACTGGTGAAAACTATGTTGATTGGAAACGTAAACTTATGATTGTCCTCACTGCACAAAAGCACAAGTGGATCCTTGATACTCCAAAACCTGATGAGCCAACCCCCGAATCGAAGTAAGCGAAAAAAAAAAAATATGAGGACTGGGAGCATTGCAATGATATGGATAAGTGTATCATCTTGGCATCTATGTCGGATGTGTTGCAACACCAACACCAAGAATTTGCAACTGCTGCGAAAATCATGGAAAATCTTAAGAAGATGTTTCAACATCAGAACCGCATGGCTCGCCAGATCACCTTGCGAGAGATGCTTTCACTGAAAATGGTGGAGGGCACGCCCGTAAGGTTCCATGTCCTCAAGATGATGGCTCATCTAAACAAACTTGAGGTTCTTGGTGCAGATTATGATCTAGAGACTCAAATTGATTTGGTACTTCACTCTCTGCCCAAAAGTTTTGAACAATTTCAGTTGAACTATCAGATGAATAATCAGAAGTTCACGCTAGCTGACTTGTTGCAAGCTTTGGTCTCGGCAGAGACGTTGATGGGACACCAAACTCAAGCTTTGGCGGCAAGTGGACCATCTTCTTCTTCTAGGCAAAAGGAGGGTAAGAAGAAGAGGAGGGCCAAAGGCCAAAAGTAGTCGAACTCAACTATTGCCAAGGGCAAGAGCAAGATGAGGGATGCTGGGGGCATCAAAAAGGATCCAAAGGGGAAGTGCTTCAACTACGGTGAAAATGGACATTGGAGGTCTGCTTGTTCCAAACCAAAACGGAATGGAAAGAAAGGTAATTCTCACGCACTAGTTGTTGAAACTTGTTTAGCGGCGTATGCTACCCACTCGTGGGTAATGGATATGGGATCCACTGATCATGTTTGTTTCACGTTACAGGGGTTCAAGTTGACCCGGCAACTTAGTGGGAGTGAGGTCCTCATCACACTGGGCGATGCTACGAGAGTAGCAGCTGAAGTAGTGGGAGACGTGCACCTGTCTTTTGAAGACAAGTTTTTAGTTTTAAGAGATGTTCTTTATGTTCCAGTCTTTCGCAAAAAACTTATTTCAGTTGCTAAACTTATTAATGATGGATATTCTGTTCGTTTTTCTAAGCAAGTTACTGTTTACCGTAACGATGTGTTTATCTGTCATGGAATATTGCAGAACAATCTCTATACTATCATCTGTGCACACCACTCACAAAATGCATCTTATAACACGTCGACTGTTTCATGCAATAAGAGAAAACGTTCAGAAAACGTGAACGAGACACTTCTATGGCATCTAAGATTGGGTCATATTAATCTAAATAGGATCCAAAGGTTGGTGAAAGATGGTTCGCTGTCGGACCTACAGTTAGAACCACTTCCAACCTGTGAATCATGTTTGGAGGGTAAGATGACCAAGAGGGCATTTGGAGTCAAGGGGAATAGAGCCACAGAAGTGTTGCTAATCGTTCACACTGACGTGTGTGGTCCAATGTCAACCAAAGCTAGAGGTGGATATGAGTATTTCGTGACTTTTATCGATGATTGATGAAACACAAATCGGAAACCTTTGATAAATTCAAAGAGTTTAAAGCCAAAGTGGAGAATCATAGGGAAAATAGTATCAAGTTTCTACGATCTGATCATGGAGGCGAATACCTCAGCGATGAGTTTTTAAACTACCTGTCAGACGAGGGCATTGTTTCCCAATTGGCTGCACCCGGAACCCCTCAACAAAACGGGGTTGCAGAATGAAGAAATAGAACACTCTTAGAAATGGTCAGATCCATGATGAGTTATTCATATCTACCCAAGTCGTTTTGGGGTCATGCCTTGGAAACAGTGGCTTACGTTCTGAATCTGGTGTCATCCAAATCGGTTCCCAAAACCCCTAAAGAGTTATGGACCGGGCGCAAGCCCAGTCTGAGACACCTCAGAATTTGGGGGTGTCCGGCATACGTGCTAGACAAGGAAGCCGGTAAGTTGGATGCACGATCAGAACTAAGTTTGTTTATAGGATATCCCATGGGAACGAAAGGGTGCATGTTCTATGGTCCCGAAGATCAAAAGGTGGTAATAAGTACACACTTTAGATTTTTGGAAGAAGACTTTATGAACAATCGAAAGCCCAAAAGTGAGATTACCTTAGACGAAATAAGAGGGCAAGCTCCTATACCAATTGTACAGGTAGATATACCAAGCGTCACACCGACACAATCGGAACCTCGTCGTAGTGGGAGGGTTGTTCGACAACCTGAGAGATTCATGGGGATAGGAGAATCTTCGGATTTGGTCCCTGGGGATAGTGAATCAGACCCCTGGTCCTACAAGGAGGTGGTCCAAGATAAGGATTCAGAATCCTGGCAAACCGCGATGGAAGCCAAGATGAGCTCAATGGATCATATCAGGTGTGGGAGCTAGTTGAACCACCCAGTGGGGTAAAACCCATTGGATGCAAATGGGTCTACAAGAGGAAAAGAGGACCGGACGGGAAGATGGAAACCTTTAAGGCTAGGCTTGTGGCAAAGGGATACACTCAGAAAGAGGGTATCGATTATGAAGAAACCTTTTCGCCCGTAGCCATGCTTAAGTCCATCCGTATTCTCTTGGCTATAGTTGCGCATCTAGATTTTGAGATCTGGCAAATGGATGTCAAGACATCTTTCCTTAACGGGAGTCTTGACGATGAAATCTATATGCAATGACCAAAGGTTTCATCGAAAAAGGCCAAGAACACCTTGTGTGCAAAAGTCAAGAAGTCCATTTATGGACTTAAGCAAGCATCTCGGCTTGAACCAATGTATTGATCATGTAATCAAATCTTATGGGTTTGATCAAAATGATTTCGAGAGTTGTGTTTATAGAAAGTGTGGCCAGAACGCCTTGGTATTCCTAAGACTATCGTAGATGATATTACGCTCATCGGAAATGATGTAAAGGTTTTGTCGACGTAAAGGGTATGGGTTTGTCAAAAACAGGTTTGATATGAAGGACTTAGGGAAGCCGGTCATATTCTAGGGATCAAGATCACTTTCGAGATCGAAAAAAAAGAATGATCGAACTTATCGCAAACCTTCATACATAGATACCGTTTTGAATCGTTTCAACATGCAAGATTCCAAGAAGGGTTTTGTACCTTTTAGGCACGGAATCCATCTATCGAAAGACATGTGCCCTAAGACACAAAGAGAGATAAATGACATGAGAGGGATTCCTTATGCGTCGGCAGTGGGAACCCTCATGTATGCTATGTTGTGTACGAGACCGGATATCTGCTACGTCGTAGGCATGGTAGCGAGATATCAGAGCAATCCCGAAAATCAACATTGATCGGCCATTTAAGAACATTCTGAAGTATCTGAAAAGAACTCGAGATAGAATGTTGGTTTATCAGTCAGACAATTTATTTCCAGTGGGATACACGGACTCGGATTTCCAATCAGACTTAGATTCCAGAAAATCTACCTCGGGTAGTGTGTTTTGTCAGGGGAGGAGGCAGAACATGGAGAAGCGTAAAGCGTAAATGCATCGCCGATTCTACCATGGAAGTCGAATATGTAGGCTTGTGTGAAGCGAAAAAAAGAAAGATGTGGCTCAAGAACTTCCTAGTGGACTTGGACGTTGTTCCAAATTTGCCCAGTACAAATCACGGTCTTTTGTGATAATGCCGGAGCAGTTGCAAATTCAAGGGAACCGAGAGCCCACAAGGCCAGCAAACACATTGAAAGGAAATACCATCTTATACGAGAAATTGTTAAGAGAGGAGATATAGAGGTGGCAAAGATCGCGTCGGAAGACAACCTAGCTGATCCATTCACAAAGGGTCTGCCTCAGTTAACATTCGAGAGACATGTGGAAGGAATGGGTGTCAAGAGCGTTGTCAATCTACTTTGAGTATAAGTGGGAGAAATGTTATTAGGTTGATGTAGGTGACATTAGATGTCACCAGATAATACATCAAACGTGATGTGGTATACTTAAAAGCAGACTTTGAGTATAAGTGGGAGATTGTTGGGGTTATACGTGAAAGTATGCTTTTACTTTGTATAACCTATGTATTAAACACTTATTTACTGAAATAAATTGTTTATCACTGTTGCTTTAAATATGATTGAATGTTATATATATTTATTGCAAACCGTTCGTAGCAAGCGTTACATTGTAGTTAACGTGGTGATACCAAATCACGTAAGATCACGTTAATGGTTCCTTGTATCTGAGCGTGTTTCACAACTTAGATAGATCCGAACAATCTATTGGTAGAAGTTGATGTGTAAGGCTCGGGATTGACTTGTCTTGACCAAGAGATTACACTAGTGCATTCGATCTTGTTTGAAGCGGACTTCTGAGAGGATAAACTCATTCACACCGACTTAAGGGATGAAGAGTTAGACCTCGATGGTTGTTGATTTCTTAATCTCATCAAATTAATAACGATTGTGTGTGATTAGTAGTTATTGCTTTGACTTATAAATGGGAAGAGAATCATTGCGACTTGATACCTATATCTTGGGCAATAATATTAATTACACGACAGTTGCTAAATTAATATAGAGAATCGTGTGTTTGCAAAAGTCTTGCTTGATTGGTCCCCCTTGGAAGGCCCGGAACCTTTATCATACCAAATTTTGCAAGTGGAATTAATTTTCCGGTATGGATAATAAAGTTTGGTTGTCCTTACTCCAAGGATAAAGATATTAATTAATATAAAGCTTTTTAAATGCTTAATTAATTAATGGACTAAATAATCTTAAACACGAAAATAATAATCGGAGCTATATTACCGTAATATGGGTTAAGATTGGATAGTCTAATATTAATTATATAGTGGTATTAATTAATATTAATGGGCTGAATTATATTGTGGTTCAATATTGGAATTCAGAAGTCCATTGGAAGGTCCATCTTAATTCTCCTAAAGGCCTCTCAAGTAGCCCAAATTATAGTCCAATAAATAAAAAGTGCTTAAAAATAAAATAAATTATTGTTGCAATATTTCCTATGTAATTTTCGAAATTAATTAAAGAAAAGAGGGAGAAGGATTTTCTTGGAAAAATTTTATGGAAGGAAGATAATGTATTCTTAGAATACAAGATTATCCCATAAATTCAAGAAAACTCCCACTTGACTTCTTTAATGAGAGATTTTCTAAAATTGAGTATAAGAAAGGGAAGAAAGATTTTCTTGATTTTCTTGGAAAGATTTTATAGAAGATATGTATTATTGGAATACAAGAATATCTCATAAATTCAAGAAAGATTCAATCTTGAAATTCTTTCTATTAATTTTTTCGAAATTTTAGGCACATTAAGGGTGTGAGATTTTTGTGGAAAAATACACATGGAAAGAAGAATATATTGGATATATTCAAGATTTGTTGGAGATCAAGAAAAGATATTTCCTAGCCCTAATTGCTCCAAAATTTTCGAACCCCCCTCTTATTATAAATAGGGGATGAATTTTTCATTCCCAACCAGTGTTCCATGTGTTGGAAATATTAGAAATCCACAAAGGTGGTGCAACAATATTTTTATTTTCCTTGTTTTATAAATCGTTCATTGAAGGACCTTCCACCGGGGTTATTGGACGAGGACTTGGGAATACTTGAGAAGGAATTTTGGTGGGTATCCGATACTTGATCCCGTCATCTCAAATCGTCTCTCCATCTGGCACGCGTTCGTAAACTCCTAGAAATTCCGCATGCTAGGATCTTTTACGTGAAATCTTATTTGCATGTCATTGTTGGTTAATTATTATTTGAATTCACTTAGGTAAATTCATGCTAGTAATAATTGTTAATTTAAATTTGTGTTTATGAGATCATCCCGATAGATCCTGGCATATGTTACCCCAACAGTATGCGTGCACAGGTGAAATTCCCCCGTCGCTTATTTGTCAACAATGGGGCATTTTCGACTTCTCTCGGCGGGCGAGGGTTTTGTTTTAAATCCTCTGGGTCCCGACCCTCCTCTTTCTACTTGCGTAGCATCTTTCTGGGCCTGCCCTTTCTTTTTCTTCTCGTTTTTCTGCCTCGAGAGTTCCAAGGCCCGGACGACTTTCACGCGAAGTTCCTCGGCATTCAGATTGTCCATGGCTTCGAGGGCTTTCTAAAACAAACCGAATGGGCTCGATGAAGGTTACTGGAACATAAGGAAGATATAAGAAGAGAAAAAAAAAGAACTGCGAGCTAAAACTGATTATTAAAAATGATCGGATCAAAACCCACTTCGCTTACCAGGGAGATCCACGGACAGCGAAGAGCGGGATGGCACGATCAACCCTGCGAGCTCCTAATACTTCAACCTCTGCAGCTCTTAAAGAGATCACTCATCGGGGTCGATGAGACAGACTTGTATCAGCCAGGCCAGAAAAGGACGCGAGAGTTCGGAGATTTTGGAGGACTTCGGAGCTGCGAGAAAAAAGAAAAGTTAAATCAATACTATGGAAGGAGCGAATTGAAAAAGGCCTTACTTTTGAAGGTGACATAATTGCGGGGTATCTCGAGATAACCGAGACTCCCCAAGGCAAACACGGGACTCTGCCAAGTCCCCCCCAATGATCCACCATTTCTCTTTCCAGTCTTGGACTTTAATCGGCAGATCCTCGATCATTTTCATATGAGGTCGGGCTTTCACATAATAGTAACCCGGATCTTTCCCCCATTTTACGAGTGAGATCAGAGAGTTGATCTCCTTAACCGAAGGGAAAGCTCGGGGTTGGATCCGGCCAAACAACAACAAGATCCCGAAGATCATACTCCATCCATTCGGAGTAATCTGCGTCGGAGCCAGACCCCAAAATTGCAGTAGCTGCGAAACTACGGGGTGGAGCGGAAAGCAAAGTCCGGCTTTCATAGTGTAGTAGTTCATGGCTACGCACCCATCTGGGACCTGGTCGACATAGTCAATTTCGTCCCCGGACCCAGAAGTGGACATCGCTGGGAACTTGAAATTTTTCTTTCCACAAGAAAAGCTCGGCCTCGGTCACCCAACTATCCACATCTTTTGCGGCGAAGTAGCTCTCTTCGTGCGCTCGGGTTGGCCTCAGAACCACATCGCGAGGTCCACGAGGCACGGACTCTTGCAACCTCAATCTCCTATCCATTTTGTCGACCTCATCATCCGAACTAGGTACCTCGGGAACAACCTCGTCCGATAGAAAATGGAATTCAAATTAATCGAGGGACCCAGTCGAAGGGTCACTTACGTCGTCTCCCGCCAACTCCACAAGTTCAATTTTCGGCTCGGCGGATCTCTCTATCCGCACAGGCGATTTGCTCCCCCTTTTCTGGAGACGACGCCGTTTGGACATAACCTCCCCGCAGATTCCCATCGGAACTTCGCTCACCGTCTCGGAGGAGACGTCTATCAAAGACGGCCCCTCCCCCCGGCGGCCCCGTCGCCGACTGGGCATCACATCCAGAGTAGAGCTCCCGGCCACACTCCACGAGGAGATCCGATCCCTAGAATCCATGAGAAAAAGACGAAGTGAGAAGAAAGGAAGAAGAGTGGAGGGTTTACCTTGAGCGAGACACCGTCTGGACCGAGATTGAGAAGATGGCATGAGCAACACGGCGGATTTCGAGAATACAAAGAGAGAAAAGTGAAATGAGGAGAAGAGAGACGATATAGAAGGAATTAGAACTCGTGTGCGGTCGATCTTCCGATCCTCCCAAAGTAGCCCACGCGCCATCATTGCCCTAGTCTCGGTTAGGCACGACTACCGAGGCGATTGCTTATCGTCATCTCCTTCGATCCCGGGCAATATTCACATGTACCCCTTTTTGCGACCTCGCGCGAGATCGAGAGCTAAAAAGTTAGCTCATGCCTCTTGGCATAAATAATGAGCTAGGGCTATTGTTGTGGGCATATAAGCGCAGGTCAGGGCCCAACTAAGAAAAAAAGTAGAAGAGGATCGCACAAAATTTTGCACAAGTATAACACCTCGCTTTTCTTTGGAAATAAAGGCACGCCAAACCAGTATCGACACGGATGCACCTCGCAGTCGTCACATCGACACAAAGTCTGAAACATTAATTGAGATGGGACCCGTGGCGGTGCGAGCAACACCAGGAACCTTACCTAAGAATGACCTTAATCAGAGATGTGTCAGTAAATGACGGTAATGATGAGTAGCTAGGAGTAGTTAGATCGCTAAATCCTGAAAAACGGAATTGCCTCGGGCGGCGATCGCCGAGGTCTTGTGAGCTCTTGATCCTCGAGGCGACCTCCCGACCTCCGGCACAGGTCACATCAACCATGTAGCATTTAATATTTTGCAGAGCTATTTCCGGCTACTTGTCCTTGTAATTCGGGAGAGTGAGTTCCACTCTCCCAAACCTTATAAATATGGGTCATTTATGATCGAAAAACGGGAGAAATTAATACCTTACCAAACCTCTTGCAAATTTATTGCTCAACACTTATCTTTCTCAAACATATATATCACATAAATGCAATCCACTTTACACATTAATTGTTTGTGTCACTAAGATCATTAAGTCACATCCCAAATCATAATCCTCATATTTTAGTACACAACATAAATAAAATTCAATACACGAATTTAAGCTCAGCTCAATATTATTTCTTATTTTATATTTAATTTACAAACTCCAAACTAAAATTAAAGCTCATTACCACACTCTCTATTCAGTTATTAAATTAAGATACAACTTGATATAAACTTATTTTCTTGATCTATCATGTCTCTCTTTCTTTTTTCTTTTTCTTATTAAAACTTAATTAAAGTATTGAAATTCAAAAATCTCATCCACAATAAAAAAAAATTATTTTAGTTTTGGATGTGTTTTCTTGAGGCTCTCACACCCAAACATTTAGTGTGTAATCATCTCAATATGGTTCCATTTTTTTCATTTGGTATTTTTATTTATTTAACTTGTTCAATATTAAATATCTACATTATTCTCTCAATTTTTGTCCTTTTCTTTTGAGGAATATGTATGAGTAATTGGTTCTTTATTTGTTATATATTGTGATAATGCTAAAATTTTGGCCACTTTAGTATTAGAAAAAGATAAATTATAAATGTAATAATGTACTAACATGAGTTAAATTAATTTTTTTTAACTGATAAAAGTTTGTTGAAATGATTAAAAAATATTGAGCAAGTTGTATGATTTTGTTTTAATTAAATATTATTTATTAATAGAAAAACAACATATTTTATAAATAAATACCAATCTTTTTGAATATATTTGTTAAAAATATAGATAAATTCGGTCTTAATTACTGATGCATTTTATGTTTTGAAGTTCCATATGACACTGCCTTAATTAATATATTAAAAAAATACTATATATAAATATAAAATTTTAATATGACGAAACTTTACAAAATTTTAGCCCACACCACTGTTAAATCATAGATCCGTCCCTGTATGTATATATAAAAAAAATATCATATTGTTAAGATTAATGACTGTATATGTTTCAGTTCTAGCAAGCTGTTAAGCACTAGCTATCTACATATGACTATAATGCATCTGCCGATGAAATCATAAGATTTCTTTGATTTTTATTGAGTTGACTTTAGTTTGGTCGGGGGTTTGATTTCATCCTCTAAATTTTGATTTTTATAAAGTCTGCACTGATATATTGTTATTTTAAAAATAAATTACCATGGTTAATATAATGTTAATATTATCATAAATTATATTATGGAAAGAAAAAAAAAACTATTTTTTTTTCTAGGCCCGCATTATGCATTAAAAGGACGTAAAAAAAATTAAGGTCCAGAACTATTTTTTATTTTAAAAAACTCTTAAATTATATAAATTTATTTTATAAGACTCTTAAATTAATTTTATTTTAATAAGCCCTTAATTTTTTTTTTCATAATGCTCTTTTTTGACCGTTCATTAGAGATTTTTTTTTTTTAATTAGAGTTTTTTTATTAATATAAGAGTATTAAAATTGGGCTGAAATATCATATTTTAACTGGAAACATTAAATTAACTTAGCAAAATTCATGATTTTTCATTACTAGGGACCTCATGAAATATGAATTATATAATTTGAGATTGTTTTAAACAAAATATAGTTCATGGATTTTTAGAAATAAAAATTAATAGTTAAGGATCTTTAAATGCATTATATATTTTTTTTTATGAATAAAAAATTAATGCTATACAGTAATTATAGCATTTTGGATCGAGTAGGTCCCTTATGCTCCATGTGTATTGTGCTAGTATATTTCAAAAAAAAAATGCTAGCTACTTTTCCTAAACATGCAAGTTGTTTTAAATGGAACTTGTAAATTCACATGTTTAAACGAAACAATTTATATATTTTATATTTATATTTGAATTACACGGTGCACCTGATGCATTCATAACTCTGACTCTTATATAATCTTCATTTCCATTAGACATTTCCATTAGATATTTTAAGACCTTGGGTATAGTAATTATTCATAAATAATCATATAAATTCATAATGTGAGAAACCTCTTCCTCCCTCTTTCCCTAATGACGAGTACGCAGTACATATCTCTTTGATATCTATAAATGGTCAGGTCTTGTATGCACTCGGGTGCATCCTGCATTTATAATGCATTTTAGAAGTGTGCAATTTGTTATGTTGAAAAGTGTGACTTATTTACACAGAAAAGTACAAATGTTAATATGATAATATAGTTGCATGCTTCTGTTTGAAATAGTTGCACGCTTCTAAAATGCACTATGAGTGCATGGTGCTCCAGGGTGCCCATGACACCCACTCGGATAAAATTCCAACCTAACTTCTACAATTTGACTCTCACAAGTTTCCACATACAAGTGGGATATATTAAATAAAAAGAAATTAGATCACAAGTAATTCAAATTAACAATTCAAAAAAATTATATATGTACACACCAATTTTAGCATGATATATTGACTATGGTAAATGATGACTTTTTCCAGCTATTCTTTTGTTTTACTTGGCAGGCTGTCTCTATTAATTTATTTAAAAATTTCACATATAACTATTTGATAAAAGTTTCAAATTTTTAATCCACTCCACGACCATGTCTTCGGTCGAGAATCAATTAACAAACATTCGCAATCTCATACCAAACCACCCAAAATATAACTTTGTCTAGAACAATTTGCAACATATGTAAGGTCTCAATCATCGGTTGGATTAAATATAATGACAAACTATTGTTTGTAGGCGTAATGTAACTATAACACATACACATGACACATGGTAAACTAAATGCAAATGAAATGTACATTATATCTTACTTATTCACTAACTTGATTTAATTTAAAATTATATTTTCTAAGTTTTTCTAAGTAATGATAAATTTTGCGCTCAAAAAAAAAAGTAATGATAAATTTTGTCAAGTCTTATTAAACAATTTTTTTAAAAAAATTTAGTGAGATTAATGTTTTATCACCTACTCTGGTTAGTGAAAAACATGTCATACTACGTTTTACTTTGTCAATGCATGAATGACATGCGATCAAATGTGTAATATTATATCATGACACTAAAACTTTAACTGCTTGATTTTGTCAATCCCAAATTTCCATCCAATGCTTAGGAGACACATTTATATGAGATGATCTTACGGTGAGACGCAACATAATCTGAATAATGACGATTTAACATTTTAGAAGGGATAAACGTTATTTTGTGTTAAATTGTGTCCTGTCTCGTATGAGTTTTTGTCAACTTTTATTATAGTATATCATATCCAAGGATAAGTCGTGTATGCATCCAGATGCATCGTGCACTCATAGTGCATTTTAGAACTATCAATTTGTTCGCTGAAAGGTTCAACTTGTTTATACTGAATCATGCAACTATTTTTTCATATAAATAATTGCACGGTTCAGTGTAAATAAGTTGCACCTTTCAGTATAACAAGTTGTATGGTTCTTGGTGCACTTTGATGCACATGAGACCCACCCCATATCCACTTAGTGAAGAATTAGCAACCTGAAAATATTAGACATTGTATATATATTTGCATTTTATTTGGATAATCATAATATTTTATGACAAAAACTCATATGAGACGATCTCATGCATGAGACGATGTACAACTTAACATAAATCAAACTCATCCCTCCTAAAATGTTAAAGAGTTAATGTCCAAATTATGTTCCGTCTCATGATGAGATTGTCTCATATAAGTGTACCTGATATTTTATTCGTACTCTATCACATACTACTAGTTTTGTACATGACATAATGAAATACAAGATAGAAAATAAAGTGTAATATTTTTGGCACCATTTGCATGTAAAGATTGTTAGACGATTGTTAGAAGAATATGTGTAACAACACCCTACTAGTTTTTCTTTTGCCTTGTTTAAGACGTTGGAAAATGACTAATTTATATATTAATCCTATATTTTATGTTCAGCCACCAAAAGCTATAAACCGTGTTTTTGGTGAAATCATTAGCTAATCTTCACCCCATTGGAGTGCCCTCTATTTTTTGGCTACTTATTTATAATCAATTATGTGTTATATATATTATTTAGAAATAAACGAATAACTTTCAAAGCATGCCAAGTCAAGTTATTTTTGCTACTAAAATTAATTCTTCACATATATTTGCATCACCATCAATTTCTTCTATTACACCATAAAAAAGACTGAACCAACTCTCATTACAAATACAATTAATACTTTTTTTGTTTTACCATCAAGATCATTTGTTCCACTTTGGTGCTTAATTTTTCGTTAATAATGATTTATTATGTTATTTATTACACATGTCATGTATTTAAAACATCAAACGCTTAAATGAAATAGAGATGATGTGTGTTGATTGTTTTAAGTTTTAACCAGTCTAACAATTAGCATGAGATGAGTGGGTCTCATGTACACCATGTGCACCATATAGTTAAATATTCAACTTATTTTTTTAATAATTTGTTCAGAGTAAAATAAAATGAATATTTCATCGTACACAAGTTGAATATTTTAAAAAAATAAATTACACATTTAAAAAATACACTTAAATTGTACAATGATGTTGATGCATACAAGACTCTTCCATAAATCATAATCGACTATAAACATATGATGATTTTTTAGGAAATAAATGATGTTATTTAAAGGCATAATGAACTATAGTATGAAACTCACCGCCAACCAACTCGATTATTCAAATTTGTCAAAACTCAAAAGAATACTTTTCTCTTGACACACACATAAAATAAAAAGAAGTAACATTTTTTTCTTCTAAAATAAACTATATATAAACACACACTCATATAAAATATCAAAACAATAAATCGTGAAACTCAGATGATCCACTTGTAACATAATTTAATTATCCAAATCTTCAAATACTTCACATATAAATCAAACTGACCACACTCCCAAAATTAAACCTCCAAACCAAAATCATCACAAAATGAAGAACAACAGCACATCAACCCTTTTCATATCACTAATCCTCATTCTTTTCTTCACAAATTCATCCTCCCAAAATTCAAATCCCCCAATCCCTATCCCAAACCCTAGACTCTTCAACGCATTCATAGCTATCCAAGCTCTCAAACATGCCATAACAGACGACCCAAAAGGCTACACCAAAAACTGGCACGGCCACGACGTCTGCAAATACGCCGGCGTCTTCTGCGCCCCGGCGCCCGACGACCCCCACGCCACCACCGTCGCCGGAATCGACCTCAATCACGGCGTCATCTCCGGAACATTGCCGGAGGAACTCGGTTTGTTAACCGACCTTGCTCTGTTTCACATAAATTCCAACAGATTCAAAGGATGCTTGCCGCAAAGTTTCCGCAATCTCTGCCTTCTGTACGAGATCGACATCAGCAACAACCTCTTCTCCGGCGAATTCCCCGCCGTTCTCCTCTCGTTACCCTCGCTGAAATATATCGACATTCGGTACAATAAATTCTCAGGCGATGTGCCTTCCTCGCTTTTCGATTTGAAATTGGACGCTCTGTTTATCAACAACAACGATTTCAAATTCACAATCCCTAAAAATATCGGAAATTCGACTGTCTCAGTTCTGGTTATGGCGAATGTCAATCTCCAGGGGTGTTTACCGCGGTCGATTGGAAAAATGTCGGCGACGCTGAACGAAATTATACTAACAAACGTCGGATTGAGCGCGTGTTTACCTCAGGAAATTGGGGATCTGACGAAATTGACGGTTTTTGACGTGAGTTCTAACGATCTAGTCGGAACTCTGCCGAAATCGATGGGGAATATGAAGAGCCTTGAGCAACTGAACGTCGCCGGTAACAGGCTTTCCGGCGAGATTCCGGATTTGATCTGTTCGTTGCCGAGATTGGAGAATTTCACATTTACCGGCAACTATTTCTGCGGTGAACCGACGTCGTGTTTGAAGCTGAAAGATAAGGATGATGCGAGGAATTGTATACCTTATAGGCCTAACCAACGATCGGTGGATGAATGCCATAATTTTTACGCGAAACCTGTGGATTGTAGTGGATTTGGGTGTATGGCGGCGGCGCCACCACCTCCGCCACCGCCGTACTACTATCATCCATGATCAAGCTGTTCTGTTGTGAGTTGTGATGATACTCTGATTTGAAAATATCTTCTTTTATTTTTCTTTTTGTGTTTAATACTTTAATTATATGTTTACTTGTTAATAATGTTAAGAAAAAAGAATAATGACGTATAGTGGTGTTTTTCGTTGCGCTTAATTTAATCATTTGTGACGTGTTATAATGAAATGAATTTGATTATTTCCTGTGATGATGTATATAATGAAATGAGTAGTATTTCATATGTTACTATTTTACAAGAGTAGTTCATATTGGTGGCTTTGATATTAAATAAAATATATTTTATTGCATTTAATACATGTTATAACACCAAAATTACATGCATACATGTACTTGTTAATATTTATAAAAAAAAAAAAATCTGAAACATAAATGTATATTAATTACAGATCACGTCCACATGCTTAGGTCGAATTCACTGACCTTTCAACAAGAATTTGCGGCGATGGTTCAAAGTTATCGAGCAGATCTCCTCACACTAATACAGATTTTGGCTTGAAGAGATGTTAAAAATGAGTTTGGAGAGCGGTTATAACAACTCTCAAAGTAACAACTCTTCAAACTTGGACAATTGATAAAAACCGTTCTTCAAGATATTACAGACTTGAGAAATGTTTTTAACCAAGATTTTCTAAGAAAGCGGTTGTTAACCGCATTCCAAGCGATTAAGCTAAGACAAATTTTCACAAATCATTGCCAACCATTGTTTTTTAAAATTTTTAATTTTTAAATATATATAAATACACTTGGACATCGGTTTTTTTAATCATTTGTCCAATATATATATATATATATATTTATTTTTTTTTAAATTTAATTTATATTTTTAAAATCTTGTTTATATAAAACCAAAATCAAAACTAAAAACCAAATTTTACACAACACGATAATTAATTGTCCAATACCAAAACATCAAATAAATTAATAAATTAATGCATACACATCATGAAATAAATATTAATCGTCCAAATACAACAAATTAAAACATGCATATCAATACAAATATATATATAATATGTAATAAAAGTTATCCCAAATTTATCTCAATCTATCTATAATTATCCATTTTCCATTGATTGTATTCTTTGTTTGGAGTAAGACTTGTCCAAATGTCCAAATGTCAACAAAATTAATCAATATTTAGTATATCCGATTTTTATTCAATTAATAATAATTTAAATTCAAATGTCCAAATGTTATCACACAAAATGTCCACAGTGATCACTATCTCGTTGCCTCGGTACCTGTTGATTAGCAATATAATCGCATATTACAATTATAATTATTTTATATTAATTTGATAATTTAATAAATTATATTTACCTTAACATTATTCCAGCTCACTTTATTGAATTTAGCTCTTGAGCCTTGATTAGGAAGGCGACTCCGATATTGGGTCATCACACTATTGTTAGAATTAAAAAATAAAGTTAGATTAAATATGCATAATTTTAATAAGTAAAACAAATTATTATATTATAATATTAGAAATGAACTTACGCTTCCATGTACGAAGTAAGATCAGGTCGATTTGAAGCCAACCCATTCGCAGCTGGATCCATAAAATACACATTTAATGTGATCTTATTTATGGCGATCAGCACCCAATGATTCCTATATTATATTAAGAATATTAAAATTAACAGTAAATTTAGCATATGTGCAAATATCATATATATTATTAATATAAATTTTAATGAAATGTTTATTGTACCCACCCCACATTTGTTGGCCAAAAAATGAGATGATCTCTGTCAGTATAACTCAGCATATGAGAAACTAACCACTCCATGGTCGTTGTCCTATCTCCCATTGAGCAAGACACTTGGGGGGAGACGAAGGAATACATTCCACATGCTCGAGGATCTCTGGAGAGATATACCTCAACCAAATATCTTTAACCAACATATATACGCTAATTAATATTTAATTTGAAAAGTAAACTATATAGAAAGTAAATACTGAGAATTAATTAGTAAACACATACCTGAGGTATAAGGCTATGCTCGTTGCACTCAACCACTGGTCGTTCTTGACTTCGATCACATGCTCCCGAGCGATGTATTCTTCAATAGAATTCCGATGAAAGTAAGCATTCATAGGAACTGTGATCATATCGAAGTCAGAGGACTCCACTATCACTTGCGCAGACCGTATATGCGGTGGTAGTCGTGATCTAAGTCTCGAGCAAGGATAACCAAGTCTGCGATCACCAATAGTGGAGTCTCTGGTCGTTGTCTCCTCTCGACCGGGTCACGACACCGCTTTAATTTCTGTTTAGGCTTTTGTGGTGTCGACAGTTTCTACAATCAATTTGCAACATTATTTAGAACGACAAATAAGATAATGAACTTTAATAACATATATTAAATTTACCTTCATGGTCAGAGATACCAAGTTGATCGGTCATTCGATGAAGTGCCCGACCGTTGTTGACAGCTTCATCAATTGGTTTAGGCACCGGTGAATCCTCTTCTCCGATTGTGGGTACTTCGAGTGTGACCCTCACGAAACCAGGAGTGATGGGACTACCATGAATAACTCCATCGGATTTATTGAACAACGTTCCTGTAGCCACCAACTGAGTAGGATTCTCCAAATAAAGGTAGCATGAGGTCGGTGACTGTTCGAATAAGATATTTAGTTAGAAAATTTTAATATATATACTAGTCTTTAATTAAAATAAATGTGATACACATCTGATACCTGCGGGACGTCGTTTCGAAGTGCCTCAATAAAATCGTCCCTAGCATTAGCCGAAAACATAGCATCAGCGACACTATTTTCACAGCTTGCTCCACTAGAGGACATTCCGTGATGTGCGTCTCTCGCCTCATCTGTTCTCTTTAGCCATCCAACTCTTTCCCATCTTGGCAACCTTTGTTCGAAAGTATACCCACCATATTCATGGCTTGAAAGACCGTAACACATGGCCAATGATGAATTAAGTCATAAGATAAACTCTCTCAATTATATCCAACAATCATAGTAGCGGCCGGATGCTCCCTTTCCGTACGAAATAACTCGAAATGGGTAACAAAGTGACCCAAGTAGATCATCCCTTATTAGATATATTAAAAGTAAATATATAAACAAAAAAAATGATGTTTTGATCTTACCAAATTCATGGTCTGCGAGATAAACGCTCCCGAATTACAAAAGATTATTATTTAATTATTTGTTTAGAAATAATAGTTTGTAATTCAAAGAACAAATTAATGCATACTCTATAGAAACCCCCCTTCTTCGATTATCTGTTGTAAATTCTTGAATCGGGAATATTCCTTCTTTGCCTCGAGCCATTATCGTAGTTTGAAATAACTTTCAAAACCATATAACAACAAAAGTTCATCCTCTCTTTCAAATTTTGTTTTTTTCTTATTTCTACGATAGTCGTTAACGTGTCCCTTAGTAGATATATTAAAAGTAAATATATAAACAAAATAAAATGTTAGGATTTTGATCTTACCAAATTTTCTCTTATGCGTGCATACCCTTTGTTCGAGCCACGATATCGCGCCTCCATCGATTTGGCTTGTTTGCATCATTTTTTCTCCATCTTAGTAGCTAAGACATGATTTAATAAAATTTAATATAAACAAACAAAAAGCATAGGACATTAAATGATATTTATCAATTTTATCCGAACTCATCACCATAGATCGTCGCACAAACTCTTCCCAAGATGGGGCCACCACGAATTATTCTCGAATGCAGTCGATTCGAAAGGCCTCGGTTGCGGACTAGCAAGAAGTAAAGACCAAGATTTTGTTTGGATTTAGACCATTTTTGATTTCTCGTGACAGCCCTAAAATTCTTGGTCAATACTCCACATTCTTGGGACAATATTTGTTTCTTCTTTGAATGATCAAGGCCGATTGGTTGTTATCCAACATAGTCGAGTAAATGTACTATGTAATTGATCCTGCGATAACATATCAATGTAGTATATTTAGTAATCATACAACAACTTTCAATAACCATATATATAATTAACATAACGAAAGTTCATCCCATAATCTTTTCTTTCAAATAAGTGAGTTTGTCGCTACATGATCTCCTTGGATGACAACCTGCTTGATAGGGATTATCGCGCCTAATTTTGTGAAATGCGATAAGTGCACTCAAGGTAGAAAGACAACGTCTCACTCATTTCACCATCCATTTATTGCCCATATTCATTGAATGATAATTGGAATGCGCAATAACATATTATTTAATTAGATTCAACGATCAATCATATAATTACAATTTCAACTGCTCATTTCTAATAAAATTACATGCACTTGTTTCCCTTATCTTTGTACCAAATGAGCCCATTATTAAAAATGAAGACATACATCTCAAGCTGACTATACCTCTTTGAAAACCATGCTTATCCCCGGATCTAGTGCTAGTGGTGGGAGAACCAACATAACTTTGTTATCACCCCGATCCAAATCATCGATTTCCATGATGACATGATAGATCATCATAATCTCCACCATCATCTCCA
Organism: Stenogyne calaminthoides; assembly: GCA_037126765.1. Lineage (NCBI taxonomy): Eukaryota > Viridiplantae > Streptophyta > Magnoliopsida > Lamiales > Lamiaceae > Stenogyne > Stenogyne calaminthoides. Next base: position 33,055,492 of record JBBCBC010000025.1, on the reverse strand, counting down.
TCATAATCATCACCATCATCTCCATCATCTCCATTCTTGATATGGCGGATAAGACATGATCCTGTAAAACAAAAAACAACATTTAATAAACAAAAAACAAACAATATTTAAGTAAGCATAAGAAATAACATTCAATAAAAGCAAAAGAAACAACATTTAATAAATCTTTCCGCTTGTGTGTTGATATTCTTCATCTCAAAACACAATCAATAAAGTCGTACATTTCTTTTTTTTAGCACTTGTTTTTTTTTTTTCGTTTTTTGGTTGAATTTTTTCGCTCATGACCATGAATGTTAACAAGATCCGGATTGTCATATTCATCCACATCGACAATTATTCTCCGAACGCATCATACACGTGAATTTACAAGATCATCGAAAGGGGATACATAATGAGTGAAGTTTGGGTCCCGATATCAAAAGGATCATCGATAGTGTCAACATCTTCATCGATGTAATTACTTTGGATTAATTTGGTAACTAGTGTTAAATTTGTTTGTCTTCCATGAGTAACCATGATGGACCATTTCTTGATAAGTTAAATTTCTAGGACATAGAAAATTTGTTGAGCTTGATCACCATTATGTATTTTTTTATATCGGCCCATTTGAGATCCCACATTCTTCAAATCAATCACGTCATTTAACTCGGATCTTTCAACTTGGACCCATTTGTTTAGCATCATATGCTCTCTTGGCAATCCTCCATCATCCAAGCATTAACCTTTTTCGAAGATTGGTTGTCGGTTGAACAACATAGTCGAGTTCCCAAATGTTGACAAATCAACTCCCGAAATAAGTAAGTAGTATTCGATTGATCCCTGCGATTCTTGATGATGGACACCCCACTATATTACGCATTGTTTATCACTTGTAATCATCATGATCTTTCTCGACGGTATAAAATGTGTATCCGATTAATAAGATAACACTTGTGAATATTTAATACACATGTCTATCGACATTCTAGATAACCACTTAACTCTTTTTCACTATTTAAATACTTTTATCCCGCGACAACATATTTGCTACATAACCATTGAACCATAAACAAATGTGCGATTGTGCTCAACTTCAATCCATGATCTATCTCTTGGGTGGTGGTCTTGTTGAAATGTCTCAACAAAAGTGCTTTGGATGTGCAAGTCAATAAAAGAAATTGTACGAATCGACCTTGTTGTGAAGTAGTGGTGGTCAAATTTTGGGGTGCATCCGTTATAGTTCCTCCATACTAACACTTTACAGATTGACCACCGATCTTTAAATAAAATGTTATATATATTTCTTTGCATTCACCATCCATCATATTGGTGTACCGAAGTAATTGGAAGTTCAATTGCATTCGACATTCTAATGAATTCGCACCCACCAAGATTACTTTCGCTTTCTTCTACTAAATAGTGTTTTTGCAATGCATCCCTCCTTTGACCTTGACATATTCATCACATATCCTTTGAGAACTTTAATATATCTCTACACCATACATCCATCGATACTGGCGGGGCCACACATCCTTAATTTAGTGTACCAAATGAACGGTTAGGTGAACCATTATATCAAAAAAATGATGGAGGGAAATACATCTCAAGCTCACATTAATTATGGCGTCCCAATTAATCTGTCTTTGAAAACCAAGCAATTTTCTAGGATCTATGACCTTCTTTAAAATACTCATTGCCTTTTTTTGAAAATTATGAAGAACCAACATAACTTTGTTATGGTTATTCTTGGAATACATTTTCTCATTTAATTCAAGATAGAACGTATTAAATGGGCAAGAAAAAGTTTCCATGATGACATGATAATCATGCGATTTCACATTCATCTTGGTCTCACGCCATCATCCGAAAATAAGTCTCAATAGAGGGGTTGGACGAATAACCTTATATTCGAACTTTTTTCACATCCTTTAGCGTTCACCCTCCTCCTAAAATATAACTTATTTTCTCTCATTCTTGGACAAGGTGTTTTTCTCTCATTCTTGGACAAGGTGTTTTTCGGCGGGGTAAGAACGGTTGACCCCTTTCTCTAGGTAATTAATGTTTTAATTTTGCTCTTATTCCCATATCAATCATATTCATTCTTGCATTGTAACCATCATTGGACTTCTTATCGGCTAGGAGAGTGTTGAGCAAGTATTTCAAAAACGTTCTTCTCTTTTCAAGAAAATCAACGTCATTAGATCAATGAAGTGTTTCTAACATACAACTCTTTCCAATAGGGCAATTGAAAGAAAATTGATTCCTTCTTCCAACCGCTAGTGGGGACACTTTATTTGTGAAGATCTTTCCGTCTTTGTGTGTCGATATTATTCATCTCATTCAATACATCCGAACCTCGACAATAAACGTATCCATGCTTCAATTGCCTCGATTTGTGGCATCGAATGCATCGGCCATTGTTTTCCATTAATTAATATCTTTTGTCTTAGTTGAAACTACTTATGTGTTGGGTCCAACCACCTCCTATGTCCCATATAAATGGTCTTCCTACAATGACTCAATCGAATGTGATGTGTCTTCTTTTATTACAAGGTACAACAAGGACATGCATCGGCCCTTCACACTATATCCAGATAGATTCCTCGTTGCGGAAAGTCATTGATAGTTCCAAACAACATGGCCTTCAACTTGAAATTCTCCTTTCTACAAGCATCATACACATCGACACCCTCATCCCATCCTAGCCTTACACTTCATTTCATTGTTCATTTCCATCAATCAAAGGAGCACAAGATATACATCTATGTCGTTACCAAATGTTGTTTGGGTCCATTCGATATCAACATAGACAACATCATGTAAGTGTTTTGATTATACAAAATAAAAGCTTTTCATGCACAACTACTCAAAGTGAAAGATTATAAACTAATGTCAGTAATCATCGCCATGTATTGTGGTTGGTACTTTGGATACCGAACGGATTCATTCCGGCGATTGAGAGTGCAAGACGCAAGTGTCGTGGGTGGCTCGGTGCCAAATTCGGATGCCTAACATTGAATGTCTTCCAATCTTATTTATTTGCCTGTGAATCTTGGTGTCTTAGATTCCATCATTGATCCTATCATCATGATGTCAAGTTAAATTTCTAGCATCCACAAATTACATTATACATTCTCCCGAATCTTGGTATTATTGAAAAGTACCACATCACCTTCAATCGCTTTTTCGCCCATGAGATTTATTTTTTTTATCGCTTTAGCCCACACTTGAGACATTCATCGAGGTTTTCTTGTACTCATTTCAAATAAAATACAATCACCCTTTGACGGACAAGCATGAATTTTCATCATTTTCGATGTGTTAACCCGGATGGACTTGATCATTTGTTTAAAGCATCATATGCTCTCTTAGGGCAAGACATTTCCATCATGCAAGAGACCACTAACTTGTTTTCAAAGATACTTGTAAAACACTCATCCCTGTTTGAAACAATATCAACACACGGACAAATTTTGTTGCGCCTTTCTTACACCCCGCCACAATTTACATGGTAATCCAATCGATAAAATCCCTTAACTTCTCCGACATATAAGGGTGATCTCGTAGATCATCGTCATCCCCACTCGATGTATCAACAATCGGTTTTTTCATCGAAAAAAATATCCGTATCCAATGATCTTCAAACCTAAAGTCGGTTTCTAGGTTGCTTGAGCTACATCCATCTCTTCTCTCACCATGATATGTCCAAACGGTATATGTTTTATCAATACTAAAGTGAATCATCAAGTGGTCAAAACACCCTTTTTTCTCGACCACTAAACAACCATTGGTTTTTCCATTCATACATTTCCAACACGGACATGGAATGTACCAAGAGGGGTTGTTGTTTCGGTCCCGGAAGGTCTAATGTTGGAGAATTAATTGCCCGGATCTATTCGGGTTGAATATTTAAACACAAATTTAATTCTAACAATTATCACTAGCATGAATTAATCCTATATTAATTCAAATAATAATTCAACAACCAATCATGCATATAAATAGTTCACATAAAACCTACGCATGCGGAATTACTACGGGTTTACGTGAACTAACCTCTCGGAGTGACAACTGTTGAGAAGATGGATCTCGTTCACACGAACACACCAAAAGGTCTTCTCAAGTATTCCCTTTATCCTTGTTCAACAATCCGGTGGTAGGAACTCGCGAACAATTTAACAAAAGAAAAAATAAAAATTATGTTGCACCACCTTTGTGGATTCTAATTTTTTCAACAAGTGGAATTACATTGGGGATGAAAAATCCATCCCCTATTTATAATACTAAGGGGGGACTAAAACTTTGGGGTATTGGGTGATTGGGAAATTTCCTTGCTTCTTCCTCAAGATACAATCTTGAATATATCCAATATATTATATTTCCCAAAATATCTCCCAAATAAAATCTACCCCTCCTTATGTTATGGTATTTTTCGAAAATATCACAACAAATAGCCAAGTGGGAGATTTCTTGAATTTAATGAGATAATCTTATATTCCAAGAATACTTATCCTCATTTCATAACAAAATTCAAATAAAATCTTTCTCCCTCTTTTATTTGTGATTTTCGAAAATAATGAAAAATTAGGCAACAATAAATTATTTTATTTTAAACACCTTTTTCAATTATTGGACATTATGTTTGGGCTACTTGAGGGGCCTTTAGGAGAATTAAGATTGGACCTTCTAATGGACTTTGAATATCTAACATTGAGCCACAATATTATTCAAGCCCATAAATGTTAATTAATCCCACTACATAATTAATATTGCACTATCCATCTTAACCCATATTAATGTTAATATGGCTCCCGGTTATTATTTCCCGTGATTAAGATTATCCAAAATATTTAAAGTTGTTAATTAATTCAAGCCCAATTTTATGGAATAACTTTCCATTAATTAACATCTTTTGTCCTTTATCCGTCAAGGAACGGTTCAACATTATTATCCATACCTCCTAACAAATTCCACTTGCAAGATTTGGTATGATAAATCTTATGAACCTCCCAAGGGGCAAATCAAACGAAAGTGTACTTCTCGCCACGATTCTTCATTAAATCTTAGCAATCGCGTGACCAATAATATTGCCCCAAGATATAAAGTATTGAATCTCCTTGATTCTTCTACCCGCGTTCTGCGAAATCGAAGTCAAAGCAACAATTACTAACCACAAAAATTTATTTACAAAAAATAAATAAACTGAATCGATCCTATTTAAGGGAATCGAAGATTAAGAAATAACGAACCAATAAACAGGTCTAATTCTTCCCAAAAAAGTTCGCAATTCTACTATCGATTTCTTTATCCTCCTAAATTTATCCTCAAACCGTGGCTCGATTGTTGGGGAATGAGTTCATTGCATCGATTCATGAATATTTAAATACAAATTTAGTGTAATCTCTTGGTTAAGATAAATTCAAATAATCCAACAACAAATCATGCATTACACTTCAACCTTTCACGATGGATTGTTCATCTCCATCTAGGTCGTTGAACAACGTTGCTCGATTTTTAGTTACAAGGGAAAATAAACTTTGTTAATTTAATCTTCTAATTTTTTGACGTGATCTTGGGAATGAAAAGAATATCACTAAATTAACTACAATGTAACAAAAATGTCTTTTTCTTGATCTTTTGATTGAACAATTATTTCAATAAATATGTGTAACATTCAATGATATTTAAAGCATTAGTGATAAATAATTTATTTCAGTAAATAAGACAGAAAATTCAGTTTCGTTATACAAAGTAAAAACATAATTTCCAGTATAACCCCAACATCTAATTGCATGATTACAAAATTCTTCCACCCCATTCCTATACTCATCTGATAATCGATCTGCTCGAACCCACTTTCGATCCATTTAGAACTAGCTACAAATGCTTATAGGAATTAATACAATATGAAGATTGTTTCTCAAGACAATGTATCTAAAAATATTAAACCTAAAAGCATACCTAACTATACTTAATCTACATTTATTTTAATTTTCTAATGTACCATATATCATTAATCATCTTATTCATCTGAAACACATAAAAATTAATTCAAGCCACATACTAACAACAATTAATCCAAGCTACTAACAACAATATAATTAAACCAACATTAATCACACACTAACAACAATACTTTTGAATGAAACAACTAATACCTTTGAATGAAACGTCTAATACTTTTTAAAGAAACAACTAATACCTTTGAATGAAACACATAATATCTTATTATGAAACAACTAATACCTTTTAATGAAATAACTAATACCTTTGAATGAAACACCTAATATTTTTTTTATTAATGAAACAACTAATACCTTTGAATAAACACCTAATACCTTATTATGAAACAACTAATACATTTGAATGAAATAACTAATACCTATCAATGAAACACCTAATACTTTTTTTATGAAACAACTAATATTACCTTTTAATGAAACACCTAATACTTTTAAATGAAACAACTAATACCTTTAAATCAAACAACTAATACTTTTGAGTGAAACAACACACAAATTGACAACCAATTAACCACAATCTAATCAAACGTCAATTAATTCTAACATATAACAACAATTAAACTAAATTAAACAATTAACCACAATCCAAACAAACAACATAACCACAATCCAAACAAATTAAAAACAATTAAAATAAAACCAACCAATTAATTATTAATCTAACACTATATATATATTCTAACATATATAGATATATATAAACATATATATATACACATATATATATATACACATACATTGGTCAATATTACACAGTTTAAGATTAAATTCCAATTAATTAACATCTTTTGTCATGGTGACCTTCAACATTATTATCCATAGAAACAAATTCCACTTGCAAGATTTAGTATGATAAATCTTATGAACCTCCCAAGAATTCTTAAGTAGAATATTGCCCAAGATATAAAGTATGAATCTCTTTGATTCTTCTCTGCCCGGGTCAAAGCAACAATTACTAACCACACACGATCCTATTTAAGGGGCGGATTAAGAAATAACGAACCACCGGGTCTAATTCTTCTGCGTTCGATCTTTGAAGAATTTATCCTCAGAGGGTGGTTGGGCGTCGGGATGGTGTAATCTCTTGGTCAAGACAAGCGTCGGCCTTACACTTCAACCTTTTCACGATGGATTGTTCATCTCCATCTGGTTGGGCTTTTTAGTTACAAGGGATGGCGGTATCACTAAATTAATTACAATGTAACGGCGCTTTATTGAAAAATTAAAAAATATGGAGAATTCGATGATATTTAAAGCATCATTGATAAATAATTTATTTCAAAATAAGACAGAAGAATTAGGGAGGGTTATACAAAGTAAAAAGATACTTTCCAAAGATAACCCCAACATCTAATTGAATGATTACAAAATTCTTCCACCCCATTCCTATATGAAGACTATTAACCCACTTTCGATCCATTTAGAACTAGCTACAAATGCTTATAAAATTAATACAATATGAAGATTGTTTCTCAAGACAATGTATCTAAAAATATTAAACCTAAAAAGCATACCTAACTATACTTAATCTACATTTATTTTTAACGCTAATTCTATATCATTAATCATCTTATTCATCCAAACACATAAAAATTAATTCAACCGCTCTAACAATAATTAATCTACTAACAACAATATAATTAAACCAACATTAATCAACCACTCTCTTTAATTTTTATTTTTATTTTAATAAAAACCGCTCTCCAAGGGCGATTTTGGAGAGCTCTTTTTAAAATGGCTCTCCAAGTGGAGCTCTCCAAGCTCAAATGTGTAGTAGTGCTCGAACGCCATGCATTTCTTTCTAAAAATCAAAATCTTAAAGATATATAGTTAACAAAAGTTAATTTGTTTAAAAAACAAATGATCAAAAATTCAAACAATCTATATATGTATGCTTTGCAAGACTAATATTAGATTATTCATATATAGCATGTACAAAAATAATGAAATAACACAATTACTTTGTATTAGACATAATAACATGCAATATTTAGGTAACTACTCCATACTGTGAGATATACATATTGCATGGTGAGGTGTCATATATTTAAACATTTGCTTTGCAGAAATGGACAAGTGTGAGTCAGACAGATAATCAAAGATAGTTTTGCATTGATATACTTACACATATATATACATGGGCGTCAACTTTAAATTGCAAGCATCAAGTTCTTTGCGAAGAAATTTTGTGCGGTTGGAAGTAAAATTAGAGCTGTCATCAATAGAAGTGGTAATTTCAGAGTCGGGTTACAATTTCTACCCAATTTTACAAATATTAGAGATATTAATTTAATCCCTTAATTAAAAACATTTTGGGCCGTCAAAGTTCTCGATGTATCAGAGTGTATTTCAATCCATAGAATGTTGGGATTAATTCATAATTCATGTGGAGTAATAAAACATTTTCGTATTATTCAGAACGATGGAGATGACGTGGTTAGAAAATTGATATCAAAATAAAATATACTGATTCTTTGATATTTGTTCGAAATTTCAAACTGTTCATCATTGTTTCTTGAGCGTACGTAAACTGCAGAAATATATAAAATGTGGTTAGAGTACTCTTAAAGACATGTGAATATTACATCATGTAGCAACCACATTAGCATATGAAAATAATGCAGGTAGGCATGTTTTAAAAGAAAAATAGATATCTCACGACTCTAAAGGTAGAGTTCAGAGAAATTGAAAACTTATATATGAAATTGGATTGGTAATGAAGTGCAACACCAATTTATATGCCCACATGAGTGAAGAATTAAAGAAATCAATCTAAAGTAATAATGAGTTGAAGGTGCTCTGATAAACAAATATCAAAGATTATTAGAATGGATTATTGTGTGATTAAAATTTAAAACGGCGCGACGAACCGTTGAGGAGGTTTCGCACAACCAGCAGAGGCGAGGCTTATAGAGTTTATTATGAATGTGGGCGTGCATAATTCTATAAGGGTAACACCCCTGTAAATTAAGTTCACGTAATAAATTTTAATTCAATATGATATATTTTAAGGGATAGGTTGAATCGAATTTTCGCCGTCAATCGATTCATTCACTCTCACTTTCACCTAGCGGTGCCAATAGTCACATCTCCTTTTGCTCTCTCAATCCATTCCATTTATTCTCGAGTCGTTGCACCATTAATCTTGCTCAATAATCGTGTCACCCTTCGTTCCCTCAGTCCATTACATCTCACTCTCGCGTCGCCACACTATTGCTCAACATTAGTGATAATATTTTTTCGTAACAGTGACAGTTTATGTTTATAATGTGATACTTAATTTACATACAGTGACAATGATGGTCTCTATAAACAATAGCCATAGTTTTTATTTGTATTGATGATATTTTTTTCATATCAATGATAATTTAATAGCATTACATCTAGTGTGTTTACAATTATGTGTATAATAATGAGACTTAGTTTTGCATACAGTGATAATAATAATTTTTCTGAGTAGCAGTGATTGTTTTCCTGAGTAACAGTGATAATTTTTTTTTACATACCAGTAATAATTTAATAGCATTAGAATGAGAGTTTTTATATATAGTAGTGATATATTTTATTCATTGGCTTAAATATGTTGAATAGTCCTATTGGGTTGTTTGAAACAACAAATGACTTACCTACGACGATAATTTTCTAGGCGGCAACAGCGACGTTTCCTCGGGTATGTGGGTGCGGAGGCTTTTCCGGTGGCAGCGTTACTTTGCGCTCGAATGTGAACGATTTCACGTGAAGGTGGAGGAAGAGACATTTTTTGCGTGACAAAGTAAAAGAAGAAGAGAGAAATATGCGAATTATATGTAACCCATTTATAATGTATAAATCAGGTTTGATCTGAATTCATAACATAAGTTTTTGTCATTGTAAAAATACCTAATTATAATTCTTAATTATCTCAAGTTATTTAGGGTTAAAGTTCATAATTAATATTTAATTAAATTTATTTGTTATCTGTATAGAAATTAAATTTGGTAATATATTATTTGCAAATAGGTCGTGTATTCCAACATATGGTATGAATATAATTTAATCCAAATACTCCATTCCCTCCTTCTCAAATTATAGACAAAAAATTGTGTGCATTCGAGAGTTCATGATGAACTCTATTTTTTTTAGTATTATTATTATGCACAAAAACTTATTACTATTATGCAAAAAAATTATCAATATTTAAAAATTAAAGCCATTTTTTAAATAGTGATAGTTTTTTGTGCATGATAGTGTTAAGAGTTCATGTATAACACTAATTTACAGAAGTGTTACTTCAAATTGTATTGGTTGATTGAGTTTTGCACATAAATTACAATTATTTTTTTAAAATGTAAAATTTCTATTATAACCTTATTTAATACTCCCTCCGTCTCAAACTCATTTGTACAATTTTCATTTCGGTCCGTCCCAAACTCATTTGTACATTTCCTTAAATGGAAATACTCATTTTAACTCAAATCCTTAAAACACTCATTTATTTACAATATGTTACTCACTCATACCCTCAACACTTTATCACCTTTAATAAATATTATTATACTCTTCAATAAAGTTGACTTTTCAATATTACCCTCAATATTTTATCACTTTATCACCTCAAATACTAATAAACAACTCTACCTTAAACTCCGAACCCACAGTAAATGTACAAATGAGTTTGGGACGGAGGGAGTAATTATTATAAATATTCAACATAATTAATGCATAGGATTATATTAACAAATTATTAATGAGAAAACTTTACTCTATATTGTAATAAGTCTATATATTTTGGATAAGGGTTAAGTTTTTTGTAGTCCAATAACTTTGCATCGTTTTGAAATTGGTCCCGATTATTTTGACTTTTTGATTTTGGTCCAATAAGTTTCCTAAAATTTTGAAATTGGTCCATTAAACTGCAGCAGCAGGTTACCAAACAGGTAACCGCCACATATGTAATTATTTTATTTTTTCCTTTAATTTCAAAATGTCACCTAGACTTTTTTAATCCTAATAATTTTGGGTTGAGATTTTTCTGCGTATTTTTTTAGAGAGGAATAATGCTTTCTGCGCACTTTGATTTATTTTTGTATTTTTCGGTCAATTTAGACCCGGTAAACCGACCCGATTCACTTTGTATTTTAATATGTAGATTATTTTTAAACCTGACCGAAAACCCGACTAAAATTATTATTATTAAAAAAGTTCAAGTGACGCTTCGAAGTTAAAGGAAAAAACAAAATAATTACATATGTGGTGGTTACATGCTTGGTAACTTGCTGTAGCTGGTTAAAGAACCACTTTCAAAATATTTGGAAACTTACAAGACCAAAATAAAAAAGTCAAAACAATCGGGACCAATTTCAAAAAGATGCAAAGTTACTAGACTACAAAAAACTTAATCCCTTTTGGATATTTATAGAAGAAAATATAAATATGATTGGAACGAGGAAGTATATTTTTTAGATGCACTTAATAGATTGAAATATGCATTTTAAATTATAATATTTTGAATAGTAACTAATATTGTTCTAAATAATAATCTCTATGCAAAAAATGTCCTATATTAATAATTCAAACTCTTTTTTGTTCTATTCTTGATAATAATAAAAAAAAAATCTTTTTCGTCCTTTTATGACATGTTTAACTTTACTTTATTAATATCTACCTCTTGCATATAAATAATTTATAATAAAATCGCTTACTTATATTTGGTGGGAATCTTGTGCAGGACATAATGAGAAGGTATTCTACTTTAGTATTTATTTTCTTTTAAATATGATAAGAGTACTTTGATTTCCATAAATTCATGAGTAATATGATAGAGATAAATGAGATTTATCTCATTTATGATACTTTCTCACACAAATGTATTATAATTGAATTCATTTGTTCACATATACACATAAATTCATATTTGTAAAACAGGTGTTTATTTTTTAATAATTAAAATTAAGAAAAATGAATAATCAATTTTAAATATATCATGACCGTGCATCGCATGGGTACAAAACTAGTAATTGGTAAATTCTTCAATGTGAAAATGGATTTTAATGCAATATATCTGTCAAATATAGTGCTTGATTAATGTAGTACACTAGAATTGAGATCTCACATTAGTAGCTTAATTTGAGCACCAAAATCATATATATAGTTTTGGAGGGTTGGGAAAACAACTTTACTCTACTGTTGGCGTACACATTTTATGGATAGACATAATTTTATTAAGAGTAACATTTTTATAAATCAAGTCTATACATAAATTTTATCACTGTTATGTATAAAAATTGTCATCGTTTAAAAAATATTTTATTTTTCATACAATGATAATTTTTTTACATAACAATAATATTTTAAAAATAAAATTTACCATAAACTCAGGTTTACACAATTTTTCTCTTTTATTAAAATATATATAAACGGTTATTCAACTGTAGTGATGTAAAATTGGTCATGACATATTGTAGATACCCGTTTAAATCGAAAAATACAGGGCTGGAGCTGATTTTACCTAATTAATTTAGAGTAAGTATCCAGTGAAACTTGTTCATAATATACAATTTATATCATTACACTTACAAATTAATATCACAACTCTTACCAACTAATACCATTAAACTTATTAACTAAAATCACATAATCAATTTAGAGTGAGCTTGCGGTGAAACTTGTTTATAATATGAAATTTATATTATTATACTTACAAACTAATACCACTCTTATCAACTGAGTAAGTTTTCGATGAAACTTATTCATATTATAAAATATATACCGTTACACTTACAAATTAATACCATCACTCTTATCAACTGATACCATTAAATTTATAAACTAATAACATAATATTAAATGATATTATATTAGTTTATAAAAATAGTAATATCAGTTTCATACTATAAATAAATTTCACGTAGAATTCGTGATCAATTTAAATTCAGATAATTTTTAGTTGACCATTTAGCTTGATATCCAATGGGTCGATCCGTCTTTAATGTTACATCAAATTCAGTCCATTTATCCTAAAACGCAAGATTAATCGACGAGGTGGGATTTTGATATTGGGCTGGGTCAGGCCCAGGATTTTGAGATCAGACCCCATCCTTCTGTACGATCGCAAAACTTAAAACCGCCCAATTGGGCCTAATATTCCAATCAGGCCCAAATCCATAACCTAATTAGAACGATTATAAAAGAAGGAGAAAACCTAGGGTTGCTTGAGCGCATTTCAGTAGCAACCGCAGTAAGGAGTTTCTCTCACCAAGAGCCGTCGCTCTTTCCTTCGAAGCTCAGCTGCTCCGCAACCATGGCCGTCGGGTACTCTTTTCTCTCTGCAAACATTGATTTCATACGATTTCGATCCTTAAATTGTTGTTGATTTTCTGATTTGATGCAGAAAGAACAAGAGGATCTCCAAGGGGAAGAAGGGAGGAAAGAAGAAAGTGTGAGTGCTATTTTGACATTTTTTATTTGATATTCTGTTTTTAGTTCTTATTGTATGTAATTCTGTTTGTGGTTTCGATTTTTATGGCATTGTTGGTGATTTTCTTACTTGATTAATTTTTAGTGTTGATCCGTACGCAAAGAAGGATTGGTATGATGTCAAAGCTCCCTCAGTTTTCGGAGTGAGGAACGTTGGCAAAACCCTGGTTACTCGTACTCAGGGTACCAAGGTACTTTGTTTATATAAATCTCTGAATCTATATTTGATTCTTAGGTTCTGTTATTAAATAATTAAATTAGTTAATTTTATTTGTTTATATGCATTTGTTTTTTAGTATCTCCATTGATTTACTTTTCTAAGCATTTAGGGTTTGTTTATTGAATGTGAGCGGGCGGTGGTTTTATAAAATCAGGATTTTGTTTAGATTTTAAGAATATGCAAACGATAGATACTGATGCTTGATATTATATCTTTTAATTCCAAATAATACACATGTAGTATCTTGTTATCTAATTTTTTAGTGTTATGGATAATTCTTAGATTTGCTGTTTTTCATAAGTATGATCTTCGGACAGTGATGTTTAAGAACCTAAATGACTCGTAGTGATATACATTCTATAAACCATGCTTTTAAAATTAGGATTTTTGCCTGTTCACTCTGTTTTGTATTCGATTCACACTTTCTTTTTGTTCACGTGACCATTGCCTAATTTGGGATTTGAAGAATACTTGAATTATCTTTTGCCTTTTTTTGTATCACTCTGCAAAGTTGTGGAATTATAAAACATAACTGGTTGCTTCAACGATGTTGTTTGCTGTTGATAAACCTTGTCGCTACTATTCTGTTTAAGTGACAAGTTTAATTTTAATATTGTCAGATTGCATCAGAAGGTCTGAAGCATCGTGTTTTTGAAGTGTCCTTGGCTGACCTTCAGCATGATGAAGACCATGCCTTCAGAAAGATTCGTTTGAGGGCGGAGGATGTCCAAGGCAGAAATGTTCTGACAAACTTCTGGGTATGAAGAAACTCGTAATACTCTTATGTTTGTTTATTATATACCCTTTATGGTATTTTATAGCTGCTGCTGTTTCCTGTGGACTTTCAGGGTATGGATTTCACTACCGACAAGCTAAGATCGCTTGTGAGGAAATGGCAATCACTTATTGAGGCCCATGTTGATGTCAAGACCACTGACAATTACACTTTGAGGATGTTCTGCATTGCCTTCACCAAGAAGCGTGTCAACCAACAGAAGAGGACATGTTACGCACAATCAAGCCAGATCCGTCAGGTAAATACTGCAGTTTTTTGGAGACTCAGTGCTACTATCTATTAATGCTCTGTTTTTTTGGTATAGACATTTCATGACATTTGAAATAATTTAAATTTTTGGCTTGTTTATTTTGATCTTGTTATATGATGATGTTACCTCCCTATGTTTTTCCCAGATTATTTATATCTTTTTTTATTGTTTTAGATCCGAAGGAAAATGAGGGAGATTATGGTTAATCAGTCACAATCTTGTGACCTCAAGGATCTTGTTCTGAAGTTCATTCCTGAGGCAATTGGAAAGGAGATTGAGAAGGCAACTTCGAGCATCTACCCGTTGCAGAATGTGTATGTCAGGAAGGTTAAGATCTTGAAAGCTCCCAAATTTGACCTTGGGAAGTTGATGGAGGTAAGTTTCTTTTATACTTTTTTTTTGTTTAATTCACCCATTTGGCCTTTGCATTTGACTGTAGTTGATTATCAGACTTTCTTTTATTTCATTTTAATGTATTTGACATACAAGATCTAATCTTGCCTAATTGAATGAGCACATTATCTAAATTTATTTTTTTCTTCTACTTTTTTGTGTTTAGGTTCATGGTGACTACAGTGAAGATCTTGGGCAGAAGATTGAGAGGCCAGCTGAAGAGCCAGTAGCCGAGCCGATCGAAGTTGTTGGCGCATAGGTGATTGCTCCCTAAGCCTTCTGTCTTGAGTTACTGGTTTCTGTTTGATCTTTCATGTCATATTTAACATTGAGATGGAAACTTGCTGCTCTGAAGTTTTTTATCTCTGGAGTTGTTTAGGAAAAGATTTTGCTTGCAAGAGACTACAATAGATAAAGCTTATGCTTTGTTACAAGACATTTTACATTTGCTGTTAAATTTTGTGGAATTTAAATTTGGATATTTCTTTATATTACATTTTCTCCTATTAATCCTCACTTATGCAATGTTTGTGTGTGTTCATTTTGTTGCTGGTAGTTATTTTTATGGTTCATTGAATCGATTTTGTCTTTTAAATCTAATCCATGTTCATTTAATAGGTGCCGCTTGGTATAGATTATTTTTGATCGTATTTAGTTTATAGTAATTTCGATAGTTCATTAGAAGTTAAATCATAATAACTACCTTATCTGCTAAAATAATGTATGTATTATCCCATTTTTATTACTCATTTTTTGGTTGTGTAACTAGTCGACAACTATTTGTTGTCCATTATAATCCAAAATCAAATCAACAACATACTAGCAAGAGTTATAGGGACGGAGAGGAAATTGGACTTCAATTCTCAATTCTAAAATCTACTTCCATTCTCGATTCTTTTGAAATTTTCTAGAATACCTTATATTTACGTTAGAGCTCTCGATATTTTCTATGCATTTTAAGATTTTTGAAATTATTCTAGAATACCTTATATTTTCTATTTTAGAAAGTTCTACATGGTTGTAGGGACAAGAACAAATTATAACTTTCAAATATGATATGGAAAACAAACAGAATTGTTAAATTTATTTATGATATTTTTTCTATGAGTGAGTCTTGTGTTGGATTTTTTTGACATGGATCTTCATCTTGATATTCGAGTCATCACGTTGATATTTGGGTCATCATGATAAATGGGTTTGGGGCTCCATAAGACCTTTATATAATGTATGTAAAATTCGTTT
This sequence comes from Stenogyne calaminthoides, assembly GCA_037126765.1. Classification (NCBI taxonomy): domain Eukaryota; kingdom Viridiplantae; phylum Streptophyta; class Magnoliopsida; order Lamiales; family Lamiaceae; genus Stenogyne; species Stenogyne calaminthoides. Next base: position 33,039,134 of record JBBCBC010000025.1, on the reverse strand, counting down.
TATATGATATTTTATGAATGAAAAAAATTTATGATTTTATTTAGATAAAGATACGACAAATTGAACCGAAAAAAAAAAATTAAAAAAAAAATCAGTTCAGTTTAAAGCTATCGATGGATGGAATTGGCCATACATCCGTGGCGTATAAGATTTTTATGGAAAACGAACTAATTGCGAGAGCTATGAGACTAGGTACTACTGATCTCGATATGGAATTAACAAGAAAATGGAGAGATGTCGCCCTAACCTCATAACTCTATATTTGGACGAATGGAGACAGGAAGAAAACAATGATTTAACAAAGCTCATTTACAATAGGCTGATAAAAAAAGTGAGTTATCGTGAAAATCGAAATATGCCACCTCTTCATGGTCTTGAGAAGGTAAATGTCGAATTTTTTGAAGATGATGTTGCAGGACGCCGACGTCTGCACTGGAAGACATTTTCAGAAGCTTCAGCAAACTCAGGAAAGATTACAATGGAAGTTTGCCTCCAGTTGAAATGGGGTGAGAGCTTTTGACATTCAAGTTGTGTTCATTTTCTAATGTGAACTTTATTTATGGATTTTCACCATTTTAATTATGTTATGTTGGGAGTTAATAGTTTCATATTTAACAAAAGCAATTTATCATTCTTCATTTTTAACATTGTATGACAGCAGCTTCTTCTTTAATAAGGAATCAAATCTAAATTCTTAAAATTATACAATTTGAGTGGAAGACTATATTTGATTTTCGAAGCACTAGTAATATTATTTCATTTTGTTTTATTTGACATATTATATTAGCAATAACTCTTGTTTAGTACAAGATCCCATCTTGCCTAATTGATCGCTCATGTCATATTTAACATTGAGATGGGAAGTTGCTTCTCTGAAGTTTTTATCTCTGGAGTTGTTTAGGAAAAGATTTTGCTTGCAAGAGACTACAATAGATAAAGCTTAATGCTTTGTTATAAGACATTTTACATTTGCTGTTAAAATTTGTGGTCTTATTTAAATTTGGATATTTCTTTTTTGTTCGATTAATCCTCATTGTGTTCATTAATTTTTTTGCTGATAGTTATTTTATGGTTCACTGAATTAATTGATTGTTGATCAATTTCATGATCACTTAATAGAGGTCGCATGGTTAGAAGTTTTTGAATGAGAATGAGTTTATAGTAATTTTGATGATTCACTATAACAAATCTATCATACCTCTTATTTTGTGCAACATACTCGCAAGAGCAATAATAAGGTTATTTTTTTAATTTGTTTTTCATTCGTATCTCATTTCTATTACTCCATTTTTTTTAACTAAGGGCATTCTCATCTCGTTTATATTAATTTTTTTTAACTAATCGCCCCTAAACAGATCATCTCGTGCAAATTGGCCATTTATTCATAGAAAATCGGCCATTTATGTTCCAAATCAAACAACAAATAACATTCAACAGAAAAACATGAAAAGCTTTGAATTATCCAAGTTTGTCAAAACGATGTCGATGCCCCTCCTGTCGATGACGTCAGAGCTACAGAATATCGAAGCGCCTCCTGACGTTGACATCGAAGTCGAGCTACAGAATATCGAAGCGCCTCCTGACGGTGACATCAAAGCTCCTCCTGATGATGGATTCGAAGCGCCTCTTGACTATGACATTAAAGCGCCTCCTGACGATGGCGTTGAAGCACCTCCGGACGGTGGAAAGATGTCACAATGTCTGCGTGCGTAAAAATCAAAGAACTAGCAAAAAGATGCTGGAATAGCAATCGTTGGGTGCAATATTCTCAGTACTCACAGATACTGGGTTTTTTGCGCCCTTGTACTGGTGGTTGAAAATGGCGTTTCATGAAGACGGAAAAGACGTCTAAGTGATCCATCCATGATTTGTAACAGATTGAGAGGCATCTTGATACTTCAAAGTTCTTCTGGTTTGTAACAGATTGAGAGGCATCTTGGTACTATAAAGTTCTTCTGAGGGATCTTGAGAGACATCTTGGTACTTCAAAAAGTTTAGTGTCAAAGTATTCGTTCTTTCTTGACTTCTTCTGAGGGATCTTGAAAGCAAATCGGCCATTTATGTTCCAAAGTAAATAGTTGCAACTCAGCCATTTGTGTTCCAAATTGAACAACAAATAAAACTGGATTGAAGATCATGAAAAACTTTGAATCATCCACGTTAGACTGCAACTAAAACTGGACAGAAGACCATACGACAAATAAAACTGGACAGAAGACTGAAAAGCTTTGAATCATCCAACACAGCTCAACTCAAGCAAATAAAACTGGACAGAAAGACCATGAAAAACTTTGAAAGCACCTTCTAGAAAATTCAGAAATTTTGCTAATGGTAAGACAAATTACTCACAGATCACTCTCCTATTTATACCTATTTACTGCTTCAATGGATGATGCTAGAGCTCTTGATGTTCTCTATGCATTTTAATTTTTTTAAAATTATTCTAGAATACTTTATATTTACTATTTTAGAAAATTTTATATGATTGTAGGGACAAAGAACAAATTATATATTCAAATATAACACAGAAGACAAACAAAATTATTGAATTTGTTTATGGTATTTTTTCTATGAGCGAGTCTTGTGTTAAAGACGATTTAATGTATGAGATGGATCTTCACCTTGGTATTTGGTTTAATGCATGAGATGTTCTTCATTTTAATATTTAGGTCATCCATGATGATGGGGTTTGGGGCTCATAAGACATAGTCATATAACATAAGTGAATGAGATTCATCTTTTGACAGTTTTATACTCCCTCCATCTCAAATTATTGTCCGGTTTACTGTGTGATCGATTTTTAAGAAAAAATGATAAAGTGTTAAAGTGTAAGAGGTAGAATTGGTAAATCAATTTTATTGTAAAGTGAAAAAGTGATAAAGTGTTAAAGTGTAAGGGGTTAAGTGAGTGGCAATTGGTGTAATTTATATATATTGTGAAGGGTGTTTATATTGATGAAACTTTCCATTTTAGGAAAGTGGACAAAAATTGTGGGACGCCCAAAATAGAATACTGGACAATAATTTTGGGATGGAGAGAGTACAATTTATTTATCTTTTTTACATAATCTAAAAATTAATCTATGATTTTATTTAGATAAATTTAAAACATACTTATCTTATTCTTATACATCTTTTAAAAATGAATTTTAAAAATTTGAGAAAATCTGTTCATAGAGAAAATAAATAAAACGCGGGGAAGAAAAAAAAAAGTTCAATACAAATCTGTTCACAAGTTAAAGAAAGGTAACTTTCAATGAGAAAAATTAGGAATTCAAATCAATCATAAAAATATAGCAAAAACTTATATGCAATATTACATACAAATAAATAAATAAATAAACTTGTCTAGAGAAGAGTAAATAAATAAGAAGAAAAAAAAAATCAATACAAATCTGTTCACAAATTAAAGAAAGACAACTTTCAATGAGAAAAATTAGGAATTCAAATCTCTCATAAAAATATTAAGATTTGATTGTAAATCAAATAATCAAATAATTGTAAATTTAGATGAAATTTTGACTATATCTTTTGAAATTAATCACTTAAATTTAGATCGCTTTCGGCTAATTAGTCGCGTTTTTATTAAAGAAATTTTATTACCTTTTGAATCAAGTTATTAGGATGAAAACTAGCCTGAAATCCCCAACCCAAAACCCAAATTTGATTTCAAATTTTCAATGGAGAAACGCAAAAGAATTGAAACACAAATACCAGAAGTGATGATTCAACACATACAATCTTTTCTAGGTGGAAAAGAAGCAGCTCGAACAACTATTCTCTCCAAATCTTGGCGCCCCAATCTCAATTTCAATGATTCTGACTTTCGGACGCACATTGCGTTTGAGGAATTCATAAAGAAGACTCTGCAAAGATACGACGAATTGAACAGAAAGATTCAGAGTTTCAAATTATCCAAGGATGGAATTGGCCGTGCATCTCCGGAAAAGGATATCGAACTGATTGCGAGAGCTCTGAGACTAGGTGCTACTGGTCTCGATATGGAATTAACAAGAAAATGGAGAGATTACGCTTTTGTTTTACCACATGAGGTGCTTCAATCCGAAACACTTGTCACATTCTCTCTGCATGACAAAAAGATAAGTTGTTGGAGGCTTAAATCGCTCAAGTTAAGCAGAGTGCGCATTGAAGGTAATAACATATGGGACATTATTTCGATTTGTCCGTCGATTGAGAATTTGGTATTATCAGATTTGTGTAGTTATACTGGAACCAGGACTGTGTGTTGACAAGTTGAGAGTGTTGTTGTTGGAGAAGCTGGGGAATATTGGTGAATGGTGTTTCGACAAGTTGACCATCAACGATTGTCGAGGCAATGGAGAAATACAGATTTGTAGAAATTCACAGTAGCAATCCGGTGAGACTGTCTCATGTATCCACCGTTTCATACGAGTTTTTGTCAAAAAGAAACCATTTCAAGTTTCAATATTTCATTCATTATTCTTTGAACCTCAGTGACCTTTGTATTCAAGTTCATCCACCCGACTCTACATGAAATATACACCAATATGGACTTGCAATGCAATGAAATTATACAACACCAACTGAAAGTTTGAGATACTTGTAGCTTATTGCAATTAGACAACATGTAATACTCATCTAGACTAAGAAAATCAGTTTTTTGTCCAACTAAATCAAGAGAGAGATAGGAACACACCAAGAGAAACTTGTTCTTCATTTTGTTCTTCTTCTCATCTTCACATCAAGAGAAACATTGCTGCCTTCTTCTAACAGATGAACTATAATATAGCAATTTGGACTTCCAATGCAATACAATAAACACAACACCAACATATTGAACATAAATTTAGAGATAACATCTAGTACTCATTTAGACTAAGCAATTCATTTTTTTTGTCCAATAGAAACACATAAACAGAACACTAAGGGCTGTTTGCATTTCTACTACTTGAAGGCCTAAAACACCCACAAAGTGGGCCTTTCTTGCGTTTCCCACTGTTCTTCCTTCCATTATATATAAAATCTCTAATAACAATACTCTTACTCTTGAAAAATTTGTTCTTCATCTTGTTCTTCTTCTCATCTTCCATTTTCAGCACCATGTACTGAATCTTCTGCATCTCCAACTGCAGCCTTCCGATTCTTCCCGACCCTTTTCGCGCCTGTTCCCTCACCTTCCTTCTTCGTATCTTCACGGCCTCTTTCAATGGAGGCGACACCTTTTATGAGTTCAGATATATGAAATACTTGGTCATAGCTACTAATTGTAATGAATTTATGCAAAATTTGACTGAAGATCAAGAGATGATTTTTTTTTAAAAGATATTATTTTTTTTAGAGCAGGATCAAGAGATGGTTGATCTATAACCTAGCTAGCATCCTTTATGAGTTCAGATTTATGCTACTCTTGGCGATAGCTTCTTATTGAAGAACACTGGGCTCGCTAGATTGTGTAACACTAGTTCTCTATCATAAATTGCATATATGTAAGTTCTCTCTAACACATAAAAAATAAAAATCTGATGAAGATTTTACTTTCCTACTTGATATGTTCCATTCGATCTTTATCATGCCATAAATGACAGTTTTTTCTTCCAAGTGACCTAATGTGGCCAACACTGATATTATGAAGTCTTGCTTAAGCCCTCTGATTAGAGTGTTTATTTAATGTTCTGATATATGTATCTATGCAAGTACCAGATAAAGTAATTATTAATGCTTATAGTGAATGCACAAATTTGACTTTTTAGTGTTTGATTTACCACATCTGCGGCTGCCCTCATGTATTCAAAAGGGATGAGAGATCTTGTGCAATTAAGAAAACTGGGAAATCGGTCTCCTTCTCCTACGAAATATGAAGTTCTTTAATCTGATATAAAGATGAGAAGGAGAAAACAAAGATTAGCAGCAATGCCATCCATGCGAAATATAAGTTTGAAAAAATTTACGAGAACAAAATATGAAAATACTCAAAAGCCAGATTATTTGCATCTTTACCTGTTTCATATAATCAATGCATTGATTGGAAACATCCCACAACACAAGTAAGCAGACAAATTCCTAATGAAGACAATCACAATGTTAAGGAAGTCAGAGACCTTTTGACCAACATAGTCCCAACAGAAATTCAATGTAACAGAAAAAACAAATTCAGAAATCGTCAAGACGAAGCACAAACTAAAGCCAGATGATCCATCTTGCAAAGAATATCAGCAAAAGAATGTAAAAAATATAATTCGTGAAGTAGAAAACTTCACAAGTTCATTATCAAACCATCAAAATAGGATGGCCTCAGTGGAACATCTAAGATAATAACATAACCAAAATATTTAAAAGGAAAGCTCAAATATTACGCAACCACTATGACCTAATGAGCAAAAACGGTGTCATTCCTCCTTGGAGGTCTATCGGGACCAGATCCAGGTTTGAACTTCGAAGCCTCGTGCCTAGCAAGCTCTGGAGGGACGAGACTGTTACTCTGGATCAACATTTTCTTAAGATCATAAAAAACGTCTGTATCATGTAGAGTCAAGAATGTGGTAGCTACACCCGTCTTTCCAGCTCGGCCTGTTCTTCCAATACGATGAGTGTAAGCTTCGATATTACCAGGCATAACATATGCCACATCAGATATATCGATACCACGACCCGCAACATCCGTTGCAACCAACACATTATATCTACCGGTCTTAAATCCTTCTAGACTAACCTCTCTTGAATCTTGTGACTTCCCTCCGTGCAATGTAGTCACACGATAACCCTCTTCATCCAATTTTTTAGCAACTTTATCAGCAACACTCTTTGTGTTGACAAACACAATAGCTGTCTTCTTATCCCCAAGTCCATCCAGCAACCTTTTCAACCTATCCATTTTATCATTCTCCTTCATCATCATAACACGTTGTGTTACAAGATTAGTCGCCTTTCCTACCGTGCCAATAGTGACAACAACTGGATTTCTCAAGTATTTTCTCGCCAACCGCTCGACAGCAGGTGGCATGGTGTCACTATACATATACGTGGTCCTATAAATCCTTCTCTCATCGAGCTCCTCATCTTCATTCTCAGGTTTCATGTTATTCGAAGGCATAGCATCGAGCACACCAACAACCTGAGGCTCAAAACCCATGTCAATCATCCTGTCAGCCTCATCAAGAACGACATAATTACACCGGTTAAGAACAACGTATCGTCTCTCCAAGCAATCGAGCAGTCGCCCTGGTGTAGCAATCACAACATCACATCCCTGCCCAATCCTAAACCCCTGCTCCTGTATAGATTGCCCCCCAACAATAGAAACAACCCTAATCCCCAAAAAAACGAGCAAATTTAACAGTCTCTTGCTCAATTTGCAGAGCAAGCTCTCTAGTAGGCGCCATAACAACAGCATAAGGTCCCTCATTCGAATCATTATTTACGACACAATTAAGTCTAGTAATGTAATTGAGCATAGGAAGTACAAAAGCAGCCGTTTTACCTGAACCAGTCTCGGCTACGCCGATCAAGTCCTGTTGCTGCAATCCCAGAGGGATTGCAGCCATCTGGATAGGCGATGGGGTTTTGTACCCAGCTCTCTCAACTGATTTCAGCAACAATTTGTCCAGATTGCTTTCGTCCCAATTCCTCATGGGGCAGGGGCGAGGAACCCTAAAACCACCCTTATAAGAAATACTGAAATCTTCCCGGAAAATTCTCCAGTCTCTCTCAGTCATCTCATCAAGCTTCTTCTCGGACCAATGGCGGTCCACCCTCATCTTCTTCTGCTCCCTGCGGTCGTTCCCGCCGATAAAGCCACGGCCGAACAGAGGGCGGGCCTCGTCAGGATTTCGGTACAGCGAATTCGTGTCTCTCGAGGTGTCATCCGTGATTTCCCAATCGAATTGGAATTTCGTGCTGGGTTTGGGCATTCTCTTCTTAGGGTTTTTAGAGCCTAGATATTGCTCTTTGATAGAAGCGAGCTCAATCTCGCGCTCCCTCTCGGCGGCCAATTTCTTCTGTCGCTCAGAATTGCCTTCTCTATCCCTCCCACGGTCGGCGGCGGCGCCGCGTGACTTCTCTTTCCTGGGCGAGCTTTTGACGCTCGTCTTTCCTGACGTAGACAGGCGCCAATACGTCGTCGTCTTCGGCGATCATCTTTCATTTCATCGTGATTTTGGATTTCGCGGTCGAATTGGGGATTTACAGTTTTGAATTGGGAAGAATGCCGTTCGAATTGGATTATTTATAATAGAGTTTAGGCGGTCGAATTGAGGGAATGATTTGTTGATTTTCTATATTTCTGTTGTATCTTGGATGTAATGTCCATAATGATTATTTGTTAATCTAAATCTTTTTTCTTTTTTATTAGATTCTCTTGTGCGAATCCTTGTGCAAAATTTAAAAAAGAAAACTAAAAAATAACAAGGAAAAATCAACTAAATCTTTTAAAAAAGTAATTAAATTAAAAAATCAACCAAATAACAAAAAGAAAAATCTTTATAAATCAATTAATTAAACTAAAATAAATCTGAAAATTATTTTTTTAAAAAGCAACTAAAATCTTCAAAATTAATTATAAAAATAATTAAGTGTATTTTCCATTTATCTTTAATCGAATTTTGAAGATTTATTTCCTAAAAATCTTGATGCATCAAATCATGTTTGTAAACTTATAGAAGGTAAAAGCAGAAGTTTTCAGAAACACCCTCTAAACACTGCTGCCTTAATCTAACAGAAGAACTATAATATGCACTTCCAATGCAATAAACACAAGAGCAACATATTGAACATAAATTTTGAGATAACATAATAAGTAGCTTATTGCAATTAGATAACATCTAATACTCTCATCTACCCTAAGTAGCAATTCAGTTTTTTAGAAACACAGAGAAATGAAGAAAACTAAGGGCTGTTCCCATTCCTACTAGTTGAACTTGAAGGCCTAAAACACCCACAAAGAGGCCCTTTCTTGCGTTTCCCACTGTTCTTCCTTCCATTATATATAAAATCTCTAATAACAATACTCTTACTCTTGAAAAACTTGTTCTTCATCTTGTTCTTCTTCTCATCTTCCATTTTCAGCACCATGTACTGAATCTTCTGCATCTCCAACTGCAGCCTCCCGATTCTTTCCGAAGCTTTTCGCGCCTGTTCCCTCACCTTCCTTCTCCGTATCTTCACCGCCTCTTTCAATGGGGGCGACGCCTTCACATCCGGTGAAGGGCACTCTTCTAGAGTCCTGACTAGTTTCACGTTCAAATCGATGAGATTAGTGACTGTTTCTTCAGCTTCGAGCAGCTGTTCTTGAACCGTTTCGTAGTCCATGTTCTTCCCCTTTCTGCCCTTCTTGTTTGCTCCAAGTTTGGTCCTTAGGTTCTCTACGGTTTCTTGGAGATTCTCCAGTTTTTGAGCATTGGAAACAAGCCTTTCAAGTACTCGTCTACCGCTGACCTCTCTGTTGTCAAGTTCGCCGCTTTTTGCTGATGCCTCCCATTTATCGACTCCCAGCTCTTTTTCTTCATCTGAATTGGAAGGGGGCTCGGAGATACGCTTCACATTCTCGAATGAGTCGTACACGATGTCCTTATCCGTCATTTTGTATGACATTCTAAGGGACTCGCCGATTGTGAAATCTTTGTTCCCGTCTTCCCAAAGCTCAAGCATCTGGTCGGATTTCTTGCGGCCCCCTTTTCGTGAGGTGTTTGAGACTCGGTCCAACGGGATGTCTTTCATTAGCATCCCATTTCGAGATTCAGAAGGTTTCGTTTTTATTTTCTGCAACTTGGGAGTTTCACTGATCTCGTTTCCTTTCTTTCTGCCTAAGCAACTAAGAGATTTTGGCTGCTCGATTTCGCAAGACTTACTTTTTGACCTTGATCTTCTGTGCAGTACAGGCTTGTTCACTTCTTCCATCAGCTTTGCAACTGCTTTAACTATCGTATGCAAGTTCTTCAAGCTAGCAAGCGACTGATCTTCCTCGAGTATTTCAGAAGCACTTTTACGAGGATTAGCTGCGATTTCCACAAACTGCCCAGACGCAAAATAATTAAATTCTTGATTTACAACAAAAATAAATTTAAGTTTAAAAGGAAAGGAAGGGCTGTTGCAAAACATAAATTAGTTTGCATGTTGTGTGTATTTTTAAACAGTATTAGTCATGTCAGTAAAAGGTATTAGTTCCTTCATTAAAAAAGTATAATTTGTTTCACAATAAAGTGATAGTTGCAAATCAGTTGTACAATGAAATTCTTTTACTTAAAACTAACTCTAATAGTAAAAGTGATTGTGAGAAAAATTACTTAATAGTAAAAAGTATTACCTCAGGCTCATGGTTACGCAATGCTTTAAGCTTCGTCTGAAGAAGTGCATTTTGCTCAACGAACATTAGATCGTCTCTGATGGAATCCACGATTGGAGTATACGCACATAGCTGTGATTTCAACGCATTAATCTCACTCTCCATCGAGCAAATTTTCCCGTTCATTCGCTCAATCTCCGAACTTTTTGTACTATTTTCTTGCTCAAGAGTCCGGCAAACTCCACAAAGCTCCTGCACCTTATTCTTAAAGATAACTTCATGGATAGACGAGATCTGAAGATCAAAGTAAAATGCCGTTGCTTCTCCCTCCCACAGTTCAAAATCACGGAGTTCTGAACTTAGAATCTTCTCTCTGATCAACTGTTCCTCCAGTTCTCTCTGAAGCTGTCTAACTTCACTCTCAAAGTTTCGCCTAATTATATGAAGGCTCTCGATTTCCTTCTTCTGAATTGAACTTATCTCCGAGACCTCAAGAACGTTGCTTTCAAGATCCTCTTTTGTTTGCATTAACTCCATGTTCCTAATTTCAGCAGCTTCGAGCTTAGTTTCTGTTTCAAGCAAACTTTCTTTAATGCTTACAACATTCTGATGACTCTCATTCACATCTGATTTCAATTCCCTGTTCTCCTTGACGAGCTCGTCTTTTTCATTCTTCAACTTAGCAAACTCGTTTTCCAAGCACATTTTCTGAGACTCGATTTCCACAACCTTGGACTCCATCTGGTCGATCAGAGTTATCAGAACCGAATTCTCCACAACGTGCAGCTGCTTCTCATCCTCGTGGTTTGAAATCGAGCATTTCATACCCTCGATAACTCCCACAATACGGTCCAAAAAAGTATGATCATTCTCAATCTTATTACAATCAGAACCTGAACTCGTTTCAACAGCCTTGAAGACACGATATATCCCCATTCTCAGCCTCTCGATTTCATCCAGCAGGACTTCAGATTCCACTTGCTGCTCGAGAGTCTCGTTTTCCAGCTCCGAGATCAGCTTCTCCGCCAATTTAGACGCCTCGACATGCTTCTGACATTCGATTATGAGAGCGTAGTTCTTTTCCTCCATATCTTTTATAAATTTATGCAAAATGGATATCTCAAACTGAGCTTTTAAAGATCTTTCAAGCTCCTCTTCGAATTCCTTCTTCTTCCAGCTATTTTCTTCCTTCAGAAAATGAATCTGGTTTTCAAATGAAGCCAATCTGGTGTCGCTTTCCAGCTGAGTTTTCGTTCGTTCTTGCTTCTCCACACTCAACGAAACCTTGAGTTCTTCGACTCGACAATTCACAGCCTCCTTTTCCTTCTCGAGGCCAGCATATTTCTCCACAAGCCCCGTATATCTCATCTCCAAACTTTCCAATTTCCTCTCAACATTTTCCAACTTTTTCGCCAAAATATTTCGTTCATTCAAGAGAAAAGACCTTTCGTCTCTAAGCATTTCACAGATGTTCTCTAATCCCTTTGATTTTTCCTTCAATCCTTCAAGTTCAACTTTTGCATTAGAGAGAGTATTCTCAAGCACAGCATTTTTTTCCAAAAGATTATGCATATTCTCAGTTACATTCTGTATTTGAGACAGCAGAGAAGATTTTTCAGCAATAAGTGTAGCTTTTTCTCCATGGAAATACTGGCAAGATTCTTGCAAATACGTAACCTTTTCTCGTGAGCTCTCGAGCTCTTTGTTTAAATCCGAGAGGGTGCTTTCCAAAATGACCTTTTTGTTCACAAGTTCTTGCATGTTTTCCACCTTCTTCGACAGATCCTCCCTCTCTTTTCTTCCCTCCTCGTTCATTTCTCTCAGCTTCGAATTCTCATCCTGCAAGCTCTTCAATGAAGTCTCGACTAAAGCCTGGTAGCTCACATTCAAGCCTTCGATTTCCTCTTTCAAACGTAAAATCTCGTCCTGAAGGGAGTTAGTTACGTCAATGTGGCGTGTAACTTCTCGTTCAAGTATCTCTTTAATCTCCCTCAACGTACGGATTTCATTTTCCATACTCTCCATCAAAGACGAGTGGGCCCCACTCAAACTCTGGTTTTCTTCACGAACCTCTCGAATCTCTTCTTCCAAACAATTCTTGCCAACTTCCAACTCCTTTAGCGTTTGAACAACATTCTTGAGCTCCAACGCTAAAGCTAGTTGATCATCCTGAGATCGGTCATGCAAACTCTGTACGCTCCGTAGAGTGTCTTCGACTTCTGCATGGCGCAAGTACTCGCTGTGCAAACACGTTTGGAGCTTCTCCAACTCTTCCTGCTTTTCGGAAAGCTCCGTATCTTTCACACCGATCTTCCTCATCAGATTCTCAGCCTCACTTTGTAATGACCGGTTCATTTTCTCCAACGCCAAACACGTCTCTTCGGCAGTCTTGAGTTTCAGATTTCCAATCAGAACGTCGTTGTTAAGGCGCTCGGCTTCCTCTTTACTACTCTGTATATCCCTCTTAAGCTTCGATATCATCTCCAAGCAGCATTTGTACTGCATTGCAGAACCTTCTTTCTCCTTTTTGAGATCTTCTAGAGACTTTCTAAGTATAGAAACTTCATTTTCAGCTCTTTCGGCTTCCTTTTTTAGCAAGGTTGCCTCGTTTTCAGCATCGGAGACGAGATTCTCCAGAGATGATACTCTTTCAAGACAACGCTTGTACTGCTGAATAACTTCTTCTTTTTCAATCTCCAATCTTGAAACCTCGTTTTTCAGAATTTGAGCTTCGATGTCTGTTTCTTGTAATCGAGAAACCAGCGTCTCCAAACCTGATATCTTCTCCAAATACTCCTTATGTTTGGCAGTTTCAGCATTCTTCTCGGCCTCTAACTGAACAAGCGCTTCCTTCAATGTTTGTACTTCGATTTCAGCTCTGCTCGCCTTTTCATTAAGCTTCGTTGAATCCTTTTGCGCACTAATGAGCTCTCCCTCCACATTGCGTAGCTTAGCCAAACACTCTTGATACTTGAGCAAAACATTCTCCTTTTCAGCTTTCATATCAGAAAGTGCTTTTTTCAAGTCTTGAACTTCACTCTCCTCTTTCGCTGCTCTTTCAATAGATTTTGAACTGTGGGCCAGCCCGACATCTTCTTTATCCTCATCGAGCAAGTCATCTGTTCCAAATAAAACACGAACGGGGAATTTTGATTCCGGGGTTTGTGGGTCCCGAGACCATGTCGAAGGTTTTGAAGGAGAATCTTCGATAAACTCCAAAGGTACTTGATCGGGAAACGCTTTTGCTATCGTGCGATGGGCATGGCGAAGCTCCCCCGTTGCATGGTTGTACCTTTCAGCTAATGCACGGTATGCCCTGTAGAATTCCTCGACCAGTTTCATCAACTCGGGCCGTTTCTTGTAGTACATTTCGGCCCGTCTAGCAAACGAATCTGCATCTTCTTCGATTAGCTTGATCATAGACTTGACTTTAGCATCCATATCTGATACATCAGAAACACATAATCAGGGGAAAGGATCTTTAGTAAGTACTCGAAACTGTGAATGTGAACAAACGATGAAGATGTGCAGAAGGATTTTCAACATGATGAGCATTAAAGTCAAGCAAGAGACGCAATGAATGCGGATTCATACAACCTTCGATCATACAGAGTACTTTTCCAATATAATGGGCTACACTTAAATTCAAAGATGCTATCACCTACTCATACCTAATATAGCACCAACAAAGAAATTATCGTCTCATATTATAATCATGCACTCTAATGAAATCTTATTATTTTGTAAAGTATCCCACCCACCAGTAAGATTGTCTTGGAGCCATTTTGAGTTCTTTGGGCTATTGTGGCTATCCCACCACCAAGAATACAACCGCCTCGTTTCAGACTGTGATAAGGCCGCCATGAATTCTACCGTTCAGCGTAGTATAAACCTTCAATTAACTGCAAGGGTGCCTCACACCTAGAGCAAAAAGAACACGATGTAACGAGAAAAGAAACATGATCTAGTAGCAAGATCACTCAAAAATGGACATGATCGAAAAAAATTCAAGAATGAATGTAGAGTGCTAACAATCAAGAAATTATATAGGACCTGCTCCACCAGAGAAGCGGTTAGAAATGGAGAAAACGAATCCAAACTAATCGTTGCGAAAGCTAATTCGTGGAAGAAATCCTGAACCAAATGTGCAAAGACAATATTGTTTAGTACTAATATAGTTTGTAATAGAGGATCAAGTAAAGTTAAAGATCTAAGCAAACTTGTTCTTCACTGATATACATACCACAACTTGATCTTTTAAGAAAGCGAAAAAGAGGTAAATTATATTTATACATTTCAATGAGAACCACCATCACTAAGTTTTCAAGAAAAATAAGAATGAAATTGAGCATAATCACGGAATAATAACTCTGAGAAAATATTCATTCATTCATTGAACCAAAAACAACACACTTTCTTAGTTGAGTTTCAGAGAGAGAAGCAAATGAAGATAAACAGAGAAAGTACCTTAACATCTTCATTAAAAAAAATATAAAACAAAAATCTGGTTAGAGCAATCAATTTTTATTGCTATAATTTTAATTAACAAAAGAAGATAAATTTTCTTTGCAAATGAGCTTCATCAGAACACCAAACACACAGACACATGGATATTTCCAGATCAACAAATTTCTAAAACAAATGAAATCAATACATAAAAATTAAATCAACAATCATATCATATAATAAGAACAATATCACAACATTCATGCAAATGTGGTTCCAAAAATCCTCCAAAGATTGAATCTTTCCACAAATAGAAAGGCACCCAACAAAAAAAAAGTTGATTTTTGAAGGCACCCCATAAGATCAAAACTCACAAATTAACAGAAAAAAATCACATATATGGACAATATCACATGATTCATGCAAATGTGGTTCCCACAAAAAACCTCCAAAGATTGAATCTTTCCACTAATAGAAAGACACCCAACAAAAAAAATTGAATTTGAGGGCACCCCACAAGATCAAAACTCACAAATTAACAGAAAGGAAACAGCAAAATCTTGATCAGCAGCTGCTGTTGCTAAAAACCATTCACAGCCGCAAAAAATCCCACTTTCACCCCATTTTTCTCTCACCTAATTCTCACTCCTCTTTCTTTCTCTCTCTTTATCTCTTTGAAGGGTATCAGTCTTTGATTCTTGTTACTTTGTCAGTGTGACAAGCTCTGTAAAAGTATCAGTAGTCAAAAAACTTTTTAGCCTCTCTCACTAGGGAGTATACTCTATACGTACAGATAAATTTACGTATATACTGTTGGCGAATGTGATTATATCAATTTTAAAATAAGGGAAATTGATTAATCAAATTATGCGTTCAGATTTAGCAGGGGATAATGGATATTGATGGTAACGGATATATTTTAACTGTTGGAATTTGATGGCGTTTGTCTTGGCTTTATTGGGTAGAGAGAATGGTGAGTACTCATGACTCGTGCATGACTCAGTGGGTGCTCAGAGAACTAACTCATTAATCTGCCTTTTGAATTTTGATTATCATTTTTTTTTCGAGTTCTAAATATTATTTTAAAAGACACACTTGTTGAGAAAGTCACAGACGAAGCATAATTTTAATACTTGAGATAAACGAGTGTTACTTTGTGCTAAATACCTCGTCTAATATGAGCTTTTGTCTTGTTTTAAAGAGTTACTAAATTAAAAATAGATTATTTTTATTTTCGAAATAAATAAATATATTTATTTTATTAAAGTAATTTTGATTTTATAATAGCAATTAAAAAAATCCAAAAATAATTTAGTTATTTTATTTCATAATGATCTTTTTTTTTACTAGTAAAATGTACATCAATATTTAATTTGTTTGATCAAGTAATTTAAAAATATTTATTTTCATGAGGCTTTTTTCCAAGAAATATATTTTAACTCAAACGAATTTTTTTGTTAAGAATATTTTTATGCGTTCAATTAAATAAAATTAACGGATTTTAGTGAAATTTTCTTTAAGAAATTAATAAATCTTATACAGACATTGAGAGAAGATGGAATTTATATTTTTTCTCATGAGTACTATATATTATTTTAGTTTTTTATAAGTATATAAGCAATTAATCAATCTTATCATCATGAGTACTATATATTTTTAGTTCTAAAAATTATATAAGAATTATATTTTTTCTCAAAGTTTTTTTTTTCAAAAGTTAGTGGTTAGAAAATCAACATCGATAGATATATATAAATTTAAACTTGTAGCATTTGAGTCACTCTCCTGTGCACCACATGCACCAATAAAAAATAGTGCACTCTAAATCATAACCCCTAAATAGTGAATCCTAAATCATATTTGAACCATTTGGGCCGAGTGAACCATGAACCACTTGGACCGAGTGAACCATGAACCACTCGAGCCGGGTTTGGGTCTGGTCGGGTATTAAAAAATTAAAAAAAAAACATTTAAAACTGAAATTAAAGTTAAAAGAAAATCTAAAATTGAAAAAAAAAAAAAAAAAAAAAGTTAAAACTAAAAAAAAATTAAAAAAAAAGCTTTTAAAATTAAATTGCACCAATTTTATTGGCGCATGTGGTGCATTGGATATTTTGTCATAGCATTTATTTCACACAATATTATTGATTCAAAAATTAAGGAATGGTAATCAAAGGGATTTGAATTGGTTTTCAAAATAGTACACGATCTTAATTTTTGGTAGTCAAAATCTAATCATGTGCAATAAGCGGATCTAGGTCAATATTAGGTTTTTAAACAAAAAAAAAGCCAATTTTAGGTAGGTTTTAATAAATTTGAATAAAGTTGTTCCATAATATAGTATTTATTCAAAACATGAAAACGAATTATTCTAAAATTTATCTTTCTATTTTAGTATTAAAAATTTCATTCTTAGTGAGTTCCATTACAATCTTTAAAATAAAGGTAGAAGAACACGAAACTTAAGTAAACATACACAAACATATATTTATATTTATAAAATTATAAAGAAAATGGTGATCAATCACAACCTTATATCAACACGTTTTCCATTTTATAAGATTTGTGTGGTGCGATGTACATTTCACGTGTAGTCATGCTGTTGTAAAATTTTCGAATGGTAAATTGGCATAATCTAGAGAACTAATTCAAAATGGTAACTCACAAAATATTGTGTACATATTTTGTTTTAAATTGATGTTAATTACTTCAAATTTGAATTCTTGTGTATGTATTAACGTTCTAAATTTTGAATTGAAGTTACTTCGAATTTGAATTAAGAATGTAAGCATCTATATGAGACTAATTAAAATCTGGTTACCACATATTTTAGTGATCGATATTTGTTACTTATTAAAGTTTGTATTTGAGTTCAACTTGAAAACTAGTATAACAACAAAATTTAAAATTGCACCGTCGAGATGATCAAGTTGGGTCTTTTTAAAATACATAAAGTAAGAGTTAAGTTTACTTACTCAATCAAAAGTACAACCTCAAAATACATAAAAATACGTGTCAACACATTAAATAAAATATCAAGTGAAAAGAGTTCAAGTAATATATATATGAGGAATACTCATTTAGGGGTTCGGCTCTAGCTGCCTTACGCATGTTAGGAGAGTTCCATCTCTTTCTTTATCTTTAATTTTTCGAATTCTAGTCTTCTTGTTCTTAATATTTAAATTTTAGTTTGCAGCTCAAACCAACCATGATTAAGTATTTATAATATTTTTACATATAACACAGTGAACAAGTCTTTAGTTTTTTAAAATAAATAAATTAACAAGCCTTTTTCTTTTCTTTTGCAGCAGCCCTTCACATATATGGATATATGGATTATTTATTATTGATAGGTCGAATCAATTCATAATAATAGTCACCTCAACACATAAAATATAATCAACAGAAATTATCTTTCCATTCTCTTAAATCAGAAGTTTATTTGTCTTGAGCTCTGACTAACTAAATGAGATAAAATACAAACCAAACCTTAATAGATCAAACATCATATATTAATATATGAATTCAATTTGTACCAAATTCAAGTAAGAGTTTTGAAATGAACTAGAAACTATGCCCTTCGGCTAAAAATATGACCCTTATTTTTTAAAATATACAATGTTTTATGTTTGGTTAACTACATATAAAAGTACAAGATTTTATAAATTGACAATTCTCACTTACATTCATCCATAATGTTTAACTCTAGAGCACTTAACCTAAGGAGATTACTAAAAAAATTCTTAAAATCAATCTTTGATCGTTAGAACAATTTTTTTTTCAGGATAAAAGAAGTATATATGACCTTTTTTTCTTTTGAAAACAAAATACCCTTTTTTAAATTATTTGCATGAAACACAAAACGAGAAGACCATCACAGAATTCGGAGGTTCGACCCAATAATGAGGGCTTTTATCAAACGAATGTATTCTACTATATATTTATTTGTAGCCATGAAAAGAAATTTGGTCCTGTTGATCTTTGGTATAAACGAGGTTCAATGCACACATGTACACATTTAGCATTGTTATTAAGAAAACATATAGTATTTCTTAATTAGTACAATTATTAGTTTACGTGTCCAACTTTTGGTTGCAACAATTAATATAAATTCTGCCGACCTAGCTAATTGAAAAAAGGGAAAGTAAAAATTGAATAACAAGTGGCAATAGTAGCTGAGTTGGTTTATAAATGGGTGTGACATTAATTGTAAATAAATTGTAACAAACATGTAGGTTTGACACTTTTGCATCCACATTTAATTAAGGGGTGTTTTGAAACGCTTAAAACAGCTTCCAGAAGCATTTATTTTTAAAGTTCCCTTTCACAACTTTTGAAAATACGTGCTTTTGCAAGCTGTTTTAAGTGTTTCAAAACACACCCTAAATTGCTAGCTATTAGGCCTATACTAGCCTTTAGTTATAAATTGGAGTATTAATTAAGATTATTACATATGAAAAGGAAGAATGGTGACCATAGATAATTGAACTAATTGGTAGGTCTTGACTTATATCTTGCTCAATTTATTATCATTTAACGATGCCGTTTGAAGTTAGCAAGACTATTATTTTTAGGCAAAGTATAGGGGAACAAGTTTCACACAAAAATCTGTGAAATTGATTTATGAGTGTGACTTATATTGTTGAAGGGTATTAGTTGTGATAACTGAAAGATATTACTCATAACATTGAATATTGTGACTTATATTACAATAAAAATATTAATAGTGATAACTGAAGGGTGTAATTTATATTATAAAAGGGTATTATTCGTGATAACCGAAAGATGATCATGTCTATAAATATGAAACAAGTTTCATCGGGAGGCTACTCTTATTTTTATATAAACATATAAGAATGGCCACGAAAAAAAGTTTTATCTGAAAACTTGTATTCGATATATAAGCTATTCCACTCCGTCCATTACAATATAAACTTGATTTCATGAAATATTTTATATAAACACATAAATAATTTTATCTTATATAATTTGTTATTGTTATTATAAATACTCGTAATATATTGCATGCATGATCAATATTGCTATGAAATTATTGTAGTATTTCATCAAGGGGTGCATGGATGACTGTGGTGCATTATTAATTCAAGAAATGCAGTGGGGGCCTGATTATAATTTGGTCAGATTTTCCTAACCTTTTAATGTCTTATAAAACAAAGAAAAGTTTGCAAAGTTTTGACTTCTATGTCCTCTTAATGTTTGGCTATGATTATTGTAGATACTTAAATTTTATTAAATTTAATAATATCATATATGATACTATTAAATTTAATAAAATTTAAGTGTCTATAATTATATTTTTTCCTTATGTATCCTTTTTTTGTTATGGACTTTTATTTCTTTAGGATTTCTTGATTAAGCGTTTGTATTCACTGTCTTATGTGTTACATTTATTTAAATCATAATGACTTGAACCAGAGTTGCAATACTCAAACTCACGATCCATCGGAATGTGCATGTTAGCATAAAATTTAAACATAATTTTTTATTTTTTTTTTTTGCCCAGTTCATACCAAGTTTTGTTCTGGTTTAAAGTGGGGCATCCGCTAGTGGACGGTGGGTTATAATCCACTGCATTAATCAATCCTTGAACACTATATATACCGAATTATAAAAAAAAAAAAATTTTTTTCTACTTAAATTTGAAATTACGATCAAATTGAACAAGCTAAATCTGAAATTCTCAACCCAACAAGATTAAACTTCTCCAATCCAAACATGAGGACCCGACAAGTGTTGGCAAACACAGCCAACCGAAAATGAGCACATATAATATTTTGTGTGAATTCTTGTACTTCTTAATAAAATTCTTTTTGACGGTTAAAAAAAAAAATTTGTGTGAATTCAAAATATTAGAAGATCTTACATGTAAAAAAAATATGTAAAAAAAAAATATTTATGTCTTAAAATTATTAAATTTTACTATTATTTTATCACTGCTGGGATATTAAATTTTTTTCGTTCTTACACAATGAAAAATTATATTCTCCTTGAGACGAAATTCTAATTCCGTTCCACTGATGAATAAGCTAGAATAATAAAAATAGAGTGGTTATAACATAAGATCCAAGACAATCATCTTTCATCTGTTGAATGATCCATTTAAAAAAATACTAAAATTATTAA
This sequence comes from Stenogyne calaminthoides, assembly GCA_037126765.1. Taxonomy (NCBI): domain Eukaryota; kingdom Viridiplantae; phylum Streptophyta; class Magnoliopsida; order Lamiales; family Lamiaceae; genus Stenogyne; species Stenogyne calaminthoides. Next base: position 33,018,290 of record JBBCBC010000025.1, on the reverse strand, counting down.
ATATATTATACATGTTCTGTGAATATATGAGTAGGGTTGAGGCGAACGAGTATATTGCACGTTAAACTTTGTCATAAAAATATATATGGCATACATAATATAATTGCAGGGACAATTTCTAACGGCTAAAAGCATGGGCAGGCATGGCTCTAAAGTCCAAAATGTTTCCGTGCATTGATTTTCTTGTTTCCTTTAGTATAATTTTAATATATACTGGTATATTTTTGTGGAGATAAAGTGATGGCCACGTCAAATTAGCAGTAGAATTTATGATTGTGCACATGGTTATAAGATGTATTCTGGTTTATGTAAGTGAATAATTTCTTAAGCATGGTCCACACATGTCCCTTCAATATGTATATATTAAAACTATTTAATTTCTTATATCATAAAAGTAAAAACATAATAATTTACACATTTAATGTGATCTTAAGAAATGATGCATATCAGTGAGTTATCAGTTATGTACACATATTGCAATATATATGTTGTTAGCCTCACATGCAGGAAAGGAAAAGAATACATACTTTAGGCTAGCTAATTAATTCTTTTCACTTTGAGCTTATATTATTTAAAAGCAGCACGATTTCCATGTTTCACAAGCCTGTTTCATCTGGTGTTTCATGTCTTGGATTTGCGCCACGTGTTTATGGGCTTGGTGAACCATCTACACCCTAAACAATAAATAATAAACCTTAAAACATGGCCTATTCGGGCCGGGTGGACCATGAACCACTTTGACCGGGTGACGGAACGGAGTGGACCGAATGGACACGTGGCGCAAATCCGAGGCATGAAACACCAGATGAAACACGCATGTGAAATAGGCAATCCGAGCCGATTTAAAAGTTTAAATTAAATTAAAATTTATTGGTTTAAGTGGATTTCAGTTAAAGGCTCCTAGATTTGTATAACCTAATTCCGAAGTTAATTAAGCAATGTGCATGTCTTAAAGTAACTACTAAATCTTGAAGGAATATTGTAGCATTGGGGCAAGGTATACAAAATGATGCTTAAACTTTAATTAATTTATTAGTAGATTCTAATGACCATTATTAACATTTCTAAATAGTTTTACAATAAAATTGCAATTACACGAGAGATATGCTAGTTCATTATAAATTCAATTTTTTTGGTTACAAATTTAATGTATGTAACTGTGCATTATATTACATAATATTACTAAACTGAGAGCTTAGTGTGTGATTAATTTAATCTCTTTATTATTATTTTTATTTTTTAACCAACTTAAGCACCATAGACTCTTTGTCAAGAATAATACATCGATCTTACTGTAAGAATGAGTTCAGAATTTTGTATTTTAGTTTGAGTAACTTCAATTATTTAATTAGGTGAATTTCTCAACATGAATTAGACAAAGTCTTCTATATACATCAAATTTACTTTGTAATTCAAGCGTATTTTTTAATATATAATTAGTTTTACTTAAACATGTAGCTTGTGTAAAGTGAAACATACAATTTGTTTCAATTAAGTGAAAACATCTTGCATGTATCATTATATACAAGTTGCATGATTCAAAAATGCATTTGAATTACGAATTAGACAACCACTAATACAGATTTGGGCTTGGAAGATGTTAAAAATGAGTTTGGAGAGCGGTTATAACAGCTCTCCAAGTAATAGTTGTCCAAGCTTGGACAACTGATAAAAACCACTCTCCAAGATATTGCACTTGGAGAGCGGTTTTTAACCGCATTGCCCTAAGAAAGCGGTTGTTAACCGCATTCCAAGCGATTAAGCTAAGATAAATTTTTGAAATCATTGTCCAATTATATTCACTTGACAGGGTTCACAAATTTGTCTAACCCTTTTTTTTTTTTTAAAAATATATATAAATACACTTGGACAGCGGTCCAATATATATATATATATATTTTTTATATATTTTAATTTAATTTATATTTTTAAAATCCTGTTTATATAAAACCAAAACTAAAAACCAAATTTTACACCACACGATAATTAATTGTCCAATACCAAAATATCAAATAAATTAATAAATTAATGCATACACATCATGAAATAAATATTAATCGTCCAAATACAACAAATTAAAACATGCATATCAATACAAATATATATATAAGTAATATGCTATCAAAAGTTATCCCAATCTATCTATAATTATACAATAATCGATTGTAAAGGTACCCTGTCCAATCCATTTTCCATTTGATCATTCTTTGTTTGGAGTAAAACTTGACCGGACGATCATAGACAAATTGCAAACAACGATCAATTAATCAATATAGTTAGATATATAGTATGAATTTTTATTCAATTAATAATAATTTAAATAAATCGATAAATTGACTTACGTTGATAGGAACCGCGGTTTGAGAAGCGTGTATTATATTTTCAATATAACATCACACAAAATGTCCACAATGATCACTATCTCGTTGCCTCGGTACCTGTTGATTAGCAATATAATCACGTATTACAATTATAATTATTTTATATTAATTTGATAATTTAATAAATTATATTTACCTTAACATTATTACAGCTCACTTTATTGAATTTAGCTCTTGAGCCTTGATTAGGAAGGCGACTCCAATATTGAGTCATCACACTATTATTATTAGAATTAAAAAATAAAGTTAGATTAAATATGCATAATTTTAATAAGTAAAACAAATCATTATATTATAATATTAAAAATGAACTTACGCCCATGTACGCAAGTAAGATCGGAGTTGATTTGAAGTCAACCCATTCGCAAATTTGGATCCATAAAATACACATTTAATGTGATCATATTTATGGCGACCAAAGACACAATGATTCCTATATTATATTAAGAATATTAAAATTAACGAAGAATTTAGCATATGTGCAAATATCATATATATTATGAATATAATTTTAATGAAATGTTTATTGTACTTTCACACCACATTTGTTGGCCAAAAAATGAGATGATCTCTCCAAGATAACTCGAAGATAAAGAAACTAACCACCCATGGTTGTTGCCCTATATCTCCCATTGAGCAAGACACTTGGGGGAGACGAAGAATACATTCCACATGCTCGAGGATCTCCGGAGATATATACCTCACCCAAATATCTTTAACCAACATATATACGCTAATTAATATTTAATTTGAAAAGTAAACTATATAGAAAGTAAATACTGAGAATTAATTAGTAAACACATACCTGAGGTATAAGGCTATGCTCGTTGCACTCAACCACTGGTCGTTCACGACTTCAATCACATGCTCCCGAGCGATGTATTATTCAATAGAATTCCAATGAAAGTAAGCATTCATAGGAACTGTGATCATATCGAAGTCAGAGGACTCCACTATCACTTGCACCGTATTATGTACGGTGTAGTCGTGATCTAAGTCTCCAGGCAAGGGATAACCAAGTCTGCGATCACCAATAGTGGAGTCTCTGGTCGTTGTCTCCTCTCGACCGGGTCAGCGACACCCTTTGATTTATGTTTAGGCTTTTGTGGTGTCGACAGTTTCTACAATCAATTTGCAACATTATTTAGAACGACAAATAAGATAATGAACTTTAATAACATATATTAAATTTACCTTCATGGTCAGAGACACCAAGTTGATCGGTCATTCGATGAAATGCCCGACCGCTGTTCCGACGGTGACAGCTTCATCAATTGGTTTAGGCACCGGTGAATCCTCTTCTCCGATTGTGGGTACATCGAGTGTGACCCTCACGAAACCAGGAGTGATGGGACTACCATGAATAACTCCATCGGAGTTATTGAGCAACGTTTCTGTAGCCACCAACCGAGTAGGATTCTCCAAATAAAGGTAGCATGAGGTCGGTGACTGTTCAAATAAGATATTTAGTTAGAAAATTTTAATATATATACTAGTCTTTAATTAAAACAAATGTGATACACATCTGATACCTGCGGGACGTCGTTTCGAAGTTCCTCAATAAAATCGTCCCTAGCATTAGCCGAAAACATAGCATCAGCGACACTATTTTCATAGCTTGCTCCACTAGAGGACATTCCGTGATGTGAGCGTCTCTCAGACCTCATCTGTTCCAACTCTTTAGCCATCTGGGCAACCTGTTCCGAAAGTATACCCACCATATTCATGGCTTGAAGACCAGGTAACATGGCCAATGATGACATCGTGACGCCATATTCAACACTCCGTAAGCGGTCGGGATGCTCCTGACGACTTAAAGCCCGTCCAAGTAGATCATCGGTACCGACAAAGCGGATGTCTTCGGGCGTCATGGTCTGAGATAAACGCTCCTGAATTACAAAAGATTATTATTTAATCATTTGTTTAGAAATAATAGTTTGTAATTCAAAGACAAATTAATGCATAGCTTACCCCTTCTTTGATTATACGTTGTGCACTGGAATCGGGAATATTCTCATCTCGAGCCTTTCTGGTAGTTTGAAATAACTCGAAACGGGTAACAACAGGCTGACTCTCTCCAGCTTTCTTTTTTTCTTCTTTCTACGATAGTCATTAACGTGTCCCCTTATTAGATATATTAAAAGTAAATATGTAAACAAAATAAAATGTTAGGATTTTGATCTTACCAAATATTCTCTTATGCGTGCATACTCTTTGTTCGAGCCACGATATCGCGCCTCCATCGATTTGGCTTGTTTGCAATTTTTCTCGCTTAGTAGCTACAGTTTAATAGAAATACGATAAACACTGAAAATCATAGGACATTAAATGATATTTATCAATTTTACCTGGAACTCATCAGCCATAGATCGTCGCACAAACTCTTCCCAGTATGGGGCCACCGACGGGAAATTCTGATAGGCCTCGGACGGACTAGCCGAGTAAAGACCAGTATCCGGATCTCGTGCTTGACTTCTCAGCCAAGCTCGAAAATTCTTGGCCAATACTCCAGCTTGCGATAATATTTGCTTCTTCTTTGAATGATCAAGGCCGAGAAATGTACTATGTACGCATACAACATATCAATGTAGTAAATTTAGTAATCATACAATAACTTTCAATAAGCATATATATAATTAACATACCGAAAGTTCATCCCATAATCTTTCTTTCAAAGAAGTGAGTTTGTCGCTACGCCAGTCCTTGGATGGCAGCACAATAGGGATTATACGCCTAACTGCAGCTCCAAGGTAGAAAGACAACGTCTCACTCTGTTTACCGATTGCCTGCCCATATTCATTGAATGATAACTGCAATAACGTATTATTTAATTAGATTCAACGATCAATCATATAATTACAATTTCAACTGTTCAATTATAATAAAATTACCTACACTTGTTTCCCCTTGCTACGAGCCCTTTTAACAGAAGATATCGTGACTATACCTCTGCTACGCTTATCCCCAGAGCTGCTAGTGGTGGGAGCAGAAGTGTCACCCTGATCCAAATCATCAGTATGATGTCGATCATCATCACCATGATCTCCATCATAATCTCCACCATGATCTCCTAAATATACTCCATCATCTCCCAGATATGGCAGATAAGACATGATCTTGTAAAAGAGAAAAACAACATTTAATAAACAAAAAACAAACAATATTTAAGTAAGCAGAAGAAATAACATTCAATAAAGCAAAAGAAACAACATTTAATAAAGCAGAAGCAAACACAATCAATAAAGTCGTACATTTCTTTTTAGCACTTGTTTTTCTTTTTCTTTTTTTGGTTGACTTTTCTCGTTCATGACCATGAATGTTAACAAGATCCGGATTGTCATATTCATCCACATCGACAATTATTCTCTGGTACGGGCATGAATTTGCAAGATCATCGAAAGAGGGTACAGAATGAGTGAAGTTCTGAAAATGATCATCGATAGTGTCAACATCATCATCGACGTGGTCGCTAATTTGGTAACTAGTGCTAAATTTGTTTGACAGAACCACGATGGACCATTTCTTATTAACTGGGTCGGGGACATAGAAAATTTATTGAGCTTGACTGGCCATTATGTAAGGGTCATTTATGTATCCCACATTCTTCAAATCAACGCATACGAACCCAGATCTTTCAACTTGGACCCCGTTAGGGATCCTCACCCAACTGCACTCGAAGATTGGTTGCCGGTGAACAACATAGTCGAGTTCCCAAATGTTGACAATCTGTCCAAAGTAAGTAGTATTCGATTGATCCCCTGCAGTTGCAGTAATGGACACCCCACTATTCTGTATTGTACTTGTGGCATCATGATCTCTAGTATAAAATGTGTATCCGTTAATAAGATAACACTTGTACGAATACACATGTCTATCAGGCATTCTAGATAACCACTTAACTCTTTCATTCACTGATTCTTTATCCCGTGACAACATATTTGCTACATAACCATTGAACCAGTCAACAAACGTGCGATTGTGCTCAACTTCAATCCATGATCTATCTCTGGTGGAAAATGTCTCAACAAGTGCTTGGATGTGTGGGTCAATAAAAAGGAAAGACGCGTCGACCGTGTTGTGAAGTACGCCTGAAAGTGCATCCGTGTTAGTTCCTCCATACTAACACTTACAGATTGACCACCCAAAGTAAGGCCTTCACCATCCATCCTATTGGTGTACCGAGTAATTGGAAGTCCAATTGCATCGACATTCGAATGAATTCGCACCGAAGACTTTCATTGCTTCTTCTACTAAATAAATAGCGTTACGCAATGCATCCCTCCTACCTTGACATATTCATCACATATCCTTTGAGCACTTTCATATATTTCTCTACACCATACATCCATCGATACTGAAAGCGGGTCACACATCCTTGTCTCGTGTACCAAATGAACGGTTAGGTGAACCATTATATCAAAAAATGATGGAGGGAAATACATCTCAAGCTCACAGAGCGTCCCAATAACTGCCTTTGAAAACTAATCAATTTTCTAGGATCTATGACCTTGCTACTCATTGCCTTGAAGAACCAACATAACTTTGTTATGGTTATCGCGATATTTTCGGGCAAGATAGAGCGTGAAATGGGCAAGAAAGTTTCCATGATAACATGATAGTCATGCGATTTCAGATTCATCAGTCTCACGCCATCATCTGATACAAGTCTCTGTAGGTTGGACGAATAACCCTCTCGAACTTTCACATCCTTTAGCGTCTAAAGTAACTCTTTTCTCTCATTCTTGGACAAGGTGTGTGCAACAGGAAGTATGAACGGTTGACTCCTTTCTCTAGGTACAGGTTTTAATTCTGCTCTTATTCCCATATCAATCATATCCATTCTTGCATTGTAACCATCCTTGGACTTCTTATCAGCTAGGAGAGTGTTGAGCAAGCTGGCACAAACGTTCTTCTCAACGTGCATTAGATCAATGAAGTGTCTAACATAAAACTCTTTCCAATAGGGCAATTGAAAGAAAATTGATTCCTTCTTCTAACCGCTAGTGGGGACACTCTTTGCGAAGATCTTTCCGTACTGTGTGTCGACATTCTTCATCTCATTCAATACATCCGAACCTGACAATAAACGTGGTGCTTCACCTGTCTCGATTGTGCCATCGAATGCATCGGCCATGGTTCTGTACTTATGTGTTGGGTCCAACCACCTCATATGTCCCATATAAATGGTCTTCCTACAATGACTCAATTGAATGTGATGTGTCTTCTTGGTACAACAAGGACATGCATCGGCCCCCTTCACACTATATCCAGATAGATTCACGTAAGCGGGAAAGTCATTGATAGTTCCAAACAACATGGCCTTCAACTTGAAATTCTCCTTTCTACAAGCATCATACACATCGACACCCTCATCCCACAGGAGCTTCAAGTCCTCAATCAAAGGAGCCAGATATACATCTATGTCGTTACCAGGTTGTTTGGGTCATGATATCAACATAGACAACATCATGTAAGTGCGCTTCATGCACAACTCGGGTGAAAGATTATAAACTAACAGAATCACTGGTCATGTACTGTGGTTGGTACTTTGGATACCGAAGGATTCATTCCGTCAGTTGAGAGTGCAAAACGCAAGTGTCGTGGCTCGGTGCCAAATTCTGGATGCCTGACATCGAATGTCTTCCACTGGGGTGAATCAACATGGTGTCTTAGCATTCCATCTTTGATCCTATCATCATGATGACAAGTTAAATTTCTAGCATCCACAATGCTACTATACATTCTCCTGAATCTTGGTATTATTGGAAAGTACCACATCACCTTCGCAGGAGATTTATTTTTCTTATATCGCTTTAGCCCACACTTGGGACATTCATCGAGGTCTACATGCTCCTTTCGAAATAAGATACAATCACCCGGACAAGCATGAATTTTCTGATGTGTTAACCCGATGGACTTGAGCATTTGTTTAGCATCATATGCTCTCTTAGGCAGTACATTTCCATCGAGCAAGAGAGACCACTAATTGTTTCGGCATACTTGTAAAAAGCACTCATCGGACAACCGGTGAAATTTCTTTTAGGTTGAACAATATCAACACAACCCGATAGTTTTGTTGCGCCTTTCTTACACCCGGGCCACAAATGGTAATCCAAATAGAATCCCTTAACTTCTCTCGACATATAAGGGTGATCTCGCAGATCATCGTCATCCCCACTCGATGTATCAACAATTCGGACATCATCGAAAAATATCCGATCCACCGTATCTTCAAACCTAAAGTCAGTTTCTAGGTTGCTTGAGCTACATCCATCTCTTCTCTCACCATGATATGTCCAAACGGTATATGTTTTATCAATACCGTGAATCATCAAGTGGTCAAACAGACTTTCTTGACCACTAACGATTTTTCCATTCATACATTTCCAACACGGACATGGAATGTACCGAGGGTCGGTGCAGTGTCTAATTGCATGATTACAAAATTCTTCCACCCCATTCCTATACTCATCTGATAATCAATCTGCTCGAACCCACTTTCGATCCATATAGAAAAAGAGATGCCTATAGGAAAGACAATATGAAGTGCTTCTCAAGACATTAATGTATATATACCTAATCATACTTGATCTCAACTTTTATCCTAATGTATCTTCCTAATCATTTTCTTATTAAAAGCTATATCACAATCCTAACGTACCTAAGGTTTTGTTTCTTCTCAAGACATTAATATATATATACCATCAATCATCTAAAGCAACTATCTAAAACACATGCATTTGATCAACCACTTGGTGTGCATCTTATATTCATCTCTAAATTGATATAAAAAATCACCAATCAACTCAAAAATATATCACAATCTTAAATTATGCTTAAATCCTACACATGCATTTGATCAAACACTTGGTGTGCTTCATATATTCATCTCTAAATTGACATAAAAAATCACCAATCAACTTAAAAATATATCTCAATCCTAATTTATGCTTAAATTCCTACACATGCATTTGATCAAACACTTGGTGTGCAATATCATATATTCATCTCTAAATAAACATAAAAATCACCATTAACAATTTATCCATAAATTACCAACAACAATCAAGCCACACATATTTCTCTATATATACAAGTCCAAATTTCTCTATTCAAGCATATATACAAACAAGGTTAGACAAGTTAATATTAAGTTTCTATTTAGACAAGCTAAGTTTCTATTTACCAATTCAAGTCCAAATTTCTCTATTTAAGCGATTCCAAATATTTCTCTATATAAGCTAAGTTAGACAAGCTAAGTTTCTCTATATACAAGTCCAAATTTCTCTATTCAAGAGCAATTCAAGCAAATATTCTATAAACCAAATTTCTATTTCTCTCTACAAGAGCAAAATATTATAACATATATATATATATACACACACATGCAATTAATATAAGAGCCAATACAAGAGCATTATTCGAGCAAAATTTCTGTTTCAACAAAACAAGAGCAAAATTTCTAACATATATATACATATACACATGCATTAATTAATATATATATACACTAACATATATAACATATATACATTAATATATATATATATACACAACATATATATATATATACCAGACGCTGCTGTGGAGTGGAGCTAGGCGATATGGCGGCGCAAGGGAGGGACAGCGATAAAGGCGGAGATGGCGGGTCGGAGGTGGAGGGAGAAGGTCTTGTGGAAGCGACGCTAAGAGAGGAGGTGGGCGGCGGCGACGATCACGAGGAGGAGGAGGAGGCGAATGGAAATGGCTTGGGGGGAGTACGTCTGGCTAATTAATATCGCAGGGGGAGACACAAAGGAGATATATCAGAATGAAAAAAACGCGATTTGGGGGCGCCTGGATATAGGGCAACGGCCCCTTACAGAGCGGTTCGGAACCGCTCTCTCTTGAAGCGGTTTCAACCAAGATTCCAAGCGCCGCCCCTAGCAGAGCGGTTGTAAATCGCATTATAAGTCATCTTGCAGAGCGGTTCTGAACCGCTCTCTCTTGGAGAGCGGTTTCGAACCGCTTTTTTTTTTTTTATTAAAAACCCTCTCCAAGACCGATTTTGGAGAGCTCTTTTTAAAATGGCTCTCCAAGTGGAGCTCTCCAAGCTCAAAATTGTAGTAGTGAACGTGTTGTATGCACCAAGTTTACCGTGTAATTTAAGTGCATTTTTTAACATACAACTTGTTTTACTTAAACATGCAGCTTGTGCGCATCGAAACATACAATTTGTTTAAATTAAGTGAAAACACCTTGCATGTATCATTGTATATAAGTTGCATGCTTAAAAATGGTACACAAGAGACCTACCCATAAATTAAATCTTAATATTCCTAATTGTAATTTTTCTTAAAGAATGTTTATTTTTTGTTCCTTTTTCCCTTGCAAGTTTAATGATGGAAACTTTTGGATTTGAAGTTGGGGAGCATGATTAAATAAGACAATGTTCTAAAAAACCATAATGATTGTTACCAAATATAAGACCATGGTACAACATCATTTTGCACATTATGCTACATATAGTATCCATGTTTCCACTTGTGACCAAGAATATAATAAGGTGAGAGAGACTGATCATTCATTCAGCTTCAAGAACTAGTTTAGCACAAGCAACTGCTTTATTTTATTGTCTCTTAATAAAGAAAAAAGTCATAACATTACCTTACTTTAAGTAACCACTAGTACCCCACTTCAACTGTGTGAACAATAAGACATATATAAATCAACAATTGTATAATTGTCTAAAAAATGAGATTTTCAATATTATCAAATATATGTGAATGACAATATAAAAACAGAAACTGATCAAAATCTAAGAGGGAGATAGTTGTGTACACGTTTACAAGGTTCAGATAATTAATCCTCCTGAATAATTTCCCAAAAAGGTTGGAATTTTAGAAGGTTCACTATGAATCTCCCCTAAAATTTCATTTATTTATAGGACATTTATTACATTGTGACTATTATATAATTTCAAGGACAAAAAAAATTAGTGTGAATCCGAGTTCACCGTGAACTCGGTTCACTATGAAAGTTTTTATGCATAACTGTGATATTTTTTGTACATAACAGCGATAGTTTTTGCACATAACATTGATATAGTTCATGTATAGACCTGATTCACAGGAGTGTTACTCAATTTCAAGAATGGTTTTATTGAAAATGAATCAAATGAGTATTTATACTCGAAATTGGGCCAAAACCCTAAAGATTCATTCAACTTGAAGAATGTTTTAAAGGCCCTAAAAATTGGGACGTGAAACAGTGGATCAGATTTCATAAACCAACAAAATCATGAGGGCATAATTTTGCATTTTTAGTGTACAAACTTTGAAGCTGCATGATTTCTATAGATATGCTGAATATCAGAGATAATTGATAAATTAATTAATTAACATGAGAATTGCAATGTTTGAGATTGCTTCTTAATTCCTCCATTAAGCTCTTGCCACGTGTCTCTAAATAATGAATTAGAAGGGATTAATTGCAATTGGAAAGCTCAACCAACTACTTTAATCATATTTAAACAGAATTAATATTGTCAACAGTGTTGTGATACTGATATTTCCTACAAACGAAAAAGACAACACCACAGAGTTTCCCCATTCGGTAGTTCTTTTGTCCCAATCTAAAACTACTGTTTACTGGTACTGATGTTGCGCTTCCCCTGTTTATACCTTTCCTTAATTAAATAATACTCTCCATTTCAATTATTATTATATACTCTATTTTTTATTGGATTTCGAACCAAGACTTTAATTAAAAAAAATGGAAAAGAAAACTATAAAAGTAAAATTTCTATTATAATAACTCTATTTAATAAGTATTATACTCCCTGCATTCCGGTATAAATTTTCTTTTTTTTTTTGGATGTTTTAATTAAAAAATAATAATAAAATAATAAAAATGAAGGGTAATTTTGGGTATTGGAAGAACGGAAAAAAAATATAAAAGTAGTGAGTGACATTTTTTGTAATATTGTGTGAAAAATAATAATAAAAATTAGGGATAATGGAGTTACTTTTTTTATTTATGGAATAAAAAAAAATTTAGTGGGACGGAAAAGAGTATTTTTTTTAACATAATTGATGCATCAGCTAAAATTATATTAATAAATAAAATTTAAAAAATTATTATATATAAAAACAAATCTATATAGTTGACAAAGAATACTAATTTAGGTAGTCGGAATCTTCTACTATCGAGAATCAATTTAAATCATTCCTAACGCCGTGAAATCATTTGATCGCTTGGTTGGATCGTTGATCCAACGTATAATTTTAATTTTAAATGATTGCATTTCTTGTTAAATGCGTTTGTTGAAGTCATCTTTCAATCGCATCTGCACGCCTCTATTAATAAATTAAACTAATATTTATAAAATAGCCGAAATTATCACGAGCTCGGACCCGACCAATCGACGAACCCAAACCCATAAGCGAATCGGCAGGCGAGGACCAAACCACAAACGGACCCGCATCGAACCCATCGGACCTAGACACAGACCCGGACGAGGCCGAACCCAGATCGAACCGGGCCGAACCACAGCCCGAACCACGGCCCGAACTAAAGCAGAACGGCAAGGGACCAGACCACGGCAGAATCAGACCCGAACCACGGCCGGACCGGACGTAATCGAACCGAGACCACGGCGGGCCGGACCACGACCTTGGCTTGACGGGCGAACCACGGCACGGACGGGCCGGACTGAACCCCGCCGGACCTTGGCCCGTCCGGACCCGAACAGACCAAAGTCGACCACGGCGGGCCGGACCACAAACGGACCCACGGACGGGTGGACCGCGGCACTGGATCAAACCGGGGATCGGACCGGACTAGACCACGACGGGCCGGACCTTGACCCGAAAAGGACCCCGACCCGGATCCTGATCGGACCCAGACCCTGACACGACGGACCGGACCCTGATCGTACCCTGACCATGACCCTGACCCTAACCCTGATGGGACCCGGACCAGGATCGAACCCGGACCACAGAGAGGTCCCCGACGGACTCGGGCCGGGACCGGACGGACTGACTGAACCCCCGCCACGAACCCCGCCCCACAGACCCAGATTCGACCCTGACCCCGAATCCGGACCCAGACCGTATCGAACCCGGGCCCAGATCGGACCTTGACCCGCATCTAAACCCGACCTGTACCGAACCCTGACTAGGAATCGGACCCAAATCAGGACCCGGATTCTACTCGGACCCAGACCCAGACCCGAACCCGACCCAGGTCGCGCATTGGCCAAGTTCGGATCGTGGATTATTTTTTTAAAATTTATGAACATTGTATTTTTTATTTAAAAAATGTTATATGGATATTTCAGTAATTTTATCATTTTTTTTTAAAAAAAATTAATTATTTAGTCTTATGGCGAAACGATGATTAAAAATTAAATGATATAAAGAACCTTTTATTTGACGTTTGGCGACGCCGGAATTTTAAATCGCTTCTAACCATAGAAAAACCCTTTTGTGTCTCAAGTTGATGAGGGGCAATAGAATGGACAACGTGTGTGATATGTTGTTATTGATTCATATAAATTGTGCATATATCTTATCATGAATCAGGGCTCGTACTCGTCTATATATGTAGCATGAGATCTATGGGATGGGTTGTAGCATCCCAGAATCAGGTCTATACTGAATTATATCATATAAAAATTATTACTGTTATGTACAAAAAAATTTACTGTTTAAATAACAATTTTTTTTATAAAAAACAATGATAGTTTTCACATATATTAGTGATACTAAAAAATTAAATTCACGATAAATTTGGGCGCACGCCGATTTTTGTCTAAGTTGACTTGTTTGTTTGTTATGAATAATATTCTAGATAAAATACAACAAGTGAATATTTTTGATGGGGGAATTGATCAAAATCATGAGTTAGGACAAAAATCATTTTAATAACCTAACCAATATATTATCATCTAACCAACTGATCTATCAACAAGAAAATGAAGCGATTGTTTGTCCAAAAATTAATCAAGAAATGGTCATTTTGAGAAGAAAGCAAAAGCAACACATTAGGGCCTTTTTTAAAATTGAGGTTTTGTTTTTTAGTACACTATACACCACCTATATATACCTATGTCCCATTAAAGATGCCCACCAAATTTTTTGTGGGTTCCTTTTCACAAATACTAGTTTTGTTGGGTTGTCAATGTACAAGGCACCAAACAAAGATCACGTAGATATTATTACGTTCACCAAAATTGTGTTCATTTCGTTTTAACATATTGTACGGAAAAGTAAAGAAGTATATTTATGGACACAATTTTTTTTATCTTCATCGTCCAACAATCACTTAATTACTCAAGTTATCATTATACTTTACTCACAATCAATTATGTTATTCATAAATGGATTTAATTTACCTTTCCGTACAACATGTCAAAACGAAATAAACACAGTTTTGGTGGACGGGGGGAGTATCAACTATTATAATATAAATTCACATACATAATTAGATAAATATTTATTCGATATGAAATAAAATAATGTGCAAATAATATTGTAAATGTACTTGATCAAGTGTAGCATACACTACATACTCTAAAGGATAACAATTGTGCCCCCTACAAGATAAATTATTAGTAAAAACTTTGTGGTGATGTGGGGAGAAATCCTCCTAAGAACGCCTTGAGTTCGACTTGACGTGTGGGACAAATTCTCCATTGAAATATTATGGGGGTTTGTCGCAGGGGATTGAATCTTGTTGGGCTTTCTCCATGTGTGTCTGTCATTACTCAAGACATCCTTCGATTCTGGCCCGCCTAATGAAGAAGTAACCCAGACGTGGGGGAGTTTAAATCTCTTCACTCACAAAAAAAAAGGATAACAATTGTACCCTCTAAAGCCCACAAAGGCCCACTCTACATTTGACTAGTCCTTGTATGCACAGCCATCCCATGTGCAAGGTTTTGTCTTGTGGTGCTCTCTCCAAATACAAAAAATTCATAAGTTTTATTATAATTGGGTTAAATGATAGTAATTCTTAAATTCTCTCATCAATGATTCAATGTTTTATTGAGATAAGAGTTGTTACTCAAATTGAGGGGATCGCGAGCCCCATCCAATTTGATTCTTGAAGATTCGAACTTGACTCGTATATATTAATAATCGAGCTCAAATCATTAAAAAAACCCGATTATCTAAAAAGTCGAGTTAAATTCAACTTACAAGCTAAAGTGGTAATAATTCTAGTACATTACGAAGCCATTCCACCCCCCTTTCCTATCATTTATCACAAGTTTGAATATTTGACTTACAAGTCGAAATGAACTCTATTTACAACTCGATAATGCTACTGAACAAGCTTGAACAGAATATGAACTTCAACGGATTCAACTCAACTTAGATAACAACATTTCTTAATTGTTAGAGAATTACCATTGGTTATCCATTGAAGAGCCTTCACTTATTCGAGTGTTGATTTTTTTACATAGAAGGCAGTAATTTTTCATATCAAGAAACTTTAATTTATTTTATGTGTAAACTTTCTCTCATGCACACTTGAGAATTGAGATGTCGAAAACACTAAAATCAAACCCACCTTTTGGAAAGGGGAGAAACAAAAAAAAAAAAAAACCAAGTGCGGATCAAATGGGCCACACTAGACCAAGATCCGTAACACAAACTCACATAACTCCTTTAGGGCCCAGAGCAGCCCATATTCCCAGCCCACTTCAACTCCATGAACAAGTACAACAAATGTAATTCAATTAATTAAACTTTATTCATAACATGCCATAAAATATTTTTAAATTCATTAATAATATTCTGAAATAATTTATTTAAGTTTGTAAAGCTATATACCTCACTAGTTAATCCAAATCAACAATAAAAGAATTGAATAAACATTTCACTAATCTCATATTCAAGCTCCCGCCTCCAATTATAAATTAAAAATAAAAATAAAAAATTGAAGAGCTACTTATTCAAGAAGTTTTATTATGTAGAAAGTAACACTATTTTTACAAGCATAAACAGGACGAAGGTCAAAAACTAGGCAACATATATCTTACAAAACTGAAATGGAGATAGCAAGAAAGATTCCTGAAAGAAGATGAACTCACTGGTTCTGAGAGAGATTAGGGAACGACCGTATCGATTGAAGCACGAGCTTCCGGCTGCTTCTCAGGCCAGGCGACATTTCCCCATTGTGAGGCGGAGAAACTCTTTCCGGTTAGGTGACGACAGTTTGATCTGATCAACCGGAGATCCTCCACCTTGGAGGAAATCTGGCATTTCGTCTTCTCTGATCGTTTCAAACGGTTTGTCGAACTTGGGAGGTGGTGGGAAGAAGCTTGTGTTGCTGAATGCTGTCTTTGCTTGGAAACTGGACGAGGAAGCGTTGGAAGGGAATGAGGAACGGGGTGGTTTTTTCTTGGAGGAAAACGGGGGCTGAGTCGTTTGCCTAGCAAATGAATGACAGATAATGTATGTGGTTAGCAATGAGCTCGTTTTTGCACGCATTGGTGTATGTGTGTGTTTTTTATGTAATTCATCAGATGTAGCATGAAGTAAACCGTAAACAATGAGCAATGAGCTCGTTTACTACTAGTATGCACGTGCTACACTTGATTCACCGTGATTTTGCAGACGAATACATACCCTTGTCCGTGTGTGAGAGTGATTGTGTGTTTTCGATAGCATGGAATACACCGTTAAGCATTGTTTACCTTCCACCGCGTAAAGGCGTTGCAGGAGGCGCAGAATCCATGTTCTGTTCCAGCTCGTTTTCGACTGTCGTTTTTTTGGAACTTCTCTCCGCCTTGCCCTTCTCAGTCACGTCTACTTCCTCTTCTTCACATTCACCTTCCGTTCCTACAACACCAGATTCCAATTCAGAACCGTGCATTCTCGAATCAACACTTAAAACAGTAGACGTAAACTCACCATCCTTCCTCCCAAACGCGTTCTTACAACCTTCGCATCTGCAGTTAATGGAGCACCCAACGCCACCCTTCAAAGAGACATAAGTTTTCTCATCAGAAAAGAGAACAAGAAAAGCTTGCACCACAGGCACAGAGAAAGACGAGAAAGAAACCTGATAGCATTCGCAGTATTTCTTCAGGCACCCCGATTTTTTGCAGTTGCATCCTCGTTTATGGCGTGCAGAAGCAGGCGTCTTGCTTGAGTCGTCCTAAAATATAAACATATATATGAAAATCAAGAAAATATATGCATGTGCACAATCATAAGTGAGGTAGAAAAAGTGTTGAAAAAGGTTACTCTTGTTTCTGATGGAGAATCAGACCCCCTGATCACTTTGGGAGCAAAAGCAAGAGGGTTTCTTGATTCGATTTGCTTGCGTGTTGCAAGGACCGTATCTTCATGGATAGGTTTGTTGAAGCAATCTATACAGGCACAAGGCTCCACACAGTACACACCAGCAGCAAAGCATTCACAGTAACTGCATAAAAATGTTAAAAAACGAGCATTGATGAGCCATCTGTGTGCATCTAAAGTGAAGTGACATCACCAACCAGCATATAGACAATGTAGGCCTATAGGACTTAAGTTAAGCAAATGGCAACTACAATATTTTAAGGTTTGTTTCGTCGATTTACCACAGAAAAGCAGAGTTTACGACACTAAAATAAAGCTCCGATTATTATCTAGGAAAATCACAAAGACATAATGGATTGGTACCTAAGCAAATGTACATACTCAAACGTATGTGATGCATGTTTTTAGTTTGAACGACATCAACAGTTCAAGAGCTTCAGTTCGATACGAGCATCTCATCACCACACATAAAATAAGAAAATACTCATCTCATCACCAAATAGGATTTATTAGGAAGTCATAAAAGAGATACTTACAGTTTTAAGCATTTTGATCGCTTGCAGTTACACCGTTTACAGGCTTCACCCTCCCCACCTTGTTCGGCCTTACGCCTGACAATCGAATTCGAGTAAAAAAACTAATCGAAAAACAAGATATGATAATTAGCTGCTCAGAAGAAAACAAAACAAACAAGTATACCTCTTCTTCTTTGGGCTATTCTGGTTGATCTCTTCATTCGTCGCATGTCTAGAAGCATCTTCAAAGGGCACAATCGCAGTTTCCATGTTCTCAACCTCTCTATCAGGTACGCTCTCGTTTATCCGATCTTGACCAGTACTCAAAGGGCGGAAACTGACGGCTGAGCTAGGGCCGATCAATAATCTTCCCGACATTGAAGAATCATTGTTAATGATTTTGTAGTCCTTAGGAGTGGTTGCAAGAGCATTTAAATGCAAGCCAATGCCAGGTAAAAGACGACGTGGTGGTTCGTTTCCTGTCCTTACCGGGACCAACATCTGATCATTCGACGGAGTAGGTCCCCCACACACAGAAACAGGGTCTGTGTTCTCGTTCAAATGCTTTCTACGAGCTCCCCCAATCTCAAAAACGAGACAACGCCGTCTCATGCCACGGTAAAAACCAAGATTCTACAAGAACAATAATAGTAATGAGAAAATAGATTCCAATAATGCATCAACAAAGCTCTAAACTACAAATTTTTATTTTGATAGGTCCTTAAACTATTGAAATTTTACTTCATGAGCTCCCTCAGACAGAAATCGATAGAATATTACAATTCAATAAAGGTTTCATTAAATAATGTACACGTCAATTTTACTCTCAAAAGCATTGTACGCAAGCCATTTTAGTTACCAATCGCCTATATCGAAATTTTTTATCAGTTTTTGTCTCGTCAAATAAAAAATCGATACTTAAAGGGCTTTTTAAAACAACAAAATAATTTAAGAACCAAATCGAACAAAAGTTGTTAACAGTTTAGGGACCTTTTGATGCATTATACCTAAAAACTTGCAATTTTCACCTCAAAAAATCTACCTTTTCGTCAGGATTGTTCAACGAAGGACCAGCATCGTCGACCTCGTTTCCATCTCCGGGCTGAGTCCACACATTTTCCGGCTCGTTTCCGTCCACGGCCAGCTCGCCGGACCCCACATCATCAACAGACTGCACATTATGCGCATCTTCCGCAATATTATTGAAGAAACTCGTTTCCGGATCAGTTGATTTCTTGAAAGGATCCGTACAATCAGGCGATTCGAAAATCAGCTGCAAATCGGAAGCATCGGAGATCAAATTGTTCCAATCACAAGATGTGCATTCGTCGTTTTGATTGGTCGCAGCCTCCATATTCACTTTACTTCTGAATGTACAATTCCGAGAATCGTCTCGTTGTACAACAAGTGCCGAAGAACTGCAAGCGTAATCCGACGTCGTAATGGGCTTAGGGCTCGTGCCGTCGTAATCCTCGTGAAAATCGACAAATTTCGAGCAATCGTCATCGGCTTCGACGTCGTCATTATCATTTTGCTCCAATTGGATCGTCGCGTCTGGAATTGACGCGATTGGAACGATTTTTGTGCCGTTATCGGAGGAAAACTCGGGTTTAGATGGATCTGAGAGCCTGAAAAGAGGGGAAATGTGTGAATTGAATTGAAACGAACCCTAATTTTGTAACAAGTGGGTGCAAATGCAATTGCGTTACATACCTTTGAAGAAATCGTGATTCCTTGAGAGAAGTGACGTGTGGGGATGTGAAAACGGATGGGAGTGATGCGAAGCTTAACGAATTGATCGTCTGAGTGATGTATGTGGATTTGATTGGCTGGATTGGGGAGAGATTGTTGAGGAAATTGAAAACAGGGGAATCCTGAATGAAAAGAATTGGATTAAGAACAATTTATTTGATGAAATGTGAATTTATTCAAGATTTATGGATCACATAAATTGAATAAGGATGGAAAGATTTGATGTTGGAATCATAATTTGTGAAATCTTGATCCAGGAAAGTTTTTCCAATTAAAGAACAGATGTAATTAAGGTTCATCAGATTTCTCAGTTCAATGGCAAAAGAAAAAAGTAATAAACCAAAAATTTATCAAATCTGGAGTGAAAAATAATTTCAGAAGCCAAATTAGAAAGAAAAAAATTATAGTGGCAAGCAAAAATAAAAATTTATTTAGGAAAAACCCTAAGAATGCATAATTCAGCAGATTGCACAAATAAAAAAATTCAATTAAAATTAGTTTTAAAAAAAAACTCAAGTCAAAAGCACATTTCAAAATCTGAACCACCATTTTGCTATAAAGAATATTTTTCAGGCTTTAAACAGACCAAACATTTAAAACAATCCAAGATTACAGTACCCAAAACCAAAAATTAAATCCAAAGTAAAAAAATAAAACAAAATCATATCAAGCACCAAACTAATTTTACAAAATCACTAAAAACCCCACTTCCAAAATTATTTAACCCAGTCAAAGACCATAAATCAAGGCATGAATTAAAAAAATTAAAAGAAATGCAGCCCCCCAAAAACCCTCTTACACTGAACTTAAATCATGAAAAAACACAAAGATTCAAACTTGTGTGTTTAAGAAAGCAAATCAAACCTCAAATTTGGTAATAGAAGCTGCGATCTGGTTGTTCTTGCTTCTCTCAGGAGTATCCATCACTTCTTCACTGCTCTTTTTTGCAGAACTCTCAACCCCCATTTCTTGTATATACATACAAGATTCTGTACGTATAGGTATGTCTATCTTTTTTTCTGTGGATTTGCACCACAGAACCAAGAAATGGGGAAATTGGGTCAAAATGAAATTCAAGAAGAAGCGGGAAACAGAGTGAAGAGAGAGAGTGGAGTGGGAGTGAAGATAAAAAAAAAATAATAAATAAAGAATGGATTTTTCTTTGTTCTGACAAAAACAATGGGCCCCACGCCCCACCAAAACACACACTACACACAGCTGTTGCCCATGTGGTGGATGGAGTGTGTGTGAATTTATATGCAAAGCAAAAAGCCTAAAAGAGAGACAGCGTTTGATTTCAAGACTGTGTTTTTTTTGAGAGGGAAAACAGAGAAATGCACTACAAAAAAAAACTTTGGAAAGTCCGCTGTAAAAAAAAAAAAAAACATATGTTTGCCTTGTTATTTTAAGATGGAATTGTTATTTATTTACATGAAATAATAGTTAGTATTGAATTTATGAATATTTACATAATCTATGGAGTATTTAGTTATTTACGTGTATTAATAATTAATGTGGTAATCGGGTTAGGCGATCGAGGCGTTAGGTGGTCATCGACCGATCTAAGTTAATGAGAATCAGCTAATATAGCATATAGACGCTCTGGATACTAGTCGTGGCATAGAAAGCCCAATCGGGCTAGGTGGTTTAATTAAAAAAATAAACTTAATCAAATTTATAACACTAAAAGAATCAAAGAAAAATTGTGTTAATTTTTATTAATTTATGATTTATACATGTTGATTGAATCATTAATTTATGTAGTTATTTATATTGACAAAAATTTAAGTCCTAATTATATAATGTTATCAAATAATTTTCGGGTCATATTTAGTGAGACATAGATGGCAAAAATATAACTAAAAAAAGGATTCAATTAGTCAGCGCGTAGTATTAGGCGCTCCAAATCCGCCCAATTAGTTGCTTATGTATTAGGCGCTCTAATTTATATTTAGTTGCTTATGTATTATAAGTATTTAATTTTAATTAATATACATGTATCGAAAATAAAATTTAAAAAAAAGATTTTTTTTTTTTTAAAGGAAAAAGAATATATTGTTGAACATGATAATTAGAGCAGAGATGATTATATCCAGCCTGGTAACCCCACCTTTTTAAGGTTAATTACCATTTATGTTTATCATTCAGTTATATCATATCCGAATTTACTTTGTCAACAAAATCCAATTTCAGTTTCCATAAATCTCTATTAGATCATATTTGCTTTTAATTTTCATTTATACTTTTTTTGCGGAATAATCGTTTAGGACTTGGTTTTTTGTGCAGGTATATATATATTTTTAATTGTAGGTAACTTCTCATTTAGTTAAATATATTTGGTTACTCAATTATAGATTTAGATGCTTTCTTTAATTTCTTTGTTTGGAATGCAATTATCTGTCATTGTCTGTGTATTTAATTAAACATGCTGTTTTGTTTTTTTTTTTTGGCCAATAATATTTGTCATTTGTTGCTGGTACAGTGATTATAGTCTAGATTTTGAAATTTATTTTCTTACTTCCCTAGATTTTTATTTGAAATCTTCTATGGTAACATCTTTTACAAGGAAATCTCAAATTATGACTTAAACCGGCCAGATAAATAACAACGTGAAAGAAAATACATATAAATAGTTATAGTTATAAACCTAATTTCCTATAATTGTTGAATTACTAATTAAAGATATTTTGATTTTAGTGTTATCGCCGGTGATTTTGGGAACATGGTTAAAAAAAAAAAAAGGACAAAAACTCGTGTGAACCGAGTTCACCGTGAACTCGATTTTTTTAATATCATTATTATATATAAAAACTCACATTGTTATACATAAAAAGTATTACTGATTGTGTGTAAAAATAATCACTGTTTAAAAAAATATTTTATATTTTAAACAATAATTTTTTTATACATAATAATGATAATTTTTTGCACACAATAGTGATAGATTTCATGTATACAAATGGTTTTGAGGAATGTTACCCATAAATTATATATAAATTAAGTAAATAAATATCCACACACATAAATTCATGATAAGTAGAAATTCTTGATAAATATAGTTATCAATTAAAGAATTCAAAATACCAGATCAACTGATAATAGAGAAATTATTGACTCTCAACTACTTGTTCTTTTTTTGTTTAAAGATTGAAAAGGGGAATTATTGACCTGGTCAAAGTACTTCATTGGTCATCAGTTTTTTAACTGAGATTTTTATGGATGGTTTTGGGTATTTTTCCACCCTATGTCCCTATCTATAACATAATTTAAATGGTTTTCTGCCTGAATATAGAAACCATAATGGAAATTACCATGCTAAAAATTAAATTACATTTCTTGAAATTGAATAAAAAATTATTTTAAGAATAAAAATAATTAATATTATTTAGTGAAAATAACTAACATTAATAATGATTATACGTACACGTCCATAAAAATAAGTATGTCCAAATTAAAGTAAATTAGTAATAGAGCTAATTGTCGTTTACATTACTTCTCTTGCAATTTTCTACAAAATTAATGGTGTGAATAATTACATTGACTGGTCTTATTTTGTTAACATATTTTTGAGCACGTAATTTATAAATTCGCAGGGGTTTCCAATTTAGAAAAAAGAAAAGGATCAAATTTCAAAGAAATATAAATAGCTGTCCTTTTCTTTTCTTGAAAAAACACTGGCTATCAGCTACCCACCGTCCCACTGAACACTCCTAAAATAGTTTATAGTTGAAAAAATAGATAAATACAATAAATGAAGATTGCATAAAACAATGACAAAAATAAAAGTGTACAATTACAATTCAAATATCAAAAAATCACAAATAGTCCTGTATCTTTTTCCGAATTTAATAGTAGTCCTGTATCTTTTTATTTTATCAAATGTAGTCCTGCTTGCCGGAAAAATTAAAAAGTCGCTGAGAATTGACACGTGCGTCCGAGTCACTCCCCTCATCTGCCAAATAGATCAAAATTGGAGCGGCAATCTTGATATTTTATTTATTCCTAAGGTCAATGATAATTAATCAAACCTAAACCCTTAAAGAACCAGAATATTGAGCGGCATTAGAAACAAAGCTAGAACACCAAAATCCCATGAATACTGAAATTTCAAACGAGAAAAAATCGATCTATGCACACTGTGATAGAACCCTAAATCCCAAGAGAGCATTGTGATGTGGACAGTACAGAAAAAGTTCGATAAGAGTGCAGTGTTTGATAAATTGCAGTAAAGGAGAAATTAACAGTTGCATATTGTTTGATAAATTACAGAACTCAAGCAAGATTCTGTGTTACAAATTTTATTCTGACTTTTGTTCTGATTTTACAAAACTCAGGCATATTGTTTGATAAATTTTAATGGGGAAAATATGTGTTTGCTCCTTAGGAAAAGAGATTTATATGGACCCAAAAAATAAAATATTAATAAAATAATGTGGTATAAGTAATGATGTGGACTTATTTAATGACGTGGAACGCCATGTAAGCGCTACTGCCGGAGTTTGTGCTAATTCCGGGCGAATTTTTAATTTTTCCGACAAGCAGGACTACATTTGATAATGAAAGGACTATATGACATAAAATAAAAAGATACATGACTACTATTGAATTCGGGAAAATATATAGGACTATTTGTGATTTTTTTTCTACTAATATTTTGTTTGAAAATATTTGTTGTACTGCTATAAAGCCAATCATTATGTTATATCAATAAATACTCCATTTGTTACGTATTTAGTGTCGTTTTATCCCATATATATACCTAAAAGATTTTTTGTTTTTAGAATTTATATAAGATCAATTAAGGATAAATATACTAAAATTCTATATTTTTAATTTGATACAAATCTTTTTTAAATGACAGTTAATATAAAATTAAGAAAGTGAGAAATATGAAGGTAGGTCAAGAGTAGATCGACTTCGGCAAAAATCTATATGTACTTGCAAGGACGGAGCGAGTAAGGGTACAAGGGGGCATTAGGCCCCCCTGAGATTTTGAAAATTTTTAGGGATTTTTTAGTAAATTCACATTATATATAAAATAAAAAACATTTAATCATATATATGTTTGAACAAATCTGAATTGTTGTACTTGAACTTGATAATCAACTAGAAAATGTTATTGTTGATGTGTGTTTGGATGAAAAATTCTCTAGAGTTGCTAGAATAGCACGTCTTGCTCAAAAAATGGTTGCTATAAAAATCATAATTTATTCCAATTGGATTATTCGCTTGTTAAGTTATCGTTGATCCTAATCATTGCCACAACTACCGTGGAAAGAACATTTCAGCAATCAAATTCATTAAGAGTACACTACTTAACCGAATTGGAGATAAATTTTTGAATGTTTAGTTGTATTACATAAATATTTTTTTAAAAGTCAGTAACAAAGCTATCATGCAACACTTCTAAAACAACAAGAGTCGAAGATGTATGTCATTAGATGTATTAAAATTTTATTTTTAAATGTGTATATAATTATGTTTAACATTTTAATTATATAAATATAGGTATTGATTTATGTTTCTGTTTTAAACTTTTATTTTCGTAATTTTTTATTACTATTAATGGGAAAATGGTTCTCATGTGCACCAGGTGTATCATCCATTCCATAATATATTTTAGAACCAAACAACTTGTTTCCATCTTAATAGTTGCATGATTCAGTATAAACAAGTTGCATATTTTAGTTCAACAAATTGCATGGTTCTAAAATATACTATGGGTGCACGGTGCACCTGGCGCATACAAGATAGCCTTAATCGGGCCCCCCTAGATGAAAATCCTAGCTCCGCCACCGTGTACTTGCATCCAACTATAAACTTATAATCTTAAGCCTAGCTTAAGGTAATTATTTTATTCTTCAAGATATTTCTTAGATAATATTAAATATATTATCAAATTTTTTATTGGCTTTATTACTATTACAAATCTTGAAGTACCCCTTGCCAAAAATATATCACAAATAGCACGCATACTTGTATTATGTATATGTGTAGATGGAAGGCAAAAATAATACGTTTATTCTTGTATAATTCACCAATTTATAATATTTAAAAATAGTAGAAAAAATGAGTGGATTTCATGTGCACTATGCACACCGTGCATTCATAGTGTTTTTTAAAATCACGCAACTTGTTGGCTGAAATATGAAACTTATTTACACTGAATTGTGCAATTTGTTTCACATATTAATAGTTGCATGATTCAGTGAAAAAAAATTACATATTTCAGTGCAACAATTTATATAAATTTAAAATATATTATATAGTGTACGATTTGTATGATGCACCTTATGCATGCAAGATTTAGTCGGGAAAAAATTTGTAGAAGTATTTATTTACGTCTTTCTCAAAAACTTATTATACTAGAAGGATACTTGCGTGAAACGATCTCATGGTGGGATAGAGCATAAATTTAGGCATCGACTTCTTAGCATTATAAAGGAATAAGTATTTATTTGTACTAATTTATACCTCATTTCAAATATGAGATCGTCTCATATGAATTTTTATCATTTTCCTAACATTGGTAAAAGCTATAAATGTTAAATACTCCTTGGTTCTCAAAAAAAATTTGAGGTTGGAGTGGCCCGGATAACTTGAAACCCGGAAGCTGAAACGGGCCCGTCTACATTAATGGCGCGGAACTGATTTTAAAAGGGTGGGCCCGGTTGGCCCACATTCACAAATTTCTAATAATGGTCCCCTTATAACTAATGATAATCTCAACTAATGCTATGATTTGTTTATTGCATCAGTTGTTTTCTCGTGAAATTGAATTTATTGTCACATCAAATGAAAATTTCTGTTAAAATTTACAATAGCGCTTGCAAAATTACGTCATAAGTGTCTGTTAATCCTAAATTAAATAACGTTTATTTATTGTTAAAATCTTCAATGTCCCTGAACTCTGTGTGCTGGTGCAATTTTCATTGGACATTAGTTTCTATTCTAAATTAATACTAACAAATACATCGGAATAGGTAACCTGTGAAATTTATTTACAGTAAAGTAGGCTTCATATCTATAAACATGACACTTCAGTTATAAGTCACATCTTTTGAAATATAAATCACATTTTTTTAATTATCATTATTAATACCACTAGGGACGAATTCAGATTTTTTTAATAACTAAGGCACAAAACAAGTACAAATATAAAATATATTTAAAAAAAATCACTACATAATAACTCAAATACTTTTTTATAAATTAAACTTATGAGTTTTTACAACCTGAAATATTTGTATGATTAACTAATTATCAACACTATAAAAAACTTTTCTCTCACGTATACAATCAAACTATCATTCTTGTCCAATTATATAGACGGTACTTTATGATATTCATTATAAAAAAATCATTTTAACTAATTTGGGATTGAAATTAAAATTGAGAGTTAAGAATTGGGACATATTTGAAAAAAATAACTAATAATAATAAATATAGTTTTTATTATATAAATATAATAGTAAAAAATAAAATTTGCGAGACGGGAGCTATAGCTCTCTATCTTTGAATACCACAGTTGTAATATAAATCATACATTTTAATGTTATAAATAATATTTTTTATGTAGTAAAAAAATATATCTTTTAATTATCACAATTAATATCCCTTAATAATATAAATCACACCCTTTAATCAATTTTATAAATTTTTATGTGAAACTTGTTTGAACACATACTTTACCTACACATAGAATCATTTTTAAAACATTAAATTAAGTGTCATTTTTTAACTATATTCCAATGACAAAGTCTCATATGCAACTGATGCACGGATTTAAGAATATATGTGCACTCGCCTCAACTCTATTCATGTATCAACAAAACCTGTCTAATATATTCAATGAGTCAAATATTTTTTTTAATGGGTCATTCTATTGCATGAGTGCACTCACTCTATTCCAATCCCATCGTTTTTTTTTTCCAATCCCATCGTGAGACGTTTCATATAAAATTTACACTTTGCACTACAATGGTGATAATTAATTTGAATTGACATACCAACTTCTAATTATACAGACCCCCACAAAACGTTACAAATAAAGCTCTAGTTACTCAGTAGCTAATTTGCCCGTTCTTAAATTTATTAAGTGGAGAATGAATCGCACTTTTTAATGTTTTTTTTTTCTTCACATGATATTATATTTTTCAATTTTTCTGCATACTCTCGTTGGATTGATAGATTATTCACGGGGTGAATGTAGTTTTTGACAGGAAACGAAATATATAAGAAGTATATTATTTAAAGAGGTACATTTGCATATGAGACGGTTTTACTGTGAGACGGTGCATAAATTGAGCATTGATGATTTAATATCTTGACAGGAGTGAGTATGATTTGTGCTAGGTTGTTCCTCGTCTCCTACATGAGTTTTTGTCTTCTTTTTAAATAATATGAAAATCAAAATTATAATGTGTTTGGAATATACCAGTGTAATATTGATCCCAAAAATAAGTATAATTGTATAAGTATGATTCGTTCCCATTTTTTTCCATTTTACTGCAATTTTACCAAATTAAAATCCTAAATTTTGGACCAACTTATATTAGTTGCACTTATTTCCAACTAGATGAGTGACATACGCCTTTTGTTGGAACTTGGGTAGCTCAGATTGAACTCCAAATTCCGATCCAAAATGCATGTGGACCCATCTAGATTAAGTTTTTTCCATCTCAATTCATATCCATCATGAGCTCATAATCATTTTAATTATTTTTTTAAGATTTTTTTTCTTTTTTCTTTTACGTTTGTTGTTTTAGACATTTGGTTATGAAAGGATGCATTCATTCACCAAATTAATCTATGTACAATAACGTTTACGGTTTAATTATAAATATTTTATTGAATTTTTCCGTTTAAAATCTTATTAGAGAGAAGTGAATATTGTTTTTAGAATAACCTTAACCCGTAATAAATTGAGAAAATAATATATATATATATATATAGAGTAATGATATAGAACCAATTATATGATTTTTTATGGAACCAGATTAATGACGTGTCATGCCAACTATTCCATAAACCATGAACCATAAACCCTAAATCATGAACCATTCGGATTGGGTGAACCATGAACCACCACGAAGTGAGGTAAGTAGGGTAAAAATAAAAATTGAATTCTCAAAAAATAAAATCAAAAAAAAAAAAAAATTTTTTTTTTTTTTTTCACACTTATCAAGAAGGGTTGGACCCAACTCGGCGAATCAACCCGCCCGAGTGGTTCATGGTTCACCCGAATTCAAATGGTTCATGATTTAGGGTTTATGGTTCATGATTTAAAGAATAGTTGGCGTATACGTCATTAATCCTGCCCATAAAATCATATAGTTGGTTTTATACCATTACTATATATATATATATATATATATATATATATGAGTGCATGCACGATGCCTCGATATGCATATGAGACCCACTTTAAAATGTAACTTCTGTTCATGTATAAAATCATCTAACACAAATTTACTGTAAAATTTATATATGTATACATCATGATAATGATTAATTATTAATTCGACATTAGTTGTATCCAACAAAGTACCATTTATGTACCAAGATACGAGTATCTACCAACTTTTGATTTTTTATATCTAACTTTTTTCAGTTTGTCTAAATCTTGTAAATTAGAGGTGCCTTTATTCGTGGTCCCTTAATCCTTTGGTTTGGACAAATCCCTTCTTTCACGTGACCACCCCACCCCATAAATAGCACAAACAAAATGTATTTATCATATACACATGGAGTTGGTGTTCGGTTAAATATCCCTCCTTCTGTAATTTTTCATTTGCGGATTGATTAGTTAATCATAAACATACACTTGAGAGTTAGTTCTCTTTCAATTTGTACAACAGTATACATTCATTCTTTATTCTTTATGATTTATTGAATAAAGAATTTTACTTACCAAAAAAAATAAAAATAGCACAAACAAAATGTATTTATCATATACACTTGTCGATCATTAAAACATTTGTGATTTTGTATCAACTTTCCCAAATTCCCACATTCTTTGGAGCACCAAATTCGAGTGTTATGATAATGTCCATGCATGCTTGGTCTGTCACGTGACATGCCATTCATGATTCGTGATTCTATCATGAGTATGTGTAGTGTGCAAATTTGTATAGATGAAAATCTATAAAATTGCTCTAAATCAATCAACTACATCCTAAACACTAAATAATTAACCCTAAATTATGACCTATTTGAGTTGGGTGAACCATAAACTAGTCGGGCCGAGTGAACCATGAACCACTCAATTTTGTATTACATTAATCAATTATAGAATTTGGTTGAAAATTAAAGTTTTTTCATCTATACAAATTTGCACACTAAACTTTGTCTACTATCATATTTGGAGTATATTTTAATTTGAATTTTTTTATTAGTTATTAAAATAGTTCACTATATATGCATTGGCTGTGTTCATCGAAAATACATGATTTTCCTTTGAAATGAGTCTACATGCGCCAAAAAAAAAAGTTGTCTTTTTTTTTTTGGTTGAAGGTAATATTACAATAATTCTGTAACTTAACTTATATATATTTTAAAACAAACTCTATACTATAAAATTTATTTATAAGTATATATAGTGATATTAATTAATAAATGCATGTAATTCTATAAAAAATTATAATATTATAAATAAGTTTCACCGAAAACTTACTCCTACGCTTATAGTATTAAGATCATAGTATTAAATGCTAAAGACACACTTGCATGAGACGATATCACAATGAGACAGAACATAATTTGAGCATGGTGCTCTAACGTTTTGGAAGAGATGAATGTTGATTTGTGTTATAAGAGTAGTGATATCAATTTATAAGTGTAATGATATTCATTTCATATGTACAATGAACAAGTTTTTCAATAGAATTTGTAATTTTTTTAATAGACACAAATATAGAAGTTTGAAGTAAAATATATTACACTTTAAGGATAAACATGATATTTTTCAAAATAAATATAAAACAATATTATTCTTGACAGAAAAAAAAATCCGTTTATTAGTTCATTGTCACACTTGTATAATCCGCAACACTCTCATGCAAGTTTAATTTATGATATTCATATTCTAGTTTTTTTTTTCTTTTAACGGAACTAATACGAGATGCAGATGGCTAGAGAGAGAAATTATCGAGAGAAGGGTGAGAGGGTGAGGTATTGGGTAGATCTTAGGTTAACCTTTTCCGAGAGCAATCCGATGAGGCAGAAATTTTCTGGTAGGTGGACAGGTAGGACTCGACCAGGACACGGCAGAGACGACAATAATCCAAGTAGGTTCAAGTTCGATGGAAGAGAGTCGAAATCGTTCTTTTTCCGAAACTTTCCGGAAAATTGTAGCATGGAGCTCCTGAGGTCGACTTTCATTGTCGTGGGAGAAGTCTTGGACATATTTTGCCCCAAGAAAATAGACAAAGCAGGGAAACGGTTTGGATTCGTAAGGTTCAACAGTTGCCAGGTTAAAGATATGGACAAAACTTTGGAGAAATTAAACAAACTGTGGATTGGTAGTTACAATATTAGGACCTATTGGCCCAAGTTTAACAGATTCCAACAAGAGAAAACAACACCCCTAACGAAACCTTCCGATGCAAATTTGGGCTTGAGAACCCCCGAGAAGTCATTCAAAGAAGCAGCTTTAGTGAGAACACAACAACATTCGACCCCGGAGAACGACATAGGAAGAATCTTAGCCAGGAACGCAGCAACACCATTCTCCTTCTCGACAACTCAGTCGGAACGTGAATGGCTAAACGAGTGTTGGTTTAAGAGAGAAATTCTCCTGGGAAGAGAATGGGAATGAGCTACGAAGCGAATGAGGCATGAGTCTAAAAATTAGGTTTATGGGAGACGAAACGGTGCTCATACAGAACATGAAAGAGCAGACCATGGAAAGTATTGTTCTCGATATGGAAGAATGGTTTGGGTACTGGTTTGAATGGTTTAGACCTTGGCTGGAGGAAGATGTGTGTCACAGAAGAAAGATATGGACAAGATGGGTTGGGGTCCCTGCCCATGCTTGGTCGCAGAGGTTCTTCAAAATTTCCAGTGGAAAAATTGGGACGTTCCTAAAGCTGGATCACGATACGAAATGCAGGGAATCATTGGACGTGGCAAGGGTGCTGATCGTTGTATCATATATGGAAGAGATCAACTGTGTTTTTAAGGTAAATGTGGATGGCAAAATTTTTAAAGTAAAGATTAAGGAGGAATACTCGGGCTTTGATCCGAAAAACCAGGAAGAGAAGGTCAATCTGTTACTGGAAGAATCTGATTGGTCGAGCGAAGATGACGAAATGGGTAGTCGGGAAAATATGAGATATGTGAGAAACGGGCAAGAGACGCTTATCCGGACGGAGATTGGGAAATGTGCAAAGGCGGAGGAAACCCTAGGCTACATACCGAGAAAGTGGGGCCCAATATTATAATGAGCAACAACTTCCAAGTTCTTGGAGATTCCAAGGGTAGCGCGCAGGTCGAGAAATCGGCGGCTAAAGACGCACGCCCATCTGATGGTCCCAATGTCGACGTGGAGGGGTTGAATAAAGACATCCATTTTGTAACGGGGGATGGGCCGGTTGATTCGGAGTATATAAATCACATTGGGCCTGGAAAAGAAGTTATTAAGCCCAGGAACAAGCAAATCGAGGAGGCCAATTGTGTGAAGTGAACTCGGCCCATCTGAGTCATTTGAGCCCAACTGGTGAAGTGAACTCGGTGCCTAGATTGCTGAGAAGGAAGTGTGAGGGCCCTCCACAATCAATTGAAACCAATAGATTCGATCCTTCCCCTAACAGTTTAGCGATGAAAAAATCAAAAGCCCTAGAACTTTTTCCGGGCGATTCCTGTCGCACCCACAATTCCGACAGTGGGATTAGACCGGATGAAGTCCCAGCTTCAAAGAAAAAGCCGATCGGTGAAAAGAAATAATGGAGAAAGAAAAAAGAGGGGCCTTCGAAAAAAACAAGGAAGAATGAGGAAAAGAAACAATTGGGTGTCTTCCTGTCTGATCTAGCGTCCACAGAAGAACGGGTTGCAACTGGAAAAAATAGAAAATTAAGAGGGGGTACTGTTCTGGAGTCAAGCTCTTGACTTCAATCCAATGAAGAGGCGGAAAAAATCTGAGAAATTGGCAAATTAATGGGGCTGTCCTCGACGGATGGAGATGAACAAATCCTGAGAATCTGGAGAATGGTGAAGGAACGAGTAAATTCAACAGTGGAAGAGACAAGGAGTCTGCAGCTGAGATTAATTAATGAAGACACTAAGCTACAACATAAGAGGCTTGGGGTGCAGGGCGAAGTGCAAAGAGGTAAATGAATTCATTAAGAAATTTCAAGTGGATTTTGTTTGTCTTCAGGAAACAAAAAAAGAACATATTGATGAATTTATGATAAGATCGATCTGGGGGAGTGGTAAATGTGGATGGGTATTTAGGGAGTCTGTGGGGAGGTCGGGGGGGTATCCTTTCAATCTGGAACTCAGAATTTTTCTTGGCTAGAAGTTGTTGGCATGTGCAAGGGGGTAGGGGTTTGGATTGCTGATGGAACGGAATGTTGTATCATAAATGTTTATGCACCGTGTCCACTTCAGGACAGAATTGAACTGTGGGACAGGCTGCAAGCCATGATTGTGCAGAATGGCGATTGTTGCATGAGTGTGATGGGAGATTTCAATTCAATTAGAAGGGAATCTGAGAGATCAGGGATTGGGTCAACAGTTAATAGAAGAGATATTCAGTGCTTTGACAACATTATCAGGGACTCAGGCCTAGTGGATATGCCTCTACATGGAAGACTCTACACTTGGTACAGTCCTGATGGCTCGTGCAAAAGCCGAATCGAACGTGCCCTTCTCAACAATAATTGGCTACTCAAATGGTCAAACTCGTATCACAAAGCTATTGGGAGATCTCTTTCTGATCATTGCCCGATGTTTCTCGAAATCAAAGTGAAAGATTGGGGCCCGAAGCCATTTAGATTCGTCAATGCATGGAGATACCACGTTGGTTTTAGGGATTTTGTGTTATCAAGATGGCGTAGCTATGTAGTCGAAAGCAGGGGAAGATACATTCGTAAGGAAAAATTCAAGATGCTCAAATCGGACCTTAAAAGTTGGAACATGGAAGTGTTTGGCTCTCTCGATAAGAGAATTGAGGAGAGAAGAAAGGAAATCCTCAAGTTAGATACGATCGATGACGTTCTTGAGCTGGACGAGACATAAATCATTAGAAGAAATGAATCCAGAGCACTTCTCCTGTGTGATCTTAAGCTCAGGGACAACCTGTTGAGGCAGAAAGCTAGGGCAAAGTGGATAAGGGAGGGGGATGCCAACACAAACTTCTTCCACAAAATCATCAACAAAAGGAGGAAAATGAATGAAATATTGGGAGTTTCGATTGATAATCAGTGGTGTGAAGAGGTGGAGGATGTCAAAAGGGGCACACGGGAATTTTTCAAGAAACACTTTACAGACGAGCGAGTGGTTAGACCAACCTTAGCACCTGATTTTAGCACGAAGAGAATCAGCCCCGTCGAGAGGCAGAATCTGATCACAGCATTCTCCGAGGAGGAAATCAGAACGGCAGTCGCATCATGTGACAGTTCAAAAAGCCTAGGTCCTGACGGCTTTAACTTTGGTTTTCTTAAAGAGTTCTGGGATGAAATAAAGGGGGATTTCTTGAGAATGTTCGAGGAGTTTCATGTACATGGCAAATTTGTAAAAGGCATCAATCCCTCGTTCATTGTGCTGATTCCAAAGAAAGAGGTAGGAACCAATCTCTCAGACTACAGACCAATCTCCTTATTGGAAGCATCTACAAAGTGGTGGCGAAGGTACTATCGTTAAGGCTGAGCAAGGTGCTGGACTCTATCATATCAGAGCAACAAAGTGCGTTCATTGGAGGTAGGCAAATCCTAGATAGTGTGGTCGTTCTTAATGAGGTTATTGAGGAAAGTAAGGCAAAAAACCAGCAGAGTCTCTTGTATAAAATTGACTTCGCCAAGGCATATGACTCGGTCGACTGGGGGTTTCTGAGGTAGATAATGGATAGGTTTGGATTCCCGAACAAGTGGATTAAGTGGATTATGGAGTGTGTATCCTCGGCTCATGCTTCGGTGCTGATTAATGGGAGTCCGACGGAAGAATTTCAACTGGGTAGAGGTTTGAGGCAGGGGGACCCGCTTTCCCCCTTTCTTTTCCTTATTGCTGCAGAAGGTTTAAGTCTGATGCTAAGCAGAACAATCAGTCGTGGCCTTTATAGTCCAGTTTTTGTGGGCAATGATAGGATCCAGATTTCACACCTTCAATTCGCGGACGATACTATATTCATGGGGAAGACTTCAATGGAAAACGTGACACTCTTGAGACGTTTCATCACTAATTGGGAACTGGTGTCGGGTTTGAAAGTCAATCGAGACAAATGCAGTTTGATCGGGATTAACGTGAACAGTGATGTGATTCAAAAATTTTGCTAATATCTTAAGCTGCCAAGTGGGGGAAGAGACTTTTAGTTACTTGGGGATCAAGGTGGGAAGTGCACACAGGAAGACGACCGAATGGAAACCCATCATACAGAAAATACGGAATCGGCTGAGGAAATGGGAAGGTCTAAACCTTTCCATCGGAGGAAGACTTACTTTGATTAACGTCGTTCTCTCGTCACTACCGGTCTACTATTTTTCTACCTACCGAGCTCCTATCAATGTCCTGAGTGAAATAGAGTGCTTACAAAGAACCTTTTTGGGGGGGGGGGGGTGATGAGAGTAATAGTTAAATTCCATGGATTAAGTGGCAAATCATTTGTAGATCAAAATCGGGGGGCTTGGGGTAAAGGATCTTGAGAGTTTAATGGAGCGCTCTTAGGGAAGTGGGTTTGGAGAATGTTGTGCAATCCGGGATGCTTGTGGGCTAGAGTGATTAGGGATGGGGTGCGATTGGGGGGGGCGTGCAATGTTAGAGGGAGTAGGGGGAGAGTCTCGGGATGGTGGGGTGAGGTGTTGAAGGCGGTTGGTGAGGGTGAGGGGAGTTGGTTTTTTTGGGGAATGGTTAAAGTAATTGGGGATGGGAGTGATACTCTCTTTTGGGATGAGTTGTGGGTAGGGGATAGGCCTTTAAAACTGAGTTTCCCTAGATTATACAAATTACATCAAAATATTTCTTTGAGAGTGAGGGAGATGGGGGAGTGGGTTGAGGGAGTTTGGAGGTGGAAGTGGCAATGGACGATGGAGTTATTTGAAAGGGAAATTCCTACTCTTAACAGTTTGATTGACTTGGTGAACATGTGCATTCTTACACAGGATACGGACGATATGTGGAAGTGGAGATTCTCTCCGGATGGGAACTACACAACAAAATCAGTGTACGACCACCTTATGACGAGCACCGAGGAGGATCCGGACGAAGAAATGAAGGCGTTTTCCCTAATATGGAACAGGTGTGTACCAACTAAAGTTAGTGTGCATGCTTGGCGAGTACTTTGGGAACGAATTCCAACCACAACAAACCTCAGAAGAAGGAATGCTCTCCCACATACATCGAACATCAATTGGCCATTCTGCAACGACAAACCCGAAACTGTAAGACATGTTTTATTTGAATGCAAAATTACTTCTAGTGTTTGGATGGAATGTGTCGAATGGTTTGGTGTTTGCACGGCCCTCTCATCCAACCCGAAGATAAGCCTACTCCATTTTAGTAGACTTATTGGAGGGAAGGGTGGGAAGACTCTTATGGTCGGGTTGTGGGTGTGTATCATTTGGACACTATGGAACTACCGAAATGCTATTATCTTTCGACAAGAGAGATTTGAGATTAAAGAGACCGTGGAGGACATCAAGAGAAGACTTTTGAACTGGATTAGCGCAAAAGGGACATGGAGACATAAGTTGTCATATACCGATTGGAGCACAAAGCCTAGTACAATTCTTGGTTAGTCTGTAACTAATTTGGTAAACTCTTCTAGGTGTATGGCTGTTGACAATTTTCTGGGCATCCCTTGCCTTGTCATTGTAATCTCGGGTATTTCTCATACCCATTTGGGCAATGAAATCCTTTTTTTTCTGATCAAAAAAAAATTCTAGTTTTTCTTTTTTGAAGTTCTGAAAAAAATCGAATTTATATCTCTAATCATGATCTTACTTGAAATGTCTTCGCTCTCAAAGATTTTTGGTAAAGAATCAGATTCCAGTTCAGTATGATTTTAAAATCATTAAAGTTGACTGCATAAACCCATATAATTACGTCTTGCAATAGACAAAATGGAAATTGTTAAATTATTAAAATATTAGTATTGTTTTTCTGGGTAGTAGTGTGGAATTCAATCCAAGGCATAAACAGCCAATTTTTGTGCATAAATTTTTAAGATTTGACAATGCTAGAAAAATGGGAATTTTGTCATTAATTGTTTTTTCATGGGAAGTTGAGCTTTAATTTTATAAATTTTATGATAATTTGTCCAAACATAAGAAAATAATGTACTCACCAAATTTGTCCAATGCAACATTTTTTCTACCTGTCAAAACCCATCACCAGTACAACTTTCAAATCCTGCAATGGTTGTGATAGTTAATTTGTTTTGAAACTGTTACATTTTTTAAAATTATTTTTGAATTTTTCAATAAGAGAGATATTACACCTATATTAGTTGGTAACCCCTTAAAAATAAAATGATATGAGTATATATCTTACATGGGTAAATCTTGTATGCATCCTGGTGCTCGGTGCCCTCATAGTGTATTTTATTACCATGCAATTATTTTAATAATTGTACGATTCAGTGTAAATGAGTTGCATTTTTTAGTATAATAAATTGAATGATTCTAAAATGCACTATGAGTGCACGGTGCACTTGGATGCAAGTCACACCCACTCAACTTACATATGTTTCAAATCATAATTTTTATTTAATTAATGAATTATTGTCCAACTCAATAATTGTGAGCATTAGAAAAGGATAATGGGCCTTGATTAATATAATTAATCAATGATTTCTCCAAACATAAGAAATTATAATCTAACTACCAAATTTGTCCCAATCTATATTTTTTTTTTTCCATTTGTCCAAAGTCCAAACAATGAACTCAACTTTCAAGAATTTACGAATAGTTTTCCTAAAGAAATTTGGATTTTTGTGGTAACTGAGAGGAGTAAAAGCCATGTAATTTTCTACTTCAAGAGAACAAGTCAAATTGCAGATGGACTATACTATTAATTTATTCTTCTGTCGCGTATGTAAATTACAAGTCAATTTGGATATTTTTCGAAGAAATTCTGGATTTTTTAATTATTTCCACAATTCATTATACATAGAGTCCAGATTTCATCCGCATTTCATCCATCTTCCGTTGTAAATATATAGTCCATTCATTTTGATAAATATAATATATATGTAAAAAAAATATATATATATATATTTATATAAACCCCAAGGATTGACCTAGTGGTTGTAGGCTTGAGACTTAGGAGTATGCTCCTCTCTATGTCTTAAGTTCGAACCCCCTAAAGTGCGATCAACTCTTGAGATGAACCAAATTTCATACAAAAAAGTTTTTTACATTACAGAAGTGGGGCTCTCTATAGTGAATGGTGGGTTACCCCCTAATTAATGATCCTGTCGTCGATCCTTAAAAATAGAATCTGGAAAAAAAAAAAAAATATGTACTTATATAGTCTGAGTAATGAATTATGAATTTTGATCCGATATTGTTCAGCAGATCCATATAAGTCTAGAGTGTATTATTAATTGAATAACATTGTGTTGTGTTGTACTAGATTCAAATACACTATATAAGCTCATATGAGTCTATTATACAACATGACTCCTATAAAATAGGATTCAAATCTATGAAATATAGTTAACGATATACATGTAATTTAAAAATAATGCTCAATTTTTTCTTAAATAATCGTTCATTAGGGAGGGCCCCATTTCTTTGCTCTGATTTATCTCGAGAATTTTTTCAGTTGCCAAGTCTACATCGCCAGACAACCTTTCGGGTTAATTTTTTCTTATTATTAAAAAATTGTTTTACCTTAAACTTTAATCAATATTTTTTTACTTGAGTATTTAGAAGCACAAATTAAACACCAAACATTACGACCTCGACATAAATATACTTGCAAGAACGTGTACGGCGCCATCTTTCATCAACAATTCTTACCTTTGAGTTTCCCATCATTAGAAAATTAAATAAGTGACCAAATATTATTGGAAATATATGCTATAATCGAATGTAACTATACATTTTGATTTATTGCTAATGCCCTATGTCCTACACGAGGCATATTTATGTTGAACTTATTTTATTGTACTGTATGTATTGACTAAGGTGGTTTTGGGTGAGCAGATCAAT
The DNA here is from genome assembly GCA_037126765.1 of Stenogyne calaminthoides. NCBI lineage: Eukaryota > Viridiplantae > Streptophyta > Magnoliopsida > Lamiales > Lamiaceae > Stenogyne > Stenogyne calaminthoides. Next base: position 32,978,982 of record JBBCBC010000025.1, on the reverse strand, counting down.
TTTATTTGTGCCACTTTAGTTTCATGATTATTTCAGTATTACTTTTTTATTTAAACAATTACTACATTTCTATTTAAACAAGTAATACTTTTAATTTAACAAGTAATACTCTTCATTTAAACAGATAATACCTTTCATTTAAACAAGTAATACTTTCTATTATTTAAACAATACTTTTAATTTAAACAAGTAATATTTTTTATTTAACCAAGTACTATTTTTCTATTTAAACAAGTACTACTTTTCTATTTAAACAAGTAATGTTTTTCTATTTAAACAAGTAATGTTTTTCTATTTAAACAAGTACTACTTTTCATTTAAACAAGTATTACTTTTCTATTTAAACAAGTACTACTTTTCTATTTAAACTTAAGTAATATTTTTTTCATTTAACAAGTAATACTTTCATTTAAATAAGTACTATTTTTCTATTTAAACAAGTACTACTTTTAGTCAATATATATATTTTAATATACTATGAATTAAATTTTATACCGTAAACTCCTCGAAATAGATTTGACTACGGTCAGGTGGAACTCTTCTCCAAGTGACTATAAATTAAATATACAGTAAGGTGCATTAACAACAATTAAAAAATCTTGTATAATCCTGAAACATAAAAAAAAAAATACATAATTAATATTTAAAAAAAAAAAATTAAAAAAATTAAATTAAAAAAAAAAAAAAAAATGTCACTAAAACCGCCGCTAATACCGTCGCTAAAGAGATTAGTCCAAAACGTCGCTAAAACCGTAGCTAAAACTATCGCTATTTGCGACGGTTCTCTAGACCGTCGCTAAAATTGTTGACTTTGACCATTTGACCGTAACCGTCGTAAAAACCATCGCTATTTGCGACGGTTTTTGTAACCGTCGCTAATTTCCGTCACTAAAACGCGTGTTTTTTGTAGTGTTCGTTGGATTTTTTTGTCCATTTCACTTGTCATTAATCAAAATTATGGAACATAGAGTGGAACACTATATTTGGAACATATGATATCGTGCGTTTGTGGAGACGTGGGTAATATTATGGGTCATTATTATTTACGAAGAGATGTAATTAATTAATATTGTAACGTTGTCACCAAAATTTGTCATATTGTTGCATTTTGCTCTATCCAAAATAAAAATTATTTGGCTGCGTTTTGGAAATTTTTTTTTTTCATATTTTTTTGGATGAAAACTATTTTTTTTAACGTAGATTTGTGGAACTATTTCCAAGTTAATTTTTTTTTATATAGTTCAGTTATCCCGACTAATACAAATTTATAATATAAATTATATATTTAGGGTCCGCTTGGTTGGGATAATGAAAGTGGGTAATGAGAATTACTTCTATTGAGGTTGCTTGGTAGTTTTGATACACAAGTAATTTGAATAGAAGCAAGCAATTGATTGCCCCCACTCACTCAATCCACTTCACATGATACTCATTGCTGATGTTTAACCAAACAACATTAATGCAATCAATAACCCTTAATGACTGATCTCTTAATGATACTCATTACCATTAGATAAAGTCTAGTATGAAAATTTTCATACATGAAAAAACTTTAATTTACAACCAAATTCTATAATTGGCGAAGGTAAAACAAAATTTAGTGGTTTATGGTTTACTCGGCCCAAGTGTTTCATGGTTCACCCAACCCGAATAGGTCATAATTTAGGGTTCATTATTTAGTGTTTATGATGTAGATGATTGATTTAGAACAATTTTATAGATTTTCATACATGAAAATTTTCACACTAGACCTACTCTTACCATTACCATTCTTTAGTCATACTAAACGGCCATTAATTTATCACTATTAATACATCATTTATAATATAAGACATACTCTTCAATATCACAAATAATATATTTTGACTAATGCTCTTTAATAGTAAAGTCTACTACTTAACCAATTTCACAAATTATTTGTGTTTACAGTTGCTACTGTAAAAAAAAAATCACAATTAATTAATTATAAAAAATATCTGAAATCATATTAATTGGTGTTCGTCTTGGTCGTACTATATAGAATTATTGTTGAGCAAAATATATAGTTGAAAAATAAAAGTGGAAAGACATTTTTTTTTTAAATATATGAGAAGATAGTATATTGCAAGAAGAAAAATAGATAAAAGATGAAAATAAAGATTTAAAAATAATAGAGAAAAAAGTAAAGTAAAAAATTAATAAAAATAAATGAGACAAAATATATTATTTTAATAAAAAAATGGAGAAGAAAAAAAAACACACGTCAATTCTTTGGGATATATATACAAAATAGAAATAAAATAAAATTTAAAATATTTAATCTTATTAATTAAATGAAGTAAAATATGGAGATTGAATTAATTAAAAAAAGCTCATTAAATGATAGTGAGAATCTTACACTTACAAATGTGACGCGCCACATAAGCGGTGAACGTTCACGTATAAATTTGTAATCACCGGCGGGCGTAGGACCAAATCCTTGCATATATATATATATTAATTATACAATGATACTTTAAAGTTTTCGTGTGTGATTGAAGTGTGAAATCACACCCGTTTCAAGTTTCGCTCACTATAATATTCACACATTTGAATAAAAGTTAATTAATGGAATGAGAAAGCCACGATTATTGTATTGAATAGTTTCACATGGAGATGGAATCATGGAACAACAAGTCAAAATTCTAACTACTAAAGCAGCGAGTACTAACTAAAGCAGCAGGTGAGAGAGATTATTGGTCTAAGCTAACGAGCCCAAAAAAGTCTATGCTTGTATTTTTCTTTTAAAATAATAAACTAACAATCCATATAAACGCTCCTACTTATTAGCAAATTGCATCTAATCATTGACTAAGATTTTCGAAATTATTTTGAGTGATATCCAATGAAATCGTATTAATTGACGTATTATAATTTTATAATAATTTTGTAATTATTTGTATTTATTAGCGTACATCCAAGAGGTGATATTATTTGTCAAAGTGGTTTAACTCAAGTGGTTAGAGCACCACTACCTAGATCAATAGGTCATGGGTTCGAGACATGCTGTCCCTTTTATTGGGATTTAATGGGGATTTTCCACCCTTTATGGGGTTCTCCGCCCTCTATGGGTCTGTAAGCTCGAGATCTTGAAGAATATGGATGAAACTTTAGTATGGAGTATCGACCATGTTCGAAAATGCTGCAAGCGAGCGAGCGTTGACCTCCCATGTCCTTACGCTTGGATTGAAGAAGGTGTTGTTGTGGTTCCTGCCGCCCATGTCCTCATGCTTGAATTGGAGAAGGTGTTGTTGTGGTTCCGGCCGATAAGATGAGAAAAAAAGATATGTCATGTGGTAGAAGGAATACATTGTAATAGATTATATATTTGTTTGTAAAAAAAAAGAAAGAAGTGATATTATTTGTTTGTTTTACTATGCAAAGCGTGAGGATTCGTTAATGTTTGCATATAATTTAAGTTATATTTACTTTATGATTTATACAGTATATTTTAAAAAAGTTAATAACTAATAATTATTATGTGTATCGATATTCTCATGAAAACAATATAAGTTTGCCTGAATTGTTGAATAAATATATCATTGTAAAGAAAATCAATGGGAATAGATTTAAAATATATATATATATATATAATGAGCTTTCATTTACGCTTGAAAAAACTTTAGCCATATACATCCGTTGATGGCTAAATTGTCTGGGATAAGAGGTTGATTTGTGGTTTAAATATTTAGCTAATTAAATAGTAAATTTTCAAATGATGAATAATGAATGAACTCTCAGAGCTATAATACTAAAAATAAATGCAAAAGAGATGAACAATATGATTGTCATTTGTAATAAGTTTGGATACTTTTTGGATCTTAAATAACTTTTATTTATAGTACATGGGAAAGTGAATCTCACTCTCTACTAGCTATTATGAAAGCATTAAATATATGTATCTCTATTTAATGATTGATACCTCAGATATCATTAATGTCGAAGATCTCCGTGGAGTTTGGTGTAGCTCGCCTTGCTCGTGGGGTGACATCTGACAAATTCAGGAATCTCCGCTGGATCTCTCTGATCATTCTTGGAAATATGTATTTAAAATTGTCCTATCGTCGATTCGATAAACACTAACTGCTTTGGATAGATATTCTGCTCTGAACTCTGCAGAACGTCCCATCGCGTTTACTTCTTGATGTCCTTTACAAACGACCTTATCCTAAGCTCGATTATTGACGGATTTGGATCATCGACAGTACTTTACGGTGAATTTCTCACTGTGAACCGTTAGATCACACACGCACACACACACACCTGCATGGGTGTGTGTGATCTAACGGTACACAGTGAGAAATGCACCGTAAAGTACTGCAGAGGATCCAAATCTGTTATTGACTCACTGCCTAGGGGTCGAACTGAGATGGGCCTTAAACTCACCACTTCCTCGAATTGAGTTTTTGTTGGGATTATACTGGAAAATATGTTTTTACTTTGTATAATCAAACTAAATTTCGGTCTTATTTGCTGAAATAAATTGTTTATCACTGATGCTTTAAATATCATCGAATGTTACATATATTTACTGCATAACTGTTCAATAATACGTGTTACATTGTAGTTAATTTAGTGATACCAGATCACAGAAGATTAAATTAACAGTCCCTTGTAACCAAAAATACATCATTCACGACCTAGATGAAAATGAGCAATCCATCGTGAAAGGTTGAAGTGTAAGACTCAGATTGGCTTGTCTTGACCAAGAGATTACACTAGTGCATGTTTAGTGCACTGAAGAGGACCTACAGGAGGACAAATTCTTCAGAACTGAACTAGGAAGAATTAGATCTCAGTGGTTCGTTATTTCTTAATCTTCGTCCCTTAAATAGGATCGCGTGTGGTTAGTAATTATTGCTTTGACTTATTACGGGTAGAGAATCAACGAGATTCAATACTTTATATCTTGGGCAATATTATTGGTCACATGCGATTGCTAAAATTTAATACGGAGAATCGTGTGCAAGTACGCTTGTTCGATTTGCCCCCTTGGGAGGTTCATAAGTTTTATCATACCAAATCTTGCAAGTGGAACTAGTTTCCGGTATGGATAATAATGTTGAATCGTTCCTTTACCAAGGATAAAAGATATTAATTAATGGAAAGCTATTTCAGTGGCTTGAATTAATTAATGGGCTAGATAATCTTAAACACGGGAAATAATAACCGGGAGCCATATTAACTGTAATATGGGTTGAGATGGATAGTGCAATATTAATTATGTAGTGAGATTAATTAATATTTATGGGCTTGAATAATATTGTGGCTCAATATTGATAATTCAAGATCCATTGGAAGGTCCAATCTTAATTCTCCCAAAGGCCCCTCAAGTAGCCCAACATAAAGTCCAATAACTGAAAAAGGTGTTTAAAAATAAAATAAATTTTTTTTCCTAATTTTTCCTATTTTTTCGAAAAATAGTAAATAAAAGAGGGAGAAAGATTTTTTTTGAATTTTGTTATGGAATGAAGATAAGTATTCTTGGAATACAAGATTATCTCATTAAATTCAAGAAATCTTCCACTTGGTTATTTGCTATGAAATTTTCGAAAATTTTGAGAAAATAAGGGGAAAGAAAGATTTTCTTGAAAAGATATTATGGAAGATATGTATTTCTTGGAATACAAGTATATCTCATAAATTCAAGAAGATCCAAATCTTGGTTTCTTTTTTCCTATTTTTTTCGAAATACACCATAACAAGAGGAGTTGAGATTTTTATGGAATATTTTAATTATGGAAAAAATAATATATGAGATATATTCAAGATTTCTTGAAGATCAAGAAAAAGATTTTATTCCCCCTATTCCATGCAAAGTTTTCGACCAACATCCCCTCTATAAATGGGGGATGATTCTTTCATCCCCAAGTACAATTCCATGTGCTGGAAAAATTAGTAAATCCACAAAGGTGGTGCAACAAATTTTTATTTTCTCTTTTGTTAATTGTTCGCGAGCTTCCTTCCACCGGATTGACGAGGAATGACTAGGGAATACTTAAGAAGACTTTTTGGTGTGTTTTTATCGACGAGACCATTGCCACTCCAAGATGTTAGTTCACATAAACCCGTAGTAATTCCGCATGCGTAGGATTTATGTGAACTGTTTATATGCATGATTTGTTGTTGAATTATTATTTGAATTAATATAAGATTAATTCATGCTAGTAATAATTGTTAGAATTAAATTTGTATTTAAATATTCATCCCGAATAGATCCGTGCAATTAATTTCCCAACAGTTTTTACCAGAATATTAATATAGGCTTTGGGCCCAAGTTAATATGGTTACAACAACATCTTGATGGAGACGATACACATACACTATTCAATACTCAACTACCAAAAACCATGGTGGATAGACATTTTGCTGGTGAAAAGTTGATTATATTTCATTATGTGGATAGTCTAATTTTTGTAAAAGAGTGATCCTTGTTTGCACCAATTGTTTCTCAAGAAGCAATTAGTGCAAATGGATTCAATTTTAATTTGGATGAACTATCTACACTCTAAATACTAAATTATGATCTATTCAGGCTGGGTGAACCATGAACCACTCGGATCAGGTTTGGGCCCGGGCCGGGTCCCCCAAAAAAACCCAAAATGGTAAAAAAAAAAAATATAAATTGAAATTCAATTGTACTAACTCAAAATTAATACAAATAGTGCGCATGAGAATTTAACTTTTTAAAATATGACGTACAATTATAAACCGAATAATCACAAACATTTTGAATATAGATCATGAACTAGATACAAATAGAGTTATAAATTTGTATGGGCCACTGGCTAGTGGCTAGCGCCAATACTTATATATACATCCATTAACGTTTTAATAAATTTCATAGGATTTTCCCTATCAAAATAATAAAATAAAAGAATCATAGGATTTCTACCATGTGTATCCTTAAATAATGAACACACCCAATATATGAATCCTACTTCAAATATCACTATTTAATATTAAAACGTTACTATTTAACATGCAAAATTTCAATATTTAATGATTTTGAGAAAACCACAATATATAAAATCATTTTTTTAAATAGTTAGCTATACTCCATATATTAAAGTGATATTTTATATACTAAAATATTAAAATTTTAAAAAATACTAATTCACGTGAATTTGAATTAAAATAAAGCATACTGCTTAATAACGTTAATAAATTCTCTACTTTTACATGATTTTAATACATGGACCGAGCGTGTGGTCTCTATATAGTTTATACCATCCCAAAATATATACAGTCATATATAATATATGTGAGGCAGTAAAATGAAATATAATTTAAACATAACGCTTTAATATTTTAAAATATATGAGTGTTGATATATGTTAATTTACATTCCGACTTATAATATAACAAAACAACTTTACAAGATGTATAAACTTTAATGACAAAATGACTACTATGAAAATTAAGAGATACTCTTTCTGATGAAACTGTTTCGTGAAGTTGTAAATAAAAAATTTATTAATTAATAAAAAGAAATTGAGTTCATGATTAAATCCTAAAGCAATAAATTTGGATTCCTCGATACACTTTATATTCGGTAATTTTTCCTAAATATGAAAATATATGCACTTTTTATATTATGCTATAAATTTTGTTAGCTGGTAAAATTTAGTCTGTCTATAATATTATGATAAGTCTCATAGTATGTCCATTACACTTCCAAATTAAAATTGTTATACTTATCATTAGACTTATATATTAAGATCATAGTATTAAATGCAATTGATATTAATTTATAGAAATAGTGATATTAATTTTAGCAATGAGAGACACTTAGATGAGACGGTCTCACGATGGAGCATAATTCGGGCATAACATTTTAAAACTTTGGAAGATGTGAGTGTTAATTTATGCTAGTTTGTACCCGTCTTATGTATGAGACCATCTCGTATGAATTTTTGTCTTCATTTTATATTATGAACAAAATTTACAGAAAAATTTGTGTATTTCAAAACTATGTATTAAAAATAATTCTTTGATAAAAACTAATTATCGAAAAAATATTAATTTAAAATATAACTATAATTAAATTCATTCTATATGGTACAATACAATAAACTATTTTTGGGTCTTATAGCTGCATATACTAGTAAGTCGTAACATATGAAACATGTCATAGTTTACTACTCCCTCCATTTTTAATTAAATATCATTTTAGCCTTTGGAAATATTTTTAAAATAAATGTCTTTCTGGGATTTTTTCCTTCTTTATCTCATATTTATCCTTAATATGGTAATTTCAAATTTCCTATAAAATTATTATGTGTATATTTTTTCAGCCAATAACAATTATTGTTAAGAATATTTAAATAATAATAATTAAAGTTAATTTTGAAAAAAAAATATGTCCTTAATTTGTTTTAAAAACCTCAGAATTACATCTATTAAAAAATAGAGGGAGTAATTAATTAATAATATAAAAAAAAAACAGTACATGGAATATAAGTAATACAATATAATGTTTTTGAGTGTAGATCTTTTTACACAAAATGCATCATGCTGTTCAAATGGATACTTAAAATGTGTAATTTATTTTACCTGAACGATCAATTTATTCACAAAAATATTAAATTTGTTCAAAGTAAAATAAATAAAAATAAATTAAACATTTCAAATATGTACTTGAATTGCACTCTGGTATAATCTAGAGGATTGAGGTTGAAAATCCAATTAATTTTATTTATAATAATGTTAAAGTGGATCTCATGTGCAATTAAGTGTATCGTGCACTTATATTTATTTTTAAAAAATATATCACTTATTATATTGAAAGATATAATTTTTTTATACTGAATCGTGCAACTATTCTTTTTATATTTATAATTACATGGTTCAATGAAAATTAATTGCATCTTTTATCATAATAAATTACATATTTCTAAAATACAGTATAAATGTACAGCGACAGTACTTATTATTACACCCACCCGGTCAAAAACCCGTCAACTATGAATCCAGTATATCCCACTAGTTTACCACTTTCAGTTTTTATTTTTTCTTTCTTTTTTCCTGCCAATTTCCAATATTATTTATTCACACTTCCTTTCCCACGCCTGTACAGAAAGTTACAGTAAATGGTTCTCTGAAAACTGTGCTTAAAATACACGATTGCACATCTACACCCACCGCCAACGGCTACATTTAATGGTGCTTGATTAGACAATACAATCATTTCCATTTATTTCTCTTTTTTTTCTTCTGTTTTGCGACTTTTCAGTTGCCGAGAAAAAGGAATTAAATGAATTACAACCATGACAAGTGAGTGTTTTCTCTCCAAATCTCAACTGGGTTTCTTCTGTTAGATCATTAAATGCCCTTTTCGTTTTGCGTTTTTTTGTCGATTTTTTATAATGGGTTTGCCCATTTGTTGAGATTGTGATTTGTGATTTGTTATTTGGTACCGGTTTTATCTATGGGTTTTGATTATTTGACGATTTTAGCGTGAACGATTGTTGCGATCGGTTAATGAATTGTAGTCTAAATCAGCATTTCATGTTTTTACATTTGCTTGTAACTGGTGTGTTTTATAATCTGCTGCATTTTGGTTATCTTCGATTTGAATTTCACTGTATTTGGGCTTTTTATTAGAATTTGTACTATTGTGGGTTTATGTGATTTATGATTTTTGTGTATATTCTAAATCGCATGAAATTTTCAAACAGTGAGATGTGGGATTATCAACAAGGTCAAGATTGTAATCTTGAAGATAATGCCAACAGGGGTGAGTGTGTTTTGCTCTGATTTTGAATCTAGTTATCATAACGTGTCTTTTAGAAACTATCTACCAAGGCATTGATGTTTATTTTGTGTTGCTCTTTTGGGCAGTAGTGTCTAAGTCTCTATTGAATGGATTGGGCGAGAACGAAGAACATTCTTGTTCGTTTGATGATACGACTACGCCACTCAAAGCTTGTGGTGATTTAGCTTATCATGTAACTAGCAATGGTGGGATGTTACTTCTCTTACATTTGCACATAATATATTTTTATTGTTCCTTTGTCTTTCGAATGGCATTACTATCGAACGCTTGCTATTTATCTTGGAATTGCTTATACGAACGTGGGAATTTAGCTCTGTAATGCTTGTTATGTTCTTGAAGAAATGATTCGATATGCACCCAAAACTCGTTTTCCTAAAATGCATTGTCCATATGTAAGCTTATGCTTGTTTCATACTCTTTGCTTAAGAATAATGTTTCGTCCGCTCCTTAAATTCTACATATGGATAATGATATTGCGTAAGAGAGATGTGTCTGTGTGTTTCATGCATAATGTAGCTTGAATGCATTCTAAATGAATTGCAGAAGCTATGGATAAAGAGTTTGAGCAGCAAAGGGAGCATTCCGCTCAAGTAAAAAGGCGTCGAATGCTACAATTTGAGTCAGAAGTCCTCGATTCATCTCTGCTAAGTGATGAGATGTTCCTAAGATCTGAGGTGATGCCATCTCTTGTTCTTCTTTTGGTATTTTGCTCCACCTTCCAAAATGTTCCAAAATGCTTTATAAAAAATCGAAGACAATCCATATCTAACCGTATCTTCTTTATTTAGCATGCTTCACTTGTAGCTTTGGCATCCCTTTTGGCCAAGATGATATTGAAGTTAATTATGTTACTTTAATTAACAAAAAAACCTGCAAGCTTCAACAACCGTATTCTCTCTTTATTAGCATGCTTCACTTGTAGCTTTCGGGGATCCAAAAAGATGATATTGAACTTAATTACAATACTTTAATTAAACCTCATTTAAAAAAACCAGCAAACTTCAACCGTATGTTCTGTTTATTAATTCAAGAGTTAAAGCTTTTGTGCTTCAAACATTCTGTTTTTTGGTCACTAACTTTACTGTTGTTTTATGTATAGGAGACGAAGGATTCACTTGAAGATGTAATTTCTGATATGTCAGATTGGGTTGCTGGATTTGCAGGTTGGTCTCGTTGTAAAATTCTCATCTCAAGATAGACCCTAATCACATTTGACATATGATAATAATTCTTATAATTGCAGAATGCCCATCGGGATCGAGTAGTGAGTATTTGGATCCATCATCTGAAGGATGGATTGCAGATTGCTTCAATGATTCTGAAATGCAGTTCAGTACTGAAGATATGTATGTTTATAATTCGATTTTTTTCTTCCATTTCGTGAATTTAATTTATATTTCTAACTAGCTTTCTGCACGAACAGTAGTGGTGCATCCGGATCTAACGTTCAAGTTGAAATTACAGGTGAAACAAAAAAACTTCTCGTTGGTTATTTTTATACAGTTTTCGTGTTTTTTTCTAAATTTAGTTTCGTGCTATTTTGCAGACCTCTGTAATACCCCATCTGAATACGATCCCAATGCCGTTCAAAAACTTCCAGTTCATACTCCCGGAAATATTATTCTCAGAGGTATTGTTTTTCCTTTGTAAATTGGATATCTATTGGGTGTTGACGTTTTTAGTCCCATACAAATTAACTTTTTTTAGTCAAGTCCTATTATTTTTAAAATGCTGCGATTTTAGTTCTATATTCACAATTTTTTGTTTTATGATGATAATTACTTTATGATTTTTTTAATTTTCTAATTGAAGTGATTATTTGGGATTAAATGCTCGGTTTGTTTGTTATTGTTAATTGAAATGATTATGTTTGGGTCCCATTATGCTACGTAAGCAATGACAAGTCATTAGTCCGTCATTAGTCCGATTTCGGCAGCTATATGGGATTTAAATTCTGCAACCTTCTCAATATACGATTAAAATTGCATAAATTAAAAATTTTTGCGACTTAATTTAGAAATTTATTCATATGGCACTAAAATCGCCAACATCCAAAACACACGGGATCAATTTTGCAATTTCACTCTTTTTTTCTTTAAAGAAGAGTTATTCTCTCTTGTCCATCTGTCTTGTCTAATGTTCATCCTTGACATGATCAGGTAGAAAGTCGTACATGCGTACGCCTCCCAAACTAGCCTCGTCTGTTGTCTATCCATTTACTTTCATTAAACCGTGTGGTGTGCTCGGAGATGTGACTCTGAAGGACATAAACCAACGGATACACAATCCACCGAAGCAAAACGAGCCGGACCCTTGCGTTTCTTACCCCACATCAGCATTTTCCGGGAAGCCCGTTGTTGGGAAAACTAAGATTCGCACTGAAGGCGGGGAAGGCAGCATTACGATTCTTCGGACCAAAGGGTAAGGTGCTTGTTGCATTTTCGGGGTTTTCGTGTGATTTCTTTTAATTAATTACAAAATGAAGCTGCATTAGAAGAATCTAACTTTATTTTTTCAATATCCTTCTTATTAGTTGTTAATATGTTGTACTCCTTGATGTCTTTACATATTTAGCAGTAATTAAGGATCTTAAGCTCTAGTCCATCTGTTCTGGTCCTCAAAATGACAACATTTCTTGTTATTTAAGTCATCTTTTACCATTGTAATTTATTGATAGGGCTTGCTCTTTTTGAACTATGGATTTGGATATTCTGATGTACGCACTCTTTTGTGCAGTAAACTCGTATGAGTCAATAGTGTATTTGGATTACAATATTGTGTTATTCAACTAAAAGCACATTATAGACCACAACACGGTATTGTACAATACAAGATTCAACCTGAACTACTACCTCTTTTCAACTATTTTTAAGGGGGTGTTTGCAAAAAATTCTACCAATTTTTAATCACTTTATTGCTTTCTAGAATCAATTTGAAGCGTTGAATATCTCTTTTACTATATTAAATAAGTTATCAAAACCTATAATCTAAAATTGGATATGAGTTGTTTTTTTTTTGCGTATGAACTTTATATTTAAATATCATCAATTTATTTTGTAAACAATATCAATTTTTTAAAAATATTTTTACGAACACCATATTAAGTAATTCTTTCATAATTATCAATTTCAATCGACTTCTTTAAAAGCATAATTTTTTGCAAACAGACCCTAAATTGTGCATTCTGGCTTGTGAATTTGGGGTGCTTTCGACTACGGGGGTGTTTTGAAACACTTAAAACAGCTTTTAAAAACACTTATTTTTAAAGTTTCCCTCTCACAACTTTTGAAAATAAGTGTTTCTAGAAGTTGTTTTAAGTGTTTCAAAAACACGCCGATGTAGGTGTAATGATTCAAAATTGCGTTTCTAAATGAGTTTAATTAAAGATTCCAAAATATGGGCCGGTGTGAAAAGCATCTTATTGGGTTAGGTTAGTTGTCGCCTTTTGTCAACTCTCTGTTGGACTTACATTCGAAGGCGCCTTGTAATATAAGTACAACCAATTGTTCTTATTTTGTATTCTTTATAATATAGTACGTATATAGTTTTTTGTAAAATTCATAAGGTTTGGAAATTGAGAGGCGTAGAATATCAAAATATTTATAAGAGTAAAGAATTCTGTGGTGTTCTTTTTATTTTTTTAGGTTTAGTTGATAATTATGTGAATCCAAATTTAATTATTCTGATCACCATATCTCATATTTGAGTTGGTTTTATGTACACCCAGGTGCACCGGACACTTATAATGTATTTTAAAATCGTGTTATTTTTTATATTGAAAAGTGCAACTTATTTACTAGTTGCATGATTGCATGATTCAGTGTAGGTAAGTTACACTTTTCAATATAACAAATTGCACGATTTTAAAATACACTAAAAGTGTCCGGTGCATCCCTGAATGCATATAAGACTTAGTCCTCATGTTTTTAATATATGTTTTATTACGTTTGATACATTTTCCATTTAAAATGTGGCGTATTTTAAATGTTATGAGAAATACAAGATATAACATCAAATTAAAATAAGAAATTGTGTTAGAAGTTAGAACTTAAAAGTTGGAAATAAAGCAGGGCTTACATTGATGAAGTAAAATAGTTCAAGTGATTAGAGCACTAATACTTGCTATTATACAAAAAAATAGGGGGAAAATTACAACTAGATACAAGATTTGAGTACAAATAACAACCAGATACAAAGTGCAGAAATTTGAACTAAAATACGATCAAAATTTTCAAATTTTTTGCACTTTTGTACTTGATTGTAATTTATTGGGTGACTTTGTAGTTAAATATCATTCAAAACTTACTTTGACAGGTCATAGTTGATAATTCCAAGAGTCATGTCAACTATAAAATGTCAAAAATGAATGGTCCCGTACAAATGCTAAGTTGCTAGTTATGAGGTCATGAGATTTAGGTTGAGTGATGAAGAAATCTGAAAAGATATAAATTTATGTATAATGAGTAGGTTAAGAATGAAATTTATTTATATTTATAAATAGAGATCATAACATTAAATGTTGTACGTATTAGTTTATAAAATTAATAATATCAATTATATAGTATAAACAAACTTTACATAAGAGTTTATGATGTATAATTCAATTGATGTAGTATCTATCGTATTCATGTCATGTGTATGTATGTGATCCTAAACAAATGATACTAGTTATTATATCTGATCGTGTGACTTTTATATATATATATATATATATATATATATATATATAAAAAGAGGATCACCGTGCTATACAAAAGGAGATCCATATCAATGCTCTCAAAGTATAATTTTGCATATTTGTTTACTTTATAGCATTTAAATTTGAGTAGGTTTTAAGTGTATTCAGGTGCACCATACATTTATATTGCATTTTAGAATCATGCAACTTGTTATATTAAAATATATAACTTATTTGCATTGAATCGTTACACAATTCAATATAAATAAATTGTATCTTTCAGTATAACAAATTGTATAATTTTAAAAAGCATTATGAATGAACTATGCACTTGAGTTCACATGTACAAGATTTAGCCTTTAAAATTTATAAATATATAGAGGAACTTGAGACTTTGTTCAAATTGAGAGATGCATCTGCTGTCATACTAGTTCTATAACCATTGTAACACCTTTATAAGTAAATTCATATTTGTTTCCTAGCTCTTAGGGTGTGTTTTGAAACACTTAAAACAACTTTCAGAATCACTTATTTTTAAAAGCTGTGAGAGGGCGCTTTGAAAATAAGTGATTCTGAAAGCTGTTTTAAGTGTTTCAAAACACCCCCTTAATTTGGTCCTAGTTTATATCACGAAAGATGTAGCTAGACTGTGATTACTTTATTAATTTTAAAAAAATCAATTATTTATATATTAATGTGAATAAGCATAAAACTTCAAAACCGCTCATACACAAGGGCCTGCAGTCGTTGGGCTTACCTAACATTTGTTCATACAAACGAAAGTCAAAACATTTTTTTTAATTGTGGACTTATACAACTTGCAAGTTGCAAGTTGCAACTATATATGTGCATCTTTACCATTAATGGTGTATATATGTGTGTGTATATATCAAAATTTTGACTTGCTATTCAACTCTGGGTTGTAGTATAATTGGATTTTTAGCCTCTCGAGGACTCTGAATAAATGAGAATTAAAGTACTTGAATGAATTAATCTTGAAAGTAGAAAGTTTATTAAGATATTGAAAGACATTGTACGGCTTTTTTTAGAATACAGTCCACTATGGGTGACCATTAAATTACAAAAATCGTCTGAATCGTCCGCACCGAGCCGTATTGCACTGTTGATAATTTTTTATCATAAATCGTGATTATTTTTTCTATGCAAAATCGCACCATAAAGTTGATGTAATTACAATTTTTCATTGCAAATTGCATCGATCGCACCGCCAAGTTGAAACTGTAATTTACTATTCGACATCCTAAATTTATAGAGTTATTCCTTAACTAAATCTATAAGGAAATAAATCATCTTCATAATTTTTTTAATTCACAATCTTAACTTTTACACATAACAAATTCATATGTTGTACTTATATAATGTTCAAAGATATTACTCACTCTGTCCCAAACTCGATTTTCACATTTCCGTTTCGGGCGTCCCATACTTGGTTTCCACTTTCCTTAAATGGAAATACACACTTTATCACATAAAATACTAATAAACAACTCTTTTTAACCCCAACTACTCATCACTTTATCACATAAAATACTAATAAAAAACTCTTTCTACCCCAACACTTTATCACATTTTCTTAAAACCTGAGCACACAGTAATAAAAAAAAATACTTTAACCTTTTACCTGTGCTCTAAAATACACCCTAAGTCTTTCATTCTTTTTTTGTTAATTTAAGATAAAAACTCGTATGAGACGGTTTCATGCATAAGATGTGGTACAATCTATTATAGATTAATACTCACCTCTCTCAAAGTGTTAAAACGTCAATGATAAAATTAAATTTCGTCTCACCGTAAGACCGTGCCTTTTAATTTAATCATGATTTGACTAGTAAATACTTCATCTGTCCCAACAGACTTTGCACACTTTTTTCTTATTGAGACGTCCCATAACATTTTGCACACCCAAAAAAGAAAAGTCTTTACTAAACTTCATCTTCACAATATTCACATATTTATACAAAATGTAATTGCTTTGGAACACATCCATGTTGGGATTATACTGGAAAGTATGCTTTTACTTTGTATAATCAGACTGAATTTTGGACTTATTTACTGAAATAAATTATTTATCACTTATGCTTTAAATATCATCGAATGTTACATATATTTACTGCATAACTGTTCAATAAATAGTACGTGTTACATTATAGTTAATTTAGTGATACCAGATCACAAAAGATTAAATTAACAGTCCCTTGTAACTAAAAGTACACCATTCACGACCTAGATGGAAATGAACAATCCATCGTGAAAGGTTGAAGTGTAAGGCTCAGATTGACTTGTCTTGACCAAGAGATTACACTAGTGCATGTTTAGTGCACTGAAGAGGACCTATAGGAGGACAAATTCTTCAGAACTGAACTAGGAAGAATTAGACCTCAGTGGTTCGTTATTTCTTAATCTTCGCCCCTTAAATAGGATCGCGTGTGGTTAGTAATTATTGCTTTGACTTATTACGGGTAGAGAATCAACGAGATTCAATACTTTATATCTTGGGCAATATTATTGGTCACATGCGATTGCTAAGATTTAATACGGAGAATCGTGTGTAAGTACGCTTGTTCGATTTGCCCCTTTGGGAGGTTCATAAGTTTTATCATACCAAATCTTGCAAGTGGAACTAGTTTCCGGTATGGATAATAATGTTGAATCGTTCCTTAACCAAAGACAAAAAATATTAATTAATGGAAAGTTATTTCAGTGGTTTGAATTAATTAATGGGTTAGATAATCTTAAACACGGGAAATAATAACCGGGAGCCATATTAACAGTAATATGGGTTAAGATGGATAGTGCAATATTAATTATGTAGTGAGATTAATTAATATTTATGGGCTTGAATAATATTGTGGCTCAATATTGATAATTCAAGATCCATTGGAAGGTCCAATCTTAATTCTCCTAAAGGCCCCTCAAGTAAATTTCAACATAAAGTTCAATAACCTAAAAAAGGGTGTTTAAAAATAAAATAAATTATTGTTGCATTATTTTCCTCAAATTTCAAATTATTAAAGAAAAAAGGGAGAAGAATTTTCTTGAAAAGATTTTATGGAAATGAGATAAGTATTCTTGGAATACAAGATTATCCCATAAATTCAAGAAATCTCCCACTTGATTTATTTAATTGTGATTTTCGAAATATATAGAGTAATAATAGGAAGAAGGATTTTCTTGAAAAGATTTTATGGAAAAAGATATGTATTCTTGGAATACAAGAATATCTCATAAATTCAAGAAAGATCCAATCTTGAAAAACCTCCTATTAATTTCAAAAAATGGGTTAAATAAAGGTGTGAGATTTTTGTGGAAAAATACAAATGGAAAAGAAGAATATATGAGATATATTCAAGATTTCTTGGAGATCGAAAAAAAGATTTTTCCTAACCTTATTTTGAGTCCTAATTTTCGTCCCCCTCTCTATTATAAATAGGGATGAATGTTTCATCCCCTCAGGAACATGAAAATTGATTTTTTCTAAAAATATCAAATACGATAAAATATCAAATATTTTGAAACGTCGATGATTGTGTATTTTCGAAAATTTCAATTGTGAGTGTACAATTCCATGTGCTGAAAAAATTAGTAAATCCACAAAGGTGGTGCAACAAATTTTATTTTTCCCTTTTGTTAATTGTTCGCGAGCTTCCTTCCACCGGATTGACGAGCAAGGACTAGGGAATACTTGAGAAGATTTTTTGGTGTGTTTTCATCGACGAGACAATTGCCACTCCAAGAGGTTAGTTCACATAAACCCGTAGTAATTCTGCATGCGTAGGTTTTATGTGAACTGTTTATATGCATGATTTGTTGTTGAATTATTATTTGAATTAATATAGGATTAATTCATGCTAGTAATAATTGTTAGAATTAAATTTGTATTTAAATTTTCATCCTGAATAGATCCGGACAATTAATTCCCAACAATTCATACACTCAATCAAACTATATATTTATTTTATACATAAATGTTTACAAAATTACCCTTCAACACTCCATTCATTATACATTTTTCTTAATTTTGTGCCATAAAAGTGGTAAAAACTCTCGGGACGGAGGTATTACTAATTTGACTAAAATCAGCTAACACGTGTATAATGTATTGTCATTGGAAACGCCGATTTGATTTTGACAATCAAATTACAAAATACTCCAACCTTATGAATTTAGTTATATTAAGTAGGGCCTCTCTTTTTATTCTTCAGAAGCAATGCAATATAAAGTTAATAATAATTAGAGTTTCAAGATGGTAGAACATAACCATACTCCAAAAGTTTCCATCTTATGTGGTCAAAGTCAAAGTCAAAGTAATCGAAATTTGGGAGGATAAATTGCAATTAATTAAAGTGAATCGACAATCTTACCCTAAACAACTTCATTTTAGCATGTGATGGAATCCCTAGGAAGTAGGAACTATACTTATGAATTCAAATTACATAAAGAAAATATTGCCATAATTTGATGATATATATGTATTGAGGAAACAAATATACAAGAACAGGTTAGAGGTTACATATTTTTATCTTTGTTGTTTATTTTTCTTTTAAATTAACTAGATCAATTTATATCTGATTTATATTTATCCTGATTCGTTATCTACAAATTAAATTTATCTCGAAAAAGATATATTTCCTTATTTATCTCTTTTCGACATCTGATTTAACTTATCCCGATTCGTTATCTACAAATTAAACTTATCTCGTGAAAGATATCATTTCTTATTTATCTCTTTTCGTAAATCTAAACATATCACAAATGTATTTTTAATTTTTTTTTTTTACAAATATCATCAATCATATTTTATAAAATAGGCATAATTGTATGAGATGATCTCACGGTGAGACGGGGCATGAGTTGGGTACTGACACTTTAACACTTTAAAAGAGTGAGTGTGATTTGTGCTAAGTTATACCTCGTCTCATGTATGAGACTGTCTCACATGAAATTTTGTCTTTATAAAAAATTAAAAACATTCACATTAAATCAAACTCTAATCCTTGTGACTCAAGGCATAAACTATTCATCTATATAAACTTCATAAACTCGAAATCTTTATTTATTTTTTCATTATTCAATTTTATTAAAGAGAGGGAGACAGAGAGGGGGGGGCAATTTGGTCCACAAAAAAATTGTAGATTACAGGTAATTTAGTTGGAATAAGATGCACGGAACAGTACATTTGTTTTTATTCTTTTGGTACTAGTATCTTTGGGTTTCGTCTATGCTGGGCCCAGCACCCCCCTCCTGCTGACACGTCCTCCCACCCCCCCTTCTTTCTTGTTTATTTTTTTTTTTTTCTAATTTCTATTTTTTTATTCTTAATATTTTATTTGTAATTCAATTAAACATACTATTTCTATTACCTTTACATGAACAATTTATAAAATTATCCTAAATCAATCATTTATACCCTAAATAATAAATAATGAACCCTAAATTATTATTTATTCAACCTGATTGAATCAATTAATAAAGTGAAATAACCCTAAATTTGGTTGTAAATTAAAATTTTTTTATGTATGAAAATTTTCATACTAGACTTTGTCTTAAAAAATATTAATCGAAATATGTAATTGGAGTAATATGATTTAATTGAATTATAAATAAAATATTAAGAATAAAAAAAATAAAAATTAAAAAGAGAAAAAAAAAAGCAAGAAAGAAGGGGGGGTTGGGGGTTGGGACGTGTTAGCAGGAAGGGGGGGTGTTGATCGTATCTTTGTACGCTGCCTCATACTGCATTTATTCTCTCTCTGAATCTATTTTCCGCTATTAATATTCAAAGAAAAAAGAAAAAAAGCAAATATGGAAAACCTTAATTTTAGGCAAACCCGCGCTTTTCTCTCTCTTCCTCTCTCTCTCTAAACCTCCTTTTCTCATCATTCTTTTCTTCTTAATTTCTACGAATATTAATTTTGACCAGAAATTTCTTTCCTCAATTCCTCTCTGAGCTTGCCGAAGGTATTATTCACATACCTTGGCCAATTTTTGCGTCTTTTTTTACGTTTATGATGCAATTAACACCTTTTCCTGTTGAATTTCGTTGTGGTTTTTTTTTTTCCTTTTCAAATTTGGTGGATTTCGTAATTAATTCCTCTTTTCTGAGTATAGAACAGGTCTGTTTTTTTTCTTTCTTTTTTGGTTAATGCCCTTTGCCCTTTTTTTTTTTGGGTCGTTTTCTATTTAGTTTAGATGAATTATTTATTTAGGTAATAGGGGGTTGGTGTGATTGGTGATGCGGGCTTTTGAATTCTTGAAAGTCAATCCAATTTTTTTTTTTTTTTTGAATTATTGCTCCTATAATTTTAGATCCTCATGGTTTCTTGAAAGTCAATTATCATTATATCTATTTGGAGAAATCTAGGTTTCAACTGGAGAAAGATTGTTTTGAGCCTTTTTTGTTACAGATTCAGATTAAAAATTGAGAGTTATATCTTGTTTTTTTTGCTTTTTTAATGGTTGCCTATTGATGATGATGATGAAAAGTTTCAATTCTTGAAAAAAAAATCTGATCTTTATCAAAGGGTATAAAAGTTCTTGCTTTTTTATCATAGCTGTGTTGAATTTCCTGCAATTGATTGTATCAGATTGCTCATATTCGTCAATCTTTCGATTAATTTTGTTTAGTTGGGAGAAGAAATTTCTGAGTCTATCGAAATATGGATGCAAAAGCTACTGAGGGAGGTGGGGAGGTCCCGAAAACTGCGAAATCATGCGAACAAATTCCGGCATTAGGGGCGTTGAAGGGGTCGGGAAGTGAGGGCAATCTTGGAAACATCAGTAGCAAGGACATGATTTTTCGAGCTGATAAAATCGATCTGAAAAACTTGGATGTTCAGCTCGAGAAGCATTTGAGCAGGGTTTGGTCGAGAAACGTGGAAGGCCAAGCCGATCAGAGGCCTAAAGAAGAGTGGGAGATCGATCCGTTGAAGTTGGAAATTCGGTATCTTGTGGCTCAGGGCACTTATGGAACCGTTTATCGGGGCACTTATAATACACAGGATGTTGCAGGTATATAAATCTGCTATATCTATTGCTATATATGTTTCTATGTTTAATTTTGTGGTTAATATGAGATGGATGGAATTGAAGATTATTGGTTAATATTGATGGAAGTAGTTAGGTGGGAATGTTGTTTGAATGTTATTATACAGCCTGTACTGATGTTGCATGTTTCAAGACTATTGCTTTGCTATGTTGATAACATGTTTATATGTTGATTATGGAGAATATTTCGACTATACTTGTTCTTGTTGAGTTTTATTATCCAACTTCTTTTTTTCTTTTTTTCTTTTCTGCTTTCGTGGTAATAAGTATAATGAAGTAGAGAATATCATCCTCTCGTATAAGAGCGTCCATGAGATTATGGTTTATCATAGACATTTTGCTACACTTCCAAAGAACTTGAGTCGATTGAGGATATTTTTTCGCGTGTAAATGTACTTTGAGGCCTCGTTTTCTCTGTAATGAGTTTATCATTTGTTTGTCACGATGTTATGCACGTATATGCTCTGCTACTGCTGTGAACTGTTCCATTAAAAAAAACTCATTTTTAACACATTCATAATAGTCTGAAATAAATCACTATCAAGTGTATGTTTTTTGTTTAAACAATGTCATACTTATACTGATGAGTATATAACGATATATAACTCGTTTAATTTTCAAGGAACACGTCATATTGCTTTAATCTTTGTCATTTAGTCATTCTTTCCTATTCTTGAATTGTTGGAAACTTTTCTTATATCTTGTTTTAATCTCTTATGTTAGAGACATCCATGAGATGATGGTTTCTTGAAAAGTTTTTGCCATACTTTCTATGTATTTGAGTCATATGTATAATTGAAATGTATTTTCTTTACTCGTCTCGTGTTTTAAAACACTATCATGTGAATACTAGAAATATAAATGATGATATCAAACATGTTCAGGATTTTGCACTTCGGTTTTCTGTCCACATTGTCATATGACCTACTTTACTTTCATGCATTCTCTTTTGCACTCTCGTTTCCAATTTTGCCCTCATTTTACAGTGAAGCTATTGGATTGGGGAGAGGATGGGATGGCCTCGGCTGCTGAAACGGCTGCACTTAGGGCGTCGTTTAAGCAGGAGGTTTCCGTTTGGCAGAAGCTCGATCATCCAAATGTTACTAAGGTAAATTTCCGAGTATTTTAAGTTTAATCTTTGATTTTCTTACCCGATCATTTTTTAATAATTGTTTTTAACAGTTTGTCGGTGCTTCAATGGGAACTTCACAATTAAAAATCCCTTCCAAAAATCCTACCGAGGGTTACACCAACTATCCATCGAGGGCTTGTTGTGTGCTCGTTGAATTTCTTTCTGGAGGGAATTTGAAGAGTTACTTGTTCAAGAATAGGAAGAAGAAGCTCGCTTTCAAAATTGTGATCCAACTTGCTTTGAACCTAGCGAGAGGGTAAATAACTATTTTTTTTTTTAAAAATCTGTTGGGGACTCTCATTTACATATTCACACGAAACTTGCAGATTAAGCTACCTACATTCGAAAAAGATTGTTCATCGTGATGTGAAAGCCGAAAACATGCTGTTAGATGTCCATAGAACATTGAAAATTGCGGATTTCGGTGTTGCTCGGGTTGAAGCTCAGAATCCAAGGGATATGACTGGTGAAACCGGAACCCTCGGCTATATGGCCCCAGAGGTATTATTCTCAATTCAATTTGAGGATTGTTTTTGTTATACATATATGATTAACCATAATATTGATGATTAATTTAGGTACTTGATGGTAAACCCTACAACAGAAAGTGTGATGTTTACAGTTTTGGAGTGTGTTTGTGGGAAACATATTGTTGTGATCTTCCTTACCCCGACCTCAGTTTTGCTGAAGTTTCGTCTGCTGTCGTTCGACAGGTTATCCGTGTTTTTTTAATCTTATTATCTAGTCGTTAGTCTAATAATTTTATTGATGGAGGTCCTAACTAACTAAATGAGTTGATAGTGGGTAAATATGATATCCGTGTTTCATATTACAGAATTTACGTCCAGAAATTCCTCGATGCTGTCCAAGTTCTCTGGCAAGTATAATGAAGAAGTGTTGGGACGCAAACCCAGAAAAAAGGCCCGAAATGGATGAAGTCGTACGGCTTTTGGAAGCCATCGACACGAGCAAAGGCGGCGGAATGATACCCGAAGACCAGGTGGGAGGGTGCTTCTGCTTCGCTCCAACGCGCGGACCATGAAACAAACAAAAGAACGAACGAACGAATAATGTGTTCTTGTTCGTAATTCATAATCTTATTATCGTCTTCTTACATATTGATTGAGGGAACTAGATGAAGTTTGTTTTTGATCAATTGCTCAAGAGTTCATCATCTTTTTTTTTAATGATGGAAATAATTGTCATTTTATTATAAATGTACACACAATTCTTTTAGCAGATGTGAGCTTCATTGAAAAAAAATATATTACATGCATTGTCTGATGGATTTTCTGAATTTAACAGGACACAATATCTACCGTTTATTTGCACGTTTTTATGTCAAATAGATGATGGATACTGAGTTTACGTAGTTCTTTATATGTTGAAATATATTTTAAATACAAATAAATCTTCTTAAATTAATACTAATCAAATTAATGAACGTTTTTTTACTTCTACTTGTCACTTGGGCTCACTGGGCTGAATTGATAATTTTTTGAGAAATACTCCTTCCGTCCCAAAGAAACGTTTACTGTTTTCACGTGTTTTTGCAAGTGAGTTTTTTTATTAATATTTGAAATGATAAAATAATTTTTAAAGACGCATGCAATAGATGAGAGGTAGATCTATAATAATCCTCTTTAAAAACCACTTTATCATTTGAAATACTAATAAACAACTCGCTCACAAAAACTCGATAATAAAGTAGGTGTGCACGCTTTTATGGGACAGAGGTAGTATTAAGATAGTATTTTCCAAAAAATCTTGTATAACTATACAGGCCCCAATTGATAACATAAATTAGTACTTGGCTAAAATTCCAATATCTCTTACTTATAGTTTGTTACATTTCCTTAAATAGGAGATTTCCCATTCGTTTTTCTAATTAAAATTCCTTGATTAAAGAATTAATCTTAAATTTCTTCGATTCGCTTGGTTTAACATATATGCATAAACTTTATAAACTAGTAATTTACTTTCAATTAATTAAAATTTGTTTTGATTAGTAAGTTCTCCATTTTATTAATTCAATTTTTTTCATTTTTTAGCGTAGTGAATTTCCAACCTGGCCCAATATTATTATTGCAACTTGCAAGATGAAAGCTGAGTACTTCCCCATTTAAATGTGCTTTTTCTTTCTCAGTTTTCTCGATAAGCTAACGGCAGGCCCACACTATCTATATAGTACTACCTCTGTCCCAAGATAATATGCACGCAATTTTTATTATCGATTTTAACAAATGAATTATTTATTAATATTTAAAATAATAAAGTGACTTTTAATAAAATATATGATAAATCTACTTATTCTCTATTATATGTCTCTTTATAAAATATTTTATTATTTTAAATACTAATAAAAAATTCACTCGCTAAAATACGAAAAAACAGTAAACGTGCATGTTATCCCGGGACTAAGGGAGTATTTATTAGGATAATTGGTAAAACATTTTTTCTTAGATAACATAAGTATTTCATGTTTTTTTTTTAAAAAACATCACATTTTATTAATTTGGTTATAAGACATGACCAAAGGAATTTGTTTTTGCACAATGTACCTTAGAATAATCTTTCCATGAATTTTGTACCTTAGAGTGAAAACCCTTTTTCTTTGGAAAAATTATTTAAAAACAATTCATGGGAAGATTCAATACGTTAAAGTTTGCACTTTAGTTCAAACTAGATACTAAAGTCTGCAAACTTGTTTTTGCACAATATACCTTAAAAGTAATCTTTCCATGAATTTTGTACCTTTGAAGACCCAAAAATTATTAAGATACTAAATTAAATTTTTGTTTTGCACTTTAGTTCAAACTAGATACTAAAGTGCAAACTTGTTTTTGCACAATGTACCTTAGATTAATCTTTCCATGAATTTTGTACCTTAGAGTGAAGATCCCATTTTTTACAGTAGAGTACTAAAGAATTCAGAATTAACAAGGGATTTTCCATCAAAACATTTAAAAAAGCATTGCAAAAAAAGAAACTTTTAACTAGA
Source organism: Stenogyne calaminthoides (assembly GCA_037126765.1). NCBI lineage: Eukaryota > Viridiplantae > Streptophyta > Magnoliopsida > Lamiales > Lamiaceae > Stenogyne > Stenogyne calaminthoides. The sequence goes on along the minus strand of JBBCBC010000025.1, from coordinate 32,953,310 downwards.
TACCAACTTAAAAAACGACATTTGATTTCTTGCAAGATCTTTGATGGGTTGAACTTCAGATTTTCGAATTCCAGTTTATTACTTGAGAGTTGAAAAAGAAAATGATTAAATTTTTTGTAGTCCAGTGACTTTGATTCGTTTTAAAATTGGTTCTGATTATTATGACCTTTTGATTTTGGTCTTTTAAGTTATCAAAAAAATTGAAATTGATCATTTAACCTGCTGTGGTTCACCAAACAAATAATCGCACCATATGTAATTATTTTGTTTTATTCTTTAATTTTAAAATTCTACCTAAATTTTTTTAATCAAATAATTTTGGATGAGAATCTTTCTGAGTATTTCCTTAGGGAGAAAAAAGTGGTTTATGTGCATATTAGTTTATTTTTTTATTTTTTCATTCAGTTTAGACTTGGTTAAACGATTTGTTTCACTTTGTTTTTTAATATGCAAATTCCTTTTAAACCCAACTTAAAACCAAAACTAATTAAGATTAAAAAAATTTAAGTGACATTTTGAAATCAAAGGAAAAAAAAAAAACAATTACATATATGGTGGTTACCTACTTGGTAACTTGTTACAATACGAAAGAATTAATTTTAACTTTTTTGAAAATTTACAGAATCAGAATCAAAAAGTCAAAACAATCCGAATTAATTTCAAAACGATGCAAAATTACTGGACTACAAAAAAAAATTAATCCCACATAAAAAAAAACTTGAATTTTTTAAAAAGAAATATTTATTTTCATGACTATGAAAAATGATGAATTAATATTGACATATTGTCTTTTACTCAACCGCGGGAATATATTCTGTGTACGTGGGAATATAATATAAACTTTAATTTTTAGATTTTAAGTTACTTTGATGTACATCTATTAAGTAATAATACATACGTAACATGTCTGTAACGCATTTGATTGCAAGAAATGACGTCACCAATTGGAATGGCTTGCTATATTATACTTAACAAGTTTTTAAATTAGGAAATGATTAATTTAATTAATGACAAATTCTCAAGTGCAATATTTGCACCAATTTAGAATTGGTATAACTGATTTTTTTAGTTTTGTTTTTCTTCAGTTTTTTACTTGACCCGGACCAACCTGACCCGAACTCGACACGTCTGGTCCATGGTTCACCCGACCCGAATATCTTTTTAATCTGGTTCGAGCCCAATCCGACCTGATCCGAACCCGACCTAAGTGGTTCATGGTTTACTCGACCCGAATGGTTAATGATTTAGGGTTTATGATTCATAATTTAGTATTTAGATTTAAGATTCATGGTTCATTTAAATTAAAACTGAATCTAATTGCACAAATTGCAATTGATGTACATAAGCATCACTCTTAATTAATTAATTAAAGTGCCTTCTGATTTTCTATTCTTAAGCATATATCGTGCCTCATATTAGGGGTGCATGCAGCGTGGGACATTGACCGTACTCCTAAAATGAAAATTAAAATTAGATAGATATATATATATATATATATATATATATATATAATATATATACTTATTTTTTTACTTTGAATTAAATTGTATCTCTATCCTTTATTCATAAAATATTGCCAGCTAGATAAAATTTTGTACATATTAATATTTATTATTTGGTTCGATTACTGAATTAATTTAATAACAAGTTAATTAATTTGATGTTTTTTGTTGATAAACTAGGATTTTTACGTTTTTAAATATATGTGTATGTATGGGAATTTATTGATTTTGTGATAAATTTATTAATTTATTTGGAAGATTAATTAATGTGTACAGATAAGAGCGTGTTTGGTTGATGACATGACCTAAAGAGTTGGATTTGTTTATCAGTTGATATATTACGTGGCATTCAAGATAAAGGTCACTATTTTTATTCTATTTTTGATGGAACATAAAAGAAATCCTTAACCAAATGGAGAAAAATTGAAATGAAGAAACTCACTAACATTTCTTTCCCAAACGAAAACTAATGAAACACATCAGAATTCACACATTCATAAATGTTTTGTCATACTTCCCCAGATTAGTCGAGGTTTTGGGGGCGAATATCGAATTATCAAAAAATAATTAGTCAATTACTATATTTTTCATATAATAAAATTGTGGCAGACCAGATTTGAAGAAGTGTTTTTTGTTTTTATCCCCTAAAGTTCACACTTTTAATATTCAGTTCACATATTTATGTCTTTTCATAGATATATGATATATCGCACCATCATCATATATGATTGGATTATTGGATAGGATAAACATACCAAAAATTTGAGTATGTAAAATTTCATATTGATACTATATTGAAATTTTATTTTATGCCAAATTTTCATATAAAATATATATATATTTTCAAACAAAATGAACAAATCAAATGTGACTCAATTAAGATACAAATGATGTGTAAATTAATGGTATCGTTGTTATACGTATTGTCACATGATGCGGTCTATTTCGATAGAATACGAAACATTAAAGTTTATACTACTCCATTAATTAGATGCTCTTATCTATGTAGATCCGACGGAGATGAATCGAATGGCAGAGGTGTTAGAGTGCATCAGTGCTAAATGCACACCCTAGCGAAGTGACATGCTGAATTTCCAATGATTGGCAAAGTTGATTGGGCTGTTGCGGTCAGCGTGCGACAACCGTCATTTCTGTCGCACGTTGATCGCGACAGAATTTTTTTTTTTTTTTTTGATTTTTTGATTTTTTTATATTTATTTATTTTTGCTTTATAATTTTTTGAGTGTGTATTATATTACATATGGTTTTAGAAATTTTCTTAATATACAACTTATAATATTTTGTTTATTTTGTTTAGAATATTTAATAGGTAATAATATAATATTTTGTTTATTATTTTAATAGGTAATATTGAAAAATATCAAACTTATCATATGTAACATTTTAATAATTTTGAGAGTAATAATTCACAATTCACAATGTTTATAATATTACAGAAAATGTCATTACTCTTAACCCATATATACACAAAATTCATATTCTTTCTAAAGTTTATACTACTAACCTCACAAATTTCTTTTTGCATCATAGTTAGCTTTCAGGATTAATGGAGATCCAGCTGATTTCAGAATCACATTCTTCAAAGTTTGTGCAACATTCATGTGTCAAGAATGGAGAAACCCCCAATTATATTTTGACGGTCCTGGAGGGTTAGTGATGCAAAAGAGGGAGATCTTGGATTGGGGAAAAGATATTTAAATTTCATGCATTTTAAGGTTGTATTAAATTGATGCTTAATTTTTGTAAAATATCAATTAAACGGTCTACTATTATCATAAATATTTTTTTTATTTAAATGAATAACTTTATAATAAAAATAAATTTATTAACTCAAAATTCGACATCTTAAACATTTACTTAAACATCTTAAAATTCGAAAGTTACAAAATGTTGGAACAAGTATTTAACCTAAAAATTCGATTTTTTTTTTTTAAAATGGTGTCTATCGCACGGTGCGTGCGACAGAAACTGGCGTCGCACACACCATGCGACAACCGCCTTTTGCGTCGCACATCCCATGCGACAGGCTTCCGAGGTTGACCGCTAGTCACTTCCGTCTCATGTGCATATAACACTACTTGTTAGAGTGCAACATTGGGGCCACCCCTTTTTCATACGTGTGGATCCGAGTGGGAATGAGCCATAGAAGAATTGATGAATGGGCCCATCTAATGCACAAGGTTAAAACCAGATTGAAAGCATGGGAACACAGGAAAATCTCGTTCGGAGGCAGGATCACTCTTGTTCAGGTGGTTCTATCTGCAATACCATTATACCATTTGTCCTTTTACTGTTTACCAAAGAAAACGTTGAAAGAACTCACTTCTTTGCAATATACTTTCTTGGGGGGGAGATGGTCATGAATCTCTTGGTAAAGTGTGTGTGTGTCCAAAAGAAAGGGGGGATTGGGGGTAAGAGATTTAGAATTGTTCAATAGAGCACTTATGGGGAAATGTGTGTGGCGGTTTTTAAATGAGAAAAATAGTTTATGGGTTAAGGTCATTTTTTCTTTTTATGGTAAGCTAGCTTTAGAAGAGGATGGTCTAATTTTCTCTAGTAGTGAGACTACATGGTCAGGTTGGTGGCGGGACGTCGTGGGGTTAGGGAGAGAGAGAGAGGGAAAGTGGTTGATTGATAATATTGTAAGAGTGATTGGGCATGGGGGATCTACCAGATTTTGGCATGATAAGTGAGTGGGTGAGTCATCCTTAAAAACGTTGTACCCAAGATATTTTAAAATTTGTCGTGGAAATGATTGTAATATTAAAGAGATGAGGGAGTGGGTCGAGGGAGTGTGGCAGTGGAGGTGGAAATGGAGACGGAGTTTATTTGATAGGGAATTAAACTTGTTTAATAATCTTTTATGCTTGGTGAACAGGATTAATCTTTCACAGGAAAAGGTGGATAAATGGCGATGGAAGGCGTACCGTGAGGGTTGTTTCACTACAAACTCGGCGTACATGACTATGGCTGAACTTGGCAGCGACAATAAATTGCAAGGAGACACTGTAACGGCGATCCAGATGGTGTGGAGTAAGTTGACGCCATTGAAGGTCGCGGCTACCGCCTGGAAATTATTATGGAATAGACTCCCCACTAGGGACAATTTGGCGAGTCACAGTATCATTTCGGCTTCTTCTAATATTTCTTGTCCGTTGTGCGGTGAGGGGGCCGAATATGCAGCCCATTTGTTCATCCTTTGCCCGGCTGTCCGGGATATTTGGTATAAATGCTATGAGTGCCTGGAGACTCCGGGTGTCATCCCAAACCAGGTTGCAAGTCATTTTCTTCTCCATTCTATTCTCCTAAATCGAAAAAAAGTGAAAAGAATTGCTATTAGTATATGGGAGTGTATTATTTAATTGATTTGGAAGGCAAAAAATAAGCTGATATTCAATAGTGAAAGTTTTAATGCTGTGAGTAGAGTTTGGAGCTAGTGCCTAAACAAAAATCTCGTTCCGATGAATTTTCCTTTTGATAGATGGCTGCAAAGTCCTAGAGATGCTCTTGTTTGTTAGTTTTCAGTAGCTCATATACTTCATATTGTACCTGTAAATATGTTTCTCAAGTGGTTTTTAATCCCAATTGAGAGATAATTTTAATACAATTACTTTTGCCTGATAAAAAAAAAAAATCTATGTGCATTTTATGAGTGTCCGAATTATTCAGGAAAACAAGTTTGCAGTATAATACTTTTCTTGAGTACCATTTTATAAATTTCACACAAGACTATAACAATGTTTAGTTATGAAAATGACCAATATATCCTCATTTAACAAGAAATATTAGTTACAACCATTTTTAAATTTTTTAAATATGTACAATTTTAAAAGGTAAAAGGAAAAAGGTAACTGAATCGCTAAAACGATCGACACAAAATAGCCAATTTGGTGCAAATGTTTCGTTGTCGTCATGTGCATGTAAAATCAATGTAAGTAGCCTTAATCCTCCTTCACCAGATACACTATGATACGCACTTCTACCCTAATTTGAGTAGTGCTATCTCCACATTTTAACTACCATGATTTGATTGCATAATGATGACTTAGGCCTCCTTTACTTTCAGCAATTAGCTTAGTTTACCTTAGTTTACTACTATTTATTCAGGTTTATCGCCTCTTTATTTTTCATGTTCAAAATAGGTTAAACCCGGGTACCCGGGTTAACACTGGTTTCAAGGCAATTTGGTAGGTTTAATAAACCTACTAGTTTGAGCGGTTTAAACACTGTTGCTCGGGTTTAGGAGGAAATTACCCATTTCATCCTTAGCAAAATTCCTCTTTCTTCATCAATTTGAACAATGAAATTTAGTTTCTTCCTCAAAGAGTCCGACTAAATTGTTGTAACAAAGAGATATTTGGAGATAAGGAATCTGCCGGAAAAAAAAAAAAAAGAAAATGGGGGAGATAAGAATTTTACAAGAAATTTACTAACCACAAATTTCGCTCAAAGAATTCATAAACATAAAATAAATTACAACTACAAATAAAAAGTTCTCCAGTATTCAAGAAATTTCTTCTTACCCTAGCCGGATTCTGACCATAGCCGCCGGATATTTCTTTAGTCCTCAAAAAGGGAAGAATGTAATGAGAACAATATTATAGAACGAAAATATTTTTTTAAGATAATGAATCAAAGAGAGAAGGAAAAAGAAGGGGGTGAACTGAGGAGAAGATAGAAGAAATAAGTTTGGAAAAATGGAAAAAAGAAAGAAGGGGCGGTGATGACGACGAATGAACAGTGAAAAAGGAGTAAAGAAAAAATTAAAAGAAAAAGAATTAGTGAGGATAAATATGTAAAGTGCAATAATTATTCCTCCCCCAACTTGCCAATTAAATATGACTCAGTACAAGGTTACCTGCTACTAACTATTCATATCTCACCTTTTGAGTTAACCCATACCTTCAAAGTAAATGAGGCCTAATTGGTTTTGTCTTCACAATCAGAGCCGTCCCATCGAATTTTTTTGTTTATTATATTTTGCTTTTTATTTTTTTATTGATTTGTTTATTTTGTTTTTTATATTTTGCTTTTTATTTTTTTGTTTTGTTTATTTTGTTTATTATATTGTATTAAGTATAATTAAGTACACTTTAATTAATATTAAGCATCAATTTGATATAAATAATATTAAGCACTCTAAAAATATATGTTCAAATAATATTAAGTACCAATTTAATACAGTCTTAATTAATAATAAAAATATATGAAATTTAAATGTCTTTTCCCCAATCTAAGCACAGTTTCTTTTTTATCTGTGACCCTTCAGGACCGTCAACATATAATTGAGGGTTTCTCCATCCTTGAAGCATGAATGTTGCACAAACCTTGAAGAATGTTTTTTTTAAATCAGCTGGATCTCCATCAATCCTTAATTTACCTTGTAATTAAGATATATAGTTTTACAAAATAATAATACGTGTAAAATACAAATAAGATTAAACCTACTGCGAATATAGTCCACATGTGTTCTCGGCACTCGGAAGGGAACCATGGGCCAGTTTGTCCATTTTGGGTCAAGGTACTTGTAGCATAAGCCCCGGACCATGTTATTTACACAATATCCAAAGCGTGCGACGAAGCTATCGTATCCAAGTAGTTATTTATATTAAGAAAGATATTATTTATAAAAATTTCAAACGTGATATTATTTATAAAAATTAAATTACCTCCCAGTATCTTTGTCCAACCACAACAATGACGGGGGTCTTTCCTCGTTATCGCCACTGTTGACATTTTCCAACATTTTTTTTTTGCACTCATCTTTTCATAAAATATACAAATAGTTTAGTTTTTATAGATGTAGGTAAGTAAGTATTATACTATTACTGATTTTTATATAATTTTTTTTAAAAAAAATTACTATAAAAAGAAGAGAAATAACATTGATTTTTTAATTTTAAATAACTAATACACTACATTTCATTTAAATAAGCAATGCATTCTATTTAAACAAGTAATATTTTTCATTTAAACAAGTAATACTTCTCATTGAAACAAACACTACATTTTTATTTAAACAAGAACTAATACTTTTATATTAATGAACTAATACTTTGTAACCAAATAACTAATACTTTTATATTAATTAGGTAATACTTTTATATCAATGAACTAATCAACTAATACTTTTATATTAATGAACTAATACTTTGTAACCAAATAACTAATACTTTTCAATTGATGAACTAATATTGTTGATTAACAAAAGAACTAATACTTTTATATTAATGAAATAATATTGTTGATAACAAAAGAATTAATATTTTTATATTAATGAACTAATACTTTATAACAACTATAATACTTTTCAATGAATAAACTAATACTTTCTAACTAAAGAATAAATACTTTTCAATTAATCAAATAATATCAATTAATACATTTAATTAAATAATTAACTCTTTGTAACTAAATAATTAATACTTTTGAATTGATGAACTAATATTGTTGATAACCAAATAACTAATATTTTTCAATTAATGAACTAATATTGTTGATAACCAAATAACTAATACTTTTCAATTAATGAACAAATACTTTATAAACAAATAACTAATATTGTTCAATTAATGAACTAATATTGTTGATAACCAAATAACTAATACTTTTCAATTAATGAACTAATATTTTATAACCAAATAACTAATTGTTGATAACCAAACAACTAATACTTTTCAATTAATGAACTAATATTGTTGATAACAAAACAACTAATATTTTTCAATTAATGAACTAATACTTTATAACCAAACAACTAATACTTTTCAATTAATGAACTAATATTGTTGATAACCAAACAACTAATACTTTTCAATTAATGAACTAATACTTTATAACTAAACAACTAATACTTTTCAATTAATGAACTAATACTTTATAACCAAACAACTATAATACTTTTCAATTAATGAACTAATACTTTATAACCAAACAACTATAATACTTTTCAATTAATGAACTAATACTTTATAACTAAATAATTAATGCTTTTCAATTAATCAAATAATACTTTATAACCAAATTTCAGAACTAATTTCTGACTAAATAGCTTTTGATCAAGTTTAATAGTTGTTGCAAATCCAATTAAAGGTATATTTATATACATACATACATACATGGTGGGGTATATACATACCAAAATGCAGACGACAAAATTCTTTGCGAGACAGAATCCATGCAAGTCGCATAGCATCCGTGTCGCATGATCTGCACGACAGCCGCCACCGAGCGACACTTCTATGGGGTCACATCGAGTTGGTTAAAATGTGGATTTAGCAATTGTGCCTAATTTATGTATCAAATTGTAAAAAGTAATACGCACTAAAGGCCCGCTTGGTTGGGGTAATGAAAGTGAGTAATGAGAATTACTTCTATTGATGTTGCTTGATAGGTTTGATATCGGTAATGAAAATAGAAATAAGCAATTGATTGACGGGTGCCTCACTCTAAGGTACAAAAATTGTTACAGTATCACTCTTAGGTACATTGTGCAAAAAATGGTTTGCATTTTAGTTCAAAGTTTGAACTAAAGTGCAAACCATTTTTTGCACAATGTACCTGTTGCGAGTCGTTTTATTTAGAGAATATTATGTGGCTAATTCGGTGACAACTCACAAACAAAATATGTACTTGTAAAATATATTGTAAATAATAGGAATTTGTTGACCCAGTTCGTCAGTGAATGACTACTCTGGGGGCGTTCCAAGCTAGTGATGTAGTATTGCGAGTTTTACACGTACAATACATGATACATCTCATGAAGATGAATCGCTACGAACAAAGATGATTTGGAGAGTGAGTATATGAGTGTTAGGGATTTTTGTATGCATGGATGAACTCTGGAATTTTTCTGACCTCACCTCTCTTGGAATTTTTTTTGTGAACCCCTCTCTTATTCTTTTTTCTTCTATTTATAGTACTTTAACAAGCATGAGCTGGTTTGGCAAGCATGAGCTGGAGACTTCGAGTCTTGCAAGTGCTCATGTGGTGCTGCCACGTTTCCAACTTCGTCTTCCTGGTTGATCTTTGCATTTACTTGTCTATAAGACACTCTTTTGGTCGTCCAAATCATCTTTTGCTCGACTGATCGCCTTGTTCGCCCCTTCGGACATATCAATTTTATACAGGAAATGTGTCTTCATGGAGCATATCTGAGCCTTCAGGTTATCTAAGTCCTCAGGTTGTTTGAGCCCTCAGGTAATCTGAGCATCGAACATATCTGAGCCCTTTGGTTACTCAGGCTTACTGAGTTCAAATATCCTGACCCTCATGTTATTCAATTCAGGCTGTCTAATTTTCTTCTTTGCTCGATCTGATCAGCTCAAAATCTTTTCAGGTTCATACCTATTTGCTCAGTAAGCTGGTGAGTATTCCTGTTTGCTCGGTAAGTGGGGAGCCGACGAGCAAACTTGCTTGTTAGGCGAGTGGCGAGCCGCCGAACAAATGATGCTTGCTCGGCGAGCTAGCGAACAAAACTTACTTTAGTAGGCAAGCATGCTCGCTTGGTTGACAAGTGGCGAGTTGACGGACAAACTTATTTGGTCGGCAAGTGGCGAACACACTTGTCCATCGAGCATGATTATTTTAATAGTTGAATATTACACGTGTCTCTCTTACGTGTTCGATTAATGCTGAATAGTTATATCGAACACAACAGTACCTTAGAGTAATACTGCATCAATTTTTGTACCTTAGAGTAATTTTCCCTTGATTGACCTCACCTACTCAACTCACCTCACATGATACCTATTGTTGATGTTGTAACCAAACAATAACAATGCAATCAATAACCCTTAATGATTGACCCCTCAATGATATCCATTACCATTCCCTAGTCATACTAAGCGGGGCCCTAAATCGTTAAATTTACACCCGAATTTTGTGAGTTAATGACTCTAAGGTACAAAAAATAAGAAGTAGTAACTCTAAGGTACAAATGCAATTTTTATTTACTCTAAGGTACAAAAAAAACTGTACTTTGTTTGAAAAAAAAACTGTACTTTGTACCAAAAAGTTGCATTTGTACCTTAAAGTTTTTTGTTTTTGCACTTTGTACCTTAAAGTTTTTCCCCCGAATTTTATTGTGTTTTTTTTTTCATATTTTAATAATTAATCAACACTATATATATATTTTTTTTAAAATCCGCGAGATAAAAAAATTTATTATCAAGTAATCACATTTTACCACGAAGTAATATCACATAAAAATTTTGTTTACAACATTATTTAAAGTGATTTTGCCGTTTCGTGAGAATATTTCGGAAACGTGTCATAAAATTGCATATACATGACACTTATTGCGTCCAAAATTCGTTTTGTTATTTTTATTTTTATGGAGTATTTATGAAATCAAAATTCTACCTATATATATACCATTTCCAGTTTAATTGTCTACACATATCGGCCAACTTTGTTTTTCAATTCATAAATAAACTTAATTACTTATGCAATTTATTATAAGTTAACATGGTTGTAGGAAAAGTTGATCACCCTTCCTCTTTCATGACGAGTTTCCTCCGCCGGTGCGGTGGCACCGCCGTCATTGACGGCGGCCTTGCGACGGAGCTGCAACGACATGGCGCCGACCTCAATGATCCTCTTTGGAGTGCTAAGTGCCTCTTAAGCTCACCGCATCTCATTGAAAGGGTATATACCTTTTTTTAACATTTGTTATATTTATTTATATATATACTAAAAAATAAGCCCTTTAATTTTCTTATTAATATTCTTCCAAAAAATAATAAAAATTATGTTAACTTAATTAAATACAATAATATTTTACGTTTTATAGTAATTTAATCGGGTTTATTGAGATTAATTAATTTTCAGACCCAAAGCAATTAGTGAATATTAAATCTTTGTAAATTTTAGAAGACTAGGTAATCTGAAATTGCAGCAAAGAGTAACAAAACAAAATATCTGTTTTGTTAACACAGGTTCACCTGGATTACGTCGAAGCTGGTGCAAATATCATTATATCCTCAGGTACTTGTATCGAGTACATACTTGTTCAAGCTTATTTGAAATATAATTTTATTGATTAGAATCTCGAATTGCTTCAAAGGCCGTTGATAATTAATTTAGTCGAGCTTTAATTGAGCTGAACATGAGTAACTTAATATTTTTCATCCGAACTTTAATCGAATATTAAATATTTGATACTTAAGTCAAAATCGTTCGGTTAAAATTCGAGTCTCGAATTAAGTATCAAATGGTTTGACTTCATTTTCAGCCCTAGCTAGATTGAACCATTAAATTTGTCAAAAATAAATAAATATATATACCTGGTGTGCTGTCGTCGGCACCCAAAAATAAATTAAATACCTTAACCGATCCACTAGAGTGTTGTAGGATAAGTAAGGGTTGATCCACAGGGAACGTAAAAATAATTAATGTGTTAATTGTACGAATTTATAGGGACAAACATGCAACATGAAAAGGTGGGGAAAGTATTGGTTTCTAAATACTAAAAAAAAACAATAAAGTGCTAGGAAAATAACAATTAATCTAAGGGGGGTGTATTCAATTGTGATTCTATTGTATTTTTTTGGACTTTAAAAAATTTGTGGATTTAGAAAATCCATAGACTCCATGCAGAGTTTGACTGATTTTTTTTATTAATTTACATGGATTTTCATAGACTTGACATGATTGTGGAATACACTTTTTTTATTGATTTACATGGATTTTCATAGACTCCGGCGCTAGAACTATTGATGCAAATGTATATGGAACACACTTGTATATAAAAAAATTATCCAAATTGTTTAAAAAAAATACCAAAATATATTAGTTCCAAAAAAATACATTATTATTCATCATTATTATTCTCATCTTCATTCCCATCATCTTTATTTCCATCACCGTTATACCTCGGCCTCATTTCCCACATAGCATTAGCAATACTCGTTCTCCACGCATTAGCTTCCGTTCTTTGTTGTAGTTGGCTTTGACAAAGCAATTTCGTTCTTTGTTGTAGTTAGCTTCTGTACTTGTTTAAATAGAAAAAGATTACTTGTTTAAATAGAAAAATATTACTTGTATAAATAGAAAAATATTACTTGTTTAAAAAAAAAGATACTTGTTTAAAAGAAAAGTATAACTTGTTTAGATGAAAAATATAACTTGTTTAAATAGAAAAGTATTACTTGTGTAATGAAAAGTATTACTTGTTTAAATAGAAAAATATTATTTGTTTAAATAGAAAAGTATTACTTGTTTAAATAGAAAAGTATTACTTGTTTAAAAGAAAAGTATTACTTGTTTAAATAAAAAGTATTACTTGTTTAAATGAAAAGTATTACTTGTTTAAATAGAAAAATATTACTTGTTTAAATAGAAAATTATTACTTGTTTAAATAGAAAAGTATTACTTGTTTAAAAGAAAAGTATAACTTGTTTAGATGAAAAATATAACTTGTTTAAATAAAAAAGTATTACTTGTTTGAATAGAAAAATATTACTTGTTTAAGTAGAAAAATATTACTTGTTTAAAAGAAAAATATAACTTGTTTAGATGAAAAGTATAACTTGTTTAAATAGAAAAATATTACTTGTTTAAATGAAAAGTATTACTTGTTTAAATAGAAAAATATTACTTGTTTAAATAGTTGTTTAGATGAAAAGTATACATTTTTAAATAGAACGATATTACTTGTTTAAATGAAAAGTATTACGAAGATTTTTTTCTTCTGACCTTTCGTCTTTAGAATTCTCTAAGAGAATACGTAGAAATCTCTGGTTGTTAGAAGAGATTTTAGAGAGTGAAATCTGTTTATATTTTTGAAAGAGGATCAATGAAAATCCATAGAGTATTAAAATCCATAGACTGTTGAATACCTAAAGATTTTTTAAGACTTTTTAAAATCCGTATTGAATACCTCACGATTTTTAAAGACTTTTGAAAATCCGGATTGAATACCCCCAGACTTTGAAAGTCTAAAAAAATCCTACAGACTCCACAACCAATACACCCCCAAAGAAAACTCAATAATAAAAAGACATTTCAATTCACAGTTCATTCATCATTCGACTTAATGCTATTAATTGACAGCGACATTTACTCTATTTATCTTTAGGATTAATGTCCCTCAATAGTCAACAAGCTCTGGCTAAATGTTCTTATCCCTTAATTATACTCAATTGAAACAAGCTCTCCAATGATTCTTTTTAACTGAACAGTCTAGATACAATCTAAATTTAATCCAGTCAAAAACATTAAACTCTAGGATAAAGGACATACAAATTCCCGAATACGCAAGCTCGATTCGAAAGAACCCAGTTTAAATCACCCTAGTAAATTACTAGTTGCTACCAATTGCCATAAATTCATAACAATTACGGATTATAAATTTACGAACTAGCAGACATACAAAAATAATCTAACCTAGGTGGTCAATCCAAATTAAACATCCACGTATGTTGAAAGTTAAATTAGACTAAATAAACAATCCCAAGATAAATATTATAAACGTCTCAGATCAAATAACAGGCATTAAAGTACGAGTTAAAAAATTCCTGAAATTGGAATAAAAATACTAACTAAACGAGACTCTCAAAATTCACGTCTGTCCCCTTTTCAATCTCAATTGCTTCCGTGTGTCTCCTCCAACAGGGGTCCGCCCCCTTTTCCCAAAAGTTGATACTTATTATATATATGGTGGCTGCTTGCTCCCTGCCTTTTGTATTGTCTAAGACTAAAATATTAGGTCAATGAATTAAGATAATAATGGGCTTAAGCTTTTTTTCCTTTTTCGCTGCTCGTGTGACCAAAGTTGGTCATTAATCCTAATCCTAAATAGCTCATAGGCCCACTGATTTCCATAAATATTTTCTTGTGATCCCCAGAGTGTTGGGTCTTTTTTTGCAACTAGCTCGATTAATCCGCGTTGTATCTTCACATTGGGGTCGTCTCAACCTTTATCAAAAAGTTTTATAAATACTTAAAACTCATAAAAAATACAAGAAATAGATTAAACGTGGAATAATATCATCAAAACACACGTAAGTAATTAATCATGTCATCTTAATAGAAATGAATCCAATAAATTACACTCTAATCTATTAAAAATATGCATAATTTACTGCTTATCAAAATTTTTGTATTAAACCTAATATATATGTTATATATTGGTCTTGGGGGGAAGAAACAGAGGCATCACCAATTGAGAAGAAAAAGACGTTCGGTAGTTTCGATAGGAAAGAGAGAGGCGTGAGTTTTGTGTAATTTCGTATTCTAGTCCAAGGAGATGGGCTTATAATAATCATTATGGGCCTTAATCACGACTTTCTTCTTTTCTTTTCTCACGGTTAGTCATCAATGATGAATAAAATAAGTCATGGGCTGCTATTCCAATGTCGGTCCTTAATTTCTTCGCATTCGGTCCGTTTAATTTGCAGTCAATCTTATCTCAACACTTAGCCGTCTCAGGCTTTATTAAAATGTTCATAAATACCTAAAATTCAATAAAAATATAATATCATAGCCCACAAATACCAAATGTAGTAAGACGGATAATTACGAGCAAAATAGCGAATTGTTATTATAAAACATCTAATTAAAGCACACAAATTATACAGTAATTTGGACTCATCAATACCTAAAACAAGATGACCTTGAAATTTGTTTGCATATGATTCAGGCTACACTTCAGGGGTTTGAAGCAAAAGGAGTTTCCAGAAGAGAAGGTGAATTCTTACTAGAAAAAAGCGTGAAAATCGCATGCGAGGCTCGTGATATATATCACGAAAGGGCTACGAAGGGCTCGTGGGACATTTCTGAAGATCGAATAACAAACGAAAAACGTCCTGTTTTGGTGGCGGCATCTGTCGGAAGCTATGGTGCTTTTCTGGCAGATGGTTGTGAGTATAGGTTCGTTAAAATAGTAAAAAAATATTAAAATTTGAATGAAATTAAAGTAGATGATGCTGATATTTTCTTTTGTGGAGTAGTGGAATTTATGGAGGTGGAATAGATTTAGAAACTCTGAAAGAATTTCATAAATATTCGTGCTTGGTTTTCTTTCACTTGCAAAGATGAAACTAATGTGGCTAGTGGCGATTCGATAGAAGAATGTGCCCTAATCGCCGATTCTTGTGACCATGTGGTTGTCGTAGCCCATTTTTTGCCACAGTGTCGTGAAAAGCAACTGTTTGTATATGATGCATGCAAAATAAGTGCTATAGTTATTACTACAATAAATGGAGCTTGTTTCTCAAATTACTTCAATTTGGTCCAACTTGAGTATTATTTTTTACGATGCCAAAAATCCATAATGGAAATATAGTGAGACGTTAAAGTGAAATAGACGATTTGTTTAGAGGGTCCTAAGAACAATGTTTTCTTTAAGAATATTTAAATCTAGTACAATGACAGAAATTTTGGCTTTTTTCTGATCAAAATATGGGTATAATTTTGGTTTGGAGAAAAAATAAGTGTTAAATTTATAGTTTTTTTTAAAAAAAATATGTGTTAAAATTGATAATTTAATCTAATTTTTATTTATTTATATTGAGTAAATAAGTTTTTTTTTTTTAAATGAATAGCTACATCCGAGAGTAAGATATGAAAGTCAAGGTCTTGTACGTATCGAATGCACCGTAAAATTCAAGTGCATTTTTTAAACATGTAACTTAATATACTAAAATATTTAATTTGTGTCAATGAAAAAAAGTTGCATATTACAAAAATACACCATGAGTTGAGTGTATTTGATGCATATGAAAAAAAAAATCTTATCTTTATATAAAAGATCGAAAATTCTATCTCATCTAAAAGTCTAAACTTGTGAAAGAATTATTATAATTAATTTGATTATATTATTTCTCTAACTCTCCCCTTTTGAATTCACTTTACTTTATCATTGAAAATAAGCTCATTGACTATACAATTTAATACGGATAAAATTGCTTTTAATTGGAATCGAACTTAAAATGTAGCTCACATAGTCACATATCATGAAAGTGTTCAATTTTATTTGCAAGTTCTAACTTTTAATTGAGATGAAATCATCACTATCTACAAATTCAAATTTTTAGATAAGATGAAATGTTTCCACAACACAACACATGAAAATGAAATATAAATTAGAAAACAAAGCGCCGAGTTTTGACGAAGGGTTTGGAAACTTTCATTCGATTCAGACCTCCGCCGCGCCTGCACCAGTCGATTACGGCAGCCGCCACCGTTTCTCCGGAGCCTCCCGTGGCAGCGGTTCTCTCCAGGTACTTTTAATATGTGACTTCTTCGACACAGAGTCTAGTAATTTCTTAGAGCAATAATCGAACACTTAAATTACGTAATGTGGTACGTGGTTCAGTCACACATGCAAATCAATTCTACGAATACTTGGTTATAAGGAGTTAATTAAATGTTTGGAAGAGTCAAATTGCGTGGGATTCCTCTGCCTCATGATGAATTAGGCAATCGTGAAGTGATTTGAACTAAAAATGTTTCGGTTTTAGGAATTTTGAGTTGGAAAAATGGGATGAATGATAAGACCTAATTTGTTTGGTAGTTGCAATTTGGGCGATTTATCTTATGTTTCCATTATAACAGTTGGTCATGTCTGTTATGAGTGGTGATATTGATTTTTGGGTACAAGCAAAAGTTATTGAAATTTAAAATATGTGTCATATTCTAGTTCAGTTTTCTTGAACATTAGAAGTAGCTAACATTGAAAATTTTCAAACAAGAAGTGTTCTCATAAATAGTTTGGTGGCTAGACAAAGAAAAAGGAAAATTCTGTAGCTTCTTCTTTTGATATAAACAATCTCTTAAAGCAGGCTTATGAGGCTATGATATAAGTTGCTCTGGACCGAATTACTGTATTGAAAGCTACGTATGTTGATTCCTTTTTTGTCACCATATATATGTCTTGTTGAACTGAATGTTCTCTGGTTACTCATGTTGTTTGTTGTTGTTTGGTTTCTCGCATCTGCAGCATGTAACTAAGTGAAATCATTTAGGTGATATTCATTTGCCTAAGAGCCTATGAAATCGTTAGTTACCTATGGGCTTTCCATTTGGGAAAAATCATGGTGTGCCTGCAATTTTCTTTCTTGATATTTATTACGTGCTATTTGATGTAATTTAATCTTATCTCGATGTGCTTCGCTATAGAGAGATAAGTTTATTGCTTGCTGGTCCTCACCTGTGGTGCGCTGCCAACTGGTGCTCTCATGTAGCCATGTTATCAACCACAAGTAACTCTAAACTTTGAGGCAAGCTTATGCATTGATAACATGGTACAAGTTTACTCTAATGTCGAATTCACTCTGATTTATTAAATTTCCATATCTTCTTAACTCCAATTATAACTTCCGAGTATCCAAATATAGTAGTAGTATGCTCCTAGGTCTTGGAACACTAATTGAGAAAGTGGAAAACCTCCATTATGGCAATTAGCAGTGACAGTGGGCTGACCATATAGCGGGGGGTACATGATGTTTATTCGATTAAGGAAAACATAATGGTGTCAAAGCGTATTTACTACCTCTTCTTATACTTGCTTTTGTTAAAGTCCACCTCATCCTCGGGCCTCGGCATGGGGACACCCCACATCTCCATGTTCTGCCAGGTGGAATTTGTTTTTAATTGTATTTGTGATAGTGTCATCTAGTCATCGAAAGGTAAAATTACTCCTACCAAATCCGCTATATTGACCAACTCATTTTGAGAAAGCAGATATCGAATGGCTAACCCTAAATTCATATAGTTTATTTTGCTGTAATCAATTGAACTCTGTAAAGCTCGTCCTCACTCATTGCTTCCACTATCAAGTAATCATGACAAATCAGGGGCCTCCGCATTTATGAGGTTGCGTTTGGATCGAGTAATTTCAGGATGAATGATCCATGGTAATAAATTTAAATCCATAGAAAAATATGGATTTCAAATCCATTACTCGGATTTAAATTTCACTGTTTTTTCAAATCCCTCGATCCAAACGCTACCTGAATCAAATAGGTTGGCCTACTGTTTTTACCCACCTACAAAGTCCAACTGCAACTATCAGCATATGAGCATAATTTTATAGAACTTATGGATTTGGATTGTGAATCTGCATATCCTTCCGTTTATATACTCAGTGAGCCACTATTCATCAGCATATTGTGAAATTATGTATGTGAAATCGCTAATGCTTTCTCATCTTCAGTCCCTGAAATTGTATTTTGTCTCGCAGCAATGAAATATGTTTAAGCAATTTTCCTGGTAAATGAAGCCTTTGTTCATTCTAAAATTGTGATATCCCCCATACCTCTATTGGAATTTGATCAATTTTTGGTGACATTTCAGCAAAACCAGTTATTAGCGGCATAAATTTCTACCGAGGGCTATGGCATCTAAAGAGCAAGTAGAGATTTCATCAGACGATTCTTCTTCATCTGATGCCGGCAATGATATTTCCATGGCGGAGCAGCTAAATGATGAACCTCTAATTTCTCTATTTGATGAAGGTACTTAAAATAACCATTTCTGCCATTTCTGAAACTGTGATATGGTTTTGATTCTCCGTGTGTTATTTAGAGGGACACTTATAGCATGAGTCGTTCAGCTAATATCCAGAAGCAAGAGCTCCTATTTTAATTTTCTGTTGGTAATAGATACTTAGCTGAGAATCATCTTTTTGATGTATGTATGTCTCAATTTTATTATATATTTGGTGTGAAACAAGATGGATGTGCAATAATTCGTTCAGCATCGTAATCAAAGAGCAGATTGTGGTTTAATATGCATCTCATTCATTTAAAGTTGAGGTATCACAATACTTTCACTTGTTTGATCAATTCGAGTAAAAAACATTTGTTGTTATGATAAGGCATTGACTTAGTTTGCTGTCAAAATGTGAAAATGGATCAGTTCTTTGCTAAATTACTAAGAAAATTCAGAATATAAACTCAGCAACATTGATCAAAAAGAGATGCACCATGCTTTTTACTTGACGTAGTTGCAGATTTTGTGAATTGTGAATGTAAAAGGATTGAACTTTAGTATTTTGGTCTCCGAATGTATCAATTCTGGTAAATAACAAAGATCATTCCTATCTTTTATTGACATACAGCATGGCTGTTCAGAAGAGCAAAGAGCTATCAAGAATACATGAGTCTGCTCCCGTTACCCACTAATCGTGGCTCTGTTATCCCCTACACATCATGGGTCGGACTGGGACGCTCGATCAAGAAGATGTACAACCAGCCTCTGCATTACCTCACTAATATTCAACTGAAACGCATGGACCGTGCGAGGCTTGGAGGAGAGGACGAGCACGTCCTGTTGGATACGATTGTTCATCCTGCGAAAGCTGAGGCTACCGTCTGGCTTCTCGAAGAGGTTCATCGACGCACCTCGTCTCCGCACCATCTGCTTCAGCTCTGGCAAGCTGATTCCTACTATCATAATTTCATTGATGCCATTTTTCCTAAGCTGGATTAATGTATAGTGAGGAGATGGAAGCCATGTTTTTTTTTCAATTTATTCAGGCTACTCTTTATGAACAAGCTGACTATTACTTTTAAATAAATTGGTTTTTATATCTTGATGATTTTGAGGGTATTTCTTCTTCTTCCTTTATTACTTTCAGCTATAATTTTAAGTTTGTGTTATTTTCAGCTACACGATCAGTTGCTGTTTTTTTGGTACAAAAACCTGATACAAATTTTCAAGACACTATTGATAATTACAAAAAACCTCTATCACCAATAATCACAGCAACTACATAAACCTTGCTGGAAAAAATGAAACCTGTTGTTATCTCGAACAACTATCTCTCGATCATACACTTTCGAAACCAACTTCGCAAACGAATGGCAATCCGAGCACATCCGTAGATTCTTAACAACTCGTAC
Organism: Stenogyne calaminthoides; assembly: GCA_037126765.1. NCBI lineage: Eukaryota > Viridiplantae > Streptophyta > Magnoliopsida > Lamiales > Lamiaceae > Stenogyne > Stenogyne calaminthoides. The sequence continues at coordinate 32,932,938 of JBBCBC010000025.1, read as the reverse complement.
GGGCATCCCACGACCTAAAGAAACGAGCCCAAACGCAATGGCCAGCTTCTCACTATGTCGACTGAGCAAGAATTCCTTCTCTTCTTCATTTGTATCAATCAGAACATTCGATAAATCGGGAACATAGCCTTCGTCTCTCAGCCTGCAGTTTATCTCGTTGAGCATTGAGGCAGTGCAGGCATGAGATTCGTCGCCAGAGGTGAACTCATGAATGACCCAGCTCACCTCAATCGAGCTTGAACCCGGGGTTTTCTTCATGCCACGTTCTTTCATATCCATTCTAACCCTAGCAACATCACTCCATTTTCCAGCAGAAGCATATATATTCGATAAAAGAACATGAATCCCAGTTTTGCCCCTACCAGATTTGGTGATCATCTCGTATGCTCGAGTCGCCATCTTCTCGTTCCTGTGGGTTCTAAAAGCGCCTAAAAACGCGCTCCAAATCTCAGCATTCGGCTCTATAGGCATCCTAGTTATGAAATCGAGAGCTTCGTCTAGTAAACCTGCTCGGCCTAGTAAATCTACGATACATCCATAGTGTACGATATGTGGAGTGATCTCCTGTTCCTTCATACTGTTAAATATACGCATCCCTTGCTCGACTAATCCTCTGTGGCTGCATGCAGTGAGTACTCCCGTGAAGACTACTTCATCGGGTTTGATCTTTTCCCCGAGCATCTTATAAAAGAGGTCGAGCGCTCCTTCCCCGTTTCCTTCCATAGCCATTGCTCTAATTGCTGCTGTCCAAGCAGAGACGTCCCTCTCCTTCATCGTGTTAAACACCTTCATTGCGCTTCGTGGGTCCCCACACCTTGCAAACATATCAACGAGCGCTGTGTGGACGCGCATATTACACTTAATACCGTATTTCTCAATGTAATTGTACGTCCATTTTGCCAGATTCAGTGATCCTAAATACCCACAGGCTGATAAAACACTTACCATTGTAACCTCATCTGGGATCACCCCGTCATTCTGCATCGAACGGAACAGTTCAATCGAGTCCGTAAAGAAGCTTTCTTGAACCAAAGCACCAATCAACGTGTTCCAAGAAACGATATCCCTTTCAGGCATCTCATCAAACACTCTCCGTGCCGATTCAAGATCACCATTTCTAGCAAAACCCACAAGCAGAGAATTCCACGAAACAATCGTCTTGTTGGGCATTTGATCAAACACTCGGCAAGACCATTCTTGCTTGCCACACTTGGTATACATATCAATGAGTGAATTCCCAATGCTATCCCAACCGTCTATCCCATTCCTTAAGACATAGGCATGACATTGCATCCCTACGCAAAAATCCCCGATTTCAGCCAAAGTTGCAATCACAGACAACATAGTAACCCTATCAGGTTTCAGTCCAACACCAATCATCTCACGAAACATATCAACCGCCTCTCTCACCTTCCCCAACTTCACATAATTCGACATGAACGTATTGTAAAGAACCAAATTTTTATCACCACATTCATCAAAAACCCGCCTCGCCTTCTCAGCTGCACCGCATTTCATATACATATCAACAAGTGCATTTATCATAACAGCATTGAACGAAATCCTGAACCTTCTAGTACATTCCAAAACCCTCTCCCCCAAATTTAAATCCCCCAATTTCGCACACGCCGAAACCACACTCACTATAGTAACTTCACTAGGCTCGATTCTCTCATCAATCATCTCAAAAAACAGAGAAACTGCCTCCTGATACAATTCCCTTCTCGCATACCCACAAATCAAACTGGTCCAAGACACAACATTTCTTTCAGGCATTTCATCAAACACCTTCCTCGCACTATCAGTTTCCCCACACTCGCCGTAACAAAACACCAGAGAATTCGATACAAAAACATCACCATAATAACCCATTTTCACAACAGAGCAATGGAGCTGCTTTCCTTCAGAAAGCCTCAATTTTTTAGTACAAGCACTCAATACAAAAGGAAACGTATAATTATCAGGCTCAACGCCATCAACCAACATATCTACATACATCAAAATCGCGTCTTGGAAATTCCCGGCTAAAGAATTTCCTCTTATCAGAGAATTGTACAGGTAAATTGTAGTGCTACTCCAATCCTCGGTGCTGTTCTTGAATATCGTAAACGCCTTTTTTGCATATTCTAAGCTTTCGGAGGACCCTGTTTGTGAGTATTTGGCAATGAGTTTTGTTAGTAAAGCGGGGTCATTCGTTAGGCCATGTTTTGTGTATAGGGCATGGAGTTGTTTGATTTCCTGAAGATTTTTGCAGGATTTGAGTTTGGGGAGAAATGAATCTTTGTCGGTTTGAATCTTTGTGTTGAAAGATGGTGTGTCTACGGCGGAGGGGACGGTGGTTAAGGGAGGAGAGGCGACGGCGGTGGCGAAAGCCATTGGCGTTCCAAGTGTTTGTAAAACGTCGCCAGAGAGTTTGTAATGTAATACGTTGGAACATAACACATCTATCTTCCATTGAAAAATATGTCAAATCCCCATTTACATGTCCCTTTTGGACTAGTCTCTTTGCCAAACAATTTGATTAAAAAAAAAAAAAAACTAGTGTTATGCATACGTTATATTATTATCCACCAAATGATGCATCTAATGGATTGTCCAATGACTGAATGGATGAAGTTTGTAATTTAAATCATTGTGACATTTTATTGGAGAGAAATAATTGTGGTAGTTTTTGTTATTTTTTCTTTCTTCTTAATTTTAAATATTATTATTTAATAAATTTTTGATAGTGTACAAGGGCCCACAATAATATATATGGATGGATGAACCATTGTGAAAGTGAATTTAAAATATTGGGTGTTTAATGAAAGATGATGTGGAGATGATGTAGATGAGAGAGAGAGTGTATGAATAGATGAAAATTCATCCAACCATTTAGGATGCTCTTATATGCATTAAAAATATTATACATATAAAGTGAAATGTTGAATTCTTTTTCATGTCCGCTCCATGGTGAATTTAGAATCACTCTCCTGTGCACCCCATGCATCAATTCAAATTGGTGCACTCTAAACCCTAACCCCTAAACAATAAACCCTAAATCATATATGAACCATTCGGGCCGGGTGAACCATGAACCACTTGGACCGAGTGAACCATGAACCATTCGGGCCGGGTTTCGGGTCGAGTATTTAAAAAAAACATCTAAAACTGAAATTAAAGTTAAAAGAAAATCAAAATTGAAAAAAGAAAAGAAAAATTAGAAAATGAGCTTTTAAAATTAAATTGCACCAATTTTATTAATGTATGTGGTGCACATGAGAATTTGTCGTGAATTTAACTGTAATTAATAAATCAAAGCTATTAAAAATATTCAAGTTGCTATTTGCTATAAACTGCTCATCAATTAAAGTTCGATTATCTAAGAAATTGATTTTTGTTCTTGATTGACCGATTCTTTTCTAATATTAGATGGTAAGACTAGATGAGATTCTAAATAAAAAATGCTTCAGAATGCTAGTATAAGAATGTGTTTACTCGATTGAAACAACGAGAGTCTCTTTATAAGAGTGCACCAAAAAAGGTAGATTGACAAACGAGCAAAGAGATATGTGCTAAATTGAAGAAAAAATTTGATAAACTGTCGCTTTCAAATTTTCATTTTGAAAAATGTCACCCAACAATTTTTTTGGACAAAATTATCCTCATAATATTTTCGACCTAAGAAAGATTTGTGTGACTCTTTGTGCGACCCTTATGCAACCCATGAACGGCCTTTTAATGCAACCCTTACTCAAGTGCGACCCTTTGTATTATGGGTTGCATTAATATAAATTTTAAAATATTACTCATTTCGTTCATTTTTTATTTGAAAATTTATTATTTACATAAATTTTAATATGAAAATTATATATTAGTATTAAAAGGGAGAAAATTGTTTTTTATGGAGATTAAATTATAAAGTAATAATATTTGTATAAATTAAAGAAAATAAAGTTAATTTTAGTGTGAGAAACGTTAACATAGGATGTAATATTGATATGTTTAAAATGTATAACATTGTCAAAATTGTTTTATTGCTATTTATAAAAATGTTCAATTAAATTTGAAATATATATTTTTAATTAGGTTAAATTTTATATGCATACAGGTGCACCGTACATTTATAATATATTTTAGAACCATGCAACTTATTTGTATTAAACTGTGCAATTATTCATATGAAAAAAAATTGTACGTTCAGTGTAAACAAGTTGTATCTTTCAATATAACAAGTTGTATGATTTTAAAATGCACTACTATTTCATATTGCACCTGTATGCACACGAGACCCACTTTTATAATAAATCTCCAGATGAAAATGAGATATGTAGAAAAGTTAAAAAAAACATTGATTTCAAATTAATGATTTTATAGGTGTGACAAATGTTTTGGATCCTGAATATAATCTTAGATGGTGGCAGTTGGCACTACTACTTCCCTCTTCTTTATACAAACTCGGGATTTAAATCGATTTGGTCTCATAACTTTGGACCTTTATTGAAATGGTCCCGTATATATCACATGCTTCAATTTAGTCTTGTATGTTTTCAATTTGTACCAATTTAGTCTCAAGGCGCCGGAGACCGGTCAAACTAGCCAAAACGACGTCGTTTTTTGGGGCGTGTTTTGCACGCGCCCCTAATTTCGATCGGGAAAAGCTGAGTGGCACCGGAATTAACATGTGGCGCACCAAATCAGTATTTTACCTATTAAAAAAATTGAAAAACGAAAAAAATTTACACATAAGTATAAAAACATTAAAAATTTAAAAATCAAATTAATATATATTTCAATTTCAGTAAATAAATAAAAAAATAAAAACAAAAATCGCAAAATAATTTTTTTTTTAAAAATCCCACCATCTCTCTCCCACCTCCCTCTCTATTTCCCCATTCCCATGCAAAATCTCCCCCATTTCCACACCCAAAAATGGAATCCACATCTCCAACCTCCAACAATCTAACCCCAACCGCCCCAACTCCAGAACCCTCCCAAAAACCCTCTAAAAAAACCTTCGTAACATCACTAATGGCGGCCGCACACACACCTTCCTTCAAAGAGGACACCTACTTCGTATTCCACCTCAAACCCTTCGAGCGAAAAGCCCTAAAAGAGCTCAAAGAGAAGCTCGTGTCCACCCACGGCCCCTATTCAATGTGGGGAATCCCACTTTTAGGAAACGTACACGAGCGCGCCGACGTCGTTTTGCTGAAATTCCTCCACGCTAGGGATTTTAGGGTTCACGATTCGCTGTCCATGCTTCTGAAATGCCTAATTTGGAGGAAGGAGTTCAGAGCCGAAGTCGTTTTGGAGGAGGATTTAGGGTTTAAGGAGCTCGAAGGATCCTTGGCGTATATGCACGAAATTCACAGGGACGCGCATCCTGTTTGTTATAATGCCTATGGGGTTTTTGAAGATAGGGAGATGTATGAGAAATTTTTTGGGAATTATGAGAAATTGAAGAAATTTTTGCGTTGGAGAGTGCAGGTTTTAGAGAGAGGGATTAAGCTTCTGCATTTTTTAATTTTGCGATTTTTGTTTTATTTTATTATTTAAAATTAAATCTGAAACTGAAATATATATTAATTTGATTTTTGAATTTTTTTTAATGTTTTTATACTTATGTGTAAATTTTTTTTCGTTTTTTAATTTTTTTAATAGGTAAAATACTGATTTGGTGCGCCACATGTTAAATCCGGTGCCACTCAGCTTTTCCGGATCGAAATTAGGGGCGCGTGCAAAACACTCTCCAAAAAACGACGTCGTTTTGGCTAGTTTGACCGGTCTCCAGCGCCTTGGAACTAAATTGACACAAATTAAAAATATACAGGACTAAATTGAAACATGTGATATATACGGGACAATTTCAATAAAGGTCCAAAGTTATGGACCAAATCGATTTAAATCCCTACAAACTCTCTCATGACTTTCTACAAACACTTAGTACGCCAATGGCTTTCACCACCATCGTAGCCTTTCCTCCCCTAACCACCACCGGCCGCTCCGCCATAGACATACAATCTTTCAACGCAAAGGTTCAAACCCAGCAAGATTCCTTTCTACCCAATTTCAAATCCTGCAAAAATCTTCAAGAAATCAAACAACTCCATGGCCTATGCACAAAACACGGCCTAATTGCTGACCCCACATTACTAACAAAGCTCATTGCCAAATACTCGCAAACGGGCTCTTCCGAAAGCTTAGAATATGCAAAAAAGGCGTTTACGATATTCAAGAACAACACTGATGATTGGAGTAGCAGTACAATTTACCTGTACAATTCTCTGATAAGATGAAATTCTTTAGCCGGGAATTTCCAAGACGCGATTTTGATGTATGTGAATATGTTGGTTGATGGCGTTGAGCCTGATAATTATACTTTTCCGTTTGTATTGAGTGCTTGCACTAAAAATTTGAGGCTTTGTGAAGGAAAGCAGCTCCATTGCTCTGTTGTGAAAATGGGTTATTATGGTGATGTTTTTGTATCGAATTCTCTGGTGTTTTGTTACGGCGAGTGTGGAGAAATTGATAGTGCGAGGAAGGTGTTCGATGAAATGTCTGAAAGAAATGTTGTATCTTGGACTAGTTTGATTTGTGGGTATGCGAGAAGGGAATGTTATCATGAGGCAGTTTCTCTGTTTTTTGAGATGATTGATGAGAGAATCGAGCCTAGTGAAGTTGCTATAGTGAGTGTGATTTCAGCGTGTGCGAAATTGGGGAATTTGAATTTGGGAGAGAGGGTTTTGGAATGTACTAAAGGGGTTGGGGTATCTTTTAATGCTGTTATGATAAGTGCACTTGTTGATATGTATATGAAATGTGGTGCAACAGAGAAGGCAAGGCGGCTTTTTGATGAATGTGGTGATAAAAATTTGGGTCTTTACAATACGTTCATGTCGAATTATGTGAAGTTGGGGAAGGGGAGAGATGCTCTTGATATGTTCCGTGAGATGATTGGTGTTGGACCGAAACCTGATAGGGTTACTATGTTGTCTGTGATTGCAACTTTGGCTGAAATCGGGGATTTTTGCGTAGGGATGCAATGTCATGCTTATGTGCTAAGGAATGGGATAGACGGTAGGGGTAGCATTGAGAATTCACTGATTGATATGTATACCAAGTGTGGCAAGCAAGAATTAGCTTGCAGAGTTTTTGATCAAATGCCCAACAGGACGCTTTTTTCGTGGAATTCTCTGCTTGCAGGTTTTGCTAGAAATGGTGATCTTGAAGCGGCACAGAGAGTGTTTGATGAGATGCCTGAAAGGGATATCGTTTCTTGGAACGCGTTTATTGGTGCTTTGGTTCAAGAAAGCTTGTTTTCAACCGCGATTAAACTGTTCCATTCGATGCAGAAAGAAGGGATGGTCCCTGATGAGGTTACAATGGTGAGTGTTGTATCAGCCTGTGGGTATTTAGGATCATTGAGTCACGCAAAGTGGACGTACGATTACATTGAGAAATACGATATTGATTGTAATCTACGCCTCTGCACAGCGATTGTTCATATGTTTGCAAAGTGTGGGGACCCGAAAAGCGCGATGAAGGTGTTTAACACGATGAAGGAGAGGGACGTCTCTGCTTGGACAGCAGCAATTGGAGCAGTGGCCATGGAAGGAAACGGGGAAGGAGCGCTTGAGCTCTTTCATGAGATGCTCGGGGAAAAGATAAAACCCGATGAAGTAGTCTTCACGAAGGTACTCACAGCGTGCAGCCACGGAGGATTAGTCGAGCAAGGGATGGGTGTATTTAACAGTATGAAGGAACAGCGGATTACTCCACATATCGTGCACTATGGATGTATCGTAGATTTACTAGGCCAAGCAGGTTTACTAGACGAAGCTCTCGATTTCATAACTAGGATGCCTATAGAGCCGAATGCTGATATTTGGAGCGCGTTTTTAGGCGCTTGTAGAATGAACAAGAACAAGAAGATGGTGACTCGAGCATTCGAGATGATCACTGAATCTGGTAGGGGCAAAACCGGAATTCATGTTCTTTTATCGAATATATATGCTTCTGCTGGAAAATGGAGTGGTGTTGCTAGGGTTAGAATGGTGTGAAAGGAAGTGGCATGAAGGAAATTCCGGGTTCAGCTGCAGGCTTATAGACAAAGGCTATGTTCCCAATTTATCTAATGAAGACGAGAAAGAACTCTTGCTCAATCCACACAGTGAGAAGCTGGCCACGCCTTTGGGCTCGTTTCTTTAGGTCAAGGATGCCCGTACAAGTTGTTGAGAATCTACGGATGTGCTCGGATTGCCATTCGTCTACGAAGATGGTTTCGAAAGTGTATGATCGAGATAATAACAGGTTTCTTTTTTTCCAGCAAGGTTTGTGTAGTTGCTGTGATTATTGATGATAAGAGGTTTTTCGAAGAAGGAAATGCGTTGCAAGAATTCTTTGTAATTATCAAAATAATGTCTTGAAAAATTGTATCAGGTTTTACTGCAAATGAGTATTTAACTGCTTACATTATACTACCCTCCATCAAATTTAGATGCAAAATTGGGATTGTGCAACTAAACAACAAATATTATTCAGTGAAAACAATTAACACTTACCAACAAATACCTTTTAATAAAACAACTAATGCCATTTAAAAATGCACTTGAGCTGCCGAAAAGTAATAGTCTACTACAACTGTTTAGAAACTCAAAACTTTTTCATTTTGAGTAGCCTGGATAAATTGAAAGAATGTGGTTTCCATCTCCTCACTATTCATTAATCCAGCTTAGGATAAATGGCATCAATGAAAGCATGATAGTTGGAATCAGCTTGCCAGAGATGAAGCATATAGTGCGGAGACGTGGTGCTTCGATGAACCTCTTCGAGAAGCCAAATGGTAGCCTCAGCTTTCGCAGGATGAATGATCGTATCCAACGGAACGAACTCGTCCTCTCCTCCAAGCCTCACTCGGTCCATGCGTTTCAGTTCAATATTAGTGAGGTAGTGCAAAGGCTGGTTGTACATCTTCTTGATCGAGCTTCCCAATCCGACCCATGATGTATAGGGGATAAGAGAGCCACGGTTAGTAGGTATTCGGAGCAGCTTCATGTATTCTTGATAGCTTTTTGCTCTTCTGAACAGCCATGCTGTATTCCATACCACAACTTATGCATCAGTGAGTTGTACATTATAGGAACACAAAAGGATTTGTCGGCATACCACATTATAATAATTCATTGCAGATAATCTAATCCTAGGCTCCTAGCTATCACACAGAAAAGACGACGTAAAATGGGGTTCTACATTGTACAAGAGAAATTAGGAATGAGCACATTATATGAGTACAGCAGCAACAGAAACAAAACAAAAACGAAGCCTTTATCTCTACTATTCTAAAGGTTCTTTGCTATTTACCAGAATTGGCATATTTTGACATAAAATATAACTTCACCTTTTATTCACAAAACACCAAAGTTCAATCCTTTTACATTCACATTGCTTCATAAAATTATATATACAAATCTCATGCTATCAGTTTTTTTTGTAAACAATGCACAGAGAATAAAAAAGATATCACATTTTCAGCAATTGCTAATTTAATTACCTTCATCAGACAGAGTCTCCATTTGCTTATTGGATGGCAATTGAAATTCATGTTGCCGATAACTGGTGCTTGCTGAAATGCCATAAAAAAATTGATCAAATTCCAACAGGGATGTGGGGGATATCACAATTAGAACAAATAAAAGACTCATTACCAGGAATATAACTTAAAACAGATTTCATTGCTGTGAGAAAAATTACAATGACAAGGATAGAAGGAGATGAGAAGGCATCAGCAATTCCATATGCATAAATTCACATTTTTCTAATGGATAGTGGTCACGGAGTAAATAAAATGAAATATATTCAGATTTAGAATCCAAATTCATAAGATCTAAAAATCATGCTCATACGTTGATAGGAGAGTAGATGGGTAAGAATCAAATCGACCTAATAGAGCCAGATAGCGGTTGGATCGAGGGATTTGATAAATCAATGGAATTTATATCCGGCCTAATAGAGCCAGATAGCGCTTGGATCGAGGGATTTGATAATCAATGGAATTTATGTTCAACCGAAATTAGAGTAGATTCCAAAACCTTCACAAATTAGTTCAAAATGAAAGTAATGAAATTGAAATCCATATCAATACATTAGATTAAATACCGTGGATCATTCATCCTGAAATTGTTCAATCGAAACGCAACCTCAGGGAGTTGAGAGTGTTTACCTTGTAAATGCGGAGGTGCCTTATTTTTCATGATTACTCGACAGCAGAAGCAATGACTGTGGATGAGCAGTACAGAGCTCAATAGATGACGGCGAAAGCAACTATATGAATTTAGGGTTAGCCAATCGAGATAGGTTTTATAGGGATTTGTTTCTCAAAATGACTTGGGCAATATTGTGGATTTGGTAGGTGTTGGGAAATTAATATAAATGAATTGATTCCACACTAGCCATGTTTGGTTACGGATGGCCCCATCTGGATGGGGATGGACCATCCTCCACCTCATCCGATTTTGGATGGGTACATCCCAATCTTTATCCAAATACTCATCCACCCCTATAATACACCTACACACCTATTTTCACACAATCTCATACAATCATCAACCCCCAAATTTTCTCTCATACTTTTCTTCTACCTACAATCATTCTCTTTTATACTTTTCTTACACCTCACGAACTAAGCATCCACAATGGTCCATCCAAAAGGTGTTTAAACATTGGATGGATGAAAATTGGTGTTTAAAACCATTGTGGATGATCTTTAAATTGTAGAGAGAGTGTCATCCATCCAAATATATGGATGGAGAGAGAAAATACTTTTTGCAAAAAAGTGGGTAGAAGTGAGATGATGGTGGGACCCATAAAGGTGTATGGATGGATGAATGATTGATAACCATTGTGAGAGTGTGTTTAAACAATTGAATATTTGAAAACTAGTGATGTGGAGATGATGTGGAGGAGAGAGAGTGGATGGATGGATGAATTTTCATCCATTAATTGTAGATGCTATAACAATAATAAAATAATACATCACTTTTGATTTGACATAAAACTCCATCCAATCCTATTTCTCCAACCCTAACCAAACACATATTCCCTTCGTCCTCTAATAAGCTACCCATTTTGCCAACATTGGAGTCCCAACATAAGTTATTTATTTTCATATTTGGCAAAGTGTGTCCCCACTTTTTTTAACAACTATCCATATTCTTCAATTTTATTACACCAATTGCCACTAATTAAAATTAAAACACACTCACCTTTTCTCTCTCTTGCTACCTTTTTTCTTTCCTATCACATCTCAACACCCCCCTACACATTTATTACTATATTCCTTAAACCTTGTGCAAAAAGTAAATGGGTAACTTAATAGAGAACAGAGGTAAGACTTACTATTCACTGGATTACATCAATCCACCTATTTCCATCTCCATCCCCATCCCCATCCCATCCACCACTATTCCTAACCAAACATGGCTACAAGTTTGGACTTTTAGAAGAGATTGAATTCTATCATGGTATCAGAGTCTTTGGCTCACGCCCACGCCTTGGGTTCAAATCCCGTTGAAAGCAACTCCTCCAATATTAAATTGTCACTAGATGGTCTCCTCCCTAGAGGATAGAGTTGAGATTCAGTCCACGAGTGAGAGAAAGTGTTAGCGAATTAATATAAATGAATTAATTCCACACATCTCTACACGTTCGACTATTAGATAAGATGAAATTCTTTCAATAGGTGTAATTATACTTTATGAAGCCAGCATGACACTATCGCAAATACAATTATAAACATCCAGCTGGCAGAACAGAGGGAGATGTGGGGTTCCTCGATGCCGAGGCCCAAGAACGAGGTAGCCATTTTCAAAAGCAGGTATAGCCAATCAAGCTATCTAACAACAGGAAAGAAGAATACACTTAGACACAATTGCTGGTTTCCTTAGTCGAATCTAATTGCCATTGTGGAGGTTCACCTATTTCTCAATAGTGTTCGCCTATTTCTCAATATTGCTACTATATTTGGATATTTAGAATTAATATTGGAGATCAGGGGATACGATAATTTAATTATCAGACAGATTTTGAACATTAGAGTAAACCTGCACCGTGTTATCAATGCAATGCTTGCCTCAAAGTTTAGCGTTACTTGTGGTTGATGACATGGCACCATCTTGTTATCAAGGCTTCCTCTACACCCAAGATAAATGGAACGAACTAAACAAATTCTAAGCAACCAGCAAGTTATGAGCTTATCTCCCTACAGCGAAGCACATCAAGATAAGATTAAATTACATCAAATAGTACATGATGAATATCAAGAAAGGAAATTGTATGCATACTACAATTTTTCCCGAATGGGAGCCCATAGGTAACTAATGCTCCATGCTGCAGATGTGCGAAAGCAAACAACCAAAAAACAACACGAGTCACATAAATATGTAAACAAAAGGAACCTAACACCCAGAGCTTCAGATACAGTAATATGGTCCAGAGCAACTTATATCATTGCCCCATCAGCCTAATTCACGTTATTGTTTATATCAAAAGAAGCAGCAACCAAATTTTCCTTTTTCTCCTTTGCCTATCCACCAAAATATTTATGACACTCTTCTTGTTTGAAAATTTTCAGCAATTACAGTATTACTTGCTTATGATGTTCAAGAAAAATTAAGTAGATTATGACCCCTATTTTAAGTTTCCAATTACTTAGCATGTAACCGAAAATCAATATCTTTTATCAAGGAAGCTTAACTTTCTCTTGAAAACCATTATTGCTATCATTTGTTTTCAACCTGTCTTGGCATCTTAAGTACTGATTTCATTTGGCAGTTTCTTTATGAATTACAAATTTATTCTATGAAATCAAATAACCTAGTCAACAATACATACATAAGGAGTAATAAGTTATCTAATAACTAAATATTTTTAAAACCGAAATATTTTTAGTTCAAAACACTTCATAATTGCGCAATTCATCATGAGGAAACCTACTCAATTTAACTCGTCCAAACATTTGTTGATAAATAACTCCTCTTTACCTAGAATTCATAGAATTGCTTTGCATGTGTGACTGAACCACGGATCACAATTACGTTATTTAAGTGTTCGATTCTTGCTCTCTGAAATTACTAGACTCTATGTCCAAGCAGTCACAAATTAAGAAGTACCTGGAGAGCAGCGCGATCATAGGTGGCGCCGGAGAAACGATGGCGGCCGTCGTAATCGAATGGTGGAGCGCGCGGCGGAGATCTGAATCGAGTGAATTCGGAGTACGAAGGGGTGTTTTTTCTTTTTACAAGTTTCCAAACCCATTGTCAAAATTCTCCGCTAGTTTCTTACTTTTTTTGTCACTATATTTTTCACATTTTACTCTCTGATTTTTTCACTCGGCAAAAATAAATTTTTAACACACTTACTGCGAATATTCGAATAAATTTATATATTAAATTAATAAATTATTAATATGTACATATATAAATAAATAAATATAAAATATATGAAACTCGTCTTGGTCTAATTTGGGATTTATTAAAAGATAAAAACTTGTATGAACCCGAGTTCACCGTGAACTCGATTTTATTAGTATCACTGTTATGTATAAAAACTATCACTGTTATACCAAAAAATTATCACTGTTATGTAAAACAACTATCACTATTTAAAAAATATTTTATATTATCAAACAGTGAGTTTTTTACATAACAGTGAGAGTTTTTACATGTAACAGTAATAGAGTTAATATATAGACCTGATTCACAAGAATGTTACTCTTATTAAAATTAGAATTTCCAAATCCAACCACAATCACTCTTGAAAAACCTACTTGTTTATATAAAATAAAATTGTTTGATTTGACATTAAGAAAATCAATAATAATAATAATATATGAAAAAAACTCGTATTAGACAATCTCATCTATAAGACGGAGTACAACTTAACATAATTAACATTCATTTCTCTCAAAGTGCTAAAACATCAATGATCAAATTACACTCCATCTCATACAAGAGTGTCTCATAATATAATAACATCACACTATCCACTCTTAAAAACTTGATTTGACATTAAAATCTGAGAAATGTTCAACTACGAAAATTACATTTACATCCTCATTTCAAAACAGTGCTCACGGACAGAGTTTGTATACATGAAAATAAGAACACGGATAGAACACTCATAAACATACAAAAAACAGAAACAGAAAGTTCAATTATGTAGTTATAAGTAATAAGCTAAAACAACAGTTTAGAAACTCTAACTTCTTCATCAAGAGTAGCCTGGATGGATTTTACGAACACGGCTTCCATCTCCACACTACTCATTGTTCTAGCTTAGGAAAAATGGGATCAATGAAAGCATGATAGTTCGGATCCGCCAGCCAGAGATGATGCAAATAGTGGGGAGATGAGGTGCGTCGATGAACCTCTTCCATAAGCCAAATGGTAGACTCGGCTTTCACAGGATGAATTATGCTATCCAACGGGACGTTCTCGTCCTCTGCTCCAAGCCTCCCACGGTCCATGCGTTTCAGTTCAATATTGGTGAGGTAGTGCAAGGGCTGGTTGTACAACTTCTTGATCGAGTTCCCCAATCCGACCCATGATGTATAGGGGATAACAGAGCCACGGTTAGTAGGTACTCGGAGCAGCTTCATGAATTCATGATAGCTTTTTGCTCTCCTGAATAGCCATGCTGTTTTTCATGGCATAAGTTATGCATCAGTGAGTTGTAAATTATAGGAGCTCAAAAGGATTTAGTTCTAGCATCAAGGGTGTATCTAACTTCATTTGTCAGTATACCACATTATAATAGAGATGAATGAGAGGCAGATTAAACCACAATCTGCTCTAAGATATCAATGCTGAACGAATTATTGCACATCAAATTCATCAATCTTGTTGCACACCAGATATAAAATAGAATCGAGATATATTGTTATTATATGTACAGCAAAAAGGATGACACTCAGCTAAATGTCTATTACCAACATAATATTAAACTAGGAGCTCATGCTTCCGATACTAGCTGAAAATATCATGCTCAGTTTTTCTGTAAATAACGCATAGAGAATCGAAATCATATCACATTTTTAGCAATGGCTACTTTAGTTACCTTCATTAGATAAAACAATTTGTGGTTCATCACTTGGCTGATCCACCATTGAAACATCATTGTCAGATGAAGAAGGATCGTCAGATGAAATCTCTACGTGCTCCTTAGATGCCATGGACCTCTGCTTGGATGTAAATTACTTCCTCCCAATAACTGGTGTTCACTGAAAAATGTCACTAAAAATTGATCAAATTCCAACAGACTGAATAAAAGACTCATTTACCAGAAATATGTTACTTAAACATATTACATTGCTGCGAGAAAAAATACAATTTCAGGGATGCAAAGAGATGAGAGAACATAAGCAATTACACAAGCATAATTTCACAATTTGTTAATGGACAGTGGCTCATGGGACATATATGCTCATATGCTGATAATTGCAGTTGGACTTCAGTATCGGCTTGAGAGATGGGAGAGTAGGTGGGTAAGAATCGAAATGACCTAACAGAGTTCGGCAGCGATTATATTGAGGGGTTTGAAAAATCAATGGAATTTAAATCCACCCAAATTAGAGTGGATTCCAAACCCTTCACAAATTAGTTCAAAATGAAAGTAAAGGATTTGAAACTATATGAATTAAGGGTTAGCCCGTTCAAGATTTGGTTTCTAGGGATTTGCTTTCTCAAAATGACTTGGTCAATATTGCGGATTTGGTAGGTGTTATTTCACTTTTTGAAGACAACATGAGACTATCGCAAATGCAATAAAAATCTTCCACCTGGCTGGACACGTGGAAATGTGTGGTCCCCACATGCCGAGGCCCGAGGGCGAGGTGGACATTATCAAGAATACACCAGGCTGCACATAGGAATACCCTTACACACCATTGCCTTTTCGATAATCGAATCTAATTGCCATTGTGGAGGTTTGCCACAATAGTGTTCCGAGACTTGGGAGTATACCATACAGCTACTATATTTGGATATTCAGAAGTCAATATTGGAGATCAAAAAGCAACACGAGTAATCAGAGAACAATTGGTTCAACCGGATATAAATATGGAAACAAAAGGAATATAACATACGGAGCTTCCGATACAGTAATATAGTCCAGAGCAACTTATATCATTGCCTCATTAGCCTAGTTTAAGAGATTGTTCAAAAGAAGCAGCAACACAATTTCCCCTTTTACTTTGTCTAGCCACCAAACTATTTGTGACAACACTTTTTGTTTGAAAATTTTCAATGTTAGCTACTACTTCTGATGTTCAAGGAAAATGAACTAGAGTATGACCATTGGCCCCTATCTTAAATTTTACAATTACTAAGCGTGTAAAAGAAAACCAATATCGCACCACTCACAATAAACATGACCATCTATTATAATGGAAACCTAAGATAAATCACCCAAATTTGCAACTAGAAGAAACTGTCGTGATCACATAGGAATCAACCAAACAAATTAAATCTTATGATTCATTCAATTCTTGTATACCTAAACCGAGTTTCAAATACTTCTTAGAGTTCCTTCACAAATACACATACGCGTTATCTTCAAACTCAAGATCCCTAAGATCGAATCATTTTTAGTTCAAAGCACTTCACGATTGCTTAATTCATCATGAGCAAACCTACTCAATTTGACTCGTCCAAGCATTTGTTAATAAATAACTCATTTTCACCTAGTATTCATAGAATTGATTTGCATGTGCGATTGATCCACGTACAACATACGTTTTAAGTGTTCGATTCTTGCTCTAAAAAATTACTAGACTCTGTGTCGAAGAAGTCGCACATTAAAAAGTACCTGGAGAGCAGCGCAACGGCGGGTGGCGCCGGAGAAACGACGGTGGCGGCTGCCGTAATCGATTGGCGGAGGCGCAGGCAGGAATCGTTTTTGCTAATTTGCTAAACCCTCGATCAAAATTCAGCCTTGGTGAAATTATATTTAGGAGTACGTTTTTTGTCGTTATTTCATTTTCATATTTTACTCTCTGGATTTTTTTAACAAGCAACTACTCAGTAAAATTTTCTTTTTAACACGCATTTACTCAGTAAATTTTTCTTTTTAACACACACGTTTCGTAACAATTGTGAGAGAGGTTGCAAAACAAATGAACTTTATTAGTTATTACTCGACTCGATATTCGAAGATTAATATCTGAATTCGAAAGTTATAATAAAAAATAAAGCAACAACTCTTTTGTAAAATTCGAATATTCAAATATTATATATATTAATATTATTTTAATAAATTATTTTTATATGTTTACAAATAAATAGAAATATATGAAAGTATGTTTATTTTTATTTACGGGCGCATAGAGATGACGATTCTGTTTTTGAAAATTTGTATTTATGCGTATAAGTACGGATTTTAATCATATGAACACCTCTCTTAGAAAGAAAAATAAAAACTTGTATATATACTCGGTTTATGCTATGAACTTTATTTTTAATTTATGGGCATTTGAACATATTCAAATACGATACGGGTCAAGTATTAGAGTTGAAAAAATATATTGAAATTTATGAAATGAATCAAATAATCTAAATTCATAGTATAGTCACTAATTCATCGATACAACTTTGAAATAAAAGGAGATAACATAAAAGGACTAATGTATTATCCCATTCTGATTTTGGGCCCAATGGGCCATTCTAAACGATGAATCGGTATATCGATCTCAAATAGGCCCATTCAGTATATTTTCTTTAGAAAATAGGCCCATTCAGTTTATAAACGACATAATTTTTACATTTAATGTACTTTCTCAATATATGTGTGTGATTTTGAGCTGGCAATACATATTTTTCATATTATTTGATATTGTAAATTATCCAATTAATATAGGTGGAGTAAAGACAAGGTTAATGAATATGCAACTCCAATTCTTTCGGTGATTATTTAAAAATTCAAGAATATTAAGGGTATGTTTGTTTGGGAATTTAGGTGTGCGAGAGAAGTCATGACTTCGAAATTCTATGAATTTGAAAGTTTTGGTGAATAGTAAAAAATATGTGTTTGTTTTGAAATTTTGATAGGGTTGGATTTTACTTTATGTCAAATCAATATTTAATAATGATTGATATAATATTATTATATTGTGTTGAGAGTGGGAAAAATAATGATGTGATTGTATTGAATTTTGTGAAAAATATGGGTGTAAGTGTACTTTATAGGAGAAAATTTTGAAGTCTAATTTTAAATTTCAAACTATAATGAAACGTGATTTTCAAAGTCCTAAATCCATCTGGGTGAGTCCCGAAACAAAAATACCCAAATGAATCTGCCGCAGCCTTATTTGTTTTATATTGAAATTTTCTTCACTTTTGGTCTTTAGTGATAGGTTTAAAGGAATAATCTGGTTTGTTATCTTGAACGAATTGAGATGAGTCTAAGTGTTATATAATATGCATTCAAGTGTATTTATAGTGTATTTTAAAATTATGCAACTTGATTATATTAAAAGATACAACTTATATATATTGAACCGTGCAATTATTAATATGAAAAATAATTACACGATTCAGTCTAAACAAATTGCATCTTTCAATATAACAAGTTGGATAATTTTTAATGCGTGCAGAGGCGGATTCAAGGGGTGGGTTGACCGGACTCAAGCCCACCCAAACTCTTCTTCAAATTTTTTATATTATATGTATTATATGTAATTAATTTGGATTGTTATGTTTTTAACCCAGTCTATCTAAATTCAATTTATTTCTGACTCAATTAAATTATTTTTTAAAATAGAAAATATCCAAAATCAACACACTAATTTAACACAAATCTCAATCTCAATCTTTTTATGTATTAATTATGTATAGTTCACATATTTAATTAATTAACTTAAAACATAAAATACTATTTAATCTAAACTCGCTCATAGATTAATTTTTACGTTGTGTTGTGTAAACAAATTGCATATTTCAATTTAACAAGTTGCATGATTTTAAAATACACTTATGGAGTACACTGTGCATCTGGTGCATCCAAGATTTAGCCTTATTAAAATTATATTTTCTAGTCCACCCTCCATCAATTTCTGGATCCGCACTTGAATGCGTGTACAGTGCACCTGAATGCATATGATATCCTCACTTTAAATAATGGAGAAGGGTCGAAATCTCTAAATTACTTTAAATGGATTTAAAAATTTGTGACAATTCAATTCAATGTTTTCATAATCGAACCGGTGATCGAACCCACGCATTACCGGTCGTGGTTCAATCGATCGGCCGGACAACCGGAGGTTCAACCGTTAAAATGATTTATTTCTAATTTTTGTCAATATTTCTTATGTTTAGTTAAAAAAATAAAATAAGTATACACCTACAAAAATTTAAATATATATATTATAAATTTTCATATTTAAGAAAACACAATAAAAGTCATAGTCATAATAAAAAAATAACACAATAATATAAGAGAAAGTAATATAAAAGGGGGAAGGTGGACCTTATATTTTGTCCCACATCGAAAGTATTAAAGAAAAATGTGAGAGGAAATAATATAAAAGGGTGGACCTTGATTCATATATTTGTCCCATCTCTCATACATTTATCCCACATTGAAAGTGTTGGAGAAAAATGTGAGAGAAAGTATTATAAATATTTGCCCCCCTCATACATTGATCCCACATCAAAAGTGTTGGAGAAAAATGTTGGAGGAAGTATTATAAAATTTGTCTCATTTCATACATTTATCTCACATTGAAAGTGTTTGAGAAAAATTTGAGAGGAAATATTATAAAAATTTTCACACTTCATACATTTATCCCACATCGAAAGTGTTGGAGAAAAATGTGAGAGGAAGTATTATAAAAATTTTCCCACCTCATACATTTATCCCACATCGAAAGTGTTGGAGAAAAATGTGAGAGAAAATATTATAAAATTTGTCACACCTCATACATTTATTCCATATCGAAAAGTGTTGGAAAAAAATGTTAGAGGAAGTATTATAAAAATTTTCTCACCTCACACATTTATCTAACATAAAAAATGTTGAAGAAAAATGTGAAAGGAAGTATTATTAAATTTGTCCCACCTCATACATTTATCCCACATAGAAAAGTGTTGGAGAAAAATGTGAGAGAAAGTATTATAAAAGGGATGAAGGTGGACCTTGATACATATAGTTAAAAGTTTTTTTTTAATTAAAGTTAGAACCGGTTTGACCGGTTTTGGTCCGATTTTGACCGGTTCTTCCGGTTTTGACCAGTCCAACCGCAAAAGTGATTTTTAGGGGGTCTCCGGACCTGTTTCGGGACCGGTTCCCTGTTGAACCGGCTGGTCAGGTCCGGTTATAAAATCATTGATTCAATATAGATAAAGATTTTTTTTAAAGTTAAAATAATCAAAAATAATCAATTAATAGTTATTTTTTATCATCTTTGGCGCAAATATCGCTTTTTTTCGTTGATATCGTAACCGCAACCACCACAAGAGGGGGACTATCCAAAACCGATAAAGACAATAATGCAATCAAAATAATGTTTATAAGCTTTCAACATTACTAGCAGAATTTTTGTTTGAGAAATTTATGTGAGTATTAACATTGTTGAATTAATACCGATGGACATGTTATATCTGATTTGAATTTGACAGGGCAATAGGGATGGAGTTGAATGCATGTGGAAATGAGAACCACAAATATAAATACAATCCATTTGCATTAATTTCAAAATTTAATGCACCAAACTGCAAACAAGAACCACAAATATGAATATATATAATATTGAATAGGAGTAACAATTAACAAGTGAAACAGAAAGAAATTATTGTGTTTCTTTTTTGTTCCATGTTTCTCATTTATATTATCTTGATTAAAAAGTGGGAAACCGTATCTTTGTTTAATTAAAACAGTACTCCCTCCCTCCAATTTTTTTTCAGTGTGAAGTGACACATTTTTTTAAAAAAATTGAATAGTAAGTAAATTTTTTAAGGTAATTTTATAATTTTTTATACATAAAGTAAAAAATAAATTGAACTGTCTGTATGTGTGGACCAAAAATTATAATATTTTGTATAAAATTATAAATATTATGAGTGTAAAGTTTAACGAAGGTGTTTCTTTTTATTAGGTGTGAAAATAATTATCATGGGGTGTTTAGGGAGTATAATTTTAATAGATGACACCCTTTTAAGATTCTACTATTGCGTGTCATCATATAAAAACTCAGTTCCTACAATTCTAAAATATTTTTTTTAAATACAACATTACCAGTATCATTATTTTTGTTTTGATAAATGAATTAGTGTTACTAAGTAATTATCCATACCATCAAACCTCAATATTTGAACGTTAAAGGGACCGAACGATAAAATGTTGCCAAAGAAAATTAAAATGCCGCTATTCAATTGGGTCGTAAAGCAGAAAATCCTAAAAAAGCATAAGATGATTTTTGATCTTATTTGACTGTCTTCTGAATCTTTGATTTTCTACCTTTGATTCCTCAATGATATGGACACCATAAATTAAATTAATAAAAAATTTATAATTTTATGTATACACGTTACAACTACGAATCTTTTTCAGTAAAATTTATTCATAATATGAAATTTATATCATTATATTTACAAATTAATATCACTACACTTATTAATTGATATTATTACACTTATAAATTAAGATTATATAATCATCAAATGTTCTAGGTATTAGTTTATAAATGTAACGGTATGAATTTTATACTATTAATAAGTTTCACATGAGAGTTTGTGAGTGAAAATAGGGTTGTAAAATAGTTGATTTGAATAATTGTGATGTTAGTATATGACCACCATTTGTAATTTATTATTAATAATTATCGATACTATCCTCATTAAGAAATTGTACCAAATGTTATATAAATCAATTAGTCAAGAACTTTGAGGTGACAAGAACCCATCTTAAAAATTGGAGTGGGAAGGAAAAAATGGAACCAATGAAATATTTGCAACTTTAAAGCTTTATGTGAGATGTCATTTCAATTAATCTAAGATCAAAATGTACATAATTTCTATTTTGAATTGAAAATATTCCTGTCTTAAGGGGAAGGAGATATTTGTTACGTCGTATATTTATAGTAAGATTCTTTCTTTGATTTTAGACAACGAATATTTCTATATATTAAGATTCTTTATTCTTTATTTTCATTATAGGATGAGACTCAATTAGCATCTAACCTTACATGTCACGTATTTAATCCCACAATATAAAGGATGGAAAATTCCTTCTCCCATGTGAATCAAGGTACAATGTCCACTCATAACGCATTTTAAAATCGTGTAATTTGTTATATTAAAAAATTCAACTTGTTTACACTGAATCGTGCAACTATTAATAAAAAAAATAATTGCATATGTTTCAGTATAAATAAACTGCATCTTTCAATATAATAAGGGCGTGTTTTGAAACACTTAAAACAAATTCCAGAAACACTTATTTTCAAAGCTCCCTCTCACAGCTTTTGAAAATAAGTGCTTCTGAAAGCTGTTTTAAGTGTTTCAAAACACGTCCTAAGTTATACAGTTCTAAAATGCACTATAAGTGTACGGTGTACCTGGATGCCTACAAGACTTAGCCATTTTTTTTCAATGGTATTTTAATGAGATAACTTCGGTAGATCTTCTAATACTGTTAAAAGTTTGATTGAGATTTATTTTGTTAAAACTTGAAAATTATTTTAAACGTGTTTTTTTATTGGGTAAACTATAAGTCACGATGATAAACAATAGTAAAACTATATGATTAATAATATTACAAAAATCACGTTTCACCTTCGATAAAAAAAGAAAAAGAAATGAACTAGTTAATCATGTTATTATTGAGTGTAAACCCAAATTAATTAGATGCATATCTTTTCATGGAAATCTGCATCATTAGTTTGTCAAAGATTAAGTAGGACCACATATTCATTCCTGCATGCCCTTTAGATATTCACTTCCCAATTATGGCCCATTTCCCTCTTAATTTACAGACAATCCCCTACTTTATATTATATCTTTCACTTTTTCTATTTTCAAATGATTCCCAACTAGAGATGTTAATCCGGGCCGGGCTAAATGGGTCAACCCGTTTAACCCTAGCCTGTTATATGCAGAGTTAGGGCCGAACAATTGTAGACTTGTTTAAAATCGGGACTTTTTGGCTTGGACCGATTAACTCATGCGCTAAACGTCTTTAGCCATTTATTAATTAATCAAAGTCACCCTAATTAATTATATATATATATATATATATATATTAACTTAAATATATAGAAATAGATTAGGGCAACCTAATATTTCTTTTTCTTTTTTTTTTTTTTTTCTTTTTTTAGACACACTTATTGATTTAATTTCTTAATTTTATGGTATTTGTTCATATATATGAAATAGGTTGTGTTAATTAAACTTGTAATTTGATGGTATTGATGATATTTGTACGCTACTTGTAATTTGATGGTATTAATGTAATTTAATATAGAAAATCATTTTTTTATTTTTTTAAAGCCCATTAGTGGCCCGTTTAGCCCGTGACCCATTAGGGTTAGGTTTATGTCTCAACTATTAATGACCCGTTAAAAGTGAACCGGTTAAGGCCCTGAACCGATTAGCCCGTCGGCCCAATAGGACTGGCCCTAATGAGTAATAAAAAAAATACATTAGTCTTGCAAGAGTTCCAAATTAACTAAGGAAGTGAGATTATAGATGTGTCTTATAAGCTCATGCTAATTAAACTCCCTAATTACTTAATATTTCTTTAGATATATGTGTCTCATAAGGCCATAATTTGCTAATAGATGTGTCTTATAAGCCCATGCTAATTAAACTCCCTAATTACTTAAAGTTTCTTTAGACATATGTGTCTCATAAGGCCATAATTTGCTAATATTGAAGTTTGGATTAAAAAAAGTATGACAAAGTATAAAGTGAAAAATTAAATTTTATGATATAAGAATAAGAGTATAAGAGATTCGTGAAATTGATTAAGAAGTATGACGTATAATATTATTAAAGGATATTAGTTGTGATAAGTAAATTATATTAATACAAAAAGAGTATTACTTGTGATACTACATGGTATGATTTATATACAATAGGGGTATCAGTAGTAATAAATGAAAAATATGACTTGCATTACGAAATGATATTAGTCGTGATAATTGAAGGGTCAAGTCTGTAAATATATATGAAATTAGTTTCACGGTGAACAAATTTCACAGAAGACCTACTCAAAAGTATAGTGAGAAGAGTTTATCCAAAAGATTATTTAAAATATTTATTATAGATATATATTTAATTAGAAACAAAAGAAAATAATATAAATAAACCAATTTAAAAAACATATATAACTAAGGGTATGTTTAGGGCGAGGAAAGAGTTCATAAAGGCTCAACTACCAGTCTACCATTCATCTCAGAATCATCTCTCATTCCAATAATATACTTTGTTAAGTTATTATAATTTCAAATAATTTTTTAGCCATATAAAATAATTTAATTACCAACACATCACCAGGTATAAAAAATTATGTTTTATAATTAAAAAAAAATGGTGCAAGACATTTAAAGGTGGTACAACCCAATCAAATACAATTTACGTGCTTAGATTAAATTTAGCCCGGAAAAGTGGAATGTATTAGTGATCGCAAAGATTGGCCTGACCCCATACAAAATTTCGAACATTTTCCTCATAAAGACTAAAAATTAAGGGAGCAATCACAAAAACTCATGTGAAATAGTCTCATGAGGTACAACTTAGCGCTAATCATATTCACTTATTTTTTAAAGTGTTAAAATTTCAATGCCCAATTTATATCCCGTCTCACATTGATATACTGATACTGTCTCATACAAGTGTGCCTCAAAATAATTATATCTATCACATCACATTCGACCGACTATTAAATAGACTAAACCAAATTTGTGAAATTTAGATGGGGTTCGACGTAGTTATGTAATCAATCATATGTTTTCTTTTAGAGGAAAAGTAAAACAATTGAAACAATTTAATTTAATTTAATTTGTTAGATGATAATGTATAGCGTGAACAAGTTTTACCCAATGGTCCATGCAATTAGGTAAAATATATGGTTTATATTGTTTAAAGGTATTAGTCATGAAAGATAATAATTTATTACTATATATAAAAATGGTATTACTCGATACTGAAGACTATGATCGACTTATATTAAGTATCGATCCTTCTTGTATTATTTTGTATGTACATATGTTGATCCTTCATGTATACTAACTTGTTTTATTATATTGTACCTCAAAAAATTCTAGACCCACTACTAAATATTACGCTTGCGAAATATAAGTTGAAAGACTATTTGTCGAATCAATTAAAATTTGCCACTTATAATCATGGGGCACAAGGGCTTTAAATTTGATAACCAAGTCACACACCAATGAAAAAGAAATTTGAAAATGAGGACATGCAAATATATATATGGCTTTATACAATACTCTAATCATCACAAATTTTTGGGACCCAAAATGAGGTCTAAATTACGAGTAGATGCTTCACTTATTATAGCTAGTGGATGGTTAATGTTCAATACTAACATTAATTTAAGAAAAAATGTCAATTCAGGACTTGAAAGATGACAAAACTATCAATTTAAGGTCTTAAATTTTTTTTCCTATTAATTCAAGGTCTGGAAGATAGAAAACTATCAATTCAGGACTTGAAAGATAAAAACTATCAATTTGAGGCTCACACATTTTAAGGTCATGTTTGACACTTATATTTCATGTTCTTATTTTTTTTATTTTTAGGGTTTACGGTTCACGGGGGTTTAGGGTTCGTGGTTAAAGGTTTAGGGTTCATCATTTAGAGTTTAGGGTTTAGTGTTCAGGGTTTATGATTTAGTGTCAAACATGGCCTTAAAATTTATAAGTCTCGAATAGATAGTTTCTATCTTTCAGGCCCTGAATTGGTAGTTTTTATCTTACATGTCTTGAATTGATAAGAAATATCTTTCAGGCCTTAAATTGATAACTTTACCATCTTTCAGGCCTGAATTGATAAAACTCCTTAATTTAATTATTCCATATTTTTGGTTCTTGGCTAATGTTTGTATGATCATTTATATGGGTCCAAAATTAAGTACCAGCGCCGTCAACTTAATATTCTACTAATTTCTACATAACCACAATTAGTCCTTTTAATCAATTTGACTTCTTCATGGCCTAAAACAATCATGGTTTTGATTGATGGCAACCCGAAAGACATCGACAACTGTATTCTTTCACTTGTATATTTTTTTCTAATTGATTGGGTTTTTTTTTTTTAATAAATGATAAATATTCTTTATTTGAAGGTAAACATTAAATAAACGTTATCATAATTTATTGATTTGGAATATCACATTACACAAGCCATGAATGGCAGACTCTCGATCGAAAAATTGTAGGTATATACTTATAAAATTTGAGATGGTAATCTCTAATCTTCGAACTTACATATTTCACAAAACACAAAATAAATCAAATTTATACATAAACTCCATCACTATGTGCAAAAACTATTAATGTTATGCACAAAAATTAACTATTAATGTAAAATATTTTTTTAAACAGTAGTAATTTTTATGCACAACAATAGTAATTTATATACATAACAATAATAAATTTTATGCATAACAATAATACTAAAAATTTGAGTTCACCGTGATTTCGAGTTCACATAAATTTTATCACTAAAACCGATCTCCTTTTATTGCATGTTATTGGCGATTTTCAAGACTAGTCAACCTATGTTATTATAATTTAAGAATTAATGATACTATATATGAGCCTTTTCATCTAATTAATTTCTTTTAATTATTTTTGGTGGGCTTTTGATGCATTTTGTAGTTGAGCATGATTTTAAAGTATATTGAGCCGCGGGTAGCCGGATATTGTTGCATGTTCTCCGAGGAGCGGCGGGGGAACGACGGAATGGCCGCCTGCATGGCACAAAGCCACAAACCAAGTTCGACTTTTCCCATTTAATAATAAATCGCGGGCAATAGTGTAATAATAATATTTGAGGATTGGTTTGGTTTGGTTAATTTGAAAAATGAGAAATGAAAAAATATTTGAGGATATCGCACCGAATGTGAAGAAATTATCGAAAGAGTTTAAAGGAAGAACATGGTCGTTGATAATAGCAAAAAAATCGAAAGCAAAAGATCTACTTCTCATGAGTTGGCCTCAT
The DNA here is from genome assembly GCA_037126765.1 of Stenogyne calaminthoides. Classification (NCBI taxonomy): domain Eukaryota; kingdom Viridiplantae; phylum Streptophyta; class Magnoliopsida; order Lamiales; family Lamiaceae; genus Stenogyne; species Stenogyne calaminthoides. The sequence goes on along the minus strand of JBBCBC010000025.1, from coordinate 32,905,726 downwards.
AATCCCATCATAGAAAATAGGCCTAGTACATGAAGGAATGCATAACTAGGGGTGGAAGAAATATCGAAAATATCGGTATATCGCACTTATCATACTGAAAAATATCGATTTTATCGAAATTTTCAGTGTACCGAAATTTTCGGTACGGTATTGATATGAAAATATAGAAAATTTCGGTATTCGGTATATACCGAAATATTTCAGTATACCAAAATATTCCCGGTATACCGAAAATATCGTATTGAATTCATACCGAAAATACCGTATTGATACGACATATGTCGAAAATTCGGTACGATACGGTGTACCGAAATATCGATACGGTATCGATATGTAATATTGATATACAAAAAATTTCGATACGACATCAGTATGCATTTTTCGGTATCGAAAATTTCGGTACGATATACAATATGACGAGATATTTTCAGTATACCGTACCGATCCACCCTATGCATAACTGCTTCCTTTTTGCTATGGAGTTCCCTATTGCTTTTTCTTTCTTGTCATCTATTCATATTTTGTAAAGACCCCATTTTTTAATTAATATATTTTTTTGGTTGATAAAAAAAATAGTGTAATAATTAAAAAAAAAAACAGTGTAATATATTTTCCTTCAGTATCGCAAGTAATGCCCTTTCTGTAATAATAAGTCATATATTTTAGATATCACAACTAATACCCTTTAATAATATAAGTCATACTATTTAATCAGTTTCACGGGTTTTTTCTGTAAAATTTATTTACCCTAGTACTTTATCATAAATAAATCAGATACCCTATATTGATGATCTTAAATATTCACTGTAAGAAATTGATATTATGGGAGAAATTGATGTTGATTTGTGTTGATTTGTATCTCATTTTCGTCTCATATGAGTTTTTGTTTTATTTATTTTAAAGTCACCGAACTCACCATACTCAAAATTGGAAAGTGTGTCAAAAAAAATAAAAATTGGAAAGTGAGAAAAACAAAATACTAAAATTAAATAATTCCACCAAAATCTTTCACCAATTTTTTGATCGTTAGGTGGGGATGGTAAGAATAAAGATAGTAAGTTATGCATTAAAAAAAGAAAGGACCACGTTTCCCTTAATTGAGACACCTGCCCCTCTCTATATGGCACATCCCCGTTTTTAGCCTCAACTTCTTCAACAACATTCCCTACATTCTTCTTTAATCTCATTTTTAAACATTTTTTTTTTATTATTATTATTTTTTAGGGTGCAGATTCAGTCAAATCGTACGACCCACACGTTCATACGGTTAAAATACAAATTCACCAGTGATTTTATTCGGTGAAAACCCTATTTACTTCCATTTGGATTAATTTATGACATTTGAATTAATTTATTCAGTAAAATACAACTTATGACCTTGTGTATGGGATTAATTTATTTTAAAGTAAAATTCCCATCAACTATTTTAAGAACGAGCACTCAAATAATCTTTTATTTTATAGTTTGTACAATATCTAACATCGTTCTTGCCAGCTATGCAACAAGTTCACATGCTAATAACACAGCCCAAATAATTTATTGTAACATGGTAATTATATGATCACATATACACATTGGACAAATTATGACTATGCTAAAGATTCTTCAAAGCATACTAATAGATAAACAAAAACACAAACCTCCGTAACAAGAAGAAGAAGCCTTAATGCACAATAATTGACAATTCCTTAACCCCTATTTCTAAATTTAAAGTAACACTTACGTGCACCGTGCAATTGGTGCAAAACTAATACTGTATATTTTAGTGAAAATCATTAATATTGTTTATTGAAAGAAAAACAAAATTCACATGATAATAAATACTCACCTGTCTTGCAAGAATTTGCATACTTTCTTTATTTTATTTTTTTTATCGGGCAAATGGTGACTCGAACTCATGTCCTCACGGCATAGATAGTGGTGTTCTAACCGCTTGAGCTATTCCACTTTGTCATGCACACTTTCTTTATTAGTACGCTCCAAAAGAATTTACACGCACTAAAAATATAAAGTCCTTCATAAATTCCTACTCATTATTCCACAATTTTACATCAATGTCATTACTTTTGCGCCCACATATACACACAACTCAATTAATTACTTATTTTGGGGGTGTTTTGAAACACTTAAAACAGCTTCTAGAAGCACTTATTTTCAAAGCTCCATGTCACAACTTTTGAAAATAAGTGTTTTTGAAAATTGTTTCAAGTGTTTCAAAATATACCCTTTATATGTAAATGTTTATTAAAATGTCCCTGGGATCTCTACTCATTATTTCACTTTCTTATTTTATATGATCCACAAATTTATATGGAACGTATGGAGTAATACTATTTGGTAAAAATAAAGAAAAACGTTCATTGATAATAACTAATTTCCCCATTTCATAAGAATTTGCATATTTTTTTATTAGTACACCCCAAAAAAAATTACACACGCTAAAAATATAAAGTTATATATAAATTACGCCCTCCCAATATTCTCAATCCAAATGTCATTACTTTTGGGTCCATTTATACACACAACTCAATTAATTTATTTATGTTATACATAAATATTTATAAAATAATTCCCCAAAATCCTACTCATTACTTTATACACCCTCACAATGTCTACAATCCAAATGTCATTATTTTTTGGCCCCCACATACATACAACTCAGGGTCCGCTTGATATGACTAGAGAATGATAATGGTAATGAGTATTATTGACGGGTCAGTGATTAAGGGTTATTGATTGTATTATTATTGTTTGGTTAGAATATAAACAATGAGTATCATGTGATGTGGATTAAGTGAGTGGAGATAATCAATTGTTTACTTCTATTCTCATTACTTGTGTATCAAAATTACCGAACAACATTAATAGAAGTGATTCTCATTATCCACTTCCATTACCCCCAAACCAAAGCGGACTCTCAATTCATTTACTTACTTTATACATAAATGTTTATAAAATTACTTCTCAAATTCCTACTTATTACTCCACAATTTTACACAATGTCATTACTTTTGGACTCAAACATACACATATAACAATTAATTACTTACTTTATATATTAATGTTCATAAAATTTTCCCTCAAATATTGCCATTAGTCCACTTTCTTATTTTGTATGACTCACAAATTTATATGGGATGCATGAAGTAATACTATTTAATAAAAACAACAAATATAATTTAATGAAATAACTAATATTATTTTATAAAAATAACTAATACTATTAAAAAATACACTAATTGCACCGTGCAAATGATATAACACGAGAATTTACCTAAATTTATGCAGACAACAAAATAAACAGCTCAAGTGAAAAAGAAACGTTGTGTATAAAGCAACAAAAGAAAAAAATTATAAAATTTCTTTCAAAAAAACTCAAAAGAATAACATAAAAATAAAATATGGAAGGAAATGCAGGTGCTACTATTGCTGCTACTATGGACTAAACTTTCTCTTTATTATCCCCTTTACCTTTGTTGCTACGACCAAATGACAAAGGGGTAAACGCCCTATTTTGTATTTACTCTTTTCTGACCACTGTGGGGGCAGGTCTTCGGGTAGTACCCATGTCGTTTCACCCATTCAGCTCCTGCAAAACGACCTGCCCGCTGCCCCTTCCATCATGCCAGACCGGCATTGGGGGCTGGGGTTAAAAAAGAAAAGGAAAGAAAGAAAGAAAGCAGCACGCACATACCCGTGTGGGTGTGTGCGTGATCTCTGCACTTTATTCTGTTCAAATTCGAGTCATTCGACACTTTGCTGTTACTATTTTTGCTGCTGAGAACGAGGCTTTGGTTTCAATAAAATGTAAAAAAAGAAAATCCTGTTTTTTTCTCTCTCTCATAAATGCATTGTCTTGTTCTTAAGTTAGTCTTGTCTCATCTTAGAGCCATTAGCATTTTGGGGTTCTGAAGTTTTTTCTCTCTTTTTTTTCTTCATCAATTGTCACATTCAGTGAATATTGTGTTTTGCTCTGTTTTTTAATTCAAGAAAATAGACAGAATAGATTCTTGATGAGGTAGAATGCTTGGAAATTGAAAATCTGGAAGGCCCATTTGGAAATTGGAATTTGGGAGCAGTTAATTTGAGTAAAGATCGGATTTTTATTTGGAAGAAAGGGGTGGGTGGTGAATTTGTAGAATTATTGCCGTATGAAGAAATAGGTGTGCAAAGATGAAAGATGGGAATTCCAAGAAAAGCAAGGTTTGATATTTATTTTGGATTTATTGATGAAATTTTAATATTTATATTTGTGGGTTTTTATTTTTTATTTTTGTGCTGAGATTGTGTTTGATTTTTGGCATCATGTGTAGTTCTCTTGGTCTAAGAAACTGGTTAGGAAATGGTTCAATTTCATGACCAAAAGCGAGGAATCTCAAGCTGATGAAGCTGTTTTTAAAGGTGAGTGAAATATTTTGAGTTCTTGATTTAATATTTGAGATATTTCTCACTAATTTCTTGGTGATTAATTTGGTGTTGCACTTTCTTTTGTTTTGTTCTTCTTCTGGTTCTGGTTATTTTGTCTACATCTGTCTTAATAACCTCAATCATTTTATTTTACTATATAAGATTAGATGGTCAGAAATCCAAAAGAGTTTTTTCTTGATTTTTAATTCTTTTGGTTTGTCTTTCATTGGCTTGTCTTTTAACGAATTAGTTCTATGTTTAAATTATACAGTTTCAATCAAATATTTTGATAATTTCAGTTGGATTAATTGAGTTATGATTACTCTCTCTCTTTAGGTGGTGATGTGGAATGGAGAAACAGCTTTTCTGAGAGGGAGCCATCTGCAGTTAAGAAAGTTAAAACTGGTTAGTACCATTTATATTCACAATTTTTATTTCCACAAGTTTGGTAATCTATGAAAATTGTGGTTGATTAACTTGTTTGTTCATAAATTTGTAGCTCCTTTTTTGATTGTAGAGATTAATACTCCCTTCATTTTTGCAGAAAAATCATCGAGGAACATCGAGCGTTCCTTGTCCCGTTCCAGATCCCGTTCGAGGAGACTGGGACGAGGCTACCTCGATCACCCTCAGATTATAAATATACAGAACTACAGGTTTGTTGCTTATTGATTTTATTCATTTCTAAGATCATTTAAGAAAACCTTTTTGTAGCTTCGAATTGATACGAAAACGATCTTTTTGAGCAGTCTATTTGTATCAACTTGGAATGTGGGAGGAAAATCACCAACAAGCAATTTGAACTTAGATGATTGGCTACATTCTGCACCTCCTGCTGATATATACGTACTTGGGTTCGTTTTCGATCCATTATTATTACTGCAGCTTCGTGTCTTTCGATTATGTCGTTTACAATATAACTAGTATTGTTTGTGTTCTTCAGATTTCAAGAAATAGTTCCTTTGAATGCTGGTAACATTCTTGGAGCTGAGGACAATGGCCCTGCCAAAAAGTGGATTACTCTCATCAAACGAACGTTAAACAACGCCCCGGGCAGTAGTTCGGGCAGCGGGCGGTATACCCCGTCGCCCGTCCCCGAGCCTGTTGCCGAGTGGAACGTAGACTTCGAGGGTTCAACGAGGAACAAAGCCTCGACGTTCCTCCCTCGCCGATCATTCCAGACCCCACAATGCTGGAAAATGGAAAATGACATGTCTGCACCTCAACCCCGTCTTGATCGGAGATATAGCGTGTCTGATCGAGCCATATTCGGTCATAGGCCTAGTGACTATGACCCAAGGGGTTATAGGCCGAGTGATTGCTCGTCTAGTCAGAGACCGAGTGATTACTCGTCCGGGCGGCGTCCGAGTGACTATTCCCGAGCGAGCGACTATTCGTCTAGTCGTCGGGCGAGCGACTATTCGTGGGGTCAACGGCCTAGTGATTTTTCTCGATGGGGTTCGGATGAGGATTACGTACCTGGGGATTCGCCCAGTACGGTTTTGTATTCGCCGATGTCATATAGCGCTTACGCTCCGGCGGAAGATGCTTGTGCCGTAAATGGACATTCGAGGTACTCATTAGTTGCTAGTAAGCAAATGGTCGGGCTTTTTCTCACCGTTTGGGTTCGGAGTGAGCTTACGGAACACGTTAGTAATGTGAAGGTTTCGTGTATCGGTAGAGGATTGATGGGGTACCTTGGAAATAAGGTATAGTCTTTTACATTAATCGGTGAATGATATCACCTGTGTCACTTTCCGTGTTCCACAATCTGGATATATGACACGTCAATGGTAAAAGAAAATCAACGGACTATATATACCATACTGACACGTGTTAATGATCCAGAGGGTGGAATACGAAAAGTGGCATAGAGGAATCGAACTGATAAATCAATCAGAGTTGTTTTACTTGTAGAATCATACTTGTTACTAAGAGGTAGAAGCATTGCAGGGTTCGATATCGATTAGCATGTTGTTGCATCAGACGAGCCTTTGCTTCGTGTGCAGTCACTTGACGTCCGGTCAAAAGGAGGGCGATGAAGTGCGTAGAAATGCGGATTTTATGGAGATCTTGAGGAAAACGAGGTTCCCACAAGTCAAAGGTTCCACTGAAGAGAAATCCCCCGAAATGATCCTTGAACATGAGTAATTATTTCTTCATCCAAATTGTTCCTTAATTAACTACTCATTGTTGAAAATTACTGATACAATTCAATTTGAATGAATGTAGTCGAATTCTATGGCTCGGAGATCTGAACTATCGAATAGCACTGCCATACCGGTCTGCCAAAGCACTTATAGAAATGCAAAACTGGAGAGCATTATTGGAGAAAGATCAAGTATGATTTCGACACTCTTAGTATCTTCAGATAAATCGAATTCTTTTCTTTAATTGGCTTTATAATAAACGATGATTTCTTTCTCTTGACAGCTACGGCTAGAGCAGAGACGAGGCCGTGTCTTTGACGGGTGGAAAGAGGGGAAGATATACTTCCCTCCTACGTATAAATACTCGCACAATTCGGACAGATACGCTGGTGATGACATGCACCCAAAAGAAAAACGAAGGACGCCTGCATGGTAAGAACTCCTATTATGATGATCTTGTGCATTACTGCATGGTAAAACAGATTCTTTATAACTTTTCGCGACTAATACTTTATAGTATAATAAGTAATACTTTTGAATGAAGCAACTAATACTATTTAAAAATTCAAACCAGTTACATAAGACTTTGCCTTCTTTCCTAGATTAATTCTCCTATGTTAGTTCTGCAGATTAATTCACTGTCTACTCTATAAATTTCTCATATCAGATCAATGGAACGATGCAAATTCATTCACAATTTCATTCAATTTTGCGTGCGTTTTTATGATAAATGCTGATCTAAATTTCACTATCCGAAGGTGTGACCGAATCTTGTGGTACGGAGGTGGCCTTCAGCAGTTATCGTACGTGCGAGGGGAGTCGAGGTTTTCAGATCATAGGCCTGTTTCGAGTGTGTTCTGGGCCGAAATCGAATCGGCCCCTAACAGGTTGAGGAAAAGCATAAGCTGCTCGAGCTCAAGAATCGAGGTCGAGGAGCTGTTACCTTACTCCCATAGTTATACAGAACTCTGCTTCTTCTAAGAAACGGAACGACTAACGACTCTGAAATCGGTAAATCATACTTATATATGCTTGATCTTAATACAATGTTGGTGTTTAACCTTCATAATTATTTCAGAATTATTTATTTTGGATCAATATTAGCACTAAATTTATTACATTTTCTCTTATTTTTAGTGATTTTTGCAAGAAAATTAACCTGAGAATGACTGGGACATCACTTAGCTCATTAACCTAAAAAGGTGAGTAACTCCTCATTACTTTTTACATACTAAATTGCATGCTTCCCAACTTTTTTGTCTAATTTTCTTCAATCATATTTTCACCAGACGTAGTATCTACAAGTATTGTCCGTTCGACCCGTTTTCTTTCTTGCTGTTTCGGAGTCTAACTCGACAAAGTTCTATAGCGATTTAGGTATTGTGCTCGTTTCCGTAAACCGTTTCTTGTTTGCAGAATGCATTTGTTTATGAGTACTAATAAGTGAATTTCATATTGCAGGATGTAACTAAGACTTACTAAAGAAGTGAAGATAGGAAAGTGGGATTACAAGATTTTTGTTTCATTTTATTTTTTTTAGTTTGACAGATTCATTACATGTTCATGACTGAGATTCTTGGCAAGAAAAAAAATGGTCAAAATAAAGATGCCATTTTGTTTTTTGTTTTCACTTTTTGTTTTGAATGTGAATGTGATGTAACACTCATTGCTAACGTGGTAGAGTTAGGAAAAAGAGAAAATATAGTTCTGAATTTGCTGCTGTAATGTAAGACTCTGTTTGTAGCCCAATCATTTTTTTACTGAAAAGTTGTTTTCTTGGTTTTCTCCCATCACTCTCAACACAATTTGACAAAAGTATATTTGCAGGATGACTTTGAAATTCTTTCCCTTTGCAGAAATTAAAGAAAAAAAAAAGAGAAAATATCATTTTTAGTTCTAACTTTGGACAATTTTATTTTTAATTTGTAATTTTTTATTTTTTTAATTTTAGTCCTGAATATGTCAATTTAAGTCATTTTTTGTATGAAATATTAAAATCTCGTCGGAATAAGCATGTATCTCACACGACACTTCAAAATTAATTTTTTATTTTTATTACAGGACAGTCAACTTGTGTAGATCACCGAAAAATTAAAAAAATCTTCAATTTTGAAGTGTCACGTGAGGTGCACATGCTTATTTTGGCGAGATTTTAAAATTTCCGACAAAAAATTACTGAAATTGACACATTCAAGACTAAAATTGAAAAGGTAAAATATACCGGACTAAAAATTGAATTGTCCAAAATTACAACACTAAAAATGATATATTCTCAAAAAAAAAAATTGTATATAGGTAATTTTGACAACTTTTTACAGTGGAATTGGAATGATTTCCAAGCAGAGAATGTAATCATAGAGTTTATGCTTACATTAATAATTGTAATAATTGTAAACAGACCCTCAAGTTTATTATACATCTTGTAAAGATTCTTTTATTTATTTGGAATATGGGTGGATTTGATCATTCTCTCTTTTCTGAACAAAGTTCTTTGTTTGTTGGTACATTATTGTAAGATCATGCTTGTGTGGATTGATATAATTGGAAGCTATATCGATGATTGTGCTACTTTTATTTAAATTCAATGAGATTAGCATAATTGTTCATGCATTATTTATAATTATGCAACACGATGAGGTTCAATAATCTAACTCAATTTTGAAGCTACGCCCTACAAGCCATCTAGGGTTCACTTGAAAGTGTGAAGGGACAATTTCATTTTGTAATATTTGTTTGGGATTAAGTTTTGCTTAATCCGGTAACTTTACATCGTTTTGAAATTGATCTCGATTGTTTTGAGTTTTTTATTTTGGTCCTGTAAATTTTTATTTTTTTTAAATTGATCCTTTAACCTACTGCAGTAGGTTACCAAACAAGTAACTGTCACATGTGTAATTATTTTATTTTTTTTTTTTAATTTGAAGCGCTACTTAAACTCTTTTTAATCCTAATAATTTTGGTCGGGTTTAGAGTCGGGTCTAAAAATAATTTGTATATTAAAAGACAAAGTAAATCGGGTCGGTTTACTGGGTCTATATTGACCGAAAATTTAAAAAACAAACAAAAATAATACGTAGTAAACTATTCTTTCTTCCTAAAAATTACGCAAAAAAAATCTCAAACCAAAATTATTATGATTAAAAAAATTTAGATGACATTTCGAAATTAATGAGAAAAAAATTACACAGGTGACGATTACCTGTTTGGTGACCTGTTACAGTTGGTTAAATGATCAATTTAAAAAATTCTAATAACTTACCGAATCAAAATAAAAAAGTTAAAATAATCGGAATCAATTTCAAAACGAAGCGAAGCTATTAAAAAAAAACTTAATCCCTATTTGTTTTAATCTAATAATTTATGACATGCGTATAATGATAACCTTGTTATTAATATATATGTTGATATTACTTAAAATATAAAACACTTTTTTAGCCTGTTCTTATTATGTTTGTGATATGTAATGGTCTGCTACATTACAAGAGCCTGCTTCACTTATTATTAGGACCAAACCACTCTTTCTGCAACTATTGGAATAAAAGCAGGCGCATGGTCAACTACTGGCAATCATTATACTTATAATTCAATGAAATCGTGACTAAATAAAATTATATCATTTAATTTATATACCAATATTTCTATACTGCTACTTTTCTCTCACGCGAGACTCTTTAATTTGTGCTCAGTTTTCTATTTCTAAAATTGGAATAGATTATGGGCCAGTTTTCAATTAATTTTTTAACAATGAGAAACTTATATTTTTAATATAAGACTCATTTTTCTTTCTTTTTTAAAATGTTTCTATCTTACTAATAGAGTTTACAAACATGGTATAAATTGAGCAAAGTTTGTTACCCTTGCTTTTGATATGCATTGTAAATAGAAGTACATGAGTTTGAAGTCAATCATAAATAGGAGAATTATGGTATAGTGTATTTTAAAAGTATATAATTTCTTGTGTTAATACATACAACTTGTTACATTGAGAGATGCAATTTGTTTTACAAACACAAGTTGCATGTTTCAATGCAACAAGTTACATATTTTTAAAATACACTATGGAATATACAGTGCATAGAACGCCCATTCGAAGAATTAATAACCTACATTATTAAAAAGGAGGTCAAAATTTAATGACTCATCACTTCGATTATTCATATCTATAATCTTGAACCCAGAAGATAAGATAATAAACAATGGCTGAGGTTATTAGCACCCCCATATTTAGGAAATGCACCCTTGGATTAAAACACATGTCCTTAAAAATCTTTTTTACCCTCTCTGAGAAAACCCTACTTTTTTGCTCACCCCTCTTCTCCCTTTCTCCTGCTAATTCTCGCTGCCCCTTCTCTCCTTTTCTGCAACAAAACTCCCGTCTTCAACCCCAAATCAATTTGCAACCTACCAGCCTTCCCACCCCCATTCGCCCATTCCTGCCCATTCTTACACTGTTGAAATATCCAACAAGATTGCATAAATATCACATGATATAAAAAGGTAAATAGGAAAAAATAAATGTTTTGATATAGACTAAGATAATTTGGCTCATGTCATGATGATGTGTCAACAAGACTTGTGTGGGGGGTGTTTGCAACTCTAATCACATGAAAAGCTAAAGCCGCGAGGGAGCAGCTTTGAAAAAACGTGCTTCTGGCCCCTCTAGTTGTGTTTGCAAACACAACCTGAGTATTTCGACATGAATTAAGTGTTGGGGGCTTATTGTCCAAAAATCATTAAGCTTTTCTCCAATAAAACATATAGATCCAAAAAATCAAAAATAAAGAAGCATTGGGTGTGGGAGCATTTAAATGCATACATATTTTGGAGTGGTTATTCTCAAATAGAGGTCTATCATTTCAAGAAACCATTATCTAGGAAAATACCTCATCAATACAAAAGAAAATGCAATGGAACTAGCATGCATTTCCATATACTAATGCCATCTTATAAGAATACTAATTATAGAACTAATAAAACACTGTCATTAGATGATAAAATTGGTTATAGGAGTACTTAAGGTAACTACTCCCAGGCCAAGAACTCAACTTAACGCATTTTGCTCAGACAAGGTCAAAATCGAAAAGAACATAGATAGCACAACATTATTAAGATTTAACTCAGAAATGAGATTTTTGATGCAGTTATATAGTTACCAGATAGGATAGCATTCACGATCCTCATTAATTGAATTCTTGAGGCGACTTAGAAGTTATAACGATCTCATCGAGTGCCTTCTTCTCTATCTCATCTTCATAAACCCAGAGAGAGCTTTGTCTACGCAAAAGCTCATTCTTCTCTTTCTTTTTCTCTTGGAATTTCTTCTCTCTCATCCTCCAATATTCAAGCATTTCTGCTCTTTCTTTCATCTGCACCAAACAAGAAGAATTAAAACACTTGTAAGTAATTTAACTTAGAGTGGGAAAATAAGGAAAACAAAGTCCCATACTGGAATTCTGTTTTCTAAAATGCGTATAATCAAAGTATTCTGATTTAACAACATCTTAACTAAAAACACTCATGAATCTTAACTAAAAACACTCATGAAATGGGAGAAACAAGAAGGAAAACATATATGGGTTTAGGCAAAAACTTGTGTGAGATGGTTCACAAATTAAAACCCATCCCTTCCAAAGTGTTAAAGCGTCATTCCCAAATTATACCCCGTCTCACCGTGAGATAGTCTCACGCAAGACCTACTCGTACGTTTATATATACAATAAGTTATGGAGCCCGAATTCAACACAAATTACTCGTACATGCCAATAGAAACCCCACATTGGGCTCCATATCAGAACAGACATATGCGAATATTAAATTTAAAATCGACGAACATAGCACAAACCATACTGCATGACCCCAAACAGAATAGCACACTATAAATGTAAATGCGCGTTCATAAGAGGTGACTAGAACCATAAACCACCTCGCCAAAGTCCAGCTATAGCAGCTAACCAGCTAATACCTATAGTTTCAATTGCAATTATGAATTTTTTTAGCTAATAACTATATGATCTTTGAAACTATCATTGAGACACCTAACAGAATCTGCAGAATTTCTAATCTCCTGGAAAAAAATTAATTTCTAATCACATTAAACTTCTATTCCGAAATTGTTCACAAGAAGCTCCCAAACATAACCAAATATATGCCCAATTTACACTTACATAAAACATAGCATAGTAAATTGTATCATGAAAGGGGGAAAAATGGCAGCATTATATAAAAAATCAAAACAATACCAGAACAAAAAGTAACGAAATGCAAGGGAAGAGATGCAATTTCACGTACCAACATTTACCGGAATTCTTCTTCGGCGGCCTGTCTCTCTATCGCCTCAGCCTTCTTCTTAGCGGCTTTCGCCGCTCTCTTCTCCTCGTTCGCAATCCTCAACGCCTCCTTTCTGGCCTCATCCTTCCTCAATTTCTCGATTCGCTGCAGCTCCACTTCTTTGATGTACTCCTTCCGGATCTCCTTCACTTTGCGGGCGTAGTCGCGGCGGAGAAACGCCAACTGCTTGTTGGCCTCCTTAGGGTTTCGAGGGGACTTCCAGGAATCTATGTAGGACGTCGGCGGGAGGTAATCGTGGTGGTGGCGGAGGGAGGATTCCGATTCAGATGTGGTTGTTGCGGTGGAGAAGCGACGGAGTGCGGCGGATCCGGTGGGGGCTCGCCGCAGTAAATGACGGGAGAGCGACATCGTTTTGCTGAACTGTTGAGAGAGAGAGGGTTGAGGGTTTTAGTTTGGGACGGTATAAGTCATTAAGTTGCATCCATTTTTTTTTAAGAAATTAATTTAAATTTTTAAAAATTTATTGGAGATTTGCATATATTCATACCTATTTTTAAATATATCACACCGTTATATATATAGAATTTTGATATGAAGCCTAATATTGGACTCTTTATGGAGCCTAATAGTTTTTTTTACCCGGTCCGAACCCAACTCAACTCGACCCGAACCCAACTCAAATGATTCATGGTTCACCCGACCCAAATTATTAATGATTTAGGGTTCATAATTTAGGGTTTAGTTTAAAAATGCCACATAAGTTATTAGGCTTCATAAAGAGCCCAATATTAAGCTCCATAAATTAAGATAATATTAAACCGCCAAAAATAAACTTTCACAATAGCAATAATATGATTTGAAACATAGATCGAGAAAAATGCAATAACAGAAGTAAAAACAAAAAAAACAAGCAAATGAGCCACATAATTCCTGCTCTCCCATTCCAATCAAAAGTAACTCTATCAAAGACAACAACCAAATTCATAATGTCTCAAACAATAGTCTCATAGCTTAAAATTATTATACAAGTTATTAAGTGCTTCTTGGAAATTTATTTTGACATTATTTTAAGGTGTTTGGTAATCATTTTAATAAGCGCTTTCAATTATTATTATTTAAAAAAAATGTTTTTGGTAATCTTTTATTTATGTGTGGGAATGAACTTTTAAAAAAAATATATCTCCAATAAATTATGAATCAGACAGTAAATTTTTTTAAATGCCTAAATGGGCTTATATGTTGGACTCTGTCTTTCGACTATGATTGGGCCATACTCTTCAAACGAACCACATGTACGCACTCCATTATTTGGTTAATTTTTTACAGGCTCTTGAATATCATGGTGAAATTTTTACTACTGATATGATAAGTGTTACTTTTATTTTTTTGAAATGCATCTTATTTTATCAACTTCCCCTAATTTTGATCTTACAAATTCCCATCGATATGTATGAGATAGTTTCACACTTTTTCTTTCTAAAAACTAAAATTGAAAAAATCATTGCAGATTTAGTTCAAATAATTTAGCAACTTATTAAGACAAAATCCAAGAGGTTATTACCAATATGATATCACACATATTATTCACATGTAAGTATATAAAATTTGATTGGAGTTGGGCCACATGAATGATGATTGAGTCCATCATGTAGCGGAATATAGAAGGCCAATCAATTGGGCCTTTTGTATTGTTACAAAACCTATTTTCGACTTTGTGGTTTATTTGAATTTTGATAACATGTGTTTAATTCTCTAGTAATAATATTGGTTTCCATTTATTTAATTAAGACTAAATTTTATATGCATTCAGGTGCACCATGCATTCATAGTGTATTTTAAAATCGTGTAATTTGTGATACTGAAAGGAGCAATTTGTTTATATTGAAATATATAATTATTTTTACATATTAATAGTTGCACGGTTCAGTGTAAACAAGTTGTATTTTTCAGTATAACAAATTGCGCAGTTCTAAAATGCACTATGAGTGCATAGTGCACCGGAATGCAAACAAGACTCACGCTTTAATTAATATTTTGATGTGCTCCTTTTTTTAAATAGACAAAAACTCATATGAGATGATTTCATGAATGAGATGGGGTACAAGTGCAACTAAGCACAAATCACACACACCCTCCCAAAATGTTAAAGCATCGATATCCAACTTATGTTCCGTCTCACTGTGAGACTGACTAATGCAAGTGTGTCTCTTTTAAATATTTTGATGTGCTTTTTTTTTTCTTTAATATTTTAATGTGCATATTTATGAAGTATGATAAATAATATTACTGATAAAACAATATAAAAACAAGTCTAGGTCTTGTATGGGTGCACCACATTATTTCATAAATAAGATTTTAAAGCGCAACTTGTTATGTTGAAAAATGCGATTTATTTATTTACGAAAAAGTCAAGAAACCGCTAATATGGGATCATAGTTAAACGCTTACGCTTGGAATAGTTGCACGTTTATTTTTTATATAGTTCACACGCTTAAAATCTTGACTTTGAAGTCTTGACAAAGATTCTCCTGCTGCATTATTACATGAGACCCACTAATAAAACAATTATAAAATTTCCTGAATTAATTATTTATTCGCCAATCATCTTTCCACTATTCTATAGTAACCGAAAAAAGCTAGTAATATAAATTGACAAGTAAATAGCAAGAACTTTTACACACAACGGGACATTAATTATTTTAGAAACACGACATTAGTTATTTTAGAAACACGACATAGCCTTCTTGTCCTCCAAGACGCCTTTTTCCCAACTCAAGCAAAGAAGCTTAAATACACAAAAATCACAAAACCCCTAAACTCGCAAAAATTTCAATCTACGAAGCAAATACAGATCAAAGCAAATAAAATCAGAATCGAATCGATCGCAGTTGCATAAACAGTAGATTGAAGAGCAGAAATGGAGTCGGTTTTCGGACTGGTCGGAAAGGATTTCGCGATAGTGGTTGCAGACACTTCGGCGGTTCACAGCATTCTCGTTCATAAGACGAACGAAGATAAAATCATGGTCCTGGATTCTCACAAACTCATGGGTGCCTCCGGCGAAACTGGCGACCGGTAAAATTTCTTTTCTTGAATGGCTCATGAATGTGTTTGTTTCTGTATTTTATTGTGTTTTGTTGGATCAAACGGAATGCATCTGTAATTTAGAGTTGTTGGGGCATGCCTTATTTTTATAATATTAAAATTTTTAGTCTTTATTGTATCAAATGATTGAACTGAGGTTTTAGACTGTGTTGCTGTCTTGAAAACCCAACTGAGCTTAAAGACCAAAAGTCTTGAAAACGTTTGAACTACAAACACTTTTCATCCCAAATCCTACTCTTACTCTCAAACAGAACAGCTAGTTAATTTACTGTCAACCCCCTTAAATTCTGGAACTCAATACAACATGCAAGCCCTACTTGTCTAAGCAAAATCAGTGAGAAAATCTCTAATAACGCAAGCAAATTAATTCAACAGTAGCATATAACAGGTTTTTCATGTTGTTGAATAAAAATTGGAAGAAAGAGAATTAACAAAATGGGGTCAATAGTTCTCTTTTATGTATTAGTATTAGAGAGTGGAAATTGATATATACACCTGAAAGTTGTGCTACAAGTAGATGAGAATCTTGAGTTTTTGATGATTTAATTCTGGTGAATATGGATTTCACCTACTCTTTCTCTTAGATAAAGTTACACCTCTTATGTCAAGGATGAACTTTGAAAGTGACAGTGATTAACTTTTTGTGCATGATGTATCAGGGCTCAGTTTACAGAATACGTACAGAAAAATGTAGCTCTGTATCAATTCCGTAATGGCATTCCTTTGACGACTGCAGCTGCTGCAAACTTTACCAGAGGCGAGCTAGCTACAGCTTTGCGTAAGGTAATAAGGTTTTCAGGACCTCATGAGTGACGGTTTGGTTTAAGTTGAGTTGATTTTAACGACCTTTTCAGTTCCTCTACTTGTTAATTATTGTGATGATCATTTTCTATGATTTGCAGAACATGAAATATTAGATCTTTGTATGAAACTAATGCAGAGTGACCTTTTCTAAATGCTTGAGCTTGTCCGGATAATATTCTGCAAAGCATACCTGTGATGTTTGGGAGAATTTATTGGCTCTTTTTTTAGAATTGTGTTCCTCTCATGTTGGTGTTTCTTGCTTATCTCTTGAAACTATGAACACCATAAAGTATCCACATTATTCTTATAATGGTTAATTGCTAAATAAGTCCCGATCTTTTCACTTTTATTCAAATACAACATACTTGAGGGAGTTGAAAATTAGAGGAAGTTGAACTTAACTGTTCATGTCCTGAAAGTTGGTAAGGTTGTACCGTTGTACTATAATTAATAGTAGAAAAATTGGATGTGATTGTAATACTGTTAATATTATAGGAGAAGTGAAGGTGATTGACTAGTTGTATTTTTATACTCCCTCCGTCTCAAACTCGATTGCTACATTTCCGTTTCGGACGTCCCATACTTGATTACCACTTTCCTTAAATGGAAATACCCACTTTATCACTTTATCACATAAAATACTAATAAACAGCTCTTTTTAACCCCAACTACCCATCACTTTATCACATAAAATACTAATAAACAACTCTTTCTACCCCAACACTTTATCACTTTTTCTTAAAACCCGAGCACACAGTAATGTGGCAATCGAGTTTGGGACGGAGGTAGTACTATATATTAGACAGAATGATAGATACACTTGTGAGAGAGAAGAGTAGAAAGGAGTTTGATGGTGGAACACAGAGAGAACTGGAAGAATTGAAACGTGAAATTCTAGAACAGGGTATTCCAGAACAGGGGATTAAGAGTGTGATACCGAGTTCCTTGTGTAATGGGTATTAGTCTTTTTGATTAATATGGATGATGATGCATCATTTAATAATCTGACAATTGAAATTAATTAGTTAGGTTCCATTTTTCATATATATTTCCAGTGTAGTCGGTATTGCTTATATTTATGAAATACGGACCAAGTTAACAAGACTTGTTATAAGCTTTTCTTCGTGTTGATTGATATGAATTTATTGAGAAAAGATTAGTGTATACATTCAAGTGGTATCCAAATGCCTCTAGGTAAAAAGAACAGGTAACACTGTTATACAGGTTCCTAGTTGATTCATTACAATATAAGTTGTGTGTCTAATTTGTCTACCAGGTTATCAAAAATTTGTATTCTCATGTGGTCACTCTTTTCTTCTCTTCATAGTTTCATTTTCTCTCTCTTTATATTTAGGAAATAGTCATTTTGAACAGTTGGACATATGTTTTATAATATTGAACAAGAACGTTAAACCTTATTTCATTCACCATCTGTATTAAAGCATGGGCATATAGTTGATGGGTAGGGCACAGGCTAGTGCTTCACGATGTTAGCAATTTTAGGATGCCTAAGCCTAAGTCAAACTGTAGTTACAGAAAGAAAGGAGATGGCAGTTTCAGCGTGGCTTGGATTTGGTTGATCATGGAAGCCTTGTGTTTACCTCCCCATCTACTTTTATTGCTTCGTGGATTTATAGTTGAATTATGTGTTATTTATTCTATGGTAAACAAGACCAATATTTTTATTCATGCTTTCCATATTTTGTTTTGATTCATCTCACTCATCATGTTGGAGGTTACAAACTTGTAAAATTCTTCATAAGAGTGACGTAATGTTTTCTTGGCAACACATTGTCATATGATATAATATTAAAATTTAAGAAGCTTGCGCATCGAATTGCAAATTTTAAAAACATATCTTGTAATTGAAAAAACGTCAGAAGGTTGTGATTTTTTATGCAATTAACCCTGTTCTAAACATATTTTTCTCCACTAGTTTACCTTTTTTCTCACATAATGTCTTTGATTAGAGTGTTGTCTTCCTGCTTTCCTAATGAAATTACAAACTTGCCTTCTGATAACATCTTATTCGACATATAACTCCCGACTTTGGTAATTGCAGAATCCATACCAGGTGAACATCATTCTGGCTGGATACGACAAGGAAACTGGCCCATCTCTCTACTTCATCGATTACATCGCCTCCCTTCACAAGGTGAATACAGCAGCATTTGGCTACGGGTCCTACTTTGCCCTCTCCATGATGGACAGACACTACCGTAGGGACATGACAGTTGAAGAGGCCATCGAGCTGGTTGATAAGGTCATAATGGAAATTAGGAGTAGGCTCGTTATAGCCCCTCCTAATTTCGTGATCAAAATTGTCGACAAGGATGGGGCAAGGGAATACGCGTGGCGTGAGTCTATCAAGGAAGCTCCTACGCCTGATGGATCTCCAGACAGTGGAATTTAACTCGTTTTTTTATTATCTGTAATGTGACAGAAATTGAGGAAATTCATGTGCTCTTTTTTATGAACTTTGGTTGGACTTTACTGTGATCTTGCGTTGTTATTGAGGACATGGATGGGTTATGCTTTCTTATCAGCTTTGTGCATGTTAACTTCATTGCTTATAGTTTGATATTATTGTAGGGTTACATTTCAGCATAAATAACTTTATGGCAGATGGAATGAAGGATTAGTAGGATTCGGATGGTGTATTTGGAATTACAATACTATGAAAGTATGACTTTGATTTTTAAATATGAATTCACACCCTTCCCATTTTTATACAAATACCATTTCTCACCCCTATGTAATGTTTTTATAAGAAGTATTTTGTTCAGTTATTTTTAAAAAACCGACTTTCAGTAGATCGTGGAATCTTCCAAATTCATTTTATTGTTTTACTAATACTGTTTAGGATATAGTTATTATGTTTTTTCTTATAATTTGCTCACTTTTTAATTGTTTAGACTTCTTATTATTCACTTTAAACATATTTATTCACTACAGCTTGCTTGATTAGGGATGGTGGTAGATGAGATGGGGATGTAGATGAAAAAAGGTGGACGAGGATAATTCAATGGATAGTAATTTGTGTTTGGTAAAGGATAGAAATGTAGAGGTAGGCGAAGTTTTATGTCAAATCAAAAGTCATGTTGTATTATTTTACTATTTTTAGTTGATGAAGGGTAAGAAAATTGAGAGATAATTTAGTAAGTAGAAGAAAATTAAGAGATAATTATCGTATGAAAGAAAAATAGGAGTGAGAATGAGACCAGTGATTATATTTATCCTATTTGATTAAAAAAATATGAAGCAGTAGTAATAAGAATGACTCATCATACTCTTTATTTATTCTCATTAATATTTTTACCCACCCTCAATACCACGAACCACGCGGGCTTTAGATTAACCACAACGTCAAATATAGTAAAAGCCCTATTAATATGTATTGGTAATTTAATGTTATGGTAATAAGAATAATATTATCTTGAAATGTAACTCATTTCAGAACTAATAACCCACAAAGTATAGGGTGAAAAAAATTCACACAAAATTTTGTGAAATTGGTTAACAAGTATGTCTTATATTATTAAAGGGTATTAATTATTATAACTGAAGGATATATTATTTTTATTACATAAAAAGTATTACTCATAACATTAAATGGATTGACTTATATTACAGTAGATATATTAATATTGATAATTGAAGGACTTGACTTATATTACATAATGATATTAATCGTGATAATTGAAAAGTCATATTTGTAAATATAGAATCAATTTCACAATGAACAAATTTTACAAGAGACCTACTAAAAAACCTTAGCCCATGTTATTTGTCCAATAAATAATTTGAAAATCT
Organism: Stenogyne calaminthoides; assembly: GCA_037126765.1. Classification (NCBI taxonomy): domain Eukaryota; kingdom Viridiplantae; phylum Streptophyta; class Magnoliopsida; order Lamiales; family Lamiaceae; genus Stenogyne; species Stenogyne calaminthoides. The sequence continues at coordinate 32,885,159 of JBBCBC010000025.1, read as the reverse complement.
AGAAATTTGAGTTTATCTTAATTAATAAATAAGAGTAAATGAAACTGTGGAATTCTGAGTTCTTTTTTTCCTGAATTAATATGCTAATATGTTAAAAGCAAATCAATACAAATTTAACTTTAATCTAGAATGAATTCAAATGAGATTTTAATTAAAAAAATTATCGAATTTCCAAGTTTTATAGTAATTAATTTCGGATGCGGCTATTCACATCCATTTTTTTTTGAGTGGGTGATTTAGAGGTCCAAAACACACCCCAAACATACTCATAGGTCCATACCCTTTTTAAAATTATTAATAGGTCCATAAAATTATTTTAAAAGACAAATCTACCCCCTCTTAAAAAATAGTTTTTTTACTTTAATCTCTTCTTCCAACCCCCAGCCAATTTCATCTTTCATCACAATTATTTCTTCCATATTTTTGTTAATTTTATGAATTAAACTTGTACAATTTAAATTTTAACATTTGTAAATTGTTCATCTTCATGTAAAAAATATTACAATTTGAATATTTCATATCAAAATTTGAAAAAATACTGAAATTTAAATATTTAAAATCCTTACATATCAAAATTGAAAAAATGTCAGAAATTTACATATCTAAAATGTAATTACAAACTCAAATTTACATATAAGACATGAACATATTCATAAAAAACATGAACAAATTCATCTCCAATTTCAGATCCTCACACCTTGAAAATTTAACAACCCCAAATCTTCAAATCTTCAAAAAACTTCCGTATCACCAACTCAAATCTTCAAAAAAACTAAATCTTCATAAAAAATCTTCAAATCTGCAATTTCATCAAATCGCATCAGATCCAACAAAATTTCATCAAAAATTGATCTAGAAAGCAATCAAAAGCAGCCGAGATTTTGAATAACACAACAACAACAAATTATTAAAATGCTCCGCTTTCTTAATTTTCTTCAAAAAGGAGTGAGAAGCAAGTTGTGCTGCAAAACACACTATGAAGCCCGGCTCTTCAAAAATATAAGGATAAAACTTCAAGATTTCACCTCCAAAGAACAGAGAGAGTGACAATTTCAACAAAAACCCAACAAGATTTCAAACCCAAAAACCCCAAAATCATCAAACGAAAATTTCTAATTGCAGATTCAAAAACCCAACAAAATTTCAACAAATCACCAGAAAACTTACCAAAATCATCAAATCTGAAAATTCTAATTACACATCCGTAAAACTTAAACACAGATCTGTAAAACAAAAAAAATGAAAAATTCAAACCAGAGGCGACAGCAGAGGAGCGGCGTCGCGAGTCTGGAGGTGGGCGGCGCCGCCGTACTGATTTCGGTTGGGGGAGGGGCTTCGTCGGGCGTGGGGCGTTTCTGGGTGTGATAAGGCGGCGGTTTTCTAGGTGGGGGAGGGGCTTCGGCGGGCGTGGGGCGTTTCTGGGAGAGAAAGATAAGGGAGGGGCGGCGCTGTTGGGTGGCATCGCCGTTTCGTGACCGGGGTTGGGGCGGAGGCCGCCGCGTGTGGTGGCGACGGAGGTGGAGGTCGCCGCGAGTATGGGTGGGGCGGCGCTGCAATTGTGGAGGTTGGGCGGTGGCGCCGCTCTGATTTTGGTTAATGGCACGGTGGAGTTTTTCCAATTTGCAGGTTAATGGTGTTTTGGTGGTTTTTGGTTTTTGAGAAATGGGGGACCGAATAAAGTGGGAGAAATAATGGGGTTATGACTATTTTATTGATTGAAGGGTACTGTGGGTATTTTATATAATATTTTGGACCTTCTAGTAATTGAAAAATATAGATGGACCTAGGAGTGAGGTGAGGAGTATTTTTGGACCTCCTACTAATTCTCTCTCTTTTTTTTAATACACCCACCTTATAATTAGTACACGATACTTGGAAGATGCTTTTATATTTTTTTAAAGGATTTAATTAAATGATAAGTGTCTTTAATAATCTAGATTAGCAAATAATTCAATGTTGAGATACGAAAAAAATAATTTCAACTTTAATACGGTACTGTTTTAAGCTCAAATAAGTTGTCGTTGCTTAATTTGAGTCATATAGATTTGGTCGAATTTTTTTTTATAGATGATGCACACATTATCTATGATAGAAATATATGTATCCTAAACATACTGTGCAACTTAAATATATTTAATATATTAATTTTTTAATTAAAATATGCTCATTTTACTCCCGCCAAAACTTTAATTCAACTTTAAAAAAGTTGATATTAGTCATTATTTTAATTAATATATGTATATGCCTTGTCTTTATTTTAGTTATTTAATTAAAATATTTTTATTTCTTTTTTTTTGTCATTTTGAATGTTCCAATCAAAACTTTAAGGTTTTTTTTTTGACAAGTAGTGGCTACATAATTGGGTGTTGTCATTGCTCGTATTTATGTGATTTTCATGCTCAATTTGATAGGAATCCATATTTTTATTGCACTAATTTCACTCAATTGAGTCTAAATATGGAGAAAGTGCATTTGTTTATTGGGTAGGAAACGAGTGAAAACGGACTAGAATTGATTAAAAAAACTGCTTTGATCTAAAAGGAGATGGGAGAAGAGAGTTGAATCATGTGAAACTCTTCGAAAAGATGATTGCAACAAAAAAAAGAATCAACTCAATCGGAGTTCGAAAACTCGAATTATAAGCGAAACAAAAATGGTGCGTAGTAAGGAAAAACCACTCGGACCATTCGCAAAAAAAGGCCCATCACAGCAATTAAAAGCCCAAAGTCAGGCCCAGTTTAATCCAAATTGAAGAGGCCACTGGACGCGCTTAATTTTATTAAACTATAAACTATATTGGCTTTAATAATCAAAACAAGCAGCTCTTTTTTGTATTAAAAATTTAAAAGTCAACCGCATTCGAGTTTGACTGAGAGTTATATTGGAAATGGAAGGTTGCCTTGCAGCTACGCTTTTAGGCGCTGGGTCCCACCCCTTTGCCACACCAGCGCAAACAGGGCACAAGAAAGAATTGCTATTTTTCTTGCCAATAATTTTCAGCGACAAATTATTATGAAAGCGCGTTTTGGTTGCGAACAAAAAGGAGAAAAACAGAGGAGCGCAGCAGTAGCAAATATAGAGGCACCAGTAGGAAATACGTAGGGATGGCAATGGGGCGGGTTTTAACCCGAACCCGACACGAATCCGACCCGGATGGGGCGGATTAAACCCGATCAAATGGGTTACGGGGCGGGTTAAAACCTCATTAAATAAAACCACGGATCGGGCGGTCATGACATTAAAAAACCGCCCAGTCATGATATATATATAGTATATATTAAATGTATTTAGTAATCTATTCTAGGGTTTGTTACTTAATTCAATTATTTCCAATTTCATTCAATTGCACATCATCATCTTTAATGTGTGATTGATTATGATATTATGTATTTTTTGTTTGTTTTAATTTGAATGATTCTAGTTTATGTTTTATTTTTAGGAACTATATGTATTTAAAAATGATATTCTCTTCGTCTCCCAAAAAACGTCTTGCGTTCTTTTTTTTCGTGTTTTTTCTTGAAGCGAGTTTTTATTAGTATTTGAAATGATAAAATAATTTTTAAAGATCATCTAATAAATGAGAGTAGATCTATAATACCCTTTTTTAAAAATCACTTTATCATTTGAAATACTTAATAAACAACTCGCCACAAAAAACTTGATAATAAAGAGGTCTTTTGCTTTTATGGGACGAAGATAGTATGTATGAAATTAAGACTACGAATTAAAAAATAAAAAATAAAGGGAAAATAAAATTAAATATGCGGGGCGGGTTTTAGGATACGAGAGTTTTAAGATAGAAAGGGTTTTAGATAACATTTTAGAATATTCTCTCTTCCACACACAACAACAAAAAAAAATTAATAGGTAGATTTTATTATTTTCTAGTGTAAATTTCTTTGGATTTTAAGAGCTAGACAAGATTCAAAGAGAATTTGTTAATTTTGTTATGCTTTTGTGCTACGATTTCATTCAAGAGACGATTCTTACTTTTTATTGTAATTTACTTGTTAATTTTAGCATGTGTTCCTTGAATTCTTGTTGTTTAACCATGAAATTTGTCGTGTGCACCATGTACTAAGGTTTTTAGTGTTTGGGTGTTTGAAATTGTGATGATGTTTGGTTAATTGATTTGATTATGGTTGTTTATCTCTATTGATGGTGATCCTTTAGATTATGGGAGTTTTCTTATTCAATTTGGTTGGGTTTTGCTATTAGCTTGTGTGTTTATGCTAGTTTATCGCAACGGGAGTTGGGTAGACGGGAATAGACGTATGAGTATTGATTTAATTCACCGGATTTAAGTTAATTATGATCTATTGCAACGAGAGTTGGATAGAAACATAATTACCCCTCTAATTTACATTGACTACTTTAGTTAATACTTAGAGTGGAAAGTGAATAACACATAGGAGAATTAAACTTAGTATACAAGTGGGAAAACACAGGGACAAAGTAGTTAGATAATTAGAGGACCACATCCGTGCAATTACCCTGGTTAGAAAGAGAAAATCCTCCTCCCGATCCTATATGTTGTTTAATTGTGTTCTTCTTTGCTTGCTGAATTGTCTAGTTGCTATTTTATTCTTTAGATGATAATTTAGTTTTAATCTAAAAAATCAAACATGGATCACACTATAACTACGCGCCAACATATAGCTACGAGACTATATTATCACCATTAGTCCCTTGGATCGATATTTAATCGGACACACAACAATTCTCTTACACTTGAGAGGTGAGTGTTGAAAAATACGTGTCACTACACTTTAAGTAACGACTATCTCTACTCACACTCAAAAGGCCAAGTCTTGTATGCATCCAGGTGCAGCGTGCACTCATAATGCATTTAAGAATCATGTCACTTGTTATAATGAAAGATGCAACTTGTTTACACTAAATTGTGCAACTATTAATATGAAAAAATAATTGTATGATTCAATGTAAATAAATTGCATATTTCAGTATAACAAATTGCATGATTTCAAAATGCACTATGAATACACGGTGCACCTGAATTCACACGAGACCCACTCAACTCAAAATAATAATACTCCGTTATCACTAAATTAATATTAAAATACACACATTTTTTCTTTCTCTTTCTCTCTCCACTTTTTATTTTTCTTACTCATCCATCCACCAACAATACATTTAATATAATATTTCTTAAAATCTACGCCATTTTCCAAATAAAAAATTTTAGCCGTGACGGAGGAAATATTAATTTATCACTATTTAGTATTTTCAAAAAATATTTATCAGGTACAAATCCATATTTATACGCACTAATGAGCACGTTATCAAAATCTGAAATTAGCCCTTTCCCTAAAAATCAAAATACGGTAAGCACTCAGCCTCTCTCTCTATGTACATATATATGAGAGAGAGAGAGTTTCACTTTCTCTGACACACACACATACAAAGAGAGCAACACAAGATTTCTCCAATTTTTCATTTCCCTCAATTCTGTTGCTCGAAATTTGCGTTTTTCACCTGAAAACCAGAAGGTTTTTTTCTGCATTGGTTTTTTATGTTTGGAATTTTGTGCTGTTTTTGTGTTGGGTTGATGAAGAGTGGCATGCTGTTTTTTGTATCTGTTGTGTTCTTGTGTTTAAATAATTGTTGATTATTCTTCCCTTTTAACTGTTTCTGCGAAATCAGGTGATGGATTACTTCAATCGACTGCTTCAGTGTTCATGATTTTTCTGTGAGAAACTTAAAGCGAAAATTTATTTTTCGATTTTGAGGTGGGGTTCTTGCGAATTGCGATAATCGGTTCTTGATTAATTCAGTGTTTTGCCCTCTTTTTTTAGCTTACTTTTTTTTTTTTTTTTAATTTTTATTTTGGCGTTTGGGGAAAAAGCACATTTGTTCTTTGTTTTGTGCTTTTGAAGAACATTACTTTTTAGGGACATTTTTACCTAACAGTTAGTTAAGGCATGGTTTGCAATGAGTTTTTGTGTTGGGTTCATGAATTTGAGTTACTTGTGATATGTGATGTGAATTTTAGGGTTTATTTCTGGAGAAAAGCAAAATTAAAACTCTTGAACCACGTTTTACGTTTCTTTTATCAATTAAAACATGTTTTTCATTGAGTTTGTGTGTTGAATTTATGATTTGAATTACTAGGTTGCTTGTTCTTGTGATTTGGTATGGGAATTCTAGGACTCATTTATGGAGAAAAGCAAACAGTACTTCTTTAACGATGCTTAATCTACCATTTATGTTTCATCTACCATTTAAAGCGTGTTTTTAGTTGAGTTTGTGAGTTGGATACGTGATTTGAATTTCTTGGTTGCTTCTTGTTGTGATTTGATATGGGAATTCTAGGGCTTATTTATGGAGAAAAGCAAATAGTACATTTTTTTACGATGCTTAATCTACCATTTATGTTTCATCTACCATTTAAAGCATGTTTTTCCTTGAGTTTGTGTGTCAAATACGTGAGTTGAATTACTTGGTTGCTTCTTGTTGTGATTTGATATGGGAATTCTAGGACTTATTAATGGAGAAAAGCAAATAGTCACTTTTAATGACGCTTAGTCTACCAATTATGAATCATCTACCATTTAAAGCATGTTTTTTGCTGACTTTGTGTGTTGGATTCATGTTAATTGAATTACTTGTTTGCTCCTTGTTGTGATTTGATATGCGAATTCTGGATGTTGTTTTCTACATCTGCATCTTCATGTTTATGGATCCGATGTGGATTTCGTTTCATGCATAAATTTGAAGTTAGTTGAAAGGATGGTACATCCGTTTTTTATAGGTCAAAATTTACCTTATTATGGTACATTTGTTGTAATATTCTTAGATGTCTTTTTTGTGGGATAAATTGCGGATGACATCTTAAACTTTATTGGCAGTTTTTTGTTAGTTTATTTTAGAAAGAAATTAAAGTGTATTGTTTGAAGCGCACACATCTTGTCATTGTTTTATTAACAAAAAATTATACCGAATTTATTCAAGTTATGTGTGCTGTTTTCTAATATACTGTTATTATAGAGCTTCTTCGAAACTTATTATTAGATTCCTTTTCTGCAATGTGGTATACCGTTACTAATAAGATAGTACTTGATTTTTGCTCATACTTTGCAACTATATAATTTGTTTGGCCCTTTTTTTTCCCATCATTTTGGGATGAGAAATGAATTAAGAAGCCGATGAAACCATCTGAGAAATGAGCTCGTCATTAGGTTAAAAGATTAATGTTGTCCTATTCGCTCACATTCCTCGTTTAAAGTTTTCTTTATTGTCATTTAAGAATGATGACGTGGCATTAACCTAACCTGTTTGCGTGAAAAAAATAAATCTGCAGCATTGATGGATTCAGTTCGTGGTTTATCAGACGAGGAATACTCATATATCGGAGATAAAGGTGACATTGGATTCATCGACTTTGAAGACTGCAAATCTCTTTGTAGCTACAACACTTCCGAGGAAAGTCGGATAGTCAACATATCCGTTCCATTTCCTTTATCCAATGGAAAACCTCAATCCGGAGTCATTGGAGAAACCATGTTCGATTCGATCACCTTAAAGAACACCACAGGCGAGCCATTAGATCTGTGGTCGGTCGAAATCTACGACGCTAAACCCGAAAACTCATTCACACTCTCGATAATGAAGCCTCCATCTTCCGATGATGACGTGGATTACATCTCTGCGTTTATGGAAGCAGCAAAGTTGGAAGATCGAGTGCTGAGTACAGATAACGATCTGACGATCTGGTTATCGTGCAAGCCTAAGGAAATAGGCCTGCACACGGCTGCTGTACACTTCAGCGTTGGAGATGAGACGATAGAAAGGCTCGTCGTTTTGCTGGCTGAAGATAAAATCTCTCAGTCTTTATCTTCTCAAAAACCGTACCGAAGATCTACGAGAAGGAAACAGAATGTGGTCGATATTCATGCGGAGAATCCTACTTATGTTGTGGGACGACGACCTTCCAGGGCAGCGAATCGGGGGTATAAACATCATTTGCCTCTGTATCCTATTCCGGCAAATATACGTACAATGGTGAACAATCGAGAGATTCCTAATACGGTCAACGAGGGCTTGACTATGAACAACTACGGGCCGTTCTTTAAAAATTTGCTAGCTATGGAAGAGATAAAGTTGGAGGTCAGTGCCGATTCATCATAAATACAATTCTTTTTTTCATGAGTAACACTTGAGTGCACCAGTTGCATCTTGAATCTGGTGCACAACAAATACTATTCCATGAAAACAACTAATATTGTTCAGTGAAAACAACTAACGTTGACCAATTAATACCTTTTAGTAAAATAACTGATACCTTTAGCGTTATTTTATTCAGGAAGATATGCGAGTGTATGACATGGAGTGTGTCGCAATGAAGAGTTGTAAAGGAAACCGGTTTTTGTCTCTTGAGGTCCCTGGATTGGCCGAGAAACGACCTTCGCTTGTTATCGGCGACTCTATATTTGTCAAGCTTGCTTCTAAGAATGAAAATTCGAACTCCCCGCATCAGGTTCGTCCCAAACTGCTCAGGCCTATAATATGGATTATGAATTCCATTCCGTGATGTCATTTATGCAAGTTTAGTTACTAGTTTGTGTTTGTTATATTTCTCCAAGCATGCTGCAGACTAGGTTTAATTCTTTTCTGTTCATTTAGTAATGATTTTATAGAAGTGATGTAACTTTAACTGCATGTTTTCTATGTGCTCTTAGTTGTCAAAATTCCAGAATCCTGACTATTGTTGCTTTCCTAATTGGTTTTTTGATACCAACGTATTATTGTGCTTCGTAGTTCTTGTTTGTTTCATTGTAGGAAGTACCTCATGAGTTACATTATGAATGATGAAATAATAAATGATAAAAGAGTGTGTTTCATTAGCTATAAGCCTATAACTGAAAGTACTTGTAGAGCAAATAATAACACTGCTCTACTAAGAGAAATGAAAAGGTTTGGGTACTTTTTGGCAGCCGATTGCAATTTATTCTTTTGCTTTGGTATCACTTTTATCAGCCAAGGCCGCTTATCTTTGTTAGGTCATGATTGAAAATGTAGATTTTTTCCAATTAGTTGCTCGTTAAAGAAAACCGGTTCTGAAATAACTCCAGGATTTTATGCTGGTTGTTGGGGTGGAAACTGACTATTATGAAAAATGACAAATTCAAACGCCGGGTTTTAAGAAATATGGACGCAAGTTTCCTTTTCTGAAAAGACATTGAAAAGCCTTTTATATAAGAAAATCTGATTTCCCATCTCTTGCAATTAACCCGAAGTCATTCATTGGCTGCAATTATATTTTTTGATAGACTCATAGTTAGGAAATTATTCTTTTCTGAAGCTGAATAAATGGTTCTTTATTATTGCAGGGGTACATACATCGTGTAGAGGCTGAAGACATACTCTTGGTGTTTAACCCCGAGTTTCACAATAGACATAGAGACAACAATCTGTACAATGTACAGTTCACCTATAGCCGGATTGGCATGCGATGGTTGTATCAGGCCGTTGAAGCTGCTGAACGTCTGGACATCAACTTCCTTTTTCCCCGTGGATCATCCAAAACGAGACGAGTGCAACCCAGGAAGCTGGTGCCTATATCTTGTAACTTGAACGAGAAGCAAAAGACAGCAGTAGAGATGATCTTTGCCTGCACGGGCGGGCCCCCGTACCTAATTCACGGGCCCCCTGGTACGGGCAAAACAATGACTCTCATCGAAGCTATTCTACAGATATATCGTGGAAAAAGAGCCGCGCGCATGCTTATCTGCGCACCTTCGAATAGTGCAGCTGACCATATTTTGGACAGACTCCTAAGCCAGGAGTCAATTCCGATGAACAGCAGCGAGATATTTCGTCTGAATGCTTATACACGTCCTTATGAGGACGTTAACCCTAAACACCTCGATTTTTGCTGTTATGAAGATTATTTTTTCAGCTGTCCTTCACCGAGCGAGCTCGCACGGTATCGGGTAGTTATATCGACGTATTCAAGCGCATCCCGTCTCTATTCGGAAGGGCTTAAGAAAGGTCATTTCATGTACATTTTCTTAGATGAAGCGGGCCAAGCTTCGGAACCAGAAACGATGGTCCCACTATCCCACCTTTATGGGAGGAACTGTCGTTGTTCTTGCTGGGGATCCTATGCAGCTGGGTCCTGTCGTATTTTCTAGGGATGCAGAAAGATTCGGGCTGGGAACATCGTTTTTGGAGAGGCTGTTTGACTGTGAGTTGTATTGTGATGGTAATGAGAATTTCATGACGAAGTTGGTTAATAATTACCGGACTCATGAGGCGATTTTACAGCTCCCTTCGGAATTGTTTTACCAAGGGGAATTGATCGCTTGCAAAGAGAAAAGTACGAGGTTTTCAAGTAATTGGGAAGATGTTATTCCAAACAAGGAATTCCCATTACTGTTTATAGGGATTCAAGGATGCGATGAAAGAGAAGGAAGCAATCCATCGTGGTTCAATAGGATTGAGGCTAGCAAGACAGTGGAGATGATTAAAGTTCTAATAGAAGAAAAAGGGCTGAAAGAGGAAGATATTGGGGTCATAACACCATACAAGCAGCAGGTTAATAAAATAAGGGATGCTCTTGGACATCTTGATCGGCCCAACATAAAAGTAGGGAGTGTTGAGCAGTTTCAGGGGCAAGAAAGAGAAGTGATTATCATTTCTACTGTCCGTTCCACAGTAAAACATAATGAATTTGACAAGGCTCACTACTTGGGGTTCTTGAGCAATCCAAGGAGATTTAACGTTGCTGCTACCAGAGCCAAATCTTTACTCATAGTTATCGGAAATCCACACATTATCTGCAAGGTACATTAGAATCCCGATTTTTTAGTTGATATCAAACTTCTGTTATTACTTTTTTTGATGCCACCAATTCAGATTCTGTTTTCTATTTCATAGATTAATATACCGTGGAATGTATTTTGCTTAATATGCTAATATTCCTAATTGTATGAATATGGTAGGACTTGAATTGGAGCGAGTTGTTGTGGTATTGTGTGGAGAATGAGTCGTACAAGGGCTGCTTCCTCCCTGCACAGACTGAGAAAGTGGATGCACCAGAGTTGAACTACGAGGCTGAAAATAATTTTCAAGCGGAAGGGAATTGGGACGAGCAGGGAGGTGGATGGAAACCCTCAGGAGGAGGGAATTGGGAGGAGGGAGGAAACGAATGGAAGCCGTCTGAGGATAAGTGGGAAGGGAATTGGGGAGATCAATGGAAAGGTGACTGGGATAAGGAAGGAGAAGCATGCCAGCCTTCTGAAGACCAGTGTGGGGCTGAGGAACATAGGAATCAGGAGACATCTAGTGTTTCTCAGAACGACAACGATGGCCATTTTCAGCCATCAGATGCCGTATGGAAGGTCGACGATGAAGATGAGGAGATATGATTGGAGATAATGTCTATGTTGGGGCATATTCATTAGAGTTGGCATATTTTGCTTGTTTTATTTAATTTTTCTTTTCGGACGACTCTGGGCGCATAAAGTGCACTGAAAGCTAGGGCCCATGAATTGGCACACATGTCTGAAGCAGACATGATTTTTAGTTTCTTACTTACTGCAGCTTAAACACAACTTAAAACTTTTGTAGCACACATAATGAATTGGAATGAATTGAGTTTAGTAAGCTGATGAAGCTGTCAACTGTGTTCAAATTTGAATAACTTGCACATTGTCTCAGTTCCTAATATGCAACAGAAAAATATCCCAACTGAACTATTTCAGTGCTATTATTTCTAGTAGCCTCAGTCATCAGTGATACATGACCATTCTACGCCAATCAAAACGACAATTCTATGCGAATCAAGGTTTACGAAACATTTGCTAAATCACAGCTAGTGATTTACATAGAACTGGAAATGTAAACATAGAAACTTAGCAAAGTCCAGCAGACATACCCTGCTGCAGATGGAATTGCTGTAGTAATGGTTGACAAGCTTGGTTGAGGTGGGGGTAATTCATGAGTTGGTTCTTTCATTGGTGGACTTTCTTCAGTTGAGCCAATTACAGAGGGTGGATGGCTTTCTACACCTACCAGAACCAAGTAAGAAATTCAAAATTTCAGGTTACCGTTTCATTGTTTAGTAACAATGAAATTGGAATTGCATTTGCTGTTACTACATTAATATATGCCATTTCAAGGTGAATGAACTCATATCATAGGTTAATTCCATATAAACAGGACAAAATAAATATCATGGGACTTCATCTCACGAGATTAAATTCATGAGACCGTTTTACGTAAGTTTTTGTGAATATGATCATAATAGTAGCAATAGGTAATGTGACATGAAGAAACTCTTTGTCAGATACTTACTTGAGTTGCTAGGCATTGTGATGTTGGGAACTGTTAAATAAAATTATGCAAAACATTAGCTTTACGTAGGGAGGGGGAAAAAGATTACGACTGTGAGAAGATTTTCGTTACCTGTTATGCTTCGAAGAGGAGGCAACGCAGCTGATTCTGGTCAATCCATCACCATAACGGAAGTCAGTGAAATCATGTATACATTGACAAATGAAGAGCAAAATATCCAAAATATGGAATTTTAAATCTATGATAAGCATGTCAAATTTTACATTATCTTCATATCGATATCAAAAGAACTGTAAAATAGTTAAGAGTCCAGAACAATAATCAACTATATTATAGGGATTTTAATTAGACAATAATTGTTAAAAGATAACATAGATCGATATAGGATGAACGGATGATATTTAAACGCACTAAACTTGTTCATGACGAAATTTACACGTTGCTTAAGTACTTAACAAAACGCAATTCCAAAAATTCTATAAAGAATTCCTCTAGGAAACTACTTAGCAAATAATCAAAGTCTCACGACGATTTCCTTTTTTTATTTTTCGGTTAAATCTTTTAACTTAACAAAAGTATGATTAACATTTAAAGACTGATTGGATCAATCTATCCAATTTAATCAGAAAAAAAAGTTCTGAATAAACTAGCTTAACATAACAAACATTTTAAATCAAAGTTACCACAGTTCAATTAATACTTTAACTTAAACCGAACCATTACCAATTTAGGCACAAATTTTCGAATTTAATCAGAAAAATCATCTCAATCAAAAATGCCTTCAAGACGATAAAACAGAATGAGCGCAATATCCGAGAAATAATTCAAATCAAACCTGAACAGAGTTTCTCGAGGGAGGAATTAGCACTGGCGTCCGGATCCTTCAGCGGGCAAACAGACGTGAGTGACAAGAGCTTCGTCGAATTGAGCGGAAATCCGAGAATTTTCGGCTGGAGGACGAAATAGCAGAGGCAAATGGCGGATCCATTCTCGAAGGCGGTGGAGACGTCGTCGCAGCACTGCGGCGGAGGGAAATCGGTGAGATTGTTGGGGGATACGGCGATGAAGGGGAGACACGACGAGAATGTGACCAACTCATCGGAGCAGGCAGCTGACGGGAGCATCATCGGCGAATCCGCCACGGCGGAGGCGAGGGAACCGCGGTGGAGAAGGAGAGAGAGGAGGAGGAGGATCTGAAGCGTGAGATCCATGGCGGTTACTGAAGCTCTGTTTTTCAGTGATTCAGTACTACTGAGAATCTGTTAATGATGGCGATGTATTGTTTATAGTGAAGACGATGGCGGGAATGTTGAGTTTTATGCTTTACCGGAAAAGCCCCTACTTTCGTTTCTGAATTACTAAAGAGAAATTTCTTTGTTATTAATTTATTATTAATATTAATTCCGTTTCCTTTCCATTGTTTTCTATTGAATTTTAAATAAATCTTTTGTGTTTTCTATCTTGTTTTAAAATTGTTTCTGTTCATATTTTTTTATAGGCTAAATTACGGATAAAATTACTATTTTTACTTAAATTGTAATTTAATCTAACCTATTTAATTTTAATAAATAAAATCACATATTTATAATTTTTTGCAATTCAAGTTTACATATGATTGTGAATGACGTGATAATAAATCAAAAATAATAGAGTTTACGGAAGTATATCTTTTTTCAATCTCTCCACCTTTACCATTGTTAGAGTATTAGTTAATCTCACAAGTGAGACCTTACTGCCACGTGTAAATTAGTGGCTACTAATTAAAGTTAGTTTACTACTTAGGGTTAGCTAGTGCTTCTGGAAGGTGCTATGCCGCTCCTTCCATCTATTGTATCAATATATATACTTTGTAAACTTTCAATTAATATATGCACAAATTATATTTCTCAACAACCATTTCTTAGAGGCTGAACTGGAAGTCATAGAATTCATAGTAAAAATTCAAGAGGTATATTGCATATAAACTCGAATTGCAAAAAATTATAAAAATGAGATTTTATTTATCAAAAGTGAAAAGTTTAAACTTTTCAGATTAATTGCAATTTTGAAAAAGATTTAATTTTCTTTGAAATTAAACTTTTTGTATATCTTGAACTTGCAAAAATTTTAATTTGTTTTTTTTTTTTTATTTTTTTTAGTGTTGATATAACACATAAACCGATGCTCCCGCACGGATCCTATATTTCACAATAACATTATTGAGACATACTTGTATGAGACGGTCTCACGATGAGACATGACATAATTTGGGCATTGACGTTTTAACACTTTAAGAGGGATGAATGTAATTTGTGCTAGGTTGCACCCCGTTTCATGCATGAGATCGTCTCATATGCGTTTTTTTTCAACACCGTATTCTATTCCATATATTTTTTCAATATGCTCAACTTGTGATAATTTACAATTCGATTGTTAGTAACCTCGAAAAGTAAATAAGTTGATTAATTAATATGTGGATCAATAAGTAGATTATGACAAGTTTTACACGTACAAAAATACGAAGAATGAAATATATATAGTTGTAGAATAGGGGATCAACGACACTAATCCTACTACTGGAACTCTGGATGAGACTCATAATAGACACTAGTACTGTAAAAAGTTTGAGATCCAATTAAGCTTAAACCTTAATTTAGACATTTTGATGAAAATTAACATATAGTATATACCAATTGTAACAATATTTTTCTCTATTTCTAGTTGATCTAATTATAGACTCATATGTTGGAGGTGCTACTGATAAGTATAGAATATACACCCCTGCAGTATTGTAATATCAAAGGGTTAATTAGGGTTTTATTAGATTTTTTTGATCCCAAATTAAATTTTATTAACTAAAAAAAAAATTAATTTATATTTGAATTTGATGGTAAAATATGTTTAATTGTTAATGGGCCTGCAATGTCTCATGTGGGTTCTCCAGAGAGTGCACCATTAGAATCTAGCCATGGAGGAGGCCCTGCTTCTTCCACTATGCCTTCAGTTACAAACTTACAGGTAAATTAAAGTTCCTATGTCATATGTACTTCTCTCACCATGAAGAAACATCAAGGCCTCGATTGCTTTAAAGGAAAAGACCCATTAGACTGTCGAAATCCACCAATTTCATTTGTTTGGTTTGCACGACTTGGGCCGGACTATAATCTAAAGCCCGAGTCCCGTTTCATGTTTTTTCATGCGGTGGTATGAGAATTTATCAGGTAGGGGGTGTGAGTTAAATTAATTCGCATTAATTGGCCACTTGCGAAAAGCCAATATTGCCCTCATTAATTGGCCACTTATGATAATTGATATTTTTGCCCTTGCTCAAGCACAACATCCATGACAGAGAAGAGAACTTCTGCAAATACAAATATTCATCCATGACGGAGCACTTTCTATGATTTGGGAGGTGGGATAACAACAAATCATTTACTTTCGGATAGTAAAATTGAAACAATTCATCAATTAAGCAGAATGAGCGGAACTGAACCGAAAGGTGGAAAAAAATCCAATGAAGACGAAAATATTTGTCAGTGACACGAAAATAACAAATCAAACATCGACGAAGATGATTTATCCCGAATGTGACAGAATTCAAACCAACAACAATTTTGGTACCAAAATCTGGAATTAGAAACTGGGTCGAAATTGACATCCAGAAATTGAAAAAAACAAATCTCACAATGAAGTCTTGCAATTAAAATCAAACTCAGCGAAATAGAATTAAACCTGATATACAATCGATTCAATCTAAGTGGGGTTACAATTGTAATTGCACAAAATGAACAATTCTCATGCTTAATAAACCGCCTAAATTTAGGTTGAGCCAAATTTCTTACCTTCTTACCAGTCAAATGAATCGCAAAATACCTAAGAACACTCTTTCGATAGTTTCCGATTTGGGCACAACGAAGAAAACAAAAGAATTAGAGCTCGATTGAAAATTGGAAGGCGAAATTAGGTTTACTATTATTATGAAATTAGGATTCCCTCAAGCGTCGCTTTAGGATTCTCAGGCGTCAAACATGAATGCAAGCAAAAAAGGAAATATTCGATCAAGATGACATCAAACATGAATGCAAGCAAAAAAGGAAATGTTCGATCAAGATGGGGTTGTGCTCTGCAGAAATTTGTGGATGAAGATGGAAAATAATCAATATTCATTCCAGTGTTCACACAATTCGACACTTTTGTTGAGATCCTATCTAGAGGGCAACAAACATGGGTTTAGTAATTCCAAAAAAATCGAGGTTAAAAGCATCAATTTACCAAGATATCCGACATTTTCAAGCAAACCAAACACCTAGTTTTAGACTGTCCGGTATGCCTCGAATTCCCCATCGACCAATCCAAACAAAAGTTAAAAAACTCAATTTTCAATTCTTGAACAGTGTAATCCACCTATTTCAATAAATTCCGACCTTTTCCTATCTATTAATCCAAACGGGGCCTAAGGGTATGTTTGTTTCGGGATTCACCCGGATGAACTTAGAACTTTGTGATCCAAGTCACATACTAGTTGGACTTCCAACTTTCAAATCCACCCCTATAAAATATACCTATACACATTTTTCACAAAATTCAATACAATCATATTCATCACTTTTCTTACACTCAGTTATTTCTCTCTCCTACTTTCTTCTCACCCAATACAATATAATAATACAATATCAATCATCTATATATTAATTTGACATAAAACAAAAATCTCACTATACTCTACCAAAATCCCAAAACAAATAGAACCGATGCCAATACACAAAATAATTTGAGTTATATGAGAATAGGGAACATAGTCTTTGAATAGGGAATGAATTAGAACCGACTTAGGATTAGGGATTAGGGAACAAACTGCCGAGAAGAAATATTACCCTAATAAGAAATATCAATCCACTGTTGGATTTCCAAACTGCACAGTATTATTAGTTTTTCTCCCACTTCATCATCCATGTTTAGTAACAGTGCAACCGTGACTGCCTCATCCCAAAAAAGGAGTGCTATGGTGAACGTAATAGCTGTCAGCATAGAACCGTTATTGTGTGGGATGTCATATGGGCCCGGGTCATCCAAAGTTCTAAAGCAGTGCAAGCCCGGGTTGTCAGGCTTATGACTTCTAGACAAACCAACAGCAAAGTCTATGACTTGAAATAACGTGAGTTTTGTCAGGCAACATTGATTGACACTGTTTTGCAAATACATCCAAAGCAATTTATGGAGTCTATCATTAGAATTTGAAACCACGGTACCCACCTTGGCTCCTCGTCTTCTATGTTTGGTTATCATCACTTTGATGCGCTGCTTCATCGACCACTTCGACCACTGGATCTTCATCTGCGGTTGGATGATTTTCATCAACATCGATGGTTGGATGCTGATGATTGGATGATCAGTTTCACTTTACCTATTTTCCTATTCCTCCAACACCAATCATGTCTACAAAAAAAATATAAAATTATATAATTAAATTAATAATTTTTCCTGATATGCCCCTACTTTCGTTTCTGATTTACTAAAGAGAAGTTTCTTTGTTATTATTCATATTAAAAGTAACCAATTTGTTATGAGTATAAATCTGCCGGAGAAAGATGAAGAAGGGGTGATTAGGGTTTCTACGGGAATTGGAGAAGAAGCAACTAATAAGTCAAAGGAATTAGGGTTTTTGAAAGGAGGTGGCACGAATCATGGCTTGCAGATGGGAAAAGGATTACCAAGTGGGCCTAATGAGTTTGGGCCGGATAATTAATTAAGTTGGGCGTTTAATTTACAAAAATGGTCCTACACTCTTATTTAATATATAAGTCCTTTTTAATTCCTGAAATTGCTAGAGGGGAGGCCTGCACCCAAGGAATAAGTATCACAAAATTGCACCAATTCTCACTCTAATTCTCCCCCTCACTATTCCTTCAAATCTTCAACTTATTATTCAAGTTACCTTACATTTTTCAGCATAAAAATTTCCAGAAAATCCAAAACAAATTACAAAAATAGCAGAAAAAATAAAAAACACTACACAATTCCTTTCCATGTTTTTCTATTGGGTTCTAAATAAACCTTTGTGTTTTCTATCTTATTTAAAAATTATTTTTGTTCATATTTTTCTATAGGCTCCAGAAAATGTAAAAAATTTAATTTTTTTTTTTAGTGTTGATATAACACAAACGTAACTTATGCTCTCGCACGGATCCTATATTTCACAATAACACTATTCTTTTCTACGAATTTTGTCAATATGCTCAACTTGTCATAATTTACAATTCCATTGTTAGTAACCTCGGAAAGAAAATAAGTTGATTAATATGAGGATTAAAAGTAGATTATGACAAGCCTCACAAAAAATGCGAAGAATGAAATAGGGTTAATAATAAATTACAATCTTATTATTGTTTTTTTTTTTTCCAAATTGCAACCAATACTATTTATTTAAACAAAATGCAATATGTACTAATGAAATTGACAAATTTCAATCCCGACCTATTTTTTTTGAAAATTTTTAATCGAATTTCTTCAATTTGATGTTTATTAAAATTCTTTTTGACATTGTGATATATACAATATATCATTTGCAGGTTATATTTAGCCGGAAAGTTTCATAAAAAATGAGTTCAGGTTGGAATTAGTCACGTTTTACTAGTACATGTTGCATTTTGTTAAAAAAATATATATATAATGCAATTTATAAAAAATACAATAATACAAGTTGCAATTTGTAATGAGATTAGTGCTCATGTTATTGAGCTTAGTGCTCTTGTATCGAGCCCAATGCTCCCATTGTTGAGCTCAGTGCTCCTGTATCGAATTGAGTGCTCATATGATGCATAATAGTGAGTCAATAAATCTAATGAGTGTTTCGTAAATAAATTGGTGATTTCAAATGAGAGTGCATGCGGAGATTTTCTAAAGAATCACATTATCATGCATAATTTGTGGAGCCCCTACGGTTTTGAGTTGCTGTGTACATAGATGACGACCTGTGGGTGTACCGTGGCATAAATATATATTGTGTCATTTTTGGATATGTGATATGTTGGGTTATAAACTCTACTACGTACGAATTTGTTGGTACTTATATGAAAGCGAAACCAGGTGGCTTAGCCCACCTGGCCACTGGGCTCCTCAATTGAGTGGGAGACCCAGGTTCGATTCCCTTTGGGAACTAATTGGAGTATGGGAGTTATAAGGTGGCTTGGTGAATTTGTGGAGTGTTTGGGTGCTTGGTGTACTAATTACTAACATCTAACAACTAACTTTGTCCGACCAAGTGGATTTACCAAGTATGTAGCAATGTGTAGACCTTGACGAGATCGGCTGGGCGGATGCACACGGCGCTAGGCGTGTGTGCGCGGACGTCGGTCGACACGGCCGGGCGCATGCAGGCGTGCATCCCGCCTGTTTAACCGAAGGATCGGATCGTTGTCTTGGCCTACAAGGCTTGCATGCAGATGGGGTGGCCAATGGGCTGTTCCGAAATAACTTCATATCTTACGTAACATGTATTAAAACATAACGCAACACATAAATGTTCATAAGGTAACACATTGTTGTTCATATGGTAACACATAAGTATTCACATAGTATTGCGACATGTATACAGTATTACGTATTACTAAAAAAACAAGTGTTACTACATGAACAAAAAGTGTTACACTATGAAGAATAATGTGTTACCACATGAACAAAACCAGTACAAGCGCGAAAAGAAATTCTCAGTCCAAATTACAGATTTAAAGAACAACTTGATGTGTTACTACATGAACAAAAGAGTGTTACCCTATGAACAAAAGAGTGTTATTACATGAATAAAAACCAGTACAAGCGCGAAAAAAAAATCTTCAGTCTAAAATTACAGATTTAAAGAAAAATGGGAAGAAGAGTCTGAAAGAATCAAAAAAGCGCATCACAAAATCGTGAGGAAAAAGAACAGAAAGACCTAAACTCACCGATGTAAATCTGGTGGGAAGAAGAATTGGGAAGCGCCGCGAGAAAAGAAGAACCCTACGTGAGGAAGAAGGCGGAAGCATGGATTACATGGGCCTGATCTGACCCGCGAAATTAAATTGGACTGAAATTGCACATATGACTTATATGCAATATTGCATACAAGTTTTTACCTTTTTAAAATAGATGTCGTTCTGGGATTTTCTCCCCCTTTATCTCATATTTACCCTTAATATGGTAATTTTAAATTTCAAATTTCCTATAAAAATGTTGTGTGTATATTTTTTCAGGCAATAACAATTATTGTTAAGAATATTTAAATAATATTAATTAAGGTTAATTTAAAAAAAAAAGTATGTCCTTAATTTGTCTTAAAAACCTCACAATGACATCTATTAAAAAATGGAGGGAGTATATATAATTATATATTGCATATAATAATTTGATGTTATATCACATTATAAATAGACTTAGGTAGAAAAAACAATAGATTTATATTCTAATGGAGATACTATATATATAAATATATAGTCTCGCATCAACCGGAAATTTATTTTAAATATTTCCGATGGAGAAGCGTCAAGCAATTGAAGCCGAAGAAATTATTCAACACGTACAATCTTTTCTAAGTGGAAAAGAAGCTGCTCGAACAACTCCTCTCTCCAAATCTTGGAACGAAGCCTGGTTGACTCGTATGAAATATATATAGTTGTAGAATAGGGGATCAACGACACTAATCCTACTGCTGGAACTCTGGATTTGACACAATTAAATTTACTCGTTAATTTAGACATTTTGATGAAAATTAACATATAGTATATACCAATTGTAACAATATTTTTCTCTATTTCTAGTTGATGTAATTATAGACTCATATGTTGGAGGTGCTACTGATACAATATACATCCCTGCATAACAGTGTAGTGTGTGAAGAATCGTTTCTTTCACTATTTCTTGAGAAAAAAATGTACAATTAGGAACAAGATATCTTGTACCATTCAGTCATCAGTAATCAATTAATACTATGATTTGTTGATATATGACTATACTTGCATGCATGTGCTTGATTTGTTTCTACGATATTTACACATCAAAAAATGAATTTTAGTAAAACTTGTTTTAATTTTATCCTATTAGCTTATGATCAGCTAATCAAAATTATAAATATTTTTTTCATTAACATTAGAAAATGATTAAATCAATTACCTAATATAATCCGTAGCAATATCTTAACAATTTTCTCCATCAATAACTTAAACTTTAAGTCTTGAGTGCAGTAACTGTTAAAACAAAAAACACTTAAATCAGTTCATCAAATATAATCAGAATATTTATGTTACTATTAAGTATTAACATTAAAACAGATTAAACCAGTCTCTCAGAATTTATCAGAAATACTATCTTAACCAAATAAGCGCAACATAAGAGGCATCTTAATCACATCAGTAATTGTTGAATCGGATTATATCTCAATTGTAATCTTTCAGTATAATTTTGTTTTTCTCAATCAAGAAACTTAATCTAAAGGGAATAACTACCACTAAATCGACCAAATCAGTGGGCAGTTCCATCAAATTATACATACGCAATCAAATCCGATCATATATTTCAAATCCGTGAACAAAAAACACAGATTTTAAAAAAAAATCAATTCGCAATTTCGCATATCCAAGTTTAATTCAAATTTCAAACCTGGACAGAGCGTTTCGCGAGAGATTTTAGCCTTCAATTTCTGATCCTTCAGCGGGCAAACAGAGGCGAGAGACAATAGCTTGGTAGAATCAATCGGGAATTCGACAATCTTCCGTTGTAGAGCGGCGTGTAACAGACAAACGGCGGAATCGCCGCCGACCGCGGCGGAGAAGTCGTCACAGCATTGAGGCGGAGGGAAAGCAGTGAGATTTTGGGGGAAGATCGCGATGAAGGGGAGACACGACAAGGAGAATGTGACCAGCTTGTCGGAGCAGGCGGCTGACGGACGCATCTCCGGCGAATAATCGGCGGAGGAGGTTAGGGTGCGGCGGTGGAGAAGGATCAGAAGGAGGATTACGATCTGAATTGCGTGATCCATGGCGGTTACTGAAACTCTGTTTTTCTCTCTGTTATGTGACAATTTATATAGTGAAGCTGAGGCGGGAATATGGAATTTTGAATTCCCCCAAAGTACCCCTAGTTTGATTACTTATTTACTTACGGGAAAAGAAATGCATTCGTTCCTCGCATTTACTAAAGTTCAAATTTTCTCGTTAAACTCGATTAATTTAGTGAGAGAAAATGATTTCCTCCTAGCATATTTATTAAGTACGAAAATATAGTGGAATTAAATTTTGAACGAGTATTAAGAAATCAACTAATTATTTTTATCATTTGAGTTGTTCTATTGATTGGACTGGTTAAACAAAAGAAGCAGCTCGAGAGCTCGGGTCGGGTCAACTCGTTAAGGCTCGAACTCGGTTCGGTTATACTGATAAACGAATTGAGCTCGAGCCCGTAAAATACTCGATTTGCTGACGAACTTACTTGAGCTCGACTCATTAGGCTTGATAACCAAGAGTTTTCTTGTAATTCCATTAGGCTAAATAAACTCGTTTGCGAGTCGAGCGGAACTCTATTTCCAACTCGTTAATATATTCGAGCCAGCTCGAACTTAGTTCGATAAGAGCTTTAGATGAGTTCGAACTTCAAGTACTCGCTTCAACTCGACTCGAATAGCAGCTCTTGAACACATCATTTATCTGAGGAAAGAGAGAAAAGAACATGTGGGGCTGAAGTGGATTTTGAGGCTCAACTACCTTAACTAACTTTGTGTTATGTTATACTTATTAGGTGAACTTTCTAGTTATATTATCTATCTTAAGCTTATTACAGATGTATGAGGACTTCTTTTCATTAAAACTTACTACAAACTGATTATATAAGTTGAAACTACAAGCCATATGATCAACTGTCAAAGATGAAGAAAGAAACCAATAATCCTATTATTTGACAACGATCATAAATATTACAAATGACAAACAATAAAAAAGGAAGAAATAATCATCTCCTCTCACAAATAACAAATCCAATCACTCAACTATGTAAACAAACAAGCCAAAGAATAATATTTCTGTATCAGAATGACAATAAAATCCATCCATTTAAAAGTAGTTCAGAACAATAGCTCCAAGCACAGCCAAGATATGCAGAGGTGAGATACTATATGCAGCTGATGGTGTCACTCCTGCCCTGCTGCCCGATGGAGTTTCACCGGTGGTGGTTGGTGGCGGTGGAGTTGTAGCATCTCCATCTCCACCTGGAGCCAATCTTGGAGACGGTGTTTCTGTTCCTGCATCAAACAAATTATTTGTCAGATTTTCAAAAAATATGAAATATTATCAAATTTGGACTGATGTAGGAGCTTAATGAATACCTGTAGTGGCAGGGGAAGGCTCGGCGCTAGGAGAGAGTGATGGCCCGTTCGTCATGGGCTGTGGAGACGGAGCTGGAACGGGAACAGCAGCAGCTGCATTTACATAAAAAGATAGTCATTAAACTCAAATTTAATAGTACTAAAGTTACTCTTGTTTTAGTTTCAATTCTGTCGACTTTCATGAATTGAAATTAGTCATGTAACTTTCAATTTGTCGACATTTTAGTTCAGTAATTGGTCGTAGGAGGTGAAAATTTTGGTTGGTTGATCAGATTATGCACGTCAGCATCAATTAAATATTTCACCAGCTGGCGGCTATAAGACTAAAATGTCGAGCAATTGAAAGATACTGGACTATTTTGAAATCGTGAAAATCGACAGGACTGAAATTGAAATGAGGGTAACTTACAGGACTAAAAATATTATTTTCCGTTAATACTTATATTTGATCGAAGTTTAAAGAGTGGTCGTATGATCGTCTGACCTTTGCATTGGAGTGGTACGCCGGGCATGTTACAGGCGCGAGGCAGGGAAATAGCTTGGGTGCGATTAATGGGGATTCTGAAAGGCACGCTGCCCGTTGCGATTAGGCAAAGGCAGTCCTTTCCACTGGCCATGAGGGAGCTGAGTGAATTGCAGCAATCTGAAGTAGGGGAAGTCCCATTGCTGCTGCTATTAGTGACAAAGCTTATGCACGGGGAGAACGTCGTGATCATGGAAGGCGTGCAGGGAGTCGTGATCTGCCCTAAAGCAGGGGAGATTGCGATTGTCGTTGTGAAAATTGCAACGAGTAAGATCAAAAATCGGAGAGCCATGGAGATGTTTGGTTGTTGTGGAAGTGTGAAACTGAAGGGGTTGTAGGAATATGAGAGTGTTTAGTAATTGGAATGAGGATGTTGATGATGGAATGAGAGGGAGAAAAGTGAATTTATAGATGTTGAAATTTGGAGGCAAAAGAAATGGAGGGAAGTAAAGTTGATTAGGGGGTGGGGGTTGGCTCAACTACTTTTAACTAATGTTTTTGGATTGTGATTGGGTGTTTAATTATCTTTGGCTTATGAATTGCTTGCAACTTTGGAAGATTGATCAATAATTTGATGATTGGATGAAAAGATTATGTCCTTCGTTATTCAACCACTAATATACTCACACATTTTATAACCTTATGTTTGATTTAGGATTCATAAGTTGGAATTTAGAATTTCAAAATCCCAAGGCAAGTGAGATTTTGGATTTAAAATAGAAAATTAAAATTCGAATACATTTCTAGTTTCGGCTGATCGAAAAATAAAAATCACAATCTTTTCACATTTTTTCAATTATGTCACGAGTTTTTAATTTTTACAATTTGATACATGATTTTTTAAATTGTTGAAATGGAAGTGAAGTGATCATGAAATTGAAAAAAATAAAAAAAAAACGTGATTAAAATATTGAAACAATAACACAATGTCGTCAATTTATTTTTGATTTTCTCAAAAGAGTTTTAGCTGTCAAGTTAGCAATAAGTTGTTTAAAAATAGGCATACAATTGAATAGTAGTAAAATTAAAAAGACTATATAACGATATTTCCTCTTTTTTTTTAATCGAACCCGACTATATAACGATCTGAAAGCTGTGAGTTAAGTAATCTGATTTATTCTGCAATTAACCCTTAATCTATTAAACATTACTTCTACTAGTATATTTCCAACATTCCCATGACTTTCCATTAAAATTGGACGTTTCGAAATTTGGTGAAATTCAGTCATGGTCGTTTCTATATATGAAATAATCGGACGTTGACATTAATAATTTGCTACATAAGCAGATAAATTTCAGCTTACTTACCATTTATTATTTTTGTATGTTTTCAAGTTTGGGGCGCTAACTTTCTACTACAAATGAAAAAGGAAAATAGCAGCCCGGTACAAACACTGTTTTGAGGGTGTGGAAAATTCTAAATTACCTATTTTTCTAGAAAAACAAAATTGGCCTGAAAATCAAATTATGGTTGATTGGACGGTTACAGAAAGGCGCGGCTCAAGGCGGAAGGAAGCTTCCTTACTCAACCAGCACCTCTGCCATTGTCATGTCAACCCCCCCATCCCTCTGAAAATTAACTTTTTCTCTACAATAATTAATTATGCTTGTGTAACCATCTCTCTCCTCCATCTTTTGATAGTTTCAATACAGAAACCAAATTATTGTAGAGAGAGATTTTCTGGTTCCATCCATTTTCTGGTTTCACCCATTTGCATTTGAATCGAAAACCCCACCATTTGCATCGAAACCGAACCATTTTCTGGTTTCACCCATTTGCATTTGAATCGAACCCCCCCTCCCCCTATTTGCATCAAAACCGAAAACCCCCCAAAAAATCATCAATAAAAAAGGGGGACGGTTGAAAGTTATACAAGGATCAGGTCTATCGTCATTAAGCCGAGAAAACCCCCCATTTGCATCGAAAACGAAAACCCCCAAAAAATCATCAATGAAAAAGGGTGGCGGTTGAAAAATGACAACGATCGAAGCGAGAGGGAGGCGAAATCGAAAAAGGGGAAGGCGAAATCGAACCACCCGTCGCTCTGCAATCGAAAAACCAGTCGCTCTGAAAAGAAAACCCTTCAGTATGCATGTTTATTTTTGATATTATTATTTTGATAATATTCGTGTTGGGTTGGGTTATTTTTTTTTTGTTTATTTATTTTTCTTTTCTTGTTGGTTTCCAAGAAGAAGAACAGAGTGCATGATTATTTATTTATTTTTGTTTATTTATTTTTCTTTTTTATCAGAGAAGAACATAGAGCGAACTATTTTGGGGTGCATGATTATTTTTTCCTTATCGGTTTCCAAGAAGAAGAACATAGTGTGTGCTATTTTGTGTTATTTGTTTATTAATTTTTTTTTTTTGGTGTATGAGATGGTGTTGTTTTACACCTCTGAACAAAAGATATGGCCGCTTGTTTTAGATTTTTTGGTGTATGAGATGGTGTATGATATGGTATTGTTTTAGTGATGAATATGTATGAGATGGTGATGAATATGTATGAGATGGTGTATGAGACGGTGTTGTTTTACACCTCTGAACAAAGATCTGAACAAATAGTTATATGCAAAATTATATGTATGATGCAAATTATATTGTATATGTGCAGATATAGAAGGCTACTGAGCATTCTATGAGTACTGAAAGTTCAATTGGTGATATTCGAATATGTATATGAGTGATTTTCTTGGGAAGATGCAGGTTGTGAAATGTTACATATTTTGTCCAAACTTTAAACCGGTGTATATATCACTATTGAACAATGCAATAAGGTATCTTCTGATGCAAATATCAATATATGCATGCAACACTGATATGTGTTATGCATATATTCTCGTTTATGTGCAATAAGTATTCATGATATGATTATTGACTTTGTGATTTCTAATTATGTCTATTGGTTGATAGAAATATTGTTGGATGTTTAGGTGAATGGGTTTTCTGAAATTGGGCGTTTATTCTGGAAAATGAAGTTGGTAGAGATACCGGTGTGGGTCACAAGAAATGCGCACCAACGAGCTTTCAGGGGTGACAAAAAAAAAACACTTATATATATATGTGTAACAGTTGGATCCGTAATTGAAAGGCTATATGCAACATGTATATATATAATGCAATGATACAATGTATATGCAGTTATAGTATTTGTTATGAAACCATTGTACCTTCTGTGTAGAATGAATGAACGTGTATAGATATGCTGCAATGATACTATGTATATGTTGTTATAGTAATTGATATGAAAACATTATAGCTTCTGTGCAAACTGAAAGAACCAAGACTTTGAAATTGGATATGTGCATGTAATGTGTATGAGTAGTCATTATGAATAATGACGTGGTGCAGCCGGCAAAATGTCGAATCAATCAAACAATTTGGTAAAAAAATATTGATTCCCCATTTTACAATACAACCAAAATTAGATATACTATAACATAGACCCACCTGTGTTTTTTTTTTATGGCTAGGTCTTGTATGCACCCGGCTGCACCGTGCATTCATAGTGAATTTTAGAAGCGTGCAACTTGTTATGCTGAAAAGTGCGACTTATTTACATAGAAAAGTGCATCTGTTAATATGGAAACGTAGTTGCATGCTTCTGTTTGGAATAGTTGCATGCTTCTGTTTTGTATAGTTGCACGCTTCTAAAATGCACTATGAGTGCACGGTGCACCCGGGTGCACATGAGACCCATTCTTTTTTTATTTGAGGTATATTAATGATTTTTTTTAATCATTTGTTTTTTATGTTATTTTATTATAAAAGGATAAAGTTGAAAATGTGGAAAACAAACCAAGTGGGGGGGGTTTAATAATTACATGTACACGGTATAATACTCGTTTAGCAATTTGCACGTTTACTATTTTGCTCGTGTTTTAACGATACATTTTTTTTTATTAATATTCAATATGATAAAGTAATTTTAAAAAAGACATGATAAAAAATGGGTAAAACTATAAAAGACACACTTGTATGAGATGGTCTCACGGTGAGACGAATCATATGTTGGACATTGTCGCTTTAACACATTGTAATTTGTTAAGACCGTCTCATATAAGTTTTTATCAAACAACAATACCCCACCTTAACAGTCAATTTATTCTTTCAAATACTCTTATAAATTTATATTTTAAATGGTCACATTGACGGTAAAATGGTTAAAAAAAATATCGATGCTGAATTAATGACTCAATTAAGGCGTGGAGATAAAATTGAACTTGATATTGTAAATTCAAATGTTATCCTATTTCTGGGCTGTCTACTAGATAAAATGATGACAACTTCTGTCCCCCACAATCAATCATAGAAAAAGTCCAATCTCTCCCAGTTCGCGATTAACAAGATAAAAAAGGTAATGATGACTTTCTTTAATAATTTGAGGTGGGTATGAGGTAAATCAACTCTTTTAATTATTTATTTGTTATATTGTGTGTGATGTGTATACGTTGCCCACAATATATCACAGAAACTAGTGGACACCCGTTTTGTTCATAAAAGAAATCAAAACAATATGTATACAGAAATTTTTTAATGGCTTAAATATATATATATATATATATATATATATATATATATATATATATATATATTAACTCTAAGTGGGATAAACATTATATTACTATATGTACATATATTTTTTGAGTGTTTAAATAGTAGTGTGGTACATTTATAAGTTATTTCACGTGTGTGTAACTGAACCCATATCTGGTTGCATCATTTTTATGTCATTGCATATCAATATTAAAATTGCACTAGAAGTGACACGTAAGAAAGTAAAAAAATTAGTAACATTAAAGCTAACCCAACCATAATTTCCCATATACCCTATATGTATGTAGTCTGATGCATGTTATAGGGGTGTAATGTGAACCAATAAAAATGGAGCAACATTTGACCCTTACTTGCTTTTTTTTTTCTTTTTTTTCGCCTTTGTTACGGTTTTTTTTTTTAAATAAAGATTGTGTCTCATCAACCTGTTAAAGGTGTGTCCTATCAACATGCTATACTTTGTTTTGCTTTCTTTTTTTTAACAAATTATTTATGTTTTTTGTTTTCTATACTTTATGTTATATATAGATAGGAACAATAATAATAATAAAAAAAACAAGATGACATTCACAAAAAATTCCTAAAAATTGGTAATTTCAATAATTAAAATAATACTTCTATTTTTTTAATATTTGAAAATGATATTATTATTGTAATTTTTGTGCTTTTTTTTTTATAATTTTCACATTTAATTATAGAAAAAATTGAAAACATTTTACAGTTTTAAAAAAATATATAATTAAAATATCTCCAAGAAATCTTGAATATATCTCATATATTCTTTTCTCCATAATTAAAATATTCCACAAAAATCCCAACTCCTCTTTGTTATGGAATATTTTCGAAAAATATAGGGAACAAGAATCCAAGATTTTGATCTTCTTGAATTTATGAGATATTCTTGTATTTCAAGAAATACATATCTTTTCAAGAAAATCAAGAACATCTTTCTTGCCCTTTATATTTCAAGATTTTTGAAATATATTATATGGATAACCTAGTGGGAGATTTCTTGAATTTAATGAGATAATCTTGTATTCCAAGAATATATATCTTCATTCCATAACAAAATTCAAAGAAAATCTTTCTCCCCTTTTAATCCATAATTTTCGAAATTTTGAGGAAAAATATGCAACAAGATTTATTTTATTTTTAAACACTTTTTTCAGTTATTCGACTTTATGTTGGGCTACTTAGAGGGCCTTTAGGAGAATTAAGATTGGACCTTCCAATGGATCTTGAATTATCAATATTGAGCCACAATATTATTCAAGCCCATAAATATTAATTAATCCCACTACATAATTAATATTGCACTATCCATCTTAACCCATATTACAGTCAATATGGCTCCCGGATATTATTTCCCGTGTTTAAGATTATCTAGCCCATTAATTAATTCAAGCCACTGAAATAGATTTCCATTAATTAATATATTTTTGTCCTTGGTCAAGGAACGGTTCAACATTATTATCCATACCGGAAACTAGTTCCACTCGCAAGATTTGGTATGATAAAGCTTATGAACCTCCCAAGGGGGCAAATCGAACAAGCGTACTTGCACACGATTCTTCGTATTAAATCTTAACAATCGCATGTGACCAATAATATTGCCCAAGATAAAAAGTATTGAATCTCGTTGATTCTCTACCCGTGATAAGTCAAAGCAATAGTTACCAACCACACGTGATCCTATTTAAGGAACGAAGATTAAGAAATAACGAACCACTGAGGTCTAATTCTTCCTTGTTCAGTTATGAAGAATTTGTCCTCCTCAGAGTCCTATTCAAAGCATCGATCATGCACTAGTGTAATCTCTTGGTCAAGACAAGCCAATCTGAGTCTTACACTTCAACCTTTCACGATGGATTGTTCATTTCCATCTAGGTCGTGAATGGTATAATTTTAGTTACAAGGAACTGTTAATTTAATCTTCTGTGATCTGATATCACTAAATTAACTACAATGTAACACGTACTATTTATTGAACAGTTATGCAGTAAATATATGTAACATTCGATGATATTTAAAGCATCAGTGATAAACAATTTATTTCAGTAAATAAGTCCGAAATTCAGTTTTGATTATACAAAGTAAAATCATACTTTCCAGTATAATCCTAACAGTTATAGGGGTGTAATGTGAACCAATAAAAATGGAGCAACATTTGACCCTTGCTTTTGATTTCCTGTTTTTCGTCTTGTTCTGGTTTCTTTTTTAAATAAAGATTGTGTCTCATCAACATGTTAAAGGTGTGTCCTATCAACATGCTATACTTTATTTTGCTTTCTTTTTTTTAACAAATTATTTATGCTTTTTGTTTTCTATACTTTATGTTATATATAGATAGGAGCAATAATAATAAAAAAAAAACAAGATGACGTTCACAAAAAATTCCTAAAAATTGGTAATTGCAATAATTAAAATAATACTTCTATTTTTTTAATATTTGAAAACGATATTATTATTGCAATTTTTGTGCATTTTTTTTTTATAATTTTCACATTTAATTATAGAAAAAATTGAAAACATTTTACAGTTTTAAAAAAATATTTAATTATTTCTTCTTTTTAATAATGACAAAAATAAAAAAATGCATATACCTATAAAATACGCAGTGTCAGTTAAAAAAATGTTACATATATTTAATTTATAATGTAGGGGTCCTCACTCTAAGTGCAAAAAACATGGGATAATTACTCTAAGGTACAATGTGCAAAAACAATTTGCACTTTAGTTCAAACTAAATACTACAGTGCAACATATTTTTTGCACATTGTACCTAAGAGTAATTTTCCCATAAATTTGGTACCTTAGAGTAATTTTATATGTATATAAAAAAACATTGCATATACAAATAAAAATTGCATACATACAAGCGTAAAACAACATTGCATAAACGTGCATTACATTGTGTACATGTAAATTACATTGCACATAAGAGTAAAAAAATTGCAGCAAGTGTAAATCACCAAAAAAGCTATATCTAGGTTCAAACTTCCCCCAACATCTTCTTAAAAAAAAAAAGATGCATGTTATACCCTATATGTATGTAGTCTGATGCATGTTATAGGGGTGTAATGTGAACCAATAAAAATGGAGCAACATTTGACCCTTACTTGCTTTTGATTTCCTGTTTTTCGTCTTGTTCTGGTTTCTTTTTTAAATAAAGATTGTGTCTCATCAACCTGTTAAAGGTGTGTCCTATCAACATGCTATACTTTGTTTTGCTTTCTTTTTTTTAACAAATTATTTATGTTTTTTGTTTTCTATACTTTATGTTATATATAGATAGGAACAATAATAATGAAAAAAAAACAAGATGACATTCACAAAAAATTCCTAAAAATTGGTAATTGCAATAATTAAAATAATACTTCTATTTTTTTAATATTTGAAAACGATATTATTATTGCAATTTTTGTGCATTTTTTTTTTATAATTTTCACATTTAATTATAGAAAAAATTGAAAACATTTTACAGTTTTAAAAAAATATATAATTATTTCTTCTTTTTAATAATGACAAAAATAAAAAAATGCATATACCTATAAAATACGCAGTGTCAGTTAAAAAAATGTTACATATATTTAATTTATAATGTAGGGGTCCTCACTCTAAGGTACAAAAAACATGGGATAATTACTCTAAGGTACAATGTGCAAAAACAATTTGCACTTTAGTTCAAACTAGATACTACATTGCAACGTATTTTTTGCACATTGTATCTAAGAGTAATTTTCCCATAAATTTGGTACCTTAGAGTAATTTTATATGTATATAAAAAAACATTGCATATACAAATAAAAATTGCATACATACAAGCGTAAAACAACATTGCATAAACGTGCATTACATTGTGTACATGTAAATTACATTGCACATAAGAGTAAAACAATTGCAGCAAGTGTAAATCACCAAAAAAAAATTAATCTAGGTTCAAAATTCCCCCAACATCTTCTTAAAAAAAAAAAAGACCCCCCCCTCCAAGAATATCACCAAAACTTTGTCTTCATGTATAGAATCACTAGCCTTAAACATATGCAAAACAACATATGTTCTTCACTTTCAACACAATAATCTGCATGATTTAACATAATAAAATTACAAAATGTATAATCATTAAACAGAGAGGAAATATGACTTTGTTACCTGATCAAAATCTTGATTTTCTATAGATCAGAATTAAAATCAAAGATAATTGGGGCATGCTCAACTGGACCCGCCGTCGGACGATTGTTCTCAAAATCCTTCCCATAAACAGCAACCACGAAAGCAATTGTCTAAATGACCTTTCCCAATCCCCTATTACACACACATCATAAGATTCATAAACAAACACACAAAAAGAATCTACTTAAATAAGAACAAAAAAAATGTAATTAAGCAGAAAAACAAATCAATTTGTTGTAATACTTGCATTATTCAGAACATATAGTAGGATAGCTAATATATGTAAATGTCAGAAAGAAACTTACATATCGTCTCCCCAAAATTCCTCAATGGAGACTCGTACGACGTCGTTTCAGAAAATGATGACCTCGAGCCCGAACCCTAACTCACGCGTCGCCTCTGCTGCCCAAACAGATCCGTCGTCCATGCTTCAAATACCAAAACTTCGCCTCTCACGCGCCGCCGGGGCCATGGATTTGTTAGATCTGCCATAAATTGCCACCACCAAAATAAATCCGACCACCACCATCAACCCACCCAACCATCGCCACCAACCACCGCCATCAGCCAACCCACCACCGCCACTGATCCGTTGCCGCTCAAGGAACCATCACCACCACTACCAAAACACCATCCACCACCGTTAAAAACCAAACACCACCACCATAAAACCCTAAAAATCGAAACCCTATTTCTATTCCACCACCGCTGCACCTCCACGAACTTCTCCGTCGCCATCCCCCGGGCGGATTTTCCATCCGTCCGTCCAAATACACCACCGTCACCTCCGTCCAAAACACTCTTGACCGTCACTTATTTTCGTCCGAGAGAGGAGATTGCATCTGTACCTAACTGATAATATATTTTTTTTCCAACGATCGAATTTCCCAAAAAAAAAAACGAGCTTGCATGCAATACAAAATTTTGATATGATAATTGTCTTCAATTTGTATTCAGAAAAATGTATTATGAAATTATTTGAATTTTGAATTAAAATGTTTCTCATTATGAGTATTTCAAAAAGTAAAAAATGTGTAAGAAGGTGTAAGAAAATGATTAGACAATTTTCAATTAAACAAAAATAAAATCACCTTATTATAAAATTGGCTCGAAGGTTAAAACAGAAAATTGGCTAAAGGAAATTGTACCTAGTAGCTCTTTTAAAAGTGAATTGTACCCATTGACTAGTAGGTGTAAGTTTTTTGTACCACCAAGTAATTTCCCCTTCAAGTTTCATCCATTCTGATAAATTTTACGATTACCAACAATAAATTTTTCAAGAGCTCATTCCAAAAGACAAGTGTGCTATCAAAGTCAAACTGTGACTAGTGTTAGGTAATCAGCCACATGATATTCTAGTTTAAATACATACTACTAGAGACATTTATACGATTCACTAATATATTAATCTAAAATAATCGGATTAAGTAGTATTTTATCCGGTATATGTCCTATATATTAACACACCTCATTTTATCTTAATGGGCCATAGATAAAAAAAAAAGAAAAAAAGGATTGAAGAGTACGTATTAGTTCATATAAATAAAATTATCAATTTGTATGTTGAATACTTTTCAGTATATAAATTGTTTTACGTAAAAACACTAGTTCAATTAAAATTTTATGGGTCAAATTAAATTGCATATAAGTTGGCGCACTGAAGTGATAATCCATATGTACATTAATATATGTCACTTGATAGTTGATACACTATACACCGTGGTAGTTATTTTGGAATACAAGACAAAAACAAAAGCTTCATCTGATTTGCATTTGTGTATATTTTCAGAAGGTATGAGTATATGATAATATTAATTATTTTATAAAAAAATATTCCCTCTATTCCAAAAAAAAAAAATTTAGACACTTGTCTTGTTAGTATGTCCCGAAAGAATTCTACACATACCAAAACTAGAAAATTCTTCATAAATTACACTTACAATATTCACAATTTTACACAAAATATTAATATTTTTGGTCCCACACATACACACAATTCAATTCATCTATTTACTTAATACATAAAAATTTACAAAATTACCCCTCAAATTCCTACTCATTGCTTCACTTTCTTATTTTGTATGTCCAACTTGAAAGAATTCCATCTCACAATTTGAAAATTCTAATTTGTAGAGAGGTGTGAAATTAAATACTTTATATATACAATAAAAGAATATAATTTCGTCTTATTTAAAAGTTCAAATTTGTTGAGAGATATAAAATTAATTCTTTTATATATAAATTCTTAATACAATTTAATGTGCAAATTTATATGGGACGAAAGAAATACCATTTATTTTACTATAAAATGAATGTAACTACGAATAAGTTATATGGTAAAACTATTTTACATGAAATCAACCCAAAATAAAACATGATTTGAAAATTAATCTGTGGTCATATAACATAACACGTTCGGCAAGTAAAATTGCGGCTCTTACCTCATAAGACTACCTTTATCGCTGGTTCAGATGAACCGTTCATCACATAAGACAAAATAAATAAGTTAAAAAAAAATTCAAAAGTCCAAGAATTTCGCATGAACTATTCGGTGCAGCGAACGGGTTCGTGCACAGTTTTCAATACTTTTGTTGCACCACTTTTCATATTATAATGGGTTTCATGATGTTTATTAGGTAATTATTAAATTTTTAATTTCAACATATTATCTAAATAAAAAAATAATATTACAATTTATTATTTTTTTTATAAATAGATATCAATATTAATACATTTTAAATCATAATTTCCTATTCATTATTTTTTCGTCTAATTTCAATTTATATTTAAAATTTCTTAAATTTAAAGATGAGGATTGGTTGAGTATTTAAGATTATTTCCTATATTTAAGATTATTTCTTAAAATTTCTTATACATTTTTAATCATAATTTCTTATATTTAAGATTATTTTATTAAAAGATTGGGTTGTGGATGTTTGTTGATTAAGTATTAAAAAAGATGAGGATTGATTGAATTGTAGATTGTATATGTGGAGAGGAGATAAATGAATAATTTATTAAGAGATTGGTTTGTGGGTGTTTGTTGATAAAGATAGTACAAGGACCTTTCTAGTTTACCAAAGAACTTTTATAGCAATTGAATATAGAAAAACACGCATATTAGTATTATATATAAATCACTCCCTCGTCCGAATTCCAATAACACAAAAAAAAAAAAACCCTTTCTTTTTCACATTCTTATAATCAATAGAATTAATTTTTGAATCAATCAATCAATCAATGGAGCCAAAAGGGATTGAAGTTGTGGCATCAATGTTTCTAGCAATTGCAATTGTTTCAAATGTAGCCGTGGCTCAACAAGGTTGCATGAGTCAGCTCATAAGCATGTCCTCATGTCTCAATTACGTCTCGGGGAGCGCGTCCACCCCGCCCCCTTCGTGTTGCACCGCCCTAGCTAACGTCGTCAAGACTCAGCCGCGGTGCCTTTGCACCATAGTCAACGGTGATGGAAGCTCGTTGGGTGTCACTATCAACCAAACCCTCGCGCTTGGGTTGCCTAGCGCGTGTCAGGTGGAAACTCCACCGTCTAGCAAGTGTAACGGTAAGTCTGACTTGACCATTTACGAAATTTTTATATATTAAAAGTTTCATTGTAATCAGTGATGGAACCAAGATTTTTTTGTAAATGTTTAAATTTGAACTATGATCACTAATGAATAAAGATGACGTTTTCAATTTCCCTTAAATTACATAGTTAATGGCAAAACGAATCCCCGTTTTCTCACGTTTTCTCAATTATAATATATATTTTTAAAATTTTGTAACTTGATATACGATCTTTCAGATTATTGA
This sequence comes from Stenogyne calaminthoides, assembly GCA_037126765.1. Lineage (NCBI taxonomy): Eukaryota > Viridiplantae > Streptophyta > Magnoliopsida > Lamiales > Lamiaceae > Stenogyne > Stenogyne calaminthoides. The sequence continues at coordinate 32,848,451 of JBBCBC010000025.1, read as the reverse complement.
AATTCTACCACATGACTATTTTCCGGCAAAATATGAATTAAATTGCAAAATAATTTAAAAGGTTGTAGTGATTAAATTGAAACAATAACGAAATATCATGAATTTGTTCGCAATATTTAAAAAAGAAAAATTCCAGTTACCACACAACATAAGTTGCCAAAAAATAGTCATAATGATAAAATCACAAAATATAAAAAACTTGTGTCACATTATAATTTTAAAATTGAAAAAAACACTAAAATATCGTGATTTTTTCAATTGCCCATAACAATATTGTAATATTTGAAGGATTAATTAGGGTTTTATTAGATTTGGTTGATCCAAATTAATTTATATTACCTCAAAAAAAGTATTAATTTATATTTGATGAATTTGATGGTATAACATGTTTAGTTGTTAATGGGCCTGCAATGTCTCCTGTGGGTTCTCCAGAGAGTGCACCACCAGAATCTGGCGATGGAGGAGGCCCAGCTTCTTCAACTACGCCTTCAGTTACAGGTAAACTTCATGTTCCATATTTAAATTATTTCAGAAAAATGTCAAAGAACTACAAATATAAAAAATAAATAAAAATCGTTTATGTATTTTAAGGACAATTTCTTACGAAGTTGTTGAATTAATTGATTTGTATAAGGGATAGTTTTTTTTTTTTTTGATAAAGTTCTAAACTTTTGCTCCTGTAATTTTTTTTAAACAGGCCTTTATATAATTATTTTAGATACAGAAAGTATGGTAGAGATATTCTTTTTTTAATTTTGAAAATTGGATTAAAAAGAAGAAGATAAATTTCAAATTTCCCAAAATAAAGTTAAATATATGACTTCAGTTCTAAATTAATTCCAACAAATTAACACATTTCTTGATGTATTATAAACTTCAAGGTTCTGCTTTCCTAAAATTTAATATGAGTTGCGCTAAAATAAAATAATAATAATAATATAAGTTAATGGTTGAATTACTTAAAATGAAAATTAATTTGATGAAATGAATATTTCTTCGCTGAATTAATTAACTACAAGGGATGTCTTGTATGCAAATTTTTTTAATTTTTTTTTTATCTTAATGTAATAAATGAAGAAAATTTAAATTTATTTGTATTAGATCAATTGTTACTTTCTTTTAAATTTCAAATTTATCTGCTCGACTCAATTCGTTTACATCCATAAATCCAGTAGGATCGAAGTCGACTCCGTCAAGTGGGACAACCTCAAAGGGAAGCACAACCAACATCAGCCTTGTTGCAAATATTCTCATCTTCATCACAGCTTCATCTGCCTCAGCAGCTTTTATCAATATATTCTAATTAAATTAAGTCCTAAATTATAATTGTGTGTGTGTGGATTGTTTTCTTTATCATAATTGCTATTTTAATTTCCCTGTTTTTTGGACAATTTATGGTTCGTATGTGAACTATTATCATGAGCCAGGTTTTATATTGTATGTGTCTTTTTTAATTTTTGAATTCTTTGTACTAAATTGGATATGAAATGATTACGCGTAATGTTTCTGTTTATGATGCACATGTGTATGGTTCTATGAATATAAATTAGTGCTAATAATTACAAAAGGAGTAACTTAAAAACTATAGTGCAGAGGATAAAGAATAAGAATTGAAAGTATATGGGTCAAAATTCAAATAATGCATTATTTCGTTAATTATTTCATACTATAAACAACGGGACACTTGGTTTAAATTAATCAAAATGGGGTAAGGAGTCTTATTTTTATGTACAAAATATGATAAAAGTGAATTCATAATTTTTTATTCTATTTTTCATTACTATAGATAGAAGGGGACACTTGCATTATTTATTACTCATTTTCATTATCATTTCCACAAAAAAATTAAGAACCAAGCAACCTAAAGAAGACAATATTTTTTAGTCTTTAACTGCTTTTTTGGACTCTCATTTTATATGGGTTCATCACATAACTAATTTACCTATTTAGAAGTTGAATAGGTTTAGTGTGAAAATTTTCATGTATGAAAATCTATAAAATTGTCCTAAATCAACCATCTACACCTTAAACACTAAATAATGAACCCTAAATTATGACCTATTCGGGCCCGGTGAACCATGAACCACTTGGGCCGAATGAACCATGAACCACTCAATTTTGTCTTACATTCATCAATTACAGAATTTGATTGTAAATTAAAGTTTTTTTATGTATGAAAATTTTCACACTAACTTTGTCTTAGAAGTTAGTTAATTATTTCCATCAAACCTCATAGACTACGCTTTATCCAAATTAAAGTACACAAGAATTGGCTTTTATGCCTATTAAACACTTTTATCGCATAGAAGACCTAATCCTAATGAAATGGAGAAATTATATTGGTATAATTTTTTATGCAAATTACAAATGAAATTGCATATACAGTAATAGTTACACGCGAAAGTACAAATATATTTATATATATATATAATTATTATACTTATTAATAATTTGCAATTTTGAAATGTTATAGAAGTCTCCCAAATTATAATGACAACATTTTTATTAAAGCTATCAGATCGCATTCGAATGATTAGCTTAGCAATAGGCGCACATCTCAATTTAAACGAAATTTCAAGTTTTTTATTCATCCCACTGATATTAAAAAAAGAAACACTACCGGTGGAAACAACTATAGTCTATTGTTAATGTTAAATTTTAGACACTCCATAGATACATACATAATAGTATTATTTAATATCCATGCAATATGTTACAAGAATGGAAGATAAAAATCACTGTGTGCTTTCTTTGCGATAAATTATCCAAACTGGATCTTTTGTGGGCAATAGTTCTACCTTAAAAAATTCGATAATGTAACCTTGTAGCATTACAAGCAACAAAGAAATTATATTTTAGTTGCCTCTCTTTGACATTTTTAGTTAAAAAGAAAAGGTTGCTCACCCACATAACTAACCATTTCCATATGTCTTGATATCAAATTTCCCTCCTCAAGATATACCATTCTAATATATTACCTATATTCAAAGACTCCAAAAGTAGGAGAAAGTTGGTAAACAACATCCCCACCCCAAATCTCATGCCCCCTATATAAACTAAGTCACACCAAAACTCTCCATCAAAACACACACTTCTCATCATACCACTAACACAATCAATAACTACACAACCAAATGGCACACCAGCAACTCTCAATGGGCTTAGCCCTTGTTCTTGCCACCATCCTATGTGGCGGCACCACCATGGCCCAATCCGATTGCACCAATGTACTCATCAGCATGTCACCCTGTCTCAACTACATCTCCGGCAACTCCACCACCCCTTCCACCGCCTGTTGCACGCAGCTAGGCACGGTGGTTAGCTCTCAACCCCGGTGCTTGTGCCAGGTGCTCAGCGGTGGTGGGTCCAACCTCGGCCTCAACATCAACCAAACTCAAGCCCTAGCCTTGCCCGGGGCTTGCAATGTCGAGACTCCTCCTCTCAGCCGATGCAACGGTAACAACTCATCCCTACTTCTAATGGAATGTTTGCAAACTCATTTTGAGGGTGGCAGAATCATTTTTTTCAAAGTTGTCCCCTCACAATTTTAGATTTTGAGAAATACTTCTAAGCTTTAAGTAGAGATTTGCAAACTCTACAAAGTGGAGCAGAATCACTTTTTTTATCTCACAACTTTAAAAAAAAAAAAAAAAGTAATTCTGGAAGTTGTTTGTAGAGTTTGCCAAATTTTCTATTATTTTTTTTTGTGTGAATATATATCTAAGATGTGATCTTTTCGTGCAATTGCAGCTGCTTCTCCATCCGACTCTCCAACTTCATCACCAGATTCTCCCAACACCGGTTCAGGCGACGGTGGATCAAAGACTGTGCCGACCGGAGATGGTTTCTCTGATGCCACTTCGAACAAAATGGGTGTCATTATGTTTGTCTCAGTTCTTTTTGTGACATCCTATGTTTCGGTTTTCACCATGGCTTGATTCTTCAATTCTTGTATGACTATGGCCTATACATATAAATATTTTTATATCGCATTTTTGCTTCTATTTTTCTGTGTAAGTTTTTAGGGGAGATTAGTTTGAGTAATATTTTGTATTGTTTATTCAATTTAGACCTGTTTTATCGAGGTCTTGTCAGTTTTTGTACCATGATTGATGAGGTTATTGTTAATCTCTCTTTAATAATAAAGATTATTTCCTTTTGTATAATCCCATGTTTAGTATAAAATCGACTATATAATTAGCAAACTTCTCTGTTCATTTTTAAAAAATACTACCACTAACAAAAGATAACGTCCAAATTGTATGAAAGTTAATTCCTGACTTGCCCTGCTAGAGATGGATTCAAACAGATAACGTCCTATTATCACAATTGTTAAAAAAAATGAACTTTAAATGTTTAATTAGATTTAGAACAAACAATTGTTGAAATATGCCAAGATTAGCCTTTAACACAACAAATCTGCAAATAAAACTCTGAAGAAGAATCCATGTGTTATAGGCAAAGTATTTGAAGGATGCTAATTTATATACAAGCTAGGCCTACAAAACTAAAAAGCATTCTCAAAGTTCAAAAAAACAAACATACAAAATAAAAAATTAAACATTCAATATAATTTCCTAACAAATCTTACAATAGCACAGGTAGCTTTTGGATCTCCGGAAGCATAGTCCTCAACTATAAAAACAGTAAGGAGAACATGGAACAACCATAGCCACAATGACAAATGTACAAACCCCGCCTGCGTCTATAGTACATTAAGGAAGACTATCCACATTAAACATGTTAGCAATCATGTCCATTGATAGTTCCATCTTCAGCATCTGCAACCGAATATGTTCAAGTATAAATTTTCCAGAAAAGACAAAAATGTTGATTCTCCATAAAAAAAATAAAGTTAATGCTCAAAATACAGAATTAAAGTATTTTATTTGTTATGTTACAAACTAGACAGTAGATATTCGATTAAGATACTTCTGCAGCTCTTCTAAATGAAGTTAAGTGAGAACGGTATTTGGAACTTCAAATGTTATGCTACAAGTTCTTCAACCTATATATATCTACTTCACATTCGAAATTATAACAGCAACGGGGTGACCCACCTTGAATTAGGTCCTTCAGACTTCCGAATCGAACAAATCCTTGCTGATAATTATATGAAACCTAGAAATGAAACATTAGCATATTAGCAATCAAAAAAACAAGTTTTAGTTCTCATTTCAATACAGGCTTAAGCAATTACAGTAAGCTGTTTTTGATATTTTGGCATATGTATAGGCTTGATGGTCACCATCCTAGTTCATCAACTTATATTTGGTAGCATGAAGTCCGAAAGGAATTATCCAAAAGAATGAAACACGAAGCAAAAAACTTGACAAAATTAAGACTTACCTAACGAGATCGAGAACGCATAAATTCTTCAAGCTTGTCCCACACCTCAAGAGCTGCAGCTCTGTCCTGATGACGTTTATTTTTGCTAATCTGGACAGTAATTCTACTTGTATTAAAACACAGAGATATGACCGAATGACGACCAAAAATAGTGGCACTGCAATATCTAGAGGACATGGACAATGACTAATTAAGGTGTGAAAAAGCACGCATAGAATAACAATACTCTTTTGCAAAAGAAAGAATAATACTGACCGAATTATCTTGACATTCCACTGCTTCACAGTTTTTGCTGATTCCACACTGTCATCCTCAAAACGCATGTAAAACCCGAGAACTGCCATAAAAATAGGAAGCCCAAAACTTAATTGTACTTTTTATTTCATATATTCAACATTTTTTTAACGATAGTAAAAGTGTGAAACAAATCATGCATCATATAGCATAGTTAAATGAGAAAATAGCATATAAGCATTGATCCCAAATAAACCACATTGCTTGGGTACAATTTGTATATAAGATGCTAAAATGGATCCCCTTTCTTCCTTACAATCCCAACTATGCACCTTCTCAATAGCAAAGAAACTAATTTTCGAATTCCCAAGCTATATATCCTTGTAAACAAACAAAAAATTTGACACAGGCAACAAATGTGCACTAATATACATGAACAAATCAAGAAAATTTGTTCAAGTAGAGCAATTAAGGACCTCCAAAACAGATTATAACATACAAGAACAAATGCTCATAACCAATGCAAGTATCATATACCAAAATCTTTGAGCAAGTTAATTCAACATGTAAATGAACATTACATCCACACAAGCACAAAACCGAAACCAAATTCAAATGACAAATGCAACAAACTCAGTGCCAAGATTAATGATTCCCAAGAAAACTTACTCTTGTTAAAGATCTCAACATGATCCTTATAAGGCCAGTCTTTGAACTGCCACTCTTTCCCAAGCACAAACACTGCAACCACACGTTCCCAATCATCGCTTTTCAACGCAGACGGCTTATCCCTCACCTCATAAGCCGTCACCACCCGGTCCCTACTAAACTTCTTTTGCACAGTCACACAATCAGGCTTCACCCCCTTCATCTGCTTCAACTTCACATCAGTAGGAATAAACACCCCATCCTCCAAAAACTCCTTCACATTATATATAGTGATCAGAGTCGAAAATGCACTTGGTACCAAAATAATAGGCACTCCTTCACCCATCTTCCTCATCTTAGTCGCATCTTCACCCACTCCAAATCCCCTGCTTTCAATCCTGTTCTTAGCCACAATATTGTCCTTTCTCTGCAACGCATCCATCCTCTGCATTTCTTCATCCCTCTTCATCGCCGAAGTCAGAACGCTGTAGAAATCGCGCTTTTTGAACACCAGCATTGCCTCCCTATCCTTAATTGGCTTCTCCTTCGCGTTTATCAGCTCAATTAAGCTAGTATCGCTCTCCAACCCTACAGCATCGCCCGCTTCGTACTGCAAATTCCGATCTAGGTTACCAATTTGGGGGTTTATGTTCGAAAAGTCCAGGGGGATGATTGAATCGGAGGATTGGACTTTTCCGGTGAGGTAATCGAGGAGGGGCTTCCGATCGGGGAGAGTGACTGCGGGGATGCGGATGGCGCGGGCGTTCTGGATGTAATCGGTGTGCTTGAGATGGTGGTTGGTGATGAAGTGGACTAGGGTTTCGAGAGTGTAGCGGCGCGTTTGCTGCGCGTGTTTGGCGCGGTACCCGGTCTCGATGGTGGCCGGGAAGGAGTAGTCGGAGCCGAAGCGGAATTCGTCGTTGACTCGGACGATTTTGTCGAGAGAGCTGCGGATTGTGTACTCGCGGAGGAGTGTTAGGGGATCCATCGAAATCGAAGGCCGCGCGGCGGAGGAGTGGTGGCGGAAGGTGGGGATGAGGGCTCTGTGGAATCGCAGCTCCGAAGGTTTTATTTCGAGGGTTTATTTGGGCAATATAGTAAAATGTGATAAATTTTAGAAATAATTAGTCATGGGTGCAAAATTTGACAACACACTAATAATAGGTGCAACAAATTCTTTTAATTACTATCAAGTGCAAAATAATTAATAAAAATATAATACACCCTTATGAAAAAAATGTAGACATTGTGAAATATACATTTATCATTAATTTAAGATATGAAATAAAAGCATCTAAGACATAATCAACTGGTAAGACTTGTGGTGATATGATGAGAATTCTCCGGCAACAAATGTTCGAATCTCGTATTTCCATTGAAATATTATGGGGTTTGTCATGAGAACAAGAGATAGAACACGGAATCGAAGTTATCTTTTGGAACAAAAAATCAATTGAAATAATTTTCATTGAAAATCCAAGTTGTCTTTCGTTGTCTCCTTTTACAATATAAAAACACGTTGAACATCGTGGAAAGGGGGAAACCTCACACAAAATTTAGTTTTATTTTACGAACTTTATAGTTTTAGTGAAGATCATCTTCAATTAATTAAAAAACTTAATTATAAATGAAAAGAAAAAGAAAATCGTATGAAATTAAATATACAAATTACTATAAATTAATATCTATTCCTTTTAAAATATTTATCTTTTATGCCCATATAATGTCCTATTTCATTGTGAAATTATCTCACACAATCAATCATCATAAATTCATGGTACATATATGTTTAATCATAAACCCGGCCTTCTCCACCACCCGCTGCGACGCCGTATTCTCCGCGTCCACCACCGCCTCCAGCCGCTCCAGGTGGCCCCATTCCGCAAACACCGCCGCCGCCGCCATCTTCACCGCCCGCGTCGCCACCCCTTTCCCCCAGTGCTCCGACGCCACCACGTACCAATCTCGGCCCGACACCTGTCGTCCCAATCCAGCGGCGGGCTCACGGATACGGACCCCACGAACCGACCCGACACGCATATGGCCTTGTGCCACGGGTGGTTCGGCCCGGTTTGCAGGAAGTATTGCACGGCGGCTTCTTTGGTGGTGAAAGCTCTCCAACGGCAGAATTTGCTTACCTTTTTGTCTGTCAACCATGTAACGGCGGCGTCGGCGTCGGATATCTCCAGTGCCCGGAGTGTCACGCTGGAATCGGGGAGATTTTCCATTCAGTTTGAGGAGAAATTAGAGATTATTGGTTTTCTTTTAGGGATTTTCTTGTTTGCTGTTTTTATTGAAATTTGGCGTCAAATTTGTTTTGGTGATGATGGAGAAAAAAAATCAAAATTTGATGCATGCGAATCTATCTATTTATATATATAACCGGTCAATTATGGAATTTATTGATTTTCCGTCAAAAATTTATTTTTAAAACAATTATTTTGATTTAATATATTGAGAAAATTTAAATATTTGCATAATTGATAGGGTACAGACAATAATTTATATAGTAACATATAGATATACGTTAATGATATATATGGTATTAAATTATAAGGATTAGATATATATCCAAGAAGAAATATTAAACTAATGGAAATATTAAGAAAATTTTGTAGTATTCTTTTGTAGAATCTGTTTTATCAATTTTCAATTCTTGCATTAAAGTTAAACTGAAGATTTATTGATAAACTAAATTCTTTCTAGCACATGTATAACCATATAAACTTGCACGTTTTAAAGAAAGTCATATAAAAAATATAGTCATATGTTCCTTTCAAAAAAAAAGAAAAGTTATACGTTGTCAGAAATCATCCGAAATGACGCTATTTCACCAACGTACACTCATAGTGTATTTTAAAAATATGTAACTTGTTATATTGAAATATGCAACTTGTTTATACTGAATTGTATAACTATTAATATGAAAAAATAATTGTACGGTTCAGTGTAAATAAATTACATCTTTCAATATAACAAGTTGCATTGTTCTAAAATATACTATATATGAGTGCACGGTGCACCTGGATGCACATGAGACCCATTTCTAAAAAAAAGGTGCTTTAGACGTGATTGTCCCCGCCCCCCAAACCACAGATGTGATATCAGAGAATTGGGGGTATTTTTGTTGGGATTATACTGGAAAGTATGCTTTTACTTTGTATAATCAAAACTGAATTTCGGACTTATTTACTTAAATAAATTGTTTATCACTGATGCTTTAAATATCATCGAATGTTACATATATTTACTGCATATTGTTCAATAAATCGTACGTGTTACATTGTAGTTAATTTAGTGATACCAGATCACAGAAGATTAAATTAACAGTCTCTTGTAACTAAAAGTACACCATTCACGACCTAGATGGAAATGAACAATCCATCGTGAAAGGTTGAAGTGTAAGGCTCGGATTTGCTTGTCTTGACCAAGAGATTACACTAGTGCATGACTGATGCACTGAATAGGACCTACAAGAGGACAAATTCTTCAGAACTGAACAAGGAAGAATTAGACCTCAGTGGTTCGTTATTTCTTAATCTTCGTTCCTTAAATAGGATCACGTGTGGTTGGTAACTATTGCTTTGACTTATCATGGGTAGAGAATCAACGAGATTCAATACTTTTTATCTTGGACAATATTATTGATCGCATGTGATTGCTAAGATTTAATACGGAGAATCGTGTGCAAGTACGCTTGTTCGATTTGCCCCCTTGGGAGGTTCATAAGTTTTATCATACCAAATCTTGCAAGTGGAACTAGTTTCCGGTATGGATAATAATGTTGAACTGTTCCTTGACCAAGGACAAAAGATATTAATTAACGGAAAGCTATTTCAGTGGCTTGAATTAATTAATGGGCTAGATAATCTTAAACACGGGAAATAATAACCGGGAGCCATATTGACTGTAATATGCGTTAAGATGGATAGTGCAATATTAATTATGTAGTGAGATTAATTAATATTTATGGGCTTGAATAATATTGTGGCTCAATATTGATAATTCAAGATCCATTGGAAGGTTCAATCTTAATTCTCCTAAAGGCCCCCTAAGTAGCCCAACATATATAGTCCAATAACTGAAAAGGGTGTTTAAAATAAAATAAATATTGTTGCTTATTTTTTCTCATATTTTTCGAAATTTATGGATAAAAAGGGAGAAATATTTTCTTTGAATTTTGTTATGGAATGAAGATATGTATTCTTGGAATACAAGATTATCTCATTAAATTCAAGAAATCTCCCACTTGGTTATTCATGAAGCAATTTTCAAAATTTTGAAATATAAAGGGCAAGAAAGATTTTCTTGATTTTCTTGAAAAGATATTATGGAAGATATGTATTTCTTGAAATACAAGAATATCTCATAAATTCAAGAAGATCCAAATCTTGGAATCTTGACCTATATTTTTCGAAAATATCCATAACAAAAAGTAGGTGGGATTTTGTGGAATATTATAATTATGAGAAAAAGAATATAGGAGATATATTCAAGATTTCTTGGAGATCAAGAAAAGATTTTTCCACATTGTTTTTGCCCCAAAATTTTCGACCACCTCTACTCTATAAATAGGGGATGATTCTTTCATTACCAAGTACAATTCCATGTGCTGGAAAAATTAGTAAATCCACAAAGGTGGTGCAACATAATTTATTTTCCTTTTGTTAATTGTTCGCAAGCGTCCTACCACCGGATAGTCGAGCAAGGATTAAGGGAATACTTGGGAAGTTCTTCTGCTGTGTCTAATAAACAAAGCCATTGCCGTCCCAAGAGGTACGTTCACGTAAACTCGTAGAAATTCTGCATGCGTAGGATTTACGTGAATTGATTATATGCATGATTTGTTGTTGGATTATTATTTGAATTAATATAGGATTAATTCATGCTAGTAATAATTATAAGAATTAAATTTGTATTTAAATATTCATCCCGAATAGATCTGTGCAACTTATTCCCCAACAATTTTAACTCGTCTTTTTTTTTTGGCTAAATAATCAAATCTACCACATACTTTTGGTTTTTCATCAAATTTAGCACATGCTTTTTTCTCTCTCCAAATTTAGCACATATTTTCACTTAATATTTAAAAGCATCCCGAGTCATCATTTTCAGTAAAATTCGTCTGATGTGGTCATTGGAGTTCACCTATCTTGCTGACGTATAAATATTAAAATAATAATAATAAAAAATATCACCGCCTAAAATTAAAAATAATGACCCGAGATGTTTTTATATTCCGTGTTTTCTAATTTTAAGTGGTGATATTTTATATTTTTTTATATTTTTATATTTACATGTCAGCAAGACGGGTGACCTCCAATGAACACATCAGACGGACCTTGCCAGAAATGGTGACTCAAGATGTTTTTAAGTATTAAATTAAAGTATGTGCTAAATTTGGAGAGAGATAAAAGTATGTGCTAAAATTGATGAAAAATCAAAAGTATGGGCTAGATTTAATTATTTGGCCTTTTTTTTAGATATACATGTTTTAGTAATTCTTTAATTAATTAATTAATTATGTGTATTTAATTTAATTGCCATGTGTATTAAATTGTGTCAACTTAACGCCTAAAACGCGAGTCTCGCTGGAATTCCCAATTTATAATAACACATGACTGGCACGCTTGTGAAACGATGTTATTTTTGGTGAATTCTGAAACATGGAATGAAAATTGGGCAATTTTATTAATTATGTGACTAAATTATTCTAAAAAAGTACTATGGGATGAAACTTGAGCAATTATAGTAGTTATGGAACTAAATCATTTAAAAAACTAATTATGGGACAAAAATTGAGCAATTCTAATATTTATGAGATTGAATCGTTTCAAAATATAATTATGGGACTAAATTAAAAAGATTACAAAGTTATGAGACTATTTAAAATTGAATTCCTGCATTTTGAATGGATAAGATCATTGATTTGAGTGAAAATTGCATGATTTTATTGCTCATTTATAGCCTAATTTTGATTTAATTTCATATTTTTATTATTTAATTTTGGCTAACTACACTTGATTTAGAAAAAGTGTCATGTTTTGTTATTTTTGTAAAACAATTGAGCACTTTTGGAACAATTCACGTGCCTAACTTTTGAGTGAATTCAAGAAATTAATTGAATCAAGAGAATTTATTTTAGCCCAAAATCAAAGGCCAAACCAGCCGTTATTTATTATTTGAATTCTGTACATTGAAGAAAAAGAGGCGGCCCATTTGAGGCCCAATTCAGCAATTAATGTTGCCCTATTTTTAAATATTGCAATTGCCTTAAAATCATTTTTTTTCTTTATAATTTTGTTATTTTCATTTCATTAGCTTGTTTGTTGATTTTGGTTGGATTAATTTTAATTGCTTTCTTAGTGACATTTTAGATAACATTTAAAATTAGTCTATAGTTGAAAGAACCTTCATAAAAAATCAATTGTGTCTAGATAAAATCGAGCTAACAAAAACCGCTTTTACACTAACCCTTCCCTGTGGGATCGACTCGTACTTACCTCACTAAGGTAGACACCGTACACTTACGTTTGAATATTTTACGTGTCGGGAATATACATAACAATCATTAGTTGTAAAATAAGAATACGATATAAGAGCGTCCACAATGAATAAATGAAAATTCATTCATCCATTCACCCTCTCTCTTGCACATCATTGATTTTTAAATATTCAATTGTTTAAATACACCATCACAACAGTTCATTAATCATTAATTCATTCATACACTTTTTATGGATCCCACCATTACCCTAATTCTACCAACTATTTTGCAAAAAATATTTTCTCTCTCTATCTATATGTTTGGAAGGATGACACTCTCTCCGATTTAAAAATCATCAATAATGATTTTAAAACATCAACTTTTATCCATTAAATATTTAAACACTTTTAAATGGACCATTGTAAATGTTCTAAGGGCCTGCTTGATATGACTAGGGAATGATAATGATAATGGGTATTATTGAGGGGTCAATCATTAAGAGTTATCGATTGCATTATTATTACTTGGTTACAACATCAACAATGAGTATCATATGAGGTGAGTTGAGTAGGTGAGGGCAATCAATTGTTTATTTCTATTCTCATTACCAATGTATCGAACCTACCCAACAACATCAATAGAATTAATTTCCATTACCCACTTTCATTACCCCCAACCAAGCGGGCCTAACTATTGTATGTAAGACCACCTTAGAAGAAGAAAGTACAAGTTCCAACCAAACATAGCACGCCAGTACTGACTACTTGAAAAACTTAAATACAAGTAAACCATAATAACCAACTCGGATCCTTATTACTTCATGCATCCCATTCTTTAAGCAAACCTCACTGTAGTTAAGGTTTTATGGAAATAGTGATAAAATAGAAATAATTATTTATTAGTATTTTTTGTGATAAAGTGATAGATAGTTGAGAGTAGAAAAAGTAATTTATTAATATTTTATGTGAGAAAGTGATAAAGTGATAAAGTAAAAAGAATTGTTTATTTTTTTTTATTTTTTTAACCGAGTAAAGTTAGATGTTAGTTGTTAGTACAACAAACACCCAAATACTCCAAGAAATCGTCAATCCACCTTATAACTTCCATAACTCCAAATTCGTTCCCAGAGGGAATCGAACATGGGTCTCCCACTCAAATGAGGAGCTCAGTGGACAGGTGGGCTAAGTCATCTGATTAAAAAGAGTTGTTTATTAGTATTTTAAAAAGTTTTGCTTAAAGATTGAGACAAAAAAAATGACAAATTTTATTTAAAGATTGGGACGGAGGGAGCAACAATCATAACTCCATAAAATATAAGCAAATAAATACCCTCTATCCTACGGTAAGTTTTTCACTTTTATTTTTCATCTGTCCCACAATAAGTTTCATGTTTTTATAAATAGAAAAAGTAACTCCATTACCCATAATTTTTATCCTTACTTTTCATACACTATTACAAAAAATGTCACTCACTACTTTACTCATTACTCCACATACATTTTTCCTCTGTCTCAATACCCACAATTATCCTTCATTTTTATTATTTTATTATTATTTCTTAAACAAAATAAAAAAAAAACATAAAACTTATACCAAAATGGAAGAGAATAGTAATTACCACCAAATTTTAAAAAATAATTAACTAGAGCTAATGACGTCACTGGACAAAACGCTAAAAATGACAGCATCCCTCGCTTCCCCTTTCAACAAGTAATACTTTCTCAAAACCCCTTCCCTCACAAACCCGGCCTTCTCCACCACCCGCTGCGACGCCGTATTCTCCACGTCCACCACCGCCTCCAGCCGCTCCAGGTGGCCCCACTCCGCGAACACGGCCGCCGCAGCCATCTTCACCGCCCGCGTCGCCACCCCTTTCCCCCAGTGCTCCGGCGCCACCACGTACCCGAGCTCGGCCCGGCACCTGTCGGTCCCATGAAACGGTCTCACGGATACGGACCCCCCCGACCCGACACGCATATGGCTTTGTGCCACGGGTGGGTGAGAGCGTTTTTCAGGAAGTATTGCACGGCGGCTACTTTGGTGGCGAAAGCGTCCCACGAGCAGAATCTGCTCACCTTTTCGTCGCTGTACCATTCCACGGCGGCGTCCACGTCGGAAATGTCAAGTGGCCGGAGAATTATGTCGGAATTGGGATTTTTTCCATTCAATTTGGAGAAGAATATTTTAGAGACTATTGTTTGGTGTGTTTCTTTTTGGTTTTGTTGTTTGGTGTATTTATTTATAGGAATTTGGGGACCCAAATTGAAAGTGGTCTTCTCAACTGCTCCCTCCATTCCTTGACCATTTTGCACCTCGCACACAAATTAAAAATAAATAAATATTGATATTTTATTGATTTTTTAAAGGGGATACAAATGGGATATTGTGAGATTTTTTTTCATTTTAAGGTGTATAAAATGGTAAGGGACGAACCAAAATAAAAAGTGTGTAAAATGATAAGGAACGGAGGAAGTATTTGCATATCAAGTTCGACTCTACTCCATTATGTGCTTCCTATCATAACCTTCGGCTAATAATACTGTTCAATAGGTATGACTAATACTTTGACTAAAAAAATGTTGTTAACTAAAAATAATTAATACTACTATTTAATAAAAACAATTAATATTATTAAAAATATATACATCAATTACACAGTGCAATAAGAGTGCCTAATCCAACTCAATTCCAAGCCAAACATATTTCTTTTTCTCAATAAGAAGTTATTGATATTAAGAAATGACAAGGAAGCTGCTCTGCTCCTCTACTCAATTTGGGGAAGAATAGAGACTGTAATGTCTTTCCTTAGTAGTTTGGTGTAGTGTTGTCATAATCAGATTGGACATCTAATCGGGCCGAGCAACGATAGACTGTTCGACCGATAGTCCAACCGTTAAAATGATTTTTTTAAAAAATTAAATACTGTATTACTTAAGTTTCATAGTGAAATAAACACAACAAAATCGTAGAAAACACAACAATACACAATTTGAAATATACTAAAACTTAAAATATGGATAATAGAAATTAGGATTAAGTTTAAAATTAAAAAATAACAAATTCCCGGTTCTGACAGTTTTAACCAATTTTTCGTTTTAACCAATTTTTTTTCCAATTTTGACAGTTTTTTTTCCTGTTCAATCATAAAAATGATTTTTTAAGAATAGTCGGATCGATTTTATGATTGATTCCCGGTTCAATTGGTTGAACCTGTGATTCAATCCGCCTCAGAAAATACTGACTTGATGCGTATTTTTAGTTTTCATGTTTGCTATATTTATAGAAATTCGGGGATCGAATTTGAAAGTGGTCTTCTCAATTTGAATTTATCAATTATTTGCATATCAATTTCTATTGTGCTCCATTATACTTCCTATCATATATATCCTTATCCTTAAAAATATTGTTCACAATTACTAATGTTCAATAGAAACAACTAATACAGTTTAGTGAATACCAATAATACTGACAAACATTTTATTTTTCAATGAAAACAAGGAAAATATTATTCATTAAAAACAATTAATATTATTTAAAAAAATAATTAATACTGTTCAATAAAAATATATTAATGCTATTTAAAAAACACATCAATTGCACGGTGCAACATACGTATACAAAAATTTTCCGTGTACCGGATAAGGAAGCTGCTCTGTTCCTCCATTCATTTACCAGACGCCATACTGGACTTTTAATTTTTTTGCCAAGAAAGTACATGGAAAAGAGAAGTCAACACCAAAATTAAACTGGTTGTCCATCATTTTTTCACTTTATCTCATTCCTATCGCATTGATTTCCAAATGGAGTCGTCAAGAATCTCTATCCGGCCATTCAAGCTTTCAGATGCTGATGACTTTCTAAATTGGGCAAGTGATGACAAAGTCACTCATTACCTAAAATGGAACACCATCACTTCAAAGCAAAAGCCTTCAACTACATCCAACAAGTTGCCATACCTCATCCGTGGCGCCGCTCGATTTGCCTCGATGATCGCTCCATCGGCTACATTTCCGTCAGGCAGCAAACGGGGGATGATTGTCATCGGGCCCACATCGGGTATGCCGTTGGAAGTGATTACTGGGGGCTAGGCATTGTCACTGTGGCTATCAAGATGGCAATTCCTTGTGTTTTCGAAAAGTTTCCATTTTTAGTAAGGTTGGAGGCCTTGGTGGAGTTGGAGAATGTAGGGTCTCAGAGGGTGTTGGAAAAAGTTGGTTTTGTGAGAGAGGGGTATTTGAGGAAATATGGTTTATATAAAGGTGAGATTAGGGATATGTATATTTATAGTTTCTTGAAGACTGATGAAATTTCATCATGAGTTTTAGCTTCAATTCATCTTGTTCTGTTTTTGGAATTTGAAATGTGAACCATACATCAATTTGATCATTCTTGATGATGAAATTTGCAACTTACTTCCGTAACATTTAGATTTTGCATAACATGTATTACCTCCGTCCCCTGTTAAGCTTCTCGTTTTGTGAAAAAGAACTCTAACTATATCCACTGTGTTCCTCTGTTTTTTGATAATTTATTCAATATTTTCACACTATAAACAAGATAGAAAAGGAATAATCTTGACAAGTCGATCAAACAATCATATGCATCTGATTTTCAACTGATGCCAGTCATTTCAATTATATTTAATTTAAAAGGAATCATAAATCTAAACATAGTATCACAATTCGTTTCAAATTTTCTTAACAAAATATCAAACAAAAAGCATTAAACTCTACTGAATCCCCCTATTCGTATGCATAATTGAAAAAAATAAGTCATCAAAATCCATTCACGGTACAAAAAAAGTAATGAACTTCCAACAAAGGGTAAATATAAGCAGAATTCACGATATTATCAAAAGAATTGAAGAACAGAGAATACCCAAACGTGTAACACCTAAATAAACCATCCAAAATTGCATGAGAGGGCGAAGATGGCGTCTCCATCGTCAACCTCAATGTCTCCACTTGTACTGGCGCTTTGCATAAACCCGTGATATCTTGAATGTCATAATTTTGGGACCCGAAAAAAGATTGAGAGAGATTTTGGAAGGGCTCAACTTCAGCAGAACTCGAGAAACCATGAAGATTTTAGTACAGGAAACTTGAGCATGAAAGTTATATCAGACTTCCATTCCCTCGAAATTGTTTTAATAGACAGGGAAGGTACACGTAAATTGAAATATTTGAACTTACAAATTCTGGGAATATCAAACTTGACACTCATTATGTCGATGTTAAATAACCTTATGGACTCGAGTGATTCGCTACGAATTCCTATTTTCTTGCAGCCAATTAATTCCACCTGCTCCAAAGGCAACACTTTCAACTTACGAAAATCATACACACCCAATCCCGATTCCAATCCCGATTACAACGTTTTATCTTCGCCAAATTTGCATATAAATAACATCAATTCCTCAATCAAGGGACACATCAAAATTATATCCCGAAACGAACTACGTTCAACGCACACTTTGCTTAAATTAAGGTACTTAAGTCTCTAACAACTTACCTTGTGATCATGCAGATCAATTTTGCAGTTATGCAGAGATAAGCTGACAAGAGTTTCGGATTCAAGCACCTCACGGGATAAAAGTACAGCATGATTCCCGCTTGTCACTGAAATTTCAGTAGATCTGAGTTTTGTAGCTTTCACGATCAATTCCTTGACCGTAGAATTATAATTCGGAGTGTAATAATTCATACATCCAAAAATAATTAGGATGATCAAAATCCATAGACTAAATTCACATGACAGAATTAAAAAAAAAATTCAATGTAGTTTGAATTCCAAAGACCTCCCACCCCATCTCAACTGAAGGCCAACTTTCACCTTAATACTTCATCAATAGGGGCATCTTCGACATTTACTTCCTTAAGATCACGCAAAGCAGACATACTTGGTTTTTCGCCACTTTCTTTTACTAATCTCTTGCAAAGTAGCTCTTTGAAATCATTGTTTCCTTCGCCTTGTATATACCGCGAAGGCAGCCCTTGTAAATTCAGAACGCTAGGGCGACAACACCTAAATAAACCGTATAAAAGCGCATCCATTTCTGTTGATACTACAATGATACAATCTTGAAGGGCCAAGTCCTTGAGACACGGAAATCTAGACGATTCGCGGAAAAGATCTTCATCAATTCCCTTTTTAAATTCCGATGCTTTAGACAATGTCTTTAAATTCTGATGTTCTATGGTTTTATGATGCTTTAGACAATGGGTGATTTGTGATTGTTATTGTATGTTGCTTTAGACAATGGGATTTGTTCTCTTGTTGTGTTGTTTTAGACAATGGGATTTGTGATTGTTATTTGTGATTTTGATATTTTATAAGTTGTTTTCATTGAAACAGTAGATATAATATTGCCCAAATAAGTTGTGACTTTTACAAAATGTCCTATATGGTTAGGGACTTTTTACACATAGCTAGCTAGATTCAACCCATTCACTTGAAGACAGTAGGTGTCCAAGATATAATTATTACAATGAAAATGATGACTTTTAGCTGATTCACTTTAGAGAGTTCTTCACCATGCATATTATTTGGTTCTTCATTTCTTCATTCATTTCAATTGCATTTCTTTCCCTATGAGCTGCATCTTTTAACTTCTGAGTTAGTTCCAAGTTTTCAGCAATTAGGCTATCAATTGTCCTCATCATTCCATGAAACTTGTCTTGCTCAGCCACTTCATGCTCATCTGCCAAAACAAAAAATTTACAGCCACCACTTAGTGAGTCAACACATGTATGGAACAACCTACCTTTGCTTCTTAGCCTTTGAGACACATAAGTGACAGTAGGTTAGTCACAATAACAAAGAAGGTGATGTGCCCATTTTTATGTTGTAGAGGATGATGAAGCTCCATCTTTACTCATGCTCATTTTTGTTGCTATGTATGAATGAATGATTAAGTGTTTTGCAGCATATATATAGGTGTATATGGCGCCATTTTTTCCCTCCAAAAACTACATTTTCCCACCACAAAATCTGAAATTTTTGATGAAAAAAATGAGGGAAAAAATCCAATGGGACCAAAAGTGTCGATTTTTTCCCTCCAAAAACTCCACACGCGCCTGGGTTGACTAAAATTCCTATGGGACCAAAAGTGCTAACGGATTTGACAGAAAAATTAACGGTGGGACCAAAAGTGCAAAAAACTCGATAAAGTTCATATGACAGATGAAATGAAACAATATATTTTGAATTTCAAAAATTCTTACCCCATCTCAATTGGAGACGAACATGGATCTCACTACTTCCTGAATATGCCCAAGCATCTGACAATGTGTTGCAGGGCAGAGTCGTGCACCCTTGTATAGGGTCAACTATAAAAAAATCGGCATTTACTTCCTCAAGATCATGCAAAGCACACACGCACGCTTCATTTATCACCACTTTCGTGTATCAGTGTCTTGTAAGTTGTAAAGGAGCTCCATGAACCCATTGTTTGCTTCGCTTATTATGTCCCGCAAAGGCAAAAAACATAAATTAACGAAGCTAGGACGACAAGTACACCTAAATATATCCAAAAATGCATGATGAAATGAAGATGGCGCGTTCATTAACAACTTCAAATTCTCCACTATTTCACGGTTCGGTACTAAACAGTATTCTTACTGAGATGGAGAATTCTTTCAACTCGAGGAACCATGAAGTTGTTGGTAACAAGTGATAGTTATATCGGACTCCCATTCCGTTGTGTTTGTTTTGAAAGACTGTGAAAGTACACATGAACCTGAATATTTAAGCCTACGAATTCTGGGAATATCAAACTTGAACCTCGACGTCCTAGTCTCAATTACGGTATTAATGAAGCTTAAGCACTCGAGTGAATCGTTACAAATTTCTATTTTTCGGGAGCCGGTGCGATTTACAAGGGCCAAGTCCAGGAAATCTAGACGACAAGTCACGAAAAAACCCTTCACCAATTTCCACGTTATTCAGCTACATACATGCCCAATCCTGGTTCTAATACCATCATGCTAAATATACCTGATCCGCTTTCAGATATTGATAATTCCTCAATCAAGGGACACGTCGAAGTTATATCCCAAAATGTAATGCCTACGATACGCACGAGTTGTCTTTTGATCACGTAGATCGATTTTGCAGTTACTCAGAGATAGTCTGACGAGAGATTCGGATCCAAACATGTCACTTGCAGCCTCCGCAGATAGAGAGATCAGTAGCGCCTAGCTCCATTGCTTTCAATAAGCACTTGAATTGTTGTTCGAGCGACTTCTTTTACACTTAGATAAGATCGTATGTGTTGAATTATTTCATGTGGCACTTGAATTTCTTCGCCGATAATGGCTTCAATTTGTTGATAATTCTGCATCGAAAACCTAGATGTGGAATTTGGGTTTTGTCCTAAAGAGGATTTTTCCCCAGTGAGGTTTTTAGGGCCCCGACCTCTGGAGCGATCTGTGGTCTTATGATTTTAGGTTTTCTTTTTCATTCTCAGTCTAGTAGTTTATTTGCCTAGATGTGGAATTTGGGGGTGGGGATTTTATGCACACACAGAGAGCGCGTATACATAAATTGACTTCTAAAAATTTTAGATTGAAAAGATTGCGAGTACTGTATACATTTAAAGTGCAGTGGGCCTTGTGCCCCCTGAACAGATGATTCGGCCCATTTAGATGCCTCATCTTCGTTTTGGGCTTTGAATTGTAGGTTTTAAAAAAATAAAAAAAATAAAAAAATAAGAATTTCAAATCCCTTTTAATACTAGAAGAGTGGTGTTTGGTTTACGAGTCTGTATTGATTAAGTATAACAGGATTGAGTGAAATTTAGTAACATTGAATTGATTTGACTGGATTATTTGAATCAAGATATACATTTGGATTGTAAGATTGCATCTATTAATCCTATATTGAAAAATCAATTTTTATGTTTAGATTAAAGGATTAGATAGAATATCTACTCAATTGTCATAAGTATCTTTTAATTGAATTGTAATAACCACCCTTTGAGCTTTCAATTGTAGGATTTCTTTTAGATAATGAATTTACAGTTCAATTACTCTGTGTCACTTTTTCGTGTTCCAAAATTATTTCACCTCCTGGATCTTCAACGCATGGACCCAAAATTATGGTAGTACGTTGGATATTTTTATCCATTCCACATGTCATTAATCTAGAATATGGACTATATAGTGGAATATCATTTTAAAAAAGATGATATCGTGGCATGAATTTAAGGATTTCAAATCCCTTTCAATACTACTAAAACGGTCACATCCAAAATTAGCCGGACTTTTAGATGTTCGGTGCCAAAATTGGGTCATTCAGGCCAAAATTGCAACATCGACCGAACTTAAAAGTTAATGTCCTAAATTTCCAAATTAGACTTTGTCCTACTATTATCATCCTCTGAATTTTAGTGTCCTAAAAAAATTAATCCCTTCAATTTGCGACGGTTTATGAAAAATCGTCGTTAAAAATTGCGATGATTTATATTCATCGCAGATTTTCGATAGTTAGAACTGTTATGAATATATTCGGATCCAGTTACATTCGGGTCAAATATTCATCGTTGATTCGTCGCAAATTCATCGTAAATTTAGACGAAAATTTCCATCGCAAAATCTGAATTTCCGAAAAAACAGAGGGTCGAACCATCCGAGCCACAAACCATTTATGTATTACCCCGAGAGGGATCGAACTCACGCCGGTTGGGCACCTAGACATGCGCTCATACGCTTGGACACTTGCTTTCATTCGTTTATTTTACAACATTAATGTACATGTACTCAAATTATACTTTTTTTAATTAATCTATTTATTCTATATATGTACTTTGATTAATTTCAAACTTTTTAAAATTATAATTAATTTTTTTTTAAATTTTAATTAAATTATGTTATATTATTTCAAAAAATTATATTTTTCTAACAATATGTTACCCCAAATTTCTAATTTTCTTCCAATTTAAAGTATAAACTTATTTATCTATATAAAAATTATTTAATAAAAAATTTAAATATGCAAATAATTATCAACATTATAATGATTCTCAATGTGGATACAAAAAAAATATATATATTCTTCATCTTCATCTTCTACCCCATCCCCATCCCCATCTTCATCTTTGTTCGATTTCTCTTCGTCGCTCTCAATTTCTATTATATTTGGATTTGCAGATGTTAAATCTACAAAAAGACTAGTCACACCGAGAGTCTCAAAGACTCCACACAATCACATACTCTAAAAACAAAAAGGAAAATTCCAGGAATAGAGAGATCAAAAGCCCAGAATACTCTGTTTGATCACTGTTGTATAAAGACATGACTTTCATTGGTTCCAATGAAAAGTTAAGCCATTTTTTTAGCTGCTTTTGAATCAATTGTGGAAGGTCAAGAGTAGAATTGTATCTGGAAGCAGAGGTTTCATATGATTGCTAATGTGATTTGCATTGCATTTGAACCCAGTGAAAATTAGCATATGAATCATGAAAATCATCAATTTTATTTATAGGTTTGTTGTCCATTTGAAATGCAAACAGAACAAGGAAACCAAAAACAGCAGAATAAATGTGCCACAAACCTCATTTCAACAAATCTATTTAAAGGTTTGATTGCCCATTTGAAATGCAAACAGAACAAGAAACAGCAAAACAAATGTGCCACAAACCTTACTTCATCAAATTCTATTTAAAGCTTGATTGTCCATTTGAAAAGAACAGAACAGAAAACCAAAAACAGCAAAATAAATGTGCCACAAACCTCAATTCATCAAATATATTCAATGCTTGATTGCCCATTTGAAATGCAAACAGAACAAGGAAACCAAAAACAGCAAAGTAAATGTGCCACAAACCTCACTTTATCAATATGACATATGAAAAGAATTCAATATAATTTGAAATTCAAAAATTCTTACCCCATCTCAACTGGAGGCAAACTTTGATCTTAATACTTCCAGAATATGCTGAAGCATCTGACAATGTCATGCAGGGCAGAGGACTGCACCCTTCAACAGGATCATCCTTGAAAAATTTGACATTTACGTCCTCAAGATCATGCAACGAGGACATGTTTCCCTCTTCACCATTTTCTTTTATCAGCATCTTGCAAAGTTGCTCTGTGAAATCATTGTTTGCTTTGTTTTTCCTTTTCCACAAAGGCAAAAAATATAAATTCACCAAGATTGGATGACAAAACCTAAATAAACCATCCAAAAGTGCATGACAGATTGTATATGGTATGTACATCTGCACCGTCAAATTCTTTACTACTATAGGTGGTTTATCTAAACCTATAATATCTCGAATGTCATGATCAGGGCTCCAATTGATGCTCGTATTGGAACAGAGATCTCTGCTCATACCGAGATAGAGTGAAATATCGGAAGGGCTCAACTCCTGCAGAAATTCTCTAAACTCGACGAACCATGAAGGTTTTAGCTTAGTAGAAATAAACTTGATAGTTATATCAGACTCCCATTCCGTTGAGATCGTCTTAATTGACAGGGAAGGTACAAACGGACCCGAATATTTGAACTTGCGAATTCTGGGAACATCAAGCTCGACCCTCATGTCCTTAAATCCCTCACTTAAGCTTATCCACTCAAGTGAATTGCTACAAATTCGTATTTCTTCGAAACCACCACAATCGTCGGGGTCAACTCCTTGAGACAAGGAAATTTAGACGACAAGTCACGAAAAAGCCATTCACCAATTCCCACCCCCTTCAAATAAAACGCTTTCAGCTCATGAAAATCGTAAGCAACTAATCCCGGTTCTAATGCCATCATTCTAGATAGACCCCACCCACATTCGTATAATATCAACTCCTCAATCAAGGGGCATATCGCAATTATATCCCAAAATGAATCATTCTCAGTAACAATATGTGCATTGCTTAAATTAAGGTATTTAAGTTTCGTGTAGATCGGTTTTGAAGTTATGCAGAGATAATCTGACGAGAGTTTCGGAACAAAACATGTCACTTGGTAAAGGGAAAGCGTATATCCAGCTTCCGCAGATACAGACAACAGTAGCGCCTAGCTCCATTGCTTTCAATATCAATTCCTTAGCGGTGGAAACAGGGGCCGTTTGAAAAGCATTCAGTCGTAGCCTGAAAGTGTGGATCTTTTTGTTCGATTCGTCATGTCTTTGAAGAGTCTTCTTCATAAAATACTCAAAAGAAGAGGACGCCGGGATGTCGCGCGCATCGAAATCGAGATTGGGGTGAGTTAACCAAGCGGTGTACCATGATTTGGAGAGGATTGTTGTACGAGCGACTTCTTTTCCTATATAAATTTTCTTAGACAAAAAATCGTATAAGACGGTATCATACATGTTAAAGCAACAATACTTAAATTATGTTTCGTCTCACTGTAAGATTGTCTCATGCAAGTGTGCCTCAATTTCTTACTCCCTCCGTCCACCAATCTTATACACAGTTACTATTGCGTGTAGCTTTTGCGAGCGAGTTTTGTATTAGTAATTGAAATGATAAAGTGATTTTTAAGGATGGGTATGATAGACGAGTCCATCATCTATCATACCCATCCATAAAATTTATTTTATCATTTCAATTAATAATACAAAACTCACTCCTTAAACTACGTGAAAAAGTGAATCAAATATAAGATTGGTGGACAGAGGGAGTATTATCTTACAAGTGAGGAGAAGAGAGCGAAAGAGAAAAAGAGACACGTATAATTCACATTTTAAATATGTATATATATATATATATATGTATATATATATATGTATGTGTGTGTATTTAACTCAATTAATATAAATATATTTAATCCAAATAATTTTTCAAATATACATAAAAAATTCAAAAATACATTTAGTTACACTTTATTATAAACTGCCCCCGAGTTAAATTCCTGGTTCCACCACAGGTGCCAGCAATAAACTTCTTCCTCCCTCTCGACATAACAATGCTCAAATCTCAAAAGGTGCTCGGAATTCACTCACAAGGAAGACTTTGAAAATCCACTTCAGTCCGAACACTCCTCCATCATTTTAATCAATCAAAGAAGTTTCAATCAGCCGTCAATTCGGGAGAAGATTATGGAATTACTGAGGTCAATAATTAAGCTAATAAATCACGAACAAACATTTTTAAAAGAGAGAAAGGGGGAAGAGAATCATGGACTTTTAGGTAAATTTATTGGGCCAAAACTCAAACCCTCGTATAAGCCCAACAATTAATTCTCACTCTCTCTCTTGTCTGAAACTTCTATCAAACTCAAAATAAGAGTGACCACCTCCTAGTCCCCTGATCCACCTATTTAATCTTATGGCCCGCTTGGTATGACTTATGAAATATAACATCTGGCACCTTTTCCCCAATGCTAGTGTATGAATCCCAAGTGCAGAATATGGTTACTCTGTCATCACTTGCCCATTTCATGAAATCATCAATGTCTGAGAGGTGCATAGGCCTCAGGGTGATCATGGGTGGTTCTTGATCACCTGTTTTTCCTGTTTCTTGTGATGATGAACTAATTCTAGACATGTTTGTATTTATCAATTTATTTTGGGGGAGGTGGGAATTAGCAGAATAGCAGAGTATACATAATCAAGTATGTTGTAGGGATGGTATGATTGGAGAGCAAGTAAGAAAGCCAAGCCAGCTTGAAAGTAAAAAATGCCAATTAGTACTTCAAGCAATTCGATAATAACAAAAAGATAATGCCATAAAACAAAGATGCCTATGGAAGTAACAAGAAAAAGAGTTGTTTCCTCTTCTTTAGGTGCTTCACATAATTGCATAACCATGTTGCTTGTCCACATTCCCTTAAAAACCTGAAAAGAACACATAAGAATCCAACAAATTCATTCTGTTAATCAATAAATCCATGGATGTAATCAGATAGTACTAATTCAACACTGCCCGGTTTTTCATTTGCAAAATCCACAGCTGCAATTTTATGCCTGCTTCCATTTAAGAAACTACAGAGAAGAGAGACAAGCGTAATTAAGCTACTGCTGAAAACGATAGAATACCAGAAACAGCATAAGAAATTCAGAGCAGTACTTCCCACACAAACCTCACTTCATTTCTATGCATATATATACTAGAAACAATATTTATGAAGTATTTAACTCTCTAACATAATTAGGATTATCAAAATCCATAGATTAAGTTCATAACACAGAAATGAAAAGAACTCAATATACTTTGAATTTCAGAGACTCAGTCGGAGGCGAACTTTCAACTTAATATCATCTAAGTAATACGCCTCGGCCTTAGCTTCAAACAATGTCTTGCAGGACAGAGGCCCCCATGGCCAGCAATCAAAATCATCCTCAAAAAAATTCGACATTTACTTCCTCAAGATCATGCATAGCAGACATCCACCGTTTCTTACCACTTTCTTCTGTCAGTGTCTTGTAAAGGAGCTCCGTGAAACAGTTTTTTGCTTTCCGTCTTTTAAACCCTTTAGGCAACCAACACAAATTTACCAAGCTAGGACGACAACACCTAAATAACCATCCTCGAGTGCATAACGAAGTGAATATCGTGCGTCAATCACCAACGTCAATTTCTCCACGACTATAGGCGGTTTACTTAAACAAGTAATACCTCCAATGTTATAATCACTGCACGAAATTATCATACTAAGATAGAGAGAAATTTTGGAACGGCTCAACCTACGCAGAAATTCTCGAAACTCGAGGAACCACGAAGTTATTAGAGCAGGGCAATCAATCGTGATAGTTATATCAGACTCCCAATCCGTTGGGACTGTTCTAAAATACAGGGAAGGTAAACACGGACCCGAAAATTTAAACTTGTGAATTCTGGGAACATCAAACATAGCCATCAACATACTGTTCTGAGTAATACTAATGCTTTCAAGTGAATTGCTACAAATTTGTACTCTTTTGGAGCCAAAGCAATCTTCAAGGGTCAATTCTCTGAGACAATTAAATCTAGACGACAAGTCGCGAAAAACCCATTCACCAATTACCACCTCCTTCAAACACAACACTTTCAACTTATGAAAAATCACACACACCCAAACCCAATTCCGATTTTGATTCCAATTTTTCACCTTCAATAAACGCGCACTGAGATAATACCAATTCCTCAACCAACGGACACATCGAAATCATATCAAAAAATGTACTACCTATGATATACACTCTGCGTAAACTGAGAGATTTAAGTTTGGGCCAACATACCTTTTGATCGTCTAGATAAATTTGGCAGTTCTGCAATGATAATTTGACAAGACTTTCGGATTCAAGCACCTCCTGGGGTAAAATTAAACCCGAATTCCTGCTTATCAGTGAAAAATCAGTAGTACCTAGTTTCGTAGCTTGCAGGATCAATTCCTTAGCGAGAGATCCGTAAACCGAATCATGACTGTCCAATTCTAGCCTGAAACTGTGGATCTTTATGTTCAATTCGTCGTATCTTTGCAGAATCTTCTTCGCGAATTCCTCAAACGAACTGGGCGTCGTAATGTCGAGATCGGAAAATTCGAGATTGGGGCGAGTTAACCAGGCGGCGTACCAAGATTTGGAGAGGATAGTTGTCTGGGCAGCTTCTTTTGCACTTAGAAAAGGCTGTATGTGCTGAATGATTTCTTGTGGAAGTTGAATTTCAATTCGGCGGGGCTTCTCCATCGGAATTCCTGAAAATCTGGCAATTCGGCGGCGGTTATACATCGGAAACCCTAGATGTGGAATTAGGGCGGGGATTCAGGATGAGCTTTTCACCCTTCGAAATTAAAATTAACCAAACATAAATAATGGGTGGTTATTTTTTATGACAAAAAATCTCACATAGACATAGTCATATAACTTTATCCATATTTATAAATGGTTCTGTAAATTTTTACTTTATCAGTTTTGATTCTTATCGAAAAATGACCGTAAATATGATGTAGCATACAAAATAATGCGAAAAAATATTGAAATGACAGGTTCAGCGAGAGGAAGAAAATAGTATAGATTTCGACCCTTGTCTCAACGTAAATCACTCAAAATTAGCCACGATAATAAATGAAAGTTGTGATTTTGAAGTTGATATTCACGGGGGACGTGTAATCAAAACATGAAATTTATTAAGGGTTTTTCTTCCGTGATGAAAGACAATTCAAATGAGAGTGGTGAACGACCGTCGATGTGATCAGAATAAAAATTTAGGTCCATTTTTCGATCAAATAGTAAATTATATGGCGAAAATGACTAAAATTGAAACCAAAATGACCAAAATTGATAAAGTATAAACTTACATGACTATTTGTGGATTCGGACAAGTTACAGGACCATTTGTGATTTTTTCTCTTATTTTATTAACTGTAACTTTGTTCGCATACTGTTAAATTAAATCATAGATGATCCTGTAATTTCATCACGTGCATATCTAGTCCCGTAAATTTTTACTTTATTAATTTTAATTATTATTTTTCAATTATGTCTTTTCCTGTAAAAAAAATTAAACTAGAAAAGATACTGGTAAATGATAGGAAATCTGTTGTAGCTTACAAAGTGACACGAAAAGTGCATCCAAATGACATGTTGAGCGAGAGAAAAAAATAGTGTATGCCTCGACTCTTGTCTCACCATAAATCACTCGAAATTAGTTATGAGATTGAATGGAATTTACGGTTTTGAAGTCGCGATTCATTGGGAGGTTTGAGGGTTTTGTTTCCTGTATGAGAGATCGTTCAAATGAAAGTGGTGACGATTGTTGACGTGACCAGGTTAAAAATTATGACAATTTTCTTGATAAAGCAAACATTTACTGGACTATTTGTGAGCACGAGAAAATTTACATGAACATTTATGATTTTATGCGAAGAGTAAAACCATTTTCGTAAAAACTCACTCTTAAAATTTATCATGTAATGAAAAATATTACTCTCCCCATTTTATATTAATTATCGTTTTAAATAATTTGTATAAAAAATTAAAGAACAATAATATTTGAACGATGACACTTAATAATGTACAATGAAAATAACTAGAAGCGACAGTCTTATACATGACACAAATCTTATATTTGATACTCGATTCAAAATTGTCAGATAAAAGCTTTTTCGAATTTAGTTCAACATAAACATCAAACAAGTTCTAATAAACTTATAATATGTCGGCTAGATCGCAATAAGTTAAAAAAAAAAAAAAAAAGTACTCCAAGCTTAGAAATATCAAACTATTCAAGCTTGAGTCTTGTTCAACCCGATCAAAGTTCATTCGAATTAGACTCGATTAATCATCAACCATGCTTACACAGAGTCGATTCAACACAACAAAGTACTAATCTTTATCAGAAGAGAGAAGGCTAAAAACCACGGTATCTCTACACTTTCCCTTAACAATCACATACTTTCTCAAAACCCCTTCTCTTAAAAACCCAGCTTTCTCCAAAACCCTCTGTGATCCCCCATTATCCACATCCACAAAAGCTTCAACCCTCTCAAGAAAATCCCACTCATGAAATATAACTTCTGCCACCATTTTCACAGCTTGTGTGGCAATCCCTTTTCCCCAATGCTCATATGCCACCACATAACCTAGCTCGCCCCTGCATCTCTCATTGCCCGAATTCTGCGAAACGGAGATCGTCCCGATGGCACGGTTATCGAGACAGATGGCTCGAAACCATGGATGAGGAAAGGCAACAGTGGTGAAGAATTCCAGGGCTTGATTTTTTGAAGTGTAGGAATCCCAAGTGCAGAATTTGGTTACTCTGTCATCACTTGCCCATTTCATGAAATCATCCATGTCTGAGAGGGTTATAGGCCTCAGGGTGATCATGGGTGGTTCTTGATCCCCTGTTTTTTCAGACATGTTTTTGTTTTTTGTTTTTGGATTAGTAGAAAGCAGAGTATATATAGTTAATCACGTGTTTGATGTATGAGTAACGTAAATCAGGTCTATATGTGAACTCTATCACTGTTATATGTAAAACTTATTACTGTTATGTACAAAAACTCTCACTATTTAAAAATATAAAGCATTTTTAAAACTGTATTTAAAGATATAAAACATTTTTTAAACCGTGATAATTTTATATATAAAAGTGATAATTTTTATATTTAACATTGATAATTTTTATACATAACAATATTACTAAAAAAATCGAGTCAAAGTTGGACTTGCAAGTAAACAAAAACTTCTGTGGCTGGGAAATTTCCTGGAAATTAATGGGCATATTTGTTGTAAAAGTCAAAATAGAAGTCATATTTAAGATGCAAGTGTTATTTTTATTTTATTTTTCTTAATTGCTTACAACAGCAGGTAAGAAAGGCAATTTGAATTTGAACCGTGATTTGTAGTTGCAACTTGCAAGTATTCAACAGATTTGAGTGGTGATATATATATATATATATATATATATATATATATATATAGAGTAACACGAGTTTTTGTCATAATTTGTAAAACTATAGGATTTCCTGGGATGTCTATTATAACCCATAGAGATGTTAAAAGAAACGAGCTGCTCCAGAGTTTGGCTAAGCTCGAGTAGTTAAGGCTCGAACCCATAAAATACTCGATTTACTAACGAGTCTACTTGATTTCGACTCATTAGGTTCGATAATCAAAAAATTTCTTGCAATTTTATTAGGCTCATTACACTCATTTGTAAGTCGAGCCGAATTTTATTTCCAGCTCGAGTCATGTTCAAACTTCAAGTACTCGAGTTGAATAACAGCTCAAGGCCATCTACGCACACAATATAGTTTTTATATGGAATTTAATGTTGATAGGAAATCAAAAATAAATTTTTGTGCGCACTAAGTGTACCATACAACTCAAATGTATTTTTGATTCATATCAGTTGTTTTTACTGAAAAGTGCAGTTGATTTTCCTTACATTTTTTAGTGAAAACAATTGTACGTACCTTTTAGCGTATTCAATGAAAAATACTGCACTTCTAAGTTAAAACAACTTATATATTTCAAAATCACTTGAGTTGCACGTTGTATCTGGTGCGCAAGAGATCTAATCGAAATCAAAGTGGCTTAACCAAAATCGCCACGTTTGCTTGGTCTCGATGCAGGTGAACATGGGATGGCATGATTGTTGATGTAATCATCTGCTTGCACTTTGGAAGGGTATATAGCTCTTGATCAATCCCTTTTCGCTGTTTATCGAATAAAATTTTCATACATCCATTTGTTACTTCAGTTGGTGATTTTTTTGTCATGGAATTTGATTTTGAAATGTGACTCCCATATGAGTTTGATATTCTTGAATTTGCAACTTATTTACATTTTTATTTTATTTTATTTTTATCGGGCAAAGTTAGTTGTTAGTAGTTAGTACACCAAGCACCCAAATATTTCACGAAATCGTCAATCCACCTTATAACTCTCATAACTCCAAATTCATTCCCAGAGATAATCGAACCTGAGTCTCCCACTCAAATGAGGAGCCCAGTGATCAGGTGGGCTAAGCCACCTTGTTTGCAACTTATTTACATAACATTTAGGTTTGGTATATGTAAACATGTATGATATTATTGCAGTAGCAGATTCACTAGCACAAATCTCTGCGAGGGATTGTATATGCTATAATATAAGACATGCAGAATAAATTGCTTTTGTAAAATAGGGCGAACACTATTGTTTGTACACAGAGACGGAGCTATGTATCCCCAGGACTTTTTTTAAGATTTTTTAGTATTAATATTTAACATAAAAATTGCAGCTAGTATTATTCGTATTGGAGTAATTTAAATACGTAATTTAAAAATCCTAACCTTCAGCCCACACATTCAACAACCGGCCCATCTATCATGTTATACATTACAATTATAATTAATACTTCTTCTGTTTTTTAAATTATTATTGAATTTTTTCTACAAATTAATTCAAGTATTATTCATCCTATTGTTATCATTTTTGGTATTATGAATTAAGATGTTTCATCTACAGAATAAAAAGGAGCAACAAAAATTTAAGCTTAAGATTTTAGAAATTAATAATAATTTTATACAAAATGTATTAATGATACTCAATTCCATATTCAATTTATCTTGCTTTTGATAAATATTGGGATTAGAGTTCCTAATGTTTGAAATTTCTGACAATTGTGGCACTGTTCGGTAAAAAAATGTACAAATCACAACCCCACGACCCAAAAATATGAATATTTTATAAAAGAGCATTGAAAGTGCTATTTGCTATTGAAAAAAGAGATGATTGTGCCAAATTAAGTAGGAACAATTTAGACGTAAAAGAACTTTCTACAAATTTACGGTTAAGAATTTTCAATTTTGTGCCCCCGCCATAAAAAATTTCTGGGTCCGTCCCTGTTTGTACATATATGTGAAATAATTAACTCCCAAACAAATTAAGGAATAAGGATGATCATAATTCATAAATTAAGTTCGTATGACATAAATGAATAGAATTAAACATAGAAGGCAGCCAATATAAAGTTGAATAAAACTCGTACAAGACATGGTACAAATTACCATAAATTAACACACACCTCTCTCAATCCAAAATGTTAAAACGTCAAGTTAATTTATGATTGGTTATATCCCGTCTCATACAAACCTAGAGACTGAGGATTTTAGAAAAGGATTTAAATGACGTTTAATATTTAGATTAACTACTATATATTTTTACAAAGTGTTGAGAGCCTGCTCTCAAGAAAAAGAGAAAAAACACAGATGTTGCGGTCCTGTTTCGGTCCATTTAGATGTGGGCTTTTTTATTTTCTTCATGTTCTTTTGGACTTTGAATTTTGGGATATGACATTTTAGAATATAACGATGGGTCACGTTATTAACACTTCATAATTAGTAGATATACACCGAAAATTATAATTACCCTTTACTCCAATTTATGTATATCTCTTCCTTCCAAAAACACCTGATTTACATAACAAACCATAGCAAATCGGAACAAATCATGACTTAATAAGAAGAAGCAAAATTGTTGATGAATTCTTGAAATAAAAAACTTAGCTTCATTATTTCATTCTATTCCACTGTTAGGCCATAATTGATACTCTCTCCATCCCAAGATAATGTGCTCACTTTCTTTTTTGGTTCGTCCCATAATAACATGCATGCAGACCCCTAAAATAGAAAACTCTTCATAATCTTCATCCTCATAATATCCACAACATTACAGAAAATATCATTACTTTTGACCCCACGCATATACACAATTCACCTCTTTTTCTTTATTTTATAAGAGTACATAAAAATTTATAAAATTACTCTTAAAACTATACTTATTATTACACTTTTTTAATCTTTGTGCCCATTTTGAATGCATATAATCCCGGGGATGGAGGGAGTAATAAAATAACACATTTCTCTATCAAATTGGTTGATTTTTTTTTTCCGACCAAAAATAATCAAACCACCCCACATTTGACCAAAATCATGAGGGAGTGACCGAATAAAAATAAGGCTTTAACTTTATTCATAAAAATTAACATGAAAATGAAATATTTAAATAATAATTTATACAATGAAATAATTAATTTGTATATTTAACAATATTTTCAGTTTTTAATATACGTTTTAAAAAAGAAATATTTTTTACATTATATAATTAATGTTTTTAATTGCAATGAGCTGATATTTTTCTTCACTTGAAATAATATTTTTTGAATATTTTTTTCAATGATTTACAAAAATATATAAAAAAAATGGTTTGTTGAATTTCTCACTTAAAATTGAATCAAAATTATATTAATGGTGAAACTTCATATGTAATTTGGATGAAGTGCTCTGATTGGCCTCAAATACATATGGTAATGCACACAAATAATGATATCATTAAATAATTATAATAACATTTAATTTTTGGTGTAATAATATAAATTTTAAATTATAAAATATGAACAAATTTTATAAGAGACCTAATCTTAAAATAAAATAATACTATGTGCTTCATTTTTTGTCTTAACAATTCAATCATAAACGTCTGCAATTGTCATTTATCATGAACATAGTGATGATGTAGGCACAACAACAATGATTAAGCTATGCTGGGGCCCTTTAATTTATGGGTCAATTTAGTGACTACATTATTTCGTTCTTTGGGTTTCACACAAGTCTTCATGAGATGACAATTCGAATCATATACTCTTTAGTCCTATCCGTAAAGTAATGAAACATTGGAATAAAAGCTAAAATTTTATTATTACGGTTAGGAACATTAAATAAATGAATTAATTACACATTTCTCTATAAATTTGAATAAATAAATGAATTAAGTAAACATTTTTTTTTCAAGTTTGGACGGTTAGATCAGAAGGAATTCTTTCAATTACATTATGGTAAAAAAACATATTTTCATACTAATTGAATTTAAAAATTTTGTAACAATAAGATATAGGGGTTAGAAATCCGATGAATTTTATAAGGTGCATGTGAGGCGATAGTTCACTTTTAATTTTATTTTTTTATATATGTGAACTTTTTTAAATTTAGAATTTTATATTATGTGAAGAATTTATGTTTCTTTAATTGAATATACACATAATATTATGATATAAAAAAATATTAAAAAAAATATCTTGAAGTAAATTTTTATTTTTTATTTTTTTTTTTGAGATGCATACGTATGCATGTTCAACAATTACTAATAAGCGAATAAAATGTTGATGATTTCTTTAGGGGGGCTTTTTGATGAATTTTTTTTGTATTATATATATCAAAAATTTTATATTTATATTTTAAAATTATAAATTTTTATCATTTCGACCTGTTAAAATTTTAAAATTTCACCATTCTTACTGAATGAAAAGTTTTGCCACCTTTAGGACAAATCCTGATCCTGTCCCTGGCTAGACATATCAACATATATGCATTCTTCTCCTAATCGAAAAAATATATGCATTCTTCTTTACTCATATTATTAAAAAATGGCTAGGTTTTTTATGCGGGTGCACTGTATATTCATAGTGCATTTTAAAAGCGTGCAACTTGTTATGCTGAAAAGTGTAACTTATTTACACAGAAAAGTGCAACTGTTAATATGGAAACATAGTTGCATGTTTCTGTTTGGAATAGTTGCACGTTTCTATTTTATATAGTTGACGCTTAAAAAAATTACTATAACTACACTGTGATGATCCCAAAGCATTACATTGACTCACTTTAAAAAAAAATCCATATACTGACCAAGAGAAATTGAACTATGATAAATTTGAAAGTGAGGTAATTTAGCCAAACTAAGCCTAATCACACATTAATTGACTGAGGTAATTAAGAGCTAGTGGATATATTTACGTTTCTGCTTTCTTGCAGTTGTCATCATTACGAGGCTGTATGAATATAATACTCCAATATACTAATTAAGTGTGTAATTAATTAATGTTAAAGCACCTTTCATTTAGTGATGGTGCTCAACAATAAAATATTTGGCCTCTTTTTTTTTTTTTTTTTTTTTTTTTATCAATTGACAAGTAGTACTAATCGTGTTTTATTTTTCAAGATTTTCACTTATTTTATCCAATATTCGTTTCAAATCATCCCAAAAAACCAGTATTAATGATAAAACGTTATCTAGTTTGGTTTTAATACAACGGTACATAAAGGGTAACGTTTGTTTCTAGCTACTGGGATAGTCAATACTTCAAAATTCTATAAATTTAAATGGGTTGTTGAATTTTAAAAATATGTTTTATTTTAAAATTTTGGTAAAAAAAAAATTCTATTTCTTTTTTCAATCAGTTTGTAATTTTTTTTGCCGTTCGAGCAAGAGGTTCAAGTCTACCACTCTTCTAGGATGCCTCAGCTTAATTTATTTTATATCAAATTAATATTTATTAATAATTAATGTTGTATTATCGTATTATATCGAAAGTAAGAAAATAGAAAAGTAATAATATGATCGTATTAAATTTTATAAAAATATATGAGTAAGCATATTTCACAAAAATAAATCTTGAAGATTTTAAATTTAAATTTCAAAACTTGATTCATAAAGTTCTAAATATATCTAAATAGTTCAATCCAAATGAATTCCCAAATATGCACAAAAGGTTCAACGCATAAATTGAAAAAGAATATATAAAAAAGTGAACGAATATTGAAATTAGGATGAAAGGTGAAGTGGGAGTTAAATGGGGGCCCACAGCATTGATCTAGTCGAGGAGTGTTGACAATGAACATACGTACTGACCACTGGCCAGTCCGTGAACCCACTCCCAGGCCCGGCCCAGCCCAGCCCGTAGTTTTCAGCAAATGCAGCTGACCCATTGTTTTTCTTTTTTTGTTTAAACAAAAAAAATACTCTTTAACTCAAATGCAAAAATAATAAGACAAAGTCTAGTATAAAAATTTACATACATGAAAAAACTTTTATTTACAAACAAATTCTGTATATGATGAAGGTAAGACAAAGTCGAGTGGTTCATGGTTCATCAGGCTCAAATAGGTCATGATTTAGGGTTCATTATTTAGTGTTTAGGGTGTAGATGGTTCACCGGGCCCGAATATATCATGATTTAGGACAATTTTATAGTTTTTTATATATGAAAATTTTCACACTAGACCTACTCAAATAATAATTATCGAGAAGGTCATCCACAGTATTTGGAGGCTTGAACCAATAATAAGGACCAAACATCCTAACATGATAAATTCTTGAGTGCACAAGTTGCACGGATTTAAAACCCGTGCAATTGGATCCAGGAATATTGCTCTAGGAATATTAAATTTATTAAGTATTATATAATTTGCAAGGTTTAATTTTATATTTTCTCCATCCCAAATTTAATGGTAAAGTACTCATTATTTTTGTCCAAAACTTAATGGTAAAATTATTTTATCACATAAAATATTAATAAACAACTATTTCTACCCCCAATTACACATCATTTTATCACTTTATCATATAAAATACTAATAAACAACTCTTTCTACCCCACTACTTTATCACTATTCCATTAAATCCTTATGAACAGTCAAATTACCATTTAGTTTGGGACAGGGGGAGTACAAAAGATTTGCCCTCCGTTCCAAGTAAAAAAAAAGTCTCATTGTTGTATTTGTTACATGGTGTAATTAAAAAAAATGTATTTGTTAAACCCACTCCCAGGCCCAGGCCCAGCCCGTAGGTTTCAGCAAATGCAGCTGACCCAATGTTTTCTTTTTTTATTTAAACAAAAAAATACTCTTTAACTTAAATGCAAAAATAATAATTATCGAGAAGGTCATACACAGTATTTGGAGGATTGACCCAATAATAAGGACCAAACTGTTGGGGAATTAATTGTCCGGATTTATTCATGGTGAATATTTAAATACAAATTTAATTCTAACAATTATTACTAGCATGAATTAATCATATATTAATTCAAATAATAATTCAACAACAAATCATGCATATAAACAAGCCACATAAATCCTACGCATGCGGAATTGCTAGGAGTTTACGTGAACTAACTTCTTGGAGTGACAAACGTTGAGAAGATGGATATCCCGTTCACACGAACAAACCCAAAGAGCCTTCTCAAGTATTCCCTCGTCCTTGTTCAACAATCCGGTGGAAGGATACTCGAGAACAATTAACAAAAGGAAAAATAAAATTATGTTGCACCACCTTTGTGGATTTCTAATTTTTCCAACACATGAAATTGTTCTTTGGATGAAAAATTCATCCCCTATTTATAATATATGGGGTGGCCGATTTTTTGCTATGAAATAGAATGGGAAAATCTTTTTCTTAATCTCCAAGAAATCTTGAATATATCTCATATATTATTTTCTCCATAATTAAATATTCCACAAAATCCCACCTCCTTATATTTATGGAATTTTCGAAAAAAAAAAGAGGGAGTAGGAATCCAAGATTTGGATCTTCTTGAATTTATGAGATATTCTTGTATTCTAAGAATACATATCTTCCATA
Source organism: Stenogyne calaminthoides (assembly GCA_037126765.1). NCBI lineage: Eukaryota > Viridiplantae > Streptophyta > Magnoliopsida > Lamiales > Lamiaceae > Stenogyne > Stenogyne calaminthoides. Next base: position 32,809,914 of record JBBCBC010000025.1, on the reverse strand, counting down.
ATATCTTTTCAAGAAAATCAAGAAAATCTTCATTTTCTTATTTATTTATTTTTTTTACAATTTTCGAAAATCCCCAAATAAATAACAAAGTGGGAGATTTCTTGAATTTAATGAGATAATCTTGTATTCCAAGAATACTTATCTTCATTCCATAACAAAATTCAAAGAAAATCTTTCTCCCCTTTTTATTTATTATTTTCGAAAATAATTAGAAAAATTAGACAACAATAATTTATTTTATTATAAACATTTTTTACAGTTATTGGACTTTATCTTTGGGCTACTTGATGGGCCTTTAGGAGAATTAAGATTGGACCTTCCAATGGACCTTGAATTTCTAATATTGAGCCACAATATTGTTCAAGTCCATAAATATTAATTAATTTCACTACATAATTAATATTACAATATCCGTCTTAACCCTTTTTTTTTATCAGAAAAAAAAAGTAATATTAAAAATATGGGTATAAGGCATACCCACAAAGTAAAGTTTGAGTTACAACAGGAAAGGAAAAAAGCTCCCAGGCATATCAAAAGTACAGACCCAGGCTAAAATCAAGAGTGAAACAAAAAATGCTAATGGATTTACTAACCACTCCGAGTACGGTCTCGAATTCCTCCAGCCTTTCATCCCTACTAACCAGTTCCAAAGTCGTTGCTTCATCTCCTCCATCAGTGTTTCCATGCAGAGGTTCTCGTTTCGAAAAATCATTGCGTTTATTTTTTTCCATATAAGCCACACAATACATTGCCAGGATGACACCAAGGATTTCTTCACACCTTTGCCTTTGAGTAATTTACTGACTTGGGTGATACTAGTTGCAGGTTCCGAAGATAGAGCACCCGACACCCCAATCTAATTCAAAAAACCCATCCTGAAGTGATAAGAAAATGTACATTCAAACAATATACGTTTTACCGTCTCCTGGGTTGATTTACAAAAGATACATTGGGGGTAGGCTTGATTTGGTAAAGCATGTCTTCTGAGCAGATTTGTCGTCGTTGGGATTCGCTTCCAAATGGTTCGCCAAGCATGGACGCTAACTTTCGAGGGAATCTCCTTACTCCAAATGAGTTTGAATTCTGGTTTTTCTTCCAGAATGTCTTCCGCAGATAGCCGAGCAATCCTTGAGTAGGCCTCATTGGTTGAGTAGATGCCATTTGGGGCAGCCCTCCACCTCCACCTATCCGGCACTCCGAGCTTGAGAGGGTACATGTTAATAACGTCAATCAAATCATTAATTAAAGGTTGTTCTCTCTCGAAAATCTTCTGTCTCCATTGCCAAACCCAACACCATTCCCCCTCCCTCCACTCCCCCATCTCCCTCACTCTCACTAGTTTATTAATACAAAGATTGTACAACCTTGGAAAAAAGATTTTCAAAGGAGTCCCCCCTGCCCACTCATCTTCCCAAAACAAAGTAAGGTTCCCATCCTCAATCTCTTTTCCTAACATCTCAAGAAACCACCTCTCGCTGCCCTCCCTCTTCCCGCACCCCTCCCTCACTGCTTTTAGAACCTCCCCCCACCAACCTGAGGGTTTTCTCTCCCGACTCCTACTCCCTCCTCTCGACTCCACCCCCCATGGATCCCCCCACCTAAACTTAATGACTCTCATCCATAGACTATTATGTTCATTCAGAAATCTCCAAACCCACTTACCTAGAAGTGCCCTATTGAACCACTCAAGATTTTTTACCCCCAGTCCCCCACAAGATTTAGAGCAACATATAGTGTCCCATTTTACCCACGATATTTTGTTTTCACTCTCTTTCCCACCCCATAAAAATTTTCTCTGCATACAAGAAATATCACTCAAGGTTTTAAGAGGAGCACGGTAGGTGGACAAGTAATAAACCGGGATAGAAGAAAGAACCGTGTTGATCAAAGTGAGCCTCCCCCCGATGGAGATGCTTGAATCCTTCCATTTCTGAATCCTATTTCGTATCTTTTTGACCACGTCGTCCCACTCCACCACCTTCCTATGAGAAGAGCCAACACGAACGCCTAGATATTTGAATGGAATTGATCCCACAGTGCAGCCTAGCCATGATGCAAAATCTGCCCTAGTGGAGTCCTCTAAATTCAACCCAAAAAGATTGCATTTGTCCCGATTTACCTTCAGCCCGGAAATCATCTCAAGGTTAACGAGGAAGTGTTTTATGAACCGGATATTCTCCCAGGATGCTACACCCACAAAAATGGTGTCATCTGCAAATTGGAGGTGCGAGATCTCCACGTTATCCCTCCCCACTGTGATTGGTTTGAACAGGTCGTTTCGGATTGCCTTCTTAAGCATGAGGTTGATCCCTTCCTCCGCAAGAAGGAACCGTCTTAACCCATATTACTGTTAATATGGCTCCCGGTTATTATTTTCCGTGTTTAAAATTATCCAGTCCATTAATTAATTTAAGCCACTGAAAAGCTTCATATTAATTAATATTTTTTTCCTTGGTTCAGGAAACAACTCAACATTATTATTCATACCGGAAACTAATTCCACTTGCAAGATTTAGTATAATAAAACTTCTGAGCCTCCCAAGGGGACAAATCAAGCAAAACGTACTTGCACATGATTCTCTGTGTTAAATCTTAGCAATCGTCATGTAACTAATAATATTGCAGAAAACACAAAGTATTGAATCGCATTGATTCTCTACCCAACATGAATCAAAGCAATAATTATTAATTCCACACAATCCTATTTAAGGGACGGGGATTAAGAAATAACGAACCACTGAAGTCTAATTCTTTTATATTCAGCACTGAAGAATTTATCCTCTTGTAGGTCCTATTCAGTGCATCATAATGCACTAGTGCAATCTCTTGGTCAAGACAAGTCAATCTGAGCCTTGCACTTCAACCTTTCTCGATGGATTGTTCATTTCCATCTGGGTTGTAAATTCTTGTACATTGTTACGAGGAACTGTTAATTCAATCTTCTGTGATCTGGTATCACTAAATTAACTACAATGTAACACGTACGATTTATTGAACAGGTATGCAGCAAATATATGTAACATTCAATCATATTTAAAGCAACATTGATATATAATTTATTTCAGCAAATAAGACAGAAATTCAGTTTGGTTATACAAAGTAAAAACATAATTTTCAGTATAACCCCAACACAAACACCCTAACATGATAAATTCTTGCGTGCACAAGTTGCACGGATTTAAAACCCGTGCAATTGGATCCAGGAATATTGCTCTAGGAATATTAAATTTATCAAGTATTATATAATTTGCAAGGTTTAAATTTATACTTTCTCCATCTCAAACTTAATAGTAAAGTACCCATTATTTTTTATCCCAAACTTAATGGTAAAATTACTTTATCACTTTATCATATAAAATATTAATAAACAACTATTTCTACCCCCAATTACCAATCTTTATCACTTTATTAAATAAAATACTAATAAAAACTCTTTCTACCCCCACCACTTTATCACTATTTCACTAAATCTTTATGAACAATTAAATTATCATTTAGTTTGGGACGGAGGGAGTACAAAAGATTTACCCTCCGTTTCAAGTAAAAAAAAAGTCTCAATGTTGTATTTGTTACATGGTGTAATAAAAAAAAAAAAAAAAAATGGTTTCAAGGTCTATGTCAAATTTTCAGTTATGACCCTGGTTACAATCTCTATTATTCATATAAAAGTATTTATATAAAAAAAAAATTGAGTTTTACCTACTTACAAAATAAATGATTTTTATTGTGCAAAAAGTGATTGAAAATAGGCCTTGGATCTAACTTTGATTTCACTCATGATGTTAGATACACTATGATTCATTAAGTATTATAGTGGATCTCATGTTCATTCAGATGTAAAAGTATATTTATAGTGCATTTTAGAACCATGCAACTTGTTATATTAAAATATATAATTTGTTCACATTGAATCGTGTAACTATTTTTCATATTAATAGTTAAACGATTCATAATAAATAAATTATATTTTTTAATATAATAATCAATATAATTCAAAAATGCATTATAAATGCACGGTGCATCTGAATTTATTTAAGAATTAGGACTCCGGTTATTTTACAAAATAAACAATAATGTCTAGGAATATTATTTTACCGGGTAAGGTTACACGTGAAATCCCTACTCCCTAATTTTGTCAAGTTTTGTGGTCCCCAATTGCCCATATCTTCACTAACTCCCATATATTGGACTACGTCACCCATCTGATTTTTGTTTATTTTTCTCCAAACCTTGCAATTACTTGCATAGTTGCATCTATAGATAGTCACATTAGATCCTAGGTGAAAATCTTATCGAGACAAATAAATTTGTTGGCTTTAGGTATTATCATGTTAACTTTAAATTCAAAACAATGGTATAAATACTACTCCCTCCGGTCCCAAACTAAATGATAATTTAACTATTCATACATATTTACTGGAATAGTGATAAAGTGGTGGAATATAAATAGTTGTTTGTTAGTATTTTATATGATAAAGTGATAAAGTGATGAGTAATTTGTGGTAGAAAGAATTGTTTATTAGTAATATTTTATGTGATAAAGTAACTTTATCATTAAGTTTGAGGACAAAAATAATGAGTACTTTACCATTAAGTTTGAGACGGAGGGGGTAATTTATAAGAGAGTGAGTTTCACGTGCATTCAAGTACACCGTACACAGTATAGTCATAGTTCATTTAAGAATCATGCAACTTATTATACCGTATGATGCAATTGATTACACTGAACAGTGCAACTATTTTTTCATATTAATAATTATACGATTTAATGTAAATAAATTGTATATTTTTAAAATGCAATGTGAGTTGCATATTTTTTTTATAAAATTTGGTATTTATAAGAATAATAATATCACTTTATAAATATCATAATATTAATTTTATCGACAAAAAAGTTTCATATATAGGAAAGTTTGTGAACTAAAAGATCACAAAATTCCACATATTTATATATGTTAGTATTCCAAAATTTCTTTTATTATTTATCAATATTTTCAAAACCGTATTCTGTACTGCGTAAAACCATAATTGAGGCTGGTTCTCGAGTGGGTAAACAGTGATTGAGAAAGCGGTGGGCGTGGATTGGGAGCAGTTTTCTTGTAGCAAATAAACTGCAATTAAAAAACTACCAATAAAAATACTTGGGGCGCGTTTGGCTTAATCGAAAACCACTGATTTCGATGCAGACAAAAACAACACCTATTTTTTATCTTGCCGTTTCTCTCTTTAGTTCCAATGGGCATGCAATCAATTTTACAGAAAGTGAAGGATTAAATAAAACAAGGCAAAAGAAATTAATCTTTTACAGAAAAGTGCCCCCCCCCTTTTTTTTTTCACTCAAGTACATTTTGATTTTATGGGCCTTGTCTGCATGTAAGGTGCTGAATCTTTATGATGAATTGAATAGAGACCATTTTCGCCTCAAATAACAATAATAGTGCTCTTCAAAAAAAAAAAACAATAATAGTGGGGGAGGAAACAAACAAAATAGAGATAGGGGGGACACAAAAAATATTATTGAATGATGAAAATTGAGAAACATATTATTGAAAATTACGTCTTAAAATCGATTAATTCGGAGGACTAGAATCTACCGTCCATTAACCGAGGGTCTATTGTATGAATTGGTCCATCTCAAAAGTTGATCGTCTAATACCTATCTAAGTCTGAAGTCTATATTAATTGGTCAATCCTCGGGAGTTAGAAAATTGAGAAACATATTTATAAAAAAAAATTGAAAAAATATGACTTATTTTTACCCGTGACTATACTACGAGAACCAAAATTTCAATTTTTAACAGGGTAGTATCGAACTTTTAAATTATTATAAAAAGGGGACCCGAATTAAATTTTAGAGAAAACACTCATATACGAATTGACGAAGATACCGTTCTTATTTTGCTTGTGAATTTATTGGAGATTTTTTTTTTCAACAATTTGAAAGTTTGATATCTGCTTTGAGAAGTTGGAAGTTGAATCTTTAAAGTGCAAGACAAAATATAGAGATGAACAAGTCTCACACAAAAAATCCATGAAACTAGTTAAAATGTACTGTATATTATTAAAGTGTATTAATCTTGATAATCGAAGTGTATGACTTATTTCTACTGAAAATGTATTACTCTAATGTTAAAATATATTATTATAACTTATTATAAGAGAGATATTAATTCTCATATTTGAATTTATGATTTGTAAATATGAAACCATTTTTTACATAAGTTTACTCAAAGTGCAACTGGTGGCAAAAGAAAATTGATGTTTTTGCAATTTATCCAAATATATTTATAATGTGGTTTTTCTTTTTTCTTTTTTCTTTTTTCATTTTTGTTTGAATGTATTAATGTCGAGTACTGATGATGACTACTGAGTGCTTCATATGTCGGTTCTGAGTGAGAGGGCAAAGCGATTCTCACTGAGTGAGAAAAAAATTAGAGAATATTTGCGAGAAATTCGGGGAAAAAGCTGAGAAATGTTTTCCTTTCTTTTTCTTTGAATGATTAAATCACTGATATTCATATCGCCAGAAATCACTGGTATTTTATTCTGTGTTTATAGAGCTCGAATTGGCCGATTTTCCACCCGATTTTGCTTCTCAATTATTTCAGGTCTGTAAACCTTTCTTTCTCTCTCTAAAGTTTAATCTGTTTACAAATTTGAAACATGTTTTTATTTAATTTTGCATACAGATAATTACTGATCTGAAGATTTTAGGCACTTTCTGTAACAATCTGTGATGGCTGATTATGATTCTGTACAATCATCTAAGATCAATTATAAGCATCTCACTTCTTCAATTTTCACTTCACCTAGATTGTTTACTGGTTTAATCTCAAAGAGCTATAATGAAATTGATTCCACCATGAATAGCCCTACTTCAATTCTCGATTCAATTCCATTTTCTCCTTTGAAAAATACCCCCAAATCTCTCAATAAACACCAATGTTGGGAGAAATTCGACTCGAAAGCAGTTGGTTTAGCTCTTGTAGATGCTCTCATTGATGAGAAACCCGACCCGGACTCACCCAAACCGGGTAACCGGATGGTGGTATTCGGGTCACAGCTTAAGATTCAAGTGCCTCCCCTGCTTCCCTCTGTTTTCACCCCTGATGAATTACCAATTTCTCCCTCTGATTTCGGAATTAAGACGAGGAATTCTCTTGTGGGTTCGTTTTCGCCTCGTTTTTTACATTCTCCTGTGAAGAAATCCCCGTTTGGTTCGATGAATTCGGGCTGTATAAGCAGTCTATCTGCTACTGAAATGGAGCTTTCTGAGGATTATACATGTGTGATATCCTATGGTCCTAATCCTAAGACTACTCATATATTTGATGATTGTGTTGTTGAGAGCTGCTGTGGGGTTGTTAAGTTCTCCGAATCGAGGAAAGAGAACGAGAACGTGCACGTCTCATTTTCTGATAAGTCGACGAGCTATCCGTCGGAGAGTTTTCTGAGTCTTTGCTACAATTGTAAGAAGAATCTTGGACAGGGGAAAGACATTTACATGTATAGGTGAGTTTTTGAATTGATCATGTTTCTAGTGTGTGTTTATGTGAATTGATGAATTTATCAATCTATTTGGAGTGTTTTGTGCAATGATTTTAATGACACTTTACTAGGTTTGAGTTGATTTAAGGCATGACCTTTGATTTTTTTGCACAAGCCAGCAAGCCAAAACCACGTCGTTTGTATATTGTGCAGAGCCCAAACTGCCCGGTATCTCAGTTGCAAATTGATATGTTAAAGTCGTGATCTTTTTTGCAATTATTCAGAAGTTTTGTTAAAAACGCAATTAGGTCAAATGTCTTGTGATATTTGTGGCAATTACCCCTTGATTTAATATCAGTGAGATGATCACTTAGACATAATTACTACCAATGATGTTGTCTATGTTAGTTACTTTTGATTGACAATAGAACTTCCAGAATGTAGAATGAGTTGTGTTCGATTGTAAGTGCATTTTGTAGCAGCGGCTATCGTTATTGACAGATGATGCTCGACTATCGTTTTAGACATTTTGTAGCAAATCTTTTATTAAATGTTGGTTACTTTTGATTGACCATAGTAACTTCAGAACGTCGAATGAATTGTGTTCAATTGTGACATTCTTTCAGGGGCGAAAAGGCATTTTGTAGCAGTGACTGTCGTTTTAATGAGATGATGCTCGAGGAAGAGAGGGCCCCGGAAACTTCAGACTCCGACGATGCTTATGGTACTCCTTTGTGACACCTCTCTCGCTAGGTTATCGGTAATTTTCGTGTTTTGATCCCAATCAAGAGGTGACTCAATTGTAGAATTCATTCGTAAGGTGCAGATGAACCATATCAAGATTGTATAATACTCAATGTTGTTGACTTTAGTGTGTCTTGGTGTTTGTTTTTGGAGTCTGTGTAGATGGACTTGGAATCAAAGATTTTTGGATTGATTTTGTTTAGTTCTTTGCTCATGATGATGTTGGATGTTCTTGATTTTTGATCGCAAAATGAAATTCGAGAATGAATATGATAAAAAATGTAAATCAAGAGCCAACTGGCTAGAGCACTGTTACACATGCCGTGAGGTTACGAGTTCGAGTCACTATTTGCGTGATAAAAAAAAGAAAGAAAGCCAATTGGATTGTCAAGTATCAATATGCTCATAGATTTTATCAATGAAATGAGACATATAAAATTGAATATGATTCTCAAATTGTGAACTAAGTGTTGATTGGCTTGGCTAATTATTATAGATTAGATTATCATCTCATAATTCAACTATGGTTGGAGATGTCCCACTATCTTGATTGATTAGATATCTTTCCTTTTCTTAATAATTGTGAAGGTATTCTTTAATTCTTTAATCATGACTACTTTGGCTTTTTATAAAGCTTTACACTCCTATTTGGAGAAACAAATTTCTTTCATTATTGCACTAATACTTTATTAGATTATGGGCCAATGTTAGAAAACTCTATTATTCAAGGAATAATTCTTGTAAGACAAAATTTTGGGTCTACTTGAGTGTATGACAATTCATTAAGTTTGATCAAATTATAACCATGCCCCACAAAATAAAAATTAATAAATATTATGAAAAATATTAGTTCATATAAAAAAATACTAATTAGTATAAAAAAGAGAATTAATATGTAGGTTGAACGATATTAACATTTTTATTATACAAATTAATATTTTTCACAACATAATACGAAATTGATCAAATTTACATAACGAGTGAGTCTCATGTGCATTTAGGTGTACCGTGCACTCGTAATCATAATACATTTTAGAACCATACAAGTTTTTATAATGAAAAATTCAATTTATTTATACTGAACCGTACAATTAATTTTTTATATTAATAGTTGCACGTTCAGTGTAAAATTTATATAAGTTGCATATTTTAGTATAATAAATTGTAAATTTTTTTAAAAAATATAATATGAGTACACGATGCACCTGAATTTATACAAAATTTAACCTAACACCGTATTACACGAAAAAAAACATCCATGTTTAATTCTTGCCTTGTAATCGCGCAAGATTAGTATGAACCATTCCACAATTTTGTAGAACTCGATCGAGTCCAACTCGGACCCTGAGCCCAACATTATATTAGGCCGGCCCATATATATTTCAGAAGTACATTATTTTATCTACTTTTGAGGCGTAAATCAATCGACTCTATTCAAAGTTCTTGAGTTGTTCTTGAAAAAAAAAGGGTTTTTGATTTAAATTCCAATTTCATAATAATTGAAGATAAAATTATTACTTTTGTAAATATTTGATATGTTTTTCTATATACAAATTTAATTACGTGGATGTTGAGAGATTAAAGCATTATAAATAATATGTATCGAAAGTTTGACACATAAAACGACAAGTCCTAAAAAGACATAAGCATCAACATTATTTATAGTTTAAATTAGGTGACTTAACCCAACTGACCACTGGGCTTCTCATTTGAGTGGGAAATTCAGGTTCGATTCCCACTGGGAACGAATTTGGAGTTATGGGAGTTATAAAGTGGATTGGCAATTTCGTGGAGTCTTTGGGAGCTTGTTGTACTAATTACTAATAACTAACATCTAACTTTGTCCGATAAAAAAACATTATTTATAGTTTAATTTCTCATAAGATTATTAAAATTATTTAAATCAATTCAAACCTTCATATTGACATATTGCTGCAAAATAATATTCCCATAATAAAAGTTATTCTAGAAGAGTTAAATTCTGTCTTTAATTAATAATTATCACCTTAACTATTTCTATATGTTTTTCCAAAAAATTTACCCTCACTTGTATTCTAAAGATACCTATTTTTTTTAGTATGTCTAGTGTGAAAATTTTAATGTATGAAAATCTATAAAATTGCTCTAATCAACCATATATACCCTAAACACTAAATAATGAACCCTAAATTATGATCTATTCGGACCAGGTGAACCATGAATCACTTGGGCCGAGTGAACCATGAATCACTCAATTTTGTCTTACCTTCACCAATTACAAAATTTGGTTGTAAATTAAAAAAATTTCATGTATGAAAATTTTCATACTAGACTTTGTCATTTTTTTAGTAATTAAGAATTCTTTTTAGAATTTATATAGAGGGGACGGAGGATAAATATGCCAAAATGGAATTTAATAAAGTTTTGGTCTCACAAGATACGACACCTTACGATTTTGGTCCCAATATTTTCAGTTTTGGTCCCATGAGCAAATTTTTTTACCCTTTTGGTCCCATCGTTAACACTTTTGGTCTCATATGGAACCAAAAAGTGTTAACGGTGGAACTAAAAATGTAAAAATTTTGACGGTCAAACCAAAACTTAAAATATTGTGATCAAAATCGTGAGGTGTCGTATCCTGTGGGACCAAAACTTCATTAAACTCTGCCAAAATAATACTCGTTTTGAAGGAATATTAACGAGTGAAACTTTTTTCACAATTCTCAATATTAACTTCATTCTCAATCTCACCCTCCCAAAACCCTCAAATTTTTCGTTAGCTCCACCGGTAACCTGCCGCTTCCGCCGGTCTCGTAAGTGGACCGCCACCGTACTCGGAGATGTCTGCCTCTCTCCGACGCGATCTCGATTCTGAACCTTTGTTAGATTTTAGATACCGAAAGTTGCTGTTATATTGATTTTTTTTAATCCTACTTGACTCCACACAAATCTTCTATTCAAACTTCTAATTATCTCCTAATTTTGTAATTTTTAAATTATATTCTCAGTTTTACTCACTCCTATGTGGCCTTACATTATGTTCTGATTACATTTTCTAATTATTTGCGTTAATTACATTCTAACTTTCGATTTCTTCCATCCATGTTTATTAAGTGAATGCAAGGGGAGAACGTTGAGTGTTACATTCAAAATAAAGTTGATTTGGCAGTCCTTTTAAAATGTAAAAGTTACTACGCGGATTTGAAAAAAATTACATTATTAAATTAAATGTTTTTAATTTCTATTTATAGCTCACTTTAATTATTATAAAAAAAATAATAATATTACTTGTGTTTTCAATTATATAGCGTGTTAATTAAAAATATTGTATCAATACTATTAAAAATACATTATATTTTAAACTTATTTATAAATAACTCAAATGAGTAGAATAAGAGTATTTTAAAATATGAGTTTGTGGTGAATAGATGGTGATTCACCTCTAGCGGATAAGGGATGTCCAACAATTCACTAAAAGTGACTTAATGTTAACACTTTATTTTATCATTTAAAATTTACTTATTAGTACATTATGTAACATTTATATTTTATAACATAAAATATTTCAATATGGAGTAGGTCTAGTGTGAAAATTTTCATGTATGAAAAATTATAAAATCGCCTTAAATCATTATCTATTCGGGCCGGGTGCATCTACACCCTAAACACTAAATAATGAACTCTAAATCATGACCTATTCGAGCTTGGTGAACCATGAACCACTCAGGCCGAGTGAACCATGAACCACTCGACTTTGTCTTATCTTCACCATATACAAAATTTGTGTGTAATTATTATTGGTCACTTAATTTTTTATTTTATTTTTCGTACAATACCCGATCTTCTCTCGTTCAGTTATGAACTGAAGATTCATGAAGTTTCAAATTTCTTAATTTTTTTACCGGTCAAAAAAAAAAAAAAAAAAAATATATATATATATATTAAGTTTTGTATAATCCTCTACGATTATATATACTCCATAAGATATACGTCAGTGTTCCTATTATAATCATCAAACATTTTGGTTGATTTATAAGACAAATTAAAGTGGAATAATTTAAAGCACTGCAATTTCCAATTGTAATGGTTATTTTTCTCGCAATCAAAAATAAAAATTACAATATGAAAGTCTTAATTAAATAATTAACTTTGACACAACGATACAACAACAACAAAAAAAAATTAAACATTGGCAATCTAAATCCACAATGGAAAAAAAATATCATCATCCTCTTCCAACGAGGTCTTCTTGATGCCATATTTTGCGCATGCAAGCGCACATTCTCTTTTGCATTCCTCATCGCTGAAAATCTTAATTTGTGTGCAGTCGAAGTAACATTCTGTTACACAATGCCTATTTCTGCTTCTCTCGGCCGCTTCCATCACCGGCATCACGACTGCCGCCGCCACAATAAGAGCCATCATTAGAGCCGACGTTATCAACATATTTCTTGCCATCGTGTGAATATTGAAATGTAGATATTCGTGTGTGTATATAAATATTGATGAATAAGAATTGTGAAGATTTGACTGCAATCATATGCCTTTATATGATTTAGGAGGCGTAGCACTTCATGAAAGAATTTCGTCTCATCTAAAAGTCCGAACTTATAGAGAGGTGCGAAATTAATTCGATTATTTAATTTCCATCAACACTCCCCTCACTCGTGGGCCGAATCATTGCCTCTACCTTCTGGGGAGGAGGCCCAATGAGTGAACAATTTTAAATGGGTGGAGTGTTTTCCACGAAATCGAACCGGGATCAGAAATTTGAGTCGAGGCTCGATCTGTGAATGAATTATATGCCATATAAAAAGTCCAAAATTATAAAAATATGTGAAATTAATTCGTTTATTTAATTTCCCTCAATATTTCAAAGGGTTACGTTTTAAGGAATTATGGAGAGTTTTTATTTGCAACTTTTTGGGAAGAGATGCGAGAATTTAAAAAGGGGAAATGTGAATGGTTGTGAGATTTAGAATACAAGTATTTAATATTATTATTAGTAATTATTATAATAATAAGATAAAATAAAATCCTTTTTTTTAACAAAACGCATATTTAGGTCCCTAAACTATTATTTTTTGTTTTTTTTTTTTTTTTAACAAGTCCCTGAACTACTAAATTTTATTTCGAAAGGTCTCTAAACTATTTTTTTATTTAATAAAGTCTCTAAACTATTAATTTTTGTTTAAAGCAGTCATTCTTGGCGGAATTTTCTAACTAATCAAACAAAACCATAAAGTAAAACAATGGTCAATATTGACAATTTTGAGAATAATGATGTGCGTATTTACTTAACGTTCCATAAGATGATTAAAAAAAATAGTCAATAAAGAGTGCGTGAAACAAAAATCAATAGTTTAGAGGTTTCATTAAATAAAAAAATAGTTTAAGGACCGTTCAAAACAAAAATTAATAGTTCAAGAATTTTTTAAAATAAAAAAATAGTTTAGGAACCTTTCAAAACAAAAAGTAATAGTTTAGGGACCTAAAAATGCATTTTGACTTTTTTTTTTAGTTGTATTCATGACATTATTCACGGAATTTCAGAGTAGCATGTACAATAATAATTTATTAGTCCACTGTTTTTTCTGAATATTTATTTAACTCATGCATATTCATAAATCGTTTAAATCTGGTTTTCAAAAGAATTTAACATGGTGCTTGGCATGTGATATTTTTTTACAATAAAATGCAGTATTTCAATCTAAACTACCAACTGTCAGAAAAATGGCTGTTGGGAAAATAAACAGAACAAACAGTTATTTTTTCTCCCTATATTTGTTTTAAATAACCGCCTTCCCCTATATTAAAAAAAAAATGTCTAGAAAAAAATTCAAATGTATACTAAGTTTTCTAATAAAAATAATTGAGTCCTTACCCGCTACGATTTGCTTACGAATTTTTGAAATTCTATTAGACAATACTACGAACAAATTGTTTACACATTTGCAATTTTCCCAAAGAAACAAATTACTTACACAAATAATTTTATAAACAATTACATTTATAATTTCGAATTACCTATAAATAAATTTATCTATAAATTATATTTTTATAGACAACTGATTTATAGGTAACTTGAGGAATGGTGATATCTATGGGAAATTTACCAAAAAAAGTTCACCCCAATTTCGTTAGTACATCTCTTAAAAAAAGAAATAAAACAACTATATCAGTGATATCACTTTAAACTCTATCCTCAAAACATCTAAAAAATTACACATAATGTTATTAATTTTTCCACACTAAATTTAACTTTATTCTCTTTTATTTTACACATGTAATTACTTTATCATTTAACCTTCACTAAAAAGCAATTTATACTAATAAACAACTCTCTTATTAAACTCCGCGCAAACAGTAAATGTGCCATTAAATTCAGAACGGATGGAGTATTATTTTTTATACTGAAATGTATGACTTATATTACAATAGAGATATTAGTAAAGATAACTCATAATTAAATAGTATGGCTAAAATTACAAAAATGTATTAATCATAATTATTGAAGGGTCAGACCTATAAATATGAAACCAACAATTACGATGAATAATGTTTAATATGAGACTTACCCTTTTATCACAACATAAGCCAATCAAGATATTAAATTTTTGAGTTTGTTAGTTCTCCATAAATCAGAGGAGAGATCATTTGATTTTCGATGGATTGACGAATTCAATCAGTAAATTAAAAAAAAACACAGTTTAATAAATAATGTAAAATTAAAAGAAAATTAAAAAATTAAATAGGAGAATTTATATTGAGCAAAAGAGATAATTTGAAATAAAAATAGTTTACAAAAATTTGGAGAGAACTTGCAGTTTTAGTGATATAAATTTAATAAATAATGTAAAACTAAGAGAAAATTTAAAAATTGAATAGAAGGATTTGTAATGAGTCAAAAGAGATAATTTTTTTTTAAAGAAGCCAAAAAGATATTTGAAATATGAAATAAAAGTAGTTTAGAAAAATTAGGAAAGAAGTAGCGGTTTTAATTAATGATCGAAAGTTTAATAAATAATGAAAAAGATAGGTTTTGATTCATACACTAATACAGATTTGGGCTTGGAAAGCTGTTAAAAATGACCTTGGAGAGCGGTTATAACAGTTCTCCAAGTAACAGTTGTCCAAACAAAAGTTGAGATTAGATAGCGGTTTTTAACCACTGTCCAATATATTCACTTGGAGAGCGATTATGAACCGCTGTGCAAGATATTCACTTGGAGAACAGTTAATAACCGCTCTCCAAGAAGCAACATAGAAAGCGGTTAAAAACCGCTGTCTAAGTATCAAAATGGATAATTAGACAGCGGTTTTTAGCCCCGGACCCACAAATATCATATATAAGCCACCAAGTCTCCCAATTAATTGAGGCAATTACTCGCTCCCATGGGGGACCAAACACGGGACCTTGGGCGCCTGAGCGGGGATCAATTCCGCTCGGGCACTTGCTTTCTTGCCTTTACTTAATGAAATTAATTCTATATGTTCTAAAAATCGTTTTTTCTTACAATTTTTTTTTTAAATTCTTTATTTCAATTATCTTATTTATTAATTCAATCACATTTTTATATAATATTTTTTTATATAAATTTAAATTTAAATTAAATTTAAATTATATTTTTTACTTATACTTTTTTTTAACTACCTTTCTTTTAAACTTGTAATACTTTTCCTTCTAAACAAGTAATACTTTTCTATCAAAATAAATAATATTTTTCTTTAAACAAGTAATATTTTTTCATCTAAACAAAGTAATACTTTTCTTTAAACAAATTATACCTTTCTATCTAAACAAGTAATACTTTTCTATTCAAACAAGTAATATTTTTCTATCTAAACAAGTAATACTTTTCTATTTAAACAAGCAATACTTTTCTATCTAAATAAGTAATATTTTTCTTTAAACAAGTAATACTTTTTCATTTAAACAAGTAATACTTTTCTTTGAACAAGTTATACCTTTCTATCTAAACAAGTAATATTTTTCTATTTAAACAAATAATACTTTTCTATTTAAACAAGTAATAGTATTTTTCTATCTAAATAAGTAATACTTAGACAAAATTGAATTAATTTATAAGAATATTAAATATTATAGGTATTAATTTATAAGAATTAATAGTGATACAAGTTTGTAAGTGTAATAATATGAATTTAATATTATGAACAAGTTTTACATATGAGTTTGTGTTAATCTCATTATATAAGACGAATATTAAAAAGAAATAACACGAGAATTTAAAGAATAAAATATTTGAATTGTACATAAAAAGAATTTACAAAAACAAAAAAATAAAACAAAAAATACAAGCTTTACAAAAAAAATAAATTAATTCACTTGGAGAGCGGTTATGAACCGCTCTCCAAGTACCCTTGCACAGCGGTTATGAACCGCTGTCTAAGCTTTGATCTTGGACAGCGGTTTTTAACCGCTGTCATTTTTTTTTTAATAGAACCGCTCTCCAAGGGATCACTTGGAGAGCTATTCGAAAAAAGGGTTGTCCAAGTGGAGTTCTCCAAGCTCAAATGTGTAGTAGTGATATGTAGATGTGGTTGAGTTGATCCATGTTTGAAATTTTTAAATCTACACTTAAGTTTGCATAAAGTGTGAGTTTATTGTTATTCACCAATAATCATATATGTATAAATTCCTACACATGAAAATTCCTAATATTTAAAAATGAACTTATAAATGTTTGTAATTTTTTATATATGTATTTTTAGAATACTGAAAATATTTTTATCTAAACAAAGATGATGAAACTAATTCTATATTTTTAAAATATTTGATATAAAATAATAATGTGCAAAAATTATTCCAATTCCCGCGTATTACACTAATTTTATAGTAGTTTTATCTACTTTTGAGGCGTAAATCAACCGACTCTATTCAAAGTTCTTGCACTGTTCTTGAAAAAAAGGGTTCTTGAGTTAAATTCTAATTTCATAAAAATTGAAGATAGGATTATTACTTTTGTAACTATTTGATGTGTTATTCTATATACAAATTTTTTGAAAGACAATCAATTACAATAGTTTTCTAATATAATCAATTGCAATAATTTCTTCTACCATCAGACAGATGACAACATCACTTCATCTCGCTGTAAACCGGAACCATAATCACCACAAGAAGGGATCACCCGAAACCTCAACCGCACTGCAACCCACAACAACAAAAAACCACCACCTCACAATAGGGGGACTACCACCACAAGAGGGAATAATATTCTCTCTCCTGTCTCGAACTTGGGACCTCAAGGTCTCAGGTGGTGGAGTCCTAACCACTTGAGCTTATCCATACTTGACTATTCTATATACAAATTTAATTACTTGGATGATACAAGATTAAAACATTATAGTGAAATAATTCTGTTTCATCTAAAAGTTCAAACTTGTAGAGAGGGTGAAAATCAATTAATTTATTTAATTTTCCTCAACGCTCCTCCTCACTTGTGGGCCGAATCATTGCCTCTGCCCTCTGGGGAGGAGGCCCAACGAGTGGACAATTTTAAATGGTTGAGTGCTTTCCACGGAAATCGAACCCAGGATCTAGGCTGAGCCAGAGACTCTGATACCATGAAAGAATTATGTCTCATCTAAAAGTCCGATTTATAGAGAGCTGAGAAGTTTGACATAGAAAACGACAAGTTCTAAAAAAAATATAAGAATCAACATTATTTATAGAGATACACCTATTGTTAGATAGTTTTGTTCACAGTTCAGTTGTTAGATTCACTCTATTTAATTTCTCATAAGATCATTAAAATTATTTAAATCAATTCAAACCTTCATATTGACATATTGCTGCAAAATAATACTCGCTTAGTTTAATAATAAAAGTAATTCTAGAAGTTAAATTCTGTCTTTAACTAATTATCACCTTAACTATTTCTATATGTTTTTCCAAAAAAATTACCCTCATTTGTATTCCAAAAATACCTATTATTTTTTTGTAATTAAGAATACTTTTTAGAATTTATATAAAGTGGACGGAGGACAAATATGCCAAAATGATACTCCATATTCTTTAATTTGAATTTTTTTTTTACATTTTTTAGGAAACAGAAGGAATATTATCGAGTGAAAATTTCCACAAACTCGTTTCACAATTCATTTCCCTTTAATTATTTGCTTAAAGTAAAAAAAAAAAATGTTAAAAATGATTTTCTTTTTCTTTTTCTAGAATTATCGACAAATGTACCTTCATTCTCAATCTTACCCTCCCAAAACCCTCAAATTTTCCGTTAGCTCCACCGGTAACCACAGCATCGGCCGGGTCTCGTAAGGAGACCGCCGCCGTAATCGGAGATGTCCGCCTCCGTCTCAATTCCCTCCACCTCTCTCCGACGCGATCTCGATTCTGAACCGTTGTTAGATTCCAGATACCGTAAGTTACTTTTACGTATATTTATCGAGGTTTTCCCCCTTAGTTTCATGTTTTCACTGTGAGAAGTTGATCTCCGATGATGTATCACAAAATCATGGAATCATATATACTTGTAAGATTAGAGGAATTGCCCCTTTCTGGTTGGATTTTGTGTAATTTAATTTATTTTTGGCATAGGTTAGATTTTTTCTGAAAATGTAGGTAATACTATTTAGAAAAATTCTCCTTATCAATTTGTAGTAAGTACGATAATGAGTTTTCAATTTAGATAAAACTGTATTTATTGGGTAGAATTAAAATGAAAAATGACGTTCTTGTATCTCTTTACAATTTCTCAGATGATATTCAGAATTTTTTATGTTTGCAGGAAAAGATAAAGATCCTTCTATATCAAATAAAACTGCATTACTCAAGAAAAGATACTCCCTCAGCAACATCAAATGTTTTGGAGTGGAATTAACTCCTGACACCATTGCAGTTGCTATGGTATATTTTGTTCAGGGTGTTTTAGGCCTTGCCAGGATTGCAGTCAATTTCTACTTGAAAGATGACCTGCAACTAGACCCTGCAGAGGTAATCATCTCTACTACGTGTCTAAATTGATTAAGAAGAACATTTTGGTGGGCACAAAAGATATTAATAGGAAATACTGTAGAGTGCTATTTTTAATAAGTTTGTTTCGTCGTCTAGCATGGACATTTGTATGCTATATGATGTGCTCATATTGATTTCCTAAATGCTATGACCAAAATGGTGTTTAATTTTAATGCTATCAACAAGGAAGTTAGTTTTACTTTTTCTTTCTGGGGAAAAAGATATCAACAACTTCCGTTTCTTCATGGTTGGCTAGACAGCCATCATAGGTGGTGTATCGTCATTGCCTTGGCTTGTCAAACCCCTGTATGGGTTCATCAGGTGCCTATCAACTTACCCTGATTATTTCTTTTTGCTCGTTCTTTTTTATGATCAAAATGTCATAAAGTGATTATGAATATTTTGTTGCAGTGATTCCTTTCCGCTATTTGGTTACCGAAGAAGGTCGTATTTGGTTTTGTCAGGACTTCTAGGAGCTTTCTCATGGAGTTTGATGGCTACCTTTGTTGACAGCAAGTATGGTGTTGCCTTCTGCATATTTCTTGGATCCCTTTCTGTTGCATTTTCAGATGTGGTAAGTACATTTATTGATTTATGAAGACAGTTATAAGGTTGTAACGTAGTTAACGTACTCTATTCACATGCTTTTTATTTTTCTTTTCTTCTCAAATTCCATTGAAGCTAGTTGTAGGAAGACAGTAACTTTCTTGTCCTATTACTTAGCATTCCACTTGTTTTGGATGAATTAAAATCTTTCTTCATATTAATTGCAATATGTTTAAGGTTGCAAATAGGCTCTGTACAGATTTTGTACAAATATGTTTAAGGTTGCAATATGTCCCCCCCACCCCCACACACCCACCCACCCACACACAATGATTAGAACCTAAAGACATCTATGAATAGTGCCTGTTTCATGCTCTCATCCTTAAATTTTTTGAACGAGCTTTGCATCAGCTTTTATTTCTCAAATTTCTAATATTTGAACCTTGGCTAAGATTTCTTATAATGTATTCATGTATTTTCGAGTTCTATGCTTGAATAGCTTAATAACAGTGCTTTGTTTTGTCCAAACTAACATGTCTTGTCCAAATTCATCTTACTCTACTAATTAAATAAATATAAAAAGTGCCTACTTTATATCTATCTATCTTAAACAAAAGTCTAGCACAACGTGCTCTGAATTGGTCCGCATATTATTTTCGGCCGGTAACTTTACCCACATTTGATTTTGGTCTAGGCCGTTTCCATTTTTTTAAATTGGTCCTGTAAGTTTATGATGTTCGACTTTTTGGTCCAACGACCGGCTACTGAGGGTTACCCAACCGGTCACCTCATCACTTTTTTGAAATTGGTCCTGTAAGTTTACCCTTTCCATCTTCACTTTTCTGAAATTGGTCGTGTAAGTTTACCAATATTCGATTTTTCGTCTAGTGACCAGCTGGGTTACCCGCAGTAACCGGTCACTGGGAGAAAAAGTCAAATATGGTAAACTTATAGGACCACCTTCAAAGAGTGGAAACGGCCTGGACCAAAATAAAAAATGGGTAAAGTTACTGGTCTAAAAAAATATAAACCCTATTCTTTGTGAATAATTTGAGCTAATAGAAATAAGTTTTATGTAGTCAAGTTGGTCCACATAGTCATTTGGTTGTATGTTCTTGTTTTTGGCCTTTTATCTCTCATCTCATTCCATTGTCAGCTAACCTATTGAAATTAAGCACTGTGTAGGTTGTGGACTCTATGGTTGTGGAGAAGGCTCGTGGTGAATCTCAAAGCATGTCAGGCTCTCTTCAATCTTTGTGCTGGGGATCTTCTGCTTTTGGTAGCATTGTGAGTTCATACTTCAGTGGCTCCTTGGTGGGTGCTTATGGAGTGAGGTATGCCTCATACCTGGTCTTTCTCTAAGATGATGTCTGTTTTGGGTTTTAAAATCAGGTTTGGGATTTACATATTTAAATCCCAGTTCTACTTCGGGATTTCGAAATCCGGTTATATAAATCCACCACTACAAGACCTATAAACCTATTATCATACTTTTAATACAACCAATTCTCTCTCCCTACACTTTAATATATTTAGATCATAACCCACATTATCTAATCAATTACAATCACTCCCAACAACAATATAATAATTCAACATCTTAGTCTCTTACACATTGATTTGAGATATACTTAAATCTCATCCTACTCAAAATCCCAATAGAAACACTCACCTTAGTATTTATCCGGATTTTAAAATCCCCTAGATTTCGAAATACCGGTTTTAAAAACCAAAACAAATATCACTAATGTTTCTGCTACTCGGACTTATGAACTTCTACATACTTGCAGGTTTGTCTTTGGATTAACAGCTTTGCTTCCCTTAATAACATCTGCCGTTGCAGTTCTTGTGAAAGAGCAGCAAGTGGTTGCCTCAGCAAGGGGGCATGATACTTTGTCAGACAGTACTGGCTTTTTAGAAAGTTCAAAGAATAGCATAACACAATTAATGGATGCTGTGAAACGACCCAATGTATTTCTTCCTACCATGTTCATTTTCCTATGGCAAGCAACACCGCATTCTGACTCTGCCATGTTTTATTTCACGTATGTTGATTCTTGGTGTCTGAGTAATTGATACTCCTTCCGTCCACCAAAACTGTGCTCATTTCGTTTTGACATGTCGTACGGAAAGGTGAATTAAGCATGTTTATGGACACAATTTTTATCTTCATCGTCCAACAATCACTTAATTACTCAAGTTATCATTATACTTTACTCACAATCAATTATGTTATTCGTAAATGGACTTAATTTACCTTCTCGTACAACATGTCAAAACGAAATAATCACAGTTTTGGTGGACGGAGGGAGTATAATATAGGGTTAATGGGAAAAAAAATGACCTTTTCACATTTTCCCATTACATCATATGTTTTTAAAATGAGGCACACATGTATGAGACCGTCTCATGGTGAGACGGGGTATAAGTTTGACATTGACACTTTAACACTTTGGAAGATGTGGGTGTGATTTGTACTCAGTTGAACCCCGCCTCATGCATGAGATCGTCTCATATGAGTTTTTGTCTTTTAAAATTCACAATTTGATACATGACCTTGCAAATTGTTTCTCAAATGACTATTTTCCGTTAAGTCTTGCTGATATGGCAGTGTATAAAATTGCAAAAAATTTATAAGGTTGTATTAAGTTGAAATAATAACAAAAAGTTGAGCTTTTAAGTTACTGAGAAATAGTCATGTGATATAATTGCAAATTTTAGAAAGTCTATATCAAATTGTGAATTTAAAAAATATATGTTGTAATTGAAAAAACGTGAAAAAATCGTGGTTTTTTATGCAATTAACCCTATAATGTATTCCTGGTAGGTGTTTGTTGTGATGACAATGAATTTTTGGTTCTTTTTTTGGTATAGAACAAATAAACTTGGTTTTACGCCCGAGTTTCTGGGACGTGTCAAGCTTGTCACGTCCGTTGCATCACTACTTGGTGTTGGTCTTTATAATGGTTGCTTAAAAAGTGTTCGTTTGAGAAAGATATTCCTTTTTACTACTGTTATCGGTTCGACTCTTGGGATGACTCAGGTATGATTTCTTGTACCTACAATTTAAGGCCTCAAGTATTTGCACCTCCGACTGTGTACTATGATTTTGCTTGCCATCTTTTAGGTTTTACTTGTCACTGGATTGAACCGGCAGTTTGGTATAAGTGACGAGTGGTTCGCAGTTGGTGACTCCTTGATTTTAACAGTGCTTGGACAGGTATATATTTGCAAATCTGACAAGTATATATACTGTTTAAGCTTAATTATATAAAATACACTTAATGTTTGACCTCTTTGCAAAAAGTAACCCAATAAATTTTACTCTCTCCGTCCACCAAAGTTATGCCACATTTTTCAGGCACAATTATTGAGAAAAAAAGTAGATAAAATAGGGGTATTATGGGGTATTGTGGGGTTCATTTATAAATAAAGTGATTATTTGTGAGTAAAATACAGTGACAGTTAGTAATTAAGAGTAATTAAGTGATGATTGAAGGATAAATATAAAGTGTTTGTTTCCACAAAAGGCTATGAGAATAGATTTTGTGGACGGACGAATAAGGCTAGTGAGCATAAATTATGAATGCGTGCTTATAAAGTTTTACTTTACAAACTGAACCAATTGAGGGGGTAATTGTAAAAGAAAAATGGGCAAACTTACAAGACTAAAGAGACCTCTTCCCAAGTTTTAATTATTCAACCTCGGTTTTTGTTTTTGTAAATGACCCTATTGCTTCTGGTGTGTAGCTTCTACAACTCTTTTACTCATTTAATGATGAGTTCCCTTGTCAGGTGTCATTCATGCCCGTTCTCGTATTAGCAGCAAAAATATGCCCAGAGGGGATGGAGGCGACTCTTTTTGCTACCCTTATGTCGATATCTAATGCCGGCCACGTCCTTGGGGGCCTGGTAGGAGCTGGACTAACTCAACTCTTCGGCGTGACCAAGGATAGGTTCGACAATTTAACCTATCTCATAATTCTGTGCAATCTTAGTTCATTGTTGCCATTGCCACTATTGAGTCTCCTTCCTGAAGATATAGCTGATGCTGATTCAAATGAGAATAGTGACATTGAAATGAAATCTAATTGAACCCAGTGTTTAGTGCTGTGCCATAACTGGAGAAGAATAATAACATGTGGAGAAATTGTTGTAATTAATTATCAAAATGGTGTCTTGGTACTATGATCTAACAAACAAGTTCAGTATTATAGGGGAATTTTCACAATACTTAAAGCCTGTTGGGAGTGACATATTTTTATCTCATTTCCCCTCCTGTTGTATGCTATAAAATCGGCAAATCCTACTTGTAAGCTTTTGGAACTTTCAAAATTTTGTTTTACGGCAAATTCTTATGTGAGATGGTCTAAATTAGATTTTTTTTTTTATTATTTCAACTGATGAAATTTGATATGATATGTTTCTCTTAAGAGCGGTTTTAGTTTTACCTACTCTCTGTATATTTTTTGTTTTAGAAGCTTTTAAACTTTCAAAATCTGTCTACAATGCCCTTTTAAATTATTGTTGATTCACCATAACCAAGCTCTTAAAATTTTGTTTTATTAGACCCGTTAACGATAATTTCTTTTGTTTTTTTAAACCCCTCTGCCGAAGTATTTACTAATATATATGGACAGTAATAGTAGTAGATGAGTTTAGTAAGATGAAATTTGAAAGCTGAAGGGTTTAATATAACAAATAAATGTAGAAGAGTTTAAAGTGGGTGTTTGCAAATAGAAATTTACTTTTTAAGCAGTAATTAAAATTGGTGATTGTAGAGAAAATTGTTTAATAGTAAAAATTGGTTTTATTTGCTAAATCATTTCAAAAGCTAGTAGAGAGAACCTGGAATGGTTTTTAGAAAATTACATGTAAGTTAAACATTTGGTACTTTCTGAATGCAGTCACTGTAAATAAAGAAATAAAAAGGGAAGAAAGACAAAGTTGAAAAGCACCCTGATGCCAACTTCTTGGTTATAATGTCTTTTCAGTTTTTTTAATACTTGAAGAGACATAAAACACTAAAACTTGCTTCTCATAATTAAGTTAAAAGAAATGATTATAGGTTGCAAAATTTTCTTGAAACCATCCCCATAGCTTCGTAAGTTAAAAGATTTGTTGAGCTGAAAATTAGCAATTCCTTACAATTTTTGAAAAAAAAAAGTGATTCCGGAAGCTCCAAACATGTTTAAATCATCCTTGAAAGGGACCTTGTGCATGAAAACACTATTGTACATACTGAATGGTTCGTATTGAATGTCGTGCCATGAACGATTCATCTATAATAATATGTCTGTTAAATTAAAACATCAAATGTACATGGTACATTGACTAAGATTTGTGCTCCAATACTTGTGTTGTATACTTTGTACCACGAGATACACTTGCATGAGACGGTCTCATAGTGAAATGAGACATAAGTTGACAATTGACGCTTTAACATTTTGGTAGGAATGAGCGTGATTTGTGTCAAGTTGTACCCCGACTCATGCATGAGACCGTCTTATAATATTAGTTTTTGTCTTGTACCACATATCATAGGGATTGGTCTGCAAATAACTTTGCTTTTGAGCATAGCTCAGGTACTACACACGTGAAAATGAGACTATTTCTGGGCTCGTTTGAAGCACATCTTGTGATTTACTTCATTCACCATTCTCTGGGATAGTTCATATAAGGTTGGATTGACCTAATTGTAGTTTGAGAGGCGACAATGATTTGGATCTTTGACCTAATTAAACAACTCGTATATAAGGTTGGATTAAGCGCAATTTTAGCTGGCTTGGGAATAGACAAACTTTATGGTGATGTTTGTTTTGAGTTTTAAGTGATTTTTTTATAAATTGATTTCTGAAATTTAGGGGATTTTAAAATCTTGATAAATAGTTGGTGTTTGTTTTTTGGTTTTTGAGTAATGTAATTAGTAGGCTTATAGGTGCGGTAGTGATGATTTAATAAAATTGGTTTTTAAAATTCCAAACTAGCTAGACCGGATGATAAATTTCAAAATCCAAATCCTAGTTTTTAGAACTCACAACAAACATCACCAATTGCTCCAACAAGGCTCAAGTAATTACTCAACCTTTTGCCTTTTGGAGATGAAAGGGATTGAGGAAGACATTCTACTTTTGGATATGTGATTTAAGTGAGTGTAGTAGGAATGGACTTTGATAAGGATAATAATGATTATGATGATGCCATTTTCTTGAAACCAAAAAAAGAAATTTGATTGTGAAACAAATTGAGCAAGGAATGTTAAAAGGGGTAACACTTGTGGAAAACCAGTCATGTGGGAAAGCATAGTCTGAATTCACATGGGGTGGGGGGCATTCAACCCCACAATGTGTAGTCACATCTAAAGAAATGAACCAATTTTCAACAACAAAATTAGGGCACTAGAATTAAACCAACTTTTGGAGTTTGGTACTATTGTCATAAAGAAGAAAATATTTTGTTTTAATGTTACTAAGTTGGTTCCCTACAAATCCATATTTCCTAGTCTCTACTAGGGCCAAAAACATCTGCATTTCTTATCAATGTTGGTACAATCATAGACTAGAACATGTTGTGTTCTCACAAGTTTTTATACTTGAAAGGATAAAAAAATAGTTGACCTCGTTCTTTTGTATAGTGGATGAGGTAATTGAGGAGCATAGTTGATATTCACGTTATTCGAATCCTCATTTTAAGCTACTGATTCAGCTTTGGGATATTCTCATTCGCACATTTCTACCACTTGAACTCTGTTGACGGACAATTTCTAAATTTAATGAAGAACACATTTTTTGGAGAATTAAATCATTGTAGTTTTATAAACATTGAGTGTATGTTTGTTTCGGGATTTAGGTGTGCGGGGAAGTCATGACTTCGAAATCCTATGAATTTAAAAATCATGATGAATAGTAAAAATATGTGTTTGTTTTGAAATTTTGGTAGGGTGAGATTTTTGCTCTATATCAAATTAATATAAAATAATGATTAATGTTGTATTATTATATTGTATTGTGCGAGAGAAAAGTAGGAGAGAGAATAAGTGGGTGGAAAAAAAAAGTGGTGATATGATTGTATTGAATTTTGTGAAAAATAGGTGTATATGCATATTTTATAGGAGTGAATTTGAAAACTGGATATGAAAATCCTCAACTAGTATGTGACTTAAATCGCAAAGTTCTAAATCCATCCGGGTGAGTTCCGAAACAAACATACCGTGAGTGTGTTTTTCAATTTATACTTGATATTTAGTCTTTTATACTTTTATTTACTCTAGTTCTATTTATGTTATAATATAAGTTAGGTTTACTGACAAATATTTTTAAAAATGTTTAGGTTTAATTTCTTATTTTAAATTTTAAATTTTTTCCATAATTTCTTTTTTTAAAATGACCCCAGACGCCACCAAGAAGTTCATTCACACCAAACGCACCCGTGTCTTGTGATCCTTTTTTTTTTTTTTTCCAAATTCACCACGTGGCACCGGTCATTAATCCCACGCGCGATCCCACGCGAATCGCACTGCCCTTACCCAGCCAGATCCGAATCTTCGCATTTTATTATTTTTTGGAGAATCCGTGGATTAGAGTTCTTCATTTTTTCTTTATTGCCCAATATTTTTTTTTCAGTTTATTTTAATTGCCCAAATTTTGGAAGAAGCAAAAAATTAATTAATTGAAAAATTGAACAAAAAAGAGAAAATACTTATACATAAACATACAATTAGATAACACAAAAAATACAACTAACTAACAAAAAATCATACAACTATAAAATTGTTAATATTAAATCGTGCAACTAAAAAACACATAAGCATGCAACTAGCTAATATTGAAGTGTTAAACTAGATAACACAAAACATGCAACTAACTAATACATAAACATAAAATTATATATCATATAAATATGCAACAAACTAAATAATGAATCGTGCAATTGAAAAACAAAGAAACATGCAACTATCTAATATTTAATCGTGCAACTAGAAAACATAAAAACATGCAACTAGCTAACACTGAATCGTGCAACTATTTTTAACAGAATCGTGCAACTACCTATAATAGAATCGTGCAACTTACTATCACTGAAACGTGCAATTACTTTTAACAGAATCGTGCAACTTCCTATAAGAAAAACGTGCAACTAGATATAACAAAAACATGCAACTGTATAACGCAGAAACATGCAACTAACTAATACTAAATTGTGCAACTAAAAAATACAGAAACATGCAACTAGCTAACACTGAACCGTGCAACTAGAAAATATATAGACACATGCAACTAGAAAATAAATAAACCTAAAAATCTGAATGACTAATCCTGAAGCCAATCGAGAAATGGCTCTGCCTTCAACGCACACTACATCGAATCTCACCCTCCGCCGAATCTCTGGTTCTCTCACGTCGTCGATCTCGAAGCAGCAAGTGAAAATCGACGACAACTTAAAAATGGGGATGATGTACCTGATGTAAATCTGAGAGATACGAAGAGAATTTTTGTAAAATCAAGTGAAAATCGTGAAAAATCCACAATCATGAAAATCATGGGCTTCTGAAATCACAAAAATCAGTAAAATAGCTTTGAACTAGTTGACCGATGAAGGGGATGGAAACGATTTGTTCAGTTGGAATGAAGGGAAACAACAAAAAATAGAGAGATCTGAAAGTTGGAAGGGAGGAAAACGTGAAGAAACTGAGAAATAGGTTGAGAGAAGATGAAGAGATGGGGGGTGGTTACGCATCTGGAATGGAAAAATGAATTAAAAAAGTCTAAAAATAACTTTTTATATGTCACCCGAATACAAAGTGTCTGGATAGGGTCGGAGCGAGTGCACGGATGTGTTATGATTCTCAAAACTATATCATTTCTTTAGAACCCACTACATTAATTTCAGATCATATATATATCCAGATAATAGAAAAATTTGTGTACACCAGAGTTCATCTTGAATTTAGTTTTTTTAGTATTACTATTATGCATAAAAAAATATTATTGTTATGTAAAAAAAAAAATTCTGTTTAAAAAATACTTTATATTTTTTAACAGTGAAAATTTTTGTGCATAATAATAGTTTTGAAACATAACAATGATGAAGTTCATGTATATACCTGGTTCCCAGGGGTGTTTACTCCTATTCAAATTATACCGTTCAATTACATACGTGTCAAATGTAGTTATAAATATAGTTATTAAGTCCCCGCATGGTATGACTGGATCAGAATGATAATGATAATGAGTATCATTGATGGGTCAATCACTATGTGTTATTAATTGATTGCATTGTTATTGCTTGGTTAAAAAATCAACAATGAGTATCATTTAAGGAGGATAAATAGTGAATAATTACATGAGTGAAATTAGATAATGAAAGTAGAATAATCAATTATTTATTTCTATTCTCGTTACAGGTGTATCAAAGCTGACAAACACAGTTAATAGAAATATTCTCAGTATTACCCCAACCATTACTCCCAACGCGACACCAAATAATTAGACCAGAATACAATTATATGAATATTACTTAAAATTAATGAAACTATTACTAACCCATTTCGTACCATATATATCAGAGTAAATTCCAACACTCCAAAAGTTGTATTATGATAATGTTTGGAATATCCGTAATGATTGAAGTCGAGTATATATGCCAAAAGTTCTTAATTTAAGAATTATAAGAACACTTGTGCTCTTGTGACACACAAAATAACCCTGCACGTTAACTACATGATTATGTCATTAATAATATTGACATAATGCACCAAATGATTTCTGGTTTAATTAGAATGTTATTTAAGTATTGAAAATTCAATATGAAAATTGGTGGAATATTTTTATTTATCTATATAATCCGGTTAAATAATGGCTAGGTCTTGTATGCACCCGGGTGCACCGTACACTCATAATGCCTTTTAGAAGAGTGCAACTTGTTATGTTGAAAAGTGCGACTTATTTACACAGAAAAGTGCAACTGTTAATATTGGAACATAGTTGCATGCTTCTGTTTGGAATAGTTGCACGCTTCTGTTTTGTATAATTGCACGTTTCTA
Organism: Stenogyne calaminthoides; assembly: GCA_037126765.1. Taxonomy (NCBI): domain Eukaryota; kingdom Viridiplantae; phylum Streptophyta; class Magnoliopsida; order Lamiales; family Lamiaceae; genus Stenogyne; species Stenogyne calaminthoides. Next base: position 32,780,122 of record JBBCBC010000025.1, on the reverse strand, counting down.
AAATGCACTATGAGTGCACGGTGCACCGGGTGCACACGAGACCCACTCTTAAATAATAACTACATTAACTTTATTAATATTTAAATGTATTTTGTACAAGTCCTTTTAACCTAATACTTCATATGACTTGCGTAAAATTATAATTTTGTATATAATAATATTAAATAGAAAAAATATCAATTTAGGGCTTGAAAGATGATAAATTTATCAAGTTAAGGTCTGAATTTTTTTTCCTATCAATTCAAGGCCTGAAAGATAGAAAACTATCAATTCAGGACTAAAATATATAAACTATCAATTTGAGGCTCATATATTTTATGGCAATGTTTGACACTTATATTTCATGTCCTTATTTTTTTTATTTTTAGGGTTTAGGGTTCATGGTTCAGAGTTTAGGATTTACGATTTACGGTTCAGGGTTTAGAGTTTAGCGATAAACATGACCTTAAAATATGTAAGTCTCGAATTGATAGTTTCTATCTTTCTGGCTCTAGGTTGATAATTTTCTATCTTCCAGGCCTTGAACTGAGAGGAAAAATCTTTCAAGAAAATTGATAGATTTACCATATTTTATGCCCTGAATTGATAAAACTCATATTAAATAAATCTAATATGTGCATTATTCACGGGATCATTAAAGTAAATTTAAAAAATTATGTTAATTTTTGACTCGGGGAAGCCTGTAAAATAAAATTATACTAAGAATTTAATATAAATAAAATTAATACTACATTTCTCTAAAAGTTTAAGTTTTTAAATGAGATTAAATATTTTCATTATTTTTTGAAAGTGATGAAATATTTTCATGATATTAGAGTCAAAAGTCTGGAAAATGTGTACTTACGACTATAACGTGCATCAATTAGTAGAAACACGACATAGATAATCCATTCATATGATTAGTACAATAACTGGGATTATAAGAAGCTTTTTTTTCGACCAAAGGATTATAATAAGCTAAACGTACACTCAGCTAGCGTAAGTATACATATCAATGATGACAGAGAATAAGTTACACCACATAATGATTATATTACAGAATGCTAGCTAGAAGTATACTAATTTAAGCTTAATTTTGCACCAAAAATATTAGTAAATCTCCAGGTTTGGTGGTACCCAGGATGTAATCATTCCCGATGAATAGAGTCAACAAACTTATATTTAATTTTGTTCCTATCAATTTCTCTATAATTATGGTTAAAATTCTAACCACTAGTTAATACAAAGTTGCCCATTTTCTTCGAACAATACCAATAATATTGTATAAATACTATTAATTAGAATAAGTCTAAATCAATAAATAAGGGTATATCATAACTAATCGAAAACTTGATTTGTGCAAATAGATAAATGAGACAGATAACAAATAACAAATATGTATTATTTCACATTTCATTAAGTGTGGTGTAGCATGCATGATGCATGCCACGCCATATTCTATATATAGAGAGCTGATTTATAATTAAAAATGGATGATTGAAAGGAATGAATGAAAATTGGTTGAGAGAGAAACAAGTGGTTATGAGAGAGAAGTTTATATAGCTTGCATGTGAGAAGCCATGTGAATTGAAAGGCAATAAATACAAAAATCAGGCCCCCTGCAGACAAATTTAAACCTAGCTACCCTGCATTGATGATGATATGGAAGAAGAAAACAAGAACCCATGTGGAGGGTTTAATTTATTATTGCAAATTACTCTTGAATATTATATATATTAATAAAGTTTTTGAAGCAATGAATGGGTTAAAGAATAAGGTTGTACACATATTGTTTGGTAATTGTTGGCTAAAAACCACATCATGATTATGATGAATAATGAGATGGATATCATATTTTGTGTCTATATGCATGATAAGTTTCTAAGCTATTATATACTCTCTGTCCTTCTATAAATTTCTCCATTTCATTTTTCATCCGTTCCAAAATAAGTTTCTTGTTTTTATAAATGGTAAAAGTAACTTCACTATCCATAATTTTTATCCTTACTTTTCACATAATATTATAAAGAATACCACTCACTACTCTACTTATTACTCCACATACTTTTTTCCTATCTTCCAATACCCACAACTACCCTTCATTTTTATTATTTTATTATTATATTTTTTTAAATAAAACAACAAAAATAAATAGGAAACTTATACCGGGATTGAGGAAGTATGTTATTATGATTTTGCCCTGAAGATAAGATTGCTTGAGAGGTCAAATTGATTATCACGTCTCATTAATATTTCAAATTAATGATCATGATAACACTTATCACACATGTACAAACACCCCAGCTTGGCTGATTACAATCTTTTAATACTCCCACAGGCTAATATAGATGACATTTTTCGTGCAGACTAAGAAAAAATATAACGTTAATAACAAATTGAAACATGTACAATTGTCTTTTTTACAAATTACAACTTGTATTATTTTTTGAAATAAAATGCAACATGTATTAATAAAAAATGATAAATTCTAGCCCCAATTCACTTTTTTTTAAAAAAAAATTTCTTTATTGAATTTCTTCAATTTGATGTTTGTTAAAACACTTTTTATCATTGTGATATGTACACTATATTATTTATAGGTTATATCTAGCCGAAAAGTTTCACAAAAAAGTGAGTCGGATTGGAATCAGTCGCTTTTATTAATATATCTTGCATTTTTTTAAATAGTACAAATTACAATTTATAAAAAGAGCAATAATATAGCTGCAATTTGTAATTAACCCAAAAATATATTATAACATTATCAGAATTTGAAATATTTTTCACATTCTTCCTATTTTACTCTTGCACAAAATAAAATGTCTCTATTTTAAGTTGAGTTCGATTTAAAGATTAGTTAATAGGAAATTATATTAGTACTTATAAATGTGTATATTGGCGCAAATTAATTGACCACTCAATCTTTTGGAGCAATTTTCCAGCTGCTTGCATGTGCATACAATGTTTTCACCCACTCTTAGACCATGTGTATACTATATATTACGGCAAGTCTCCCGTGAAAGATGGCTATAAATAAATTGTTCTCAAATAAAATTATATCATTTGAAGATTAAAGATTATATTTTTCAAATTAAGATAAAAGTAATTTTCAGTTCCTACGAATTTTTGCCTCACAATATGGTCCTTAAAAAAAACATATATTTCAAATCAAGATAAAAGTAATTTTCAGTTCCTAAGATTTTTTGCCTCAAAATATGGTCCTTAAAAAAAAAAAAAACAATTTTGGTCCCTGTAAATGTTTCTGTTTATAACTAATCGACGTTGATGTGTGAGATACACACGGTTAAGAATTTTACGAAATCAATGTCAGTCTTATAGGAATTTCAGAATTCTGATCAATAGACGGATTCTGTCAAATAATCACAGTTGTGATCAAAATTGCGAAAAAAAAAGACCATTTACAAAGAAGAAACCAAAAGTACTTTTGATCTCATTGTTTCAAAATTGTCATTTTTTGTGTACTTTTGGTTCAAAACCTTTAATTGCACATCACAAAAACTCCTAACATGTTCATCTAACGACTTCACCACACAAAAACCACCAATATATGTTTAAAGTTTTTTGTGCACTTTTAATTTTAGAAGATTTGGGTAATATTTTTATAGAGTTTGCTAGATATTGGAGGTGCAGCGATACCTAAGGTTCAAGTTGGGGATGAGGATTTTTTGTGTTTTTTTGTAGAATGTTAGTAATCCCGCTATTTTGGTGGGAACACACGCACTTAAATCTGTTAAAAACTAATGAAATATTGATTTGGGACCAAAATTGCTTGAATTGAGACTATTTCGATATGAGAATATTCTCATGAGACCAAAAGTGCAGTTTTCCCTCCACTTTAATTACCTTTGAGACACACAGGCGTTAGACAGTCTCACAATAATACGAAACATAATATGGACATTAACACTTTAACATACACTATGAAAGAAGAGTATCTTGATTGTACTACTTTATACTCAATTTTATGTATGAGACCGTTACATTAAATTTTTGTCCTTTATATCTTTTATTATTAGAACACGAAAACTAGGAAAGTTTGACTTGTTACAATGCAATAACCTGAAATTGGCAGTTGATAATCATAACTAGTAGACCAAGATAAGGCACCAATTCCTATGATTCAAGGAAATGAATTAATTGTATGTACACAGATTTAGGGTGTGTTTTGAAACACTTAAAACAACTTTTATAAGCACTTATTTTCAAAAATTGTGAGAGGAAGCTTTAAAAATAAATGCTTCTGAAAGCTATTTTAAGTGTTTTAAAATACGCCCTTATGAGCATATATGCGCTGATAGGTTTTGATTTAAAGACAATACGTCAAGGAAAATTCCAATGTGGGGTTATTGGTTAAGTTGATCATATACTATAAAAGGCTTAGAAACATGCAACTCATTATATTAAAAAATATAATTTATTTACACTGAATCGTGCAATTATTAATACGGAAAAATAATTGCACGGTTCAATGTAAACAAATTGCATATTTTATTATAAAGTTATATAATTTTAAAATATACTATAAATGTATTGTGCACCTTAATGCACATGGAACACCCACTATAAAATTGTATTAATAAATGAATGTATAGCTTGCACTTTTTTGTGTGGACTCAAACGCAGACGTGGAATTCAGGGTCTCTTTTGTGGGCAACCCCACATGCTATTGCTACCCCAAATCCTGTTTCTGCATTTTAATGATAATTAGGGTTCGTAATTATACTAAGAGAAGATATATATATTCACAATTAATTGAAACTGTTTTTTTTTTAATAACCCGACGGCCCGACCCATCCGGATTATTTTCTTATCGGATCAACAGGCGGGTTGACCCATTTTTCTAATCAATAAAGTTGTGTTATTATAATGTGAAACATGCAATGATTCGATGTTCTAAACGTTTATTAAAGAGATAAATAAATAAATAAAGTAATCTGGCTTGAAAGAACCCAAAATTTTCGGTGAAACTTGTTTATAATATAAAATTGATATCATTATTTTTATAAATTAATATCTATAACATTTAATGATATAATCTCAATTTACAAATGTAATGATATCAGTTAATAAGTATTGTGATATTAATATATAAGTGTAGTGACATAAATTTCATACAATATATGAATAGATTTCACCGGAGATCTAGCTACTACAGAAAGAATTACATTTCATGAATCTTAAAGTTTGAACTTGTTGAGATGTGTAAAACTAATTAATTTATTTAATTTTCCTAACACTATTACGTATTATATGCATGCTTGAAGCTGTTTTATGAACAATTTGATATTATTAAAAGTTGCATTGTCGACAAATATTGATACAATACATATTATGCAAATTTTTTTTTTGAAAGGATTAACATTATACATCATGTATGTTGAATATATAAATTATCATACTCATACAATCGATCAATCCGACAAGCTTGTTTGAGTCTGAACTCACGTAAGAGGCAGACAGGGTCCAATGACATAACATGTAAACCTAACTAGACGAGTCATATTTGGTGCATTAATGCAACACATTAATTAATAAATAGTATGTATAATTTTATTTTACCATAAAAAAAAATCATGTTAAAGATATAAAACTAGAAAAGTAATACTAGTCTCATCTAAAAAAATTCCGTCTCATCTAAAAGTTTTGTGATAATTTTTTGCATAACAGTCAATGTTTTTATGCATAACAGTGATAATTTTTATACATATCATTGATACTAAAAAAATTGAGTTCACAGTGAGCTCAGGTTCATACAAGTTTTTATCAAACTAAAAATTGCACAAATAAAGTTCTAAATAAAAAAATATATAATATAAATTAATACGTTAAAAAACTATTAATAACATTTAAGCTCAATTCGATCAATTTGAAACGATAAATTGAAATGTTTATCGTCATCTCTAAAATCAAATCAGACGTGCCAATTTTTAGCCTGCTCATGAAAAACGAGTCATACCAAACCAATACCCAAAGTCAACAAAATTAAGACAATTAGGTACAAGATATCAAACCATAATTAATAGGAGTAACAAACAACAAGTTTGTGTACAAAATAATTGCAAAAATTGAACCACAATGTTGAAATTTTTGGAGGAGTTATATCGTTTGATTTGATAATTGAAACACGTGTCATTCTACCAACGTTACGTGAAAGAAAATAGATTATCGAAAAACAATGGAATTAATTCTAGTACTAATTAGCTTGTTTCCTGCATTAAAATTAATGTACCATATTGTTGAGCACTCAATTACAGGTTGCCAACACATTTTGATTACATTATGTAATGTTGGATGTATTTAGTGATGTCTATCGGATGTGTAATTCATCGTTCCTATTTCACTATTTGTTATAAGAGTTGATCACTCATGAACCAGGTCTATGCTAATACTATGAATTTAGATTATTCGACTCATTTCACTCATTTCAGTGCATTAATTTTTCTAATTCACTAAACTTGATCCGTATCATATTTTGAATAAGTTCAAATGTTCATTAATTAAAAATAAAATTCATACCCTAGATAGTTGGAATTATTTTCATAAAATAACTGATTGCCAACATCGTGTAGTCCCATGTATATATTTTTGTTAATTACAACGAGAAATACTTTAAGGTATATATTTATGTTGATACTTGATATTGTCTTTTATTAAAAGATAATTACTGGATTTTATGTTTGAACTCATATAATTAACACGAGTTTTGCTTTATACATAATGCAATTCATGCAATTTTGACCAAATTTTGCCCAATATTAGCAAGTCCTGCAAAACAAAATGAAATTATCATATAATAAAAAAAATTAGGCCCACTTGGTTAGAGGTAACGAGGGTAGATAATGAAAATAAATGAAAAGTAATGAACAATTATTTCCATTAATATATTGTTGTATAATTTTTTAATCAAGTAATAATAATGCAATCACCAAACACGTGCATAATGATTGACCCTTTAATAATATGCATTTAATTTTTCGTAATAAAATAAAATTGAACTAGGTGCACTGCAAACCCAGTGCTTATAAATATGACTTCTCTCCAGGTCAAACTGTGGGTATAAATATAGGAACACGAGTCGCACGAGCCAGATTTCAGAAACTATGTGCCCGAGCGTTAAATAATTCAGACATTACAATCAATTAACCTCACAAAATTAAGGGCTTATCTGCTGATATAAATGTTGCTCTAATTGCCCAATCATTCATGGTCAAGGGCCAGTTGCAATTAATGCCCACATAATGCACCACCCACACATAAATGGATACTATAACAAAGAAAATAATTATTAAATAAAAATAAGTGTCTTTTTAATTTATTTATTTTTAAATTAAGAAGTATTTGCGGGACGGGGAGTGTAAACAGGGCCGGTTTTGGGGCGGCGCCGCCTGTGCCGCCGCACAGGGCCCCACTCCGGCAAGAGCCCCTTTTTTTTATTTATATATATATATAATATATATATATATATATATATATGATGGAAGTTCCTTCACAAAGAATATTTGTCCGAGATGGATCTGTGCGTGGATGCTGGACCATTTTATTTAGGAATAACCTCAATTACTCTTCCCTTTCTTTTAATTTTTCGCCTTCTGCTAATTCCTTTTCATTCCCTCTAATTTCTAGTTCATTCTTTTATTTTTTCTTATTTACTTTTTTTCCTTTAATCGATCTCTTCTAAATTACCTTCTGATAATTCCTTTTCATTCCCTCTAATTTCTAGTTCATTCTTTTAATTTTTAATTTTTCTTATTTACTTCTTTTCCTTTAATCGGTCTCTTCTAAATTACTTTTTTAATTTTCTATATCTAATTGTATGTATATGTTCAAAAAAAATATATAATTGTATAATTAGTTTATGTCAATTTTTTTTAAATATAAAATTATATTTTATTATTTTTATAAACGAGTCTAAAACTAGTTACATGTTATTTCATTATGTTACATTTCATTTATTGGATTAATTAAAGTAATTGTCTTCTTATTAACAATTACATATTTTTTTGGTACGATATACGACAAAGGGCCTTGTATGTAGAATTAATATAATCTGATATTGATGGAAATGCTTTGTATGTAGAATTGCAACGTGTTAAAGAGTTTATGTCTAATAGGAAGATGGGAGCTATTGAAATTTTGAACTATTTAAAAGATGTTTCTTTTTCTACTGTAGTAATTTTTTATAATATTTTATCAGAAAATAACTTCAATACCTTGTTTAGGGTATTTTAAAAAAAAATATTATTGGTTCTATAAAAATTAAATTGTTTCATATTCATATTTTTACTTGGGGCCTCACTTAAAGCTTCATTTGAGAGTTCGCACTAGGTCACCAAATTCTCCCAAACGGTCCTGAGTGTAAACACTGATCCATTCTTTAATAAATGGGTCACCTGTGCATGTTTAATGTCATTTTCATTTTATTTGGGGAAAATGCATATTTTGTCTCTTACACTTTTTTTTTTGTTGGGGGGGTATATATATCTTTTTCTTGATTTTTGTTTCATTTTTAAGTTGGTACGTACTTTATTTTTAAACGGCCTGCAGATATTTGATTAAAGGCCTTGCCTTATCACTTGTATTTAAACGTATAAGTAGTTATTAGACACAATTTTAGAGATTCACAAGAAAATTAATTATCTAATTCATATTCAAAATCAAGAGCAAATCAATATTCTAATTATTTGTTCGTAACTTAAGTTAAGACACACTTGCAAATTCTAAAGTTAATCTTCGAAAAATTGGAAGATTGGATGAATGGTTTTATGAATGATATGATGCAAGTTGAACAAATTCTAAATCTTCTCCAATTTAGATTGATGCAATTGCAATATATATATAATCAATGATTACAATTTATTAATAGTTATAAAATTTAATAATTATAAAATGATTGCATATATAAATGTACATTTGTATTTTTATGTGTAATTTTGATTTTATATACAATCCATTTTATACATATTATTCTTAAGTTAATCCCAAATTTTATATCTATTATTAATTTTCCCAATATAATCTATTTTATAATAACATTTTTTATTTGTGATCGTAATACCATATATAAATTAGTCCTACGATTGACCGGCCCGTGAATTAAGTCAAGCGGTCAACGGCTAACACATGCATGTACATAATATTCTAAATAGGAATTTCAACTTCAATCAAATTAATTTAGGGTCTGCTTGACTGGGGTAATAGAAGTGGGTAATGAGAATTAATTATATTGATGTTGTTTGATATGTTTGATACATTGGTAATGAGAATAGAAATAAACAATTGATTGTCCTCACCTCCTCAACTTCACTTTCACACGATACTTTTTGTTGTTGATGTTATGAATCAAATTAATAACAATCTGATCAATAATCCTTAATGATTTATTTCAACGATAATCTTTACCATTCACCAATTCACAAATTCCAAAAGTATTACTAATTTAGTTTAAATATGATTTTTCAAATCAATCACATACTGAGTTTTCGAAAGAAAGAAAAACGTTGTTTTCAAAAAAAAAAAAAAAGAAAAGAAAGAAAAACGCAGGCAATCAATTATTTAACATAAGTATGATTTTCAAATCAAACAATCTAGAATAATCACAGGAGTATGTAATTAATTACCTCAAACCTCGCTACTTCAACGATTACTCCAAACTTTTACAATATACGCTTAATTGATATCCGCCACGATCAGTACTATACAAAAATTTCATCTTATAATATGTAGCCCCAATAATTTTGATTTTTTTATTATATAAAATAGTAATATCTTGAAATTGAAATACAATTTGTACCAAAGTTTGACTCGTTAATAATATATATATATATATATATATATATATATATATATATTATGAGAATTATCCGTTCGTATAAAGAAAAATATTAATTAATATAAAAAAAAATGTATCAGCTTATAAGCTTAATGATATAAAATTAATACTTTTTAATTATATGCGTTAATACTTATATTTACATGAAGTAATACTTTTTGATCAGTTTTTCTCGAAAAACTATAAAAATACTGGATGATTGAATTTTTCAAATCAAAATTAAGTAAAATTTGCCAAAATTAAATTAGAATTCTATGAATTGTGCACCGAAATGTTATCTTGTAGTAGCATGAGTAACAAATTAGCAATAAATAATATTCTCCCCGTTCCTCTCTTATTTGAACATTTGTGAAAAATATTTTTCTCAAAATTAATTGAATATTTTTATAAATAACATTAATTTTTATATCCTTTCAAACATTTCAATATTACATTAAATGTCATTGTTTTTACCTACATTAAAGTCAATTTTATCTTCTTTTATTTATATAAATATTATTACTTTATCTTTTAATCTCAATTAAAAAACAACTTCTTCCTCTTAAATTTTAATAAATTAATTTATTTCTTAAAATCAGTGAGAAGTGAGAACGACAAACAGTAAATGTTCAGATAAAAAAAATGTAATAGCATTTTAAATGAAAGAACTCAAAAAGGAAAAAGGCGAGGGCCCACAAAAGTGGGCCCCCGTTGTCTCATATTCCACTACCCTATGACCCTTGCAACATGGAGAGAATTATGGCTCTTTTCCCTCCTATAATAACATCCCTCTTTTCTCCCCACTCTCTCTCTCTCTCAAATTTCTCATATCAGAAACATGGAAATCGAATTAGTCAAGTGTGAATGCTGCGGGCTGAAAGAAGACTGCACGCAGGACTACATTAACGGCGTCAAAGCCAAGTTCGACGGAAAATGGCTCTGCGGGCTGTGCTCCGAGGCCGTGAGGGACGAAGTTAACAGAGGCAAGAAGCAATCCGCCGTCGAAGAAGCCGTTAAAGCCCACATGTCGTTCTGCGGCAAATACAGATCCAATCCCGCGATTCGTGTCGCGGATGGGATGAGACAGATGCTGAGACGAAGATCCGGATTGGATAATTCGTCGCCCTCGCCTTCCTCGTCGTCGACCAAGTATTCGAGGTCGACGACGTGGAGATAAAAAGGTTCGATTTTGGATTAAGTACAATTCTCATCGAGCGGCGTGCAGAATCTGTTGCGCATGACGCTACGCGATGGGATACTGTAAGCGAGTGACTTGCTTCTAGAAGCAAAATGAATTATTGTAAGCGGCAGAGTGGCCTGACTTCTGATGATGTTTTTTTACGATTTTGATCCTATGTTGGTGGTGTACAGGGGGTAAATTATGCTTTTCTGAGGGGAAAGAGATTTTTAATTAGTATATTAATCTTACCTTTAACTGCTCTGTTCATGTTTAGAGATTTAAGTTGTAAAAAGTGAAACTCTGTTCCTTTCTGTTGACGAAATAGTTCGACAGAAGTTAATTTCTCTTCGTTTTGGCAACAAAAGAACCGTTTGAACTCTTTTATACGAATAAACTTTAATTGTTAGTTTGTTAAAGTATAAAAAATATCATGGTTTAAAATATAAAATATTTTTTAAATAATTATAAATTTTTTTAAAACAGTAATAATTTTTATACATAATTGTGAATATAGTTCAAAGTCATGGTAATTTCTCTTCGTTTTGACAACAAAAGAACCGTGTGAACTCTTTTATACGAATAAACTTTAATTGTTAGTTTGTTAAAGTATAAAAAATATCATGGTTTAAAATATAAAGTATTTTTTAAATAATTATAATTTTTTTAAAATAGTAATAATTTTTATACATAATTGTGAATATAGTTCAAAGTCATGATTCGTTTTGACAACAAAAGAACCTTTGAACTCTTTTTTACGAATAAACTTTAAAAAGTTAGTTTGTTAAAGTATAAAAAAATACGAGTTTAAAATATAAAGTATTTTTTAAATAATTATAATTTTTTTTAAAAATGTAATAATTTTTATACATAATTATGAATATAGTTCAAAGTCATGGTACTCCAACAAAAGACCCTTTAACTTTTATTTTGAAAGTAACAAAAGAAGAAAGAGCGAAAAAGACGAGGGAGATTAAAGAGCACGTACAATATTGTTCTTTATTTTATCTCTTTTTTTTTTTGAGAAGTTATTTTATTTTTATTTATTTTGTTTTGACGTTATGTAAACAGCGATGACACTTTAAGACCATTAATAAAACAAAAACTCTATAAATTATAAAACTCGGGTTTTATCACCATACCTTCTGTAATAAATCAGATATATGGTCTAAGCTTATTCATTTGATTCATCACAAACGTGGGATTATCAAACTGTGTAATACCCACATCAAAAAAGTGTAATATCATTAAGTGGTATTTCCTTTAAACTTATAGAAGTACTATTTTCTTTAATTTAATTGTTAGTTTAACCAACTTGGTAAAAAATGAATTATTAAATATTCAATAAGCTCAACTAACTCATAACTCGACTTAATGATCATTTCACCAATATTGCATCACTTAATTTCAACAAACCAACCTAAAGAAAATTAAACAATCAAGCTTTTTTGTGAAATGCGGATTTGCATTCGGTGCAACTCTCTTGTGCAATTGAACTGCACAAAACATCATCATGTTGTGCAGTAAAAAAAGTGCAATAAAACTGTACAATTATATTGCACGTGACGATGTAATACAATATCAAATCCAAACTCGTAAAGTACTGTAACCAATCAACGCATCATATACATTCACGTGTTGTATATGTACGTACCTAATACTATCAGAGTCCGTTTGTTATGTGAGAAAAAAAATGAAAAGAAGGGAAAACATATCATATCCTCTTTTTTTTTGTTTGTTGTATATTTGATGGCTTTTTCACTTGGTAGCCCCCACCGCGTTTTTTTTTCTCATTTTCACATGATTATGCATTCCACTTAAGAGGTGGTATTTATAATACCAAATATTATCTCTTTGTGTTAATTGACATAAATAACCCTATTTTAATTCATTGTGGGAAAAAAAAACATATGTAACAAGGGGGTATAATAGTCAAATTAATATTTATCAAGTGAATTCCCATGTTTTTATCAATCTTAACAAACGGTTGAAATAAAATAAATCATGATTTGAATACATCATAACAAACACTTGAAAAGTCAAATATATCACGTGGATAAATAAAATGTTTCACATGATTTCATATTTTTTCCATATCTTACTACAAAATTATTACATGGATCATATATATACACATAGGGTTGGTTAACCACTTAGTAGGTATATCTGCTCTATATAGAGCACGAAATATTACTTAACCCTAATCCACTCAAAATCATTTCAGGACCGTGGGATTTGCTTCATTGGAAGAGCGCTAACATGAATATAACTCTCCCTCTTGCAATTGTCACCCACATTTCTACTAGTTGGGCTTTTGTTTTTTTTTAATAACTCGATATTTGGTCCAAAGATCGATAAATTTAGGGGATCAGAACTTTGTATGGACTGACCCATGTAAAAAATTTATCACACCATACCTTAGGGTATGTTTGTTTTCCGACCACCACGGATGAACTTTGGACTTTACAATCTGACATCCCCATTTAACACAACACCAAAACCAGGATTTCAAAATTCCCTTAAAACCTAACTTAAACCTATTTCTCAATACTGCAGCACCTATTCCCCTTTTCCATTTGTATTTCTCATTACTGCAGCATCTATTCCCCTTTCCTAATAAAAATAATATAATCACTTTTACACAATTTCCAATACAATACTCAACCACTCAATCATTATAATAATAATATAATAATACACATCAATCAACTTTTTTACAATCCTATATAATCTTACCCTATAAAATTTCAAAAAAAACATAAAATTTTACTATTTATTAGGATTTTAAAATCCTGGATTTCAAAGTCCAGGATTTCCCACACCCACAATAAGCCTAAAACAAACATACCCTTAGGGATTTCGAATCTGAGACGTAAAGATGAACATACTCCTAATTAATCACAAGGCTACACCATCAGGCCAACCCTTGAGGGTTTTGTCGAGCTATATATTACTCCCTCCTTCCCGAAATCGTTTGAACATTTACTATTTATGTGTAGTTTAATGTAAGAGTTGTTTATTAGTATAAATTATTTTTTGGTGAGGGTTAAATGGTAATGTAATAACATTTGATATAAATAAATGGGAACAAGTTGACTTTAGTATATATGAGAAAAATAATAACACGATGTGTTTGAAGGTAGAGTTTATTGATGTAGTCACTTTATTTTCATTTTAAAAATGTTCAATTGAATTCAGGACGAACTTTTTTAACAAATGTTCAAATGTTCAAACGATTTCAAAACGGGGGAAGTACATAGTATTATGGCGTATTGTTATTTGTTTATATACTCTATTCACAAAACACTTCTAAAAAACTAAAATTGTGTTGTGCTTTGCAAACACTCACTAATTGCCGGAAATTAAATAAAAAGTGTGTCATTTTATTTTATGCAAATATCAAATGAGAATTTCATTTAAGGCCAAAATTGGACTTTTATGCTAGCTAGTCATAAGACCAAAACTATTGATTAATCTTGTGATTGAACAAACTTTTAATATTATAATTAAATCTTAAACATTAATCTTTTGTGTCTAAAATTGGACAATCCACAAATGAAATGATTTAACTCCTCTTTATATGAACTATACAATATATTTTCATACAACAAAAATAAGGTTCTAGTAAATAACAGAGTATATGTTTGGTTCTAAAAGAGCACACACTATCCAGAACGTGATAGCCTGCGGCTTCTCGGACCAGACATCTGACATACAATAGTTAAATCATGGACCCATGTTTTCACCATGCAACAGCTATGAAAAATCTCAATCTACCTCATAATATATTAAATGCAAGATTAATAATAATAATCTTTCTAATAATTTATAATCAAACAAAAAACATCTGAAACAACATATACGTACTACAAAATATAGACGGAAAGTATATATCTTTATGTAAGTGAATATCAAAGCGTGAGTAAAGAGAAGTAAGAAAATGATAGCGATACGTCACCAAAAACAGGGTTGAGATCACTTGTTTCATAATTGGTGTTCCATTTCGTTTTTCATAATATTGATGAATAACAAGTAAAATAATAAAAAAATATTCAACAAATTACCATATTCTAAGTTCACGTGTTAAAAATTCAACAGAGTGAAATATCAATGAAATACGAAAAATTAAATAAAAAAATTGAACCCCCAAAAACATCGCAAGGCAATAATTACAACACATTAACAATTATGAGGAATAACTTTTTGAAGAATAAATTAGGTACATTTTATTTGAACTCTTACAAGGACCACTTTGTTATCTAGTTTAGCAACCACATATTTTGTGTGTTTGCATGTAAAGTGAATTGACATTCTGTTCAATTTGAGATGCTATTTATATTATATATATATATATTCTCAAGCTTTTCGGTCAGGGGTGAGTCTCATGTACATATAGGTATACTATGCATTTATAATGTATTTTAGAATCGTACAACTTGTTATACTGAAAGATATAATTTATTTATACTGAAACGTGCAACTATTAATATGGAAAAATAGTTGCACTTTTCAATATAAACACGTTAAATATTTCAATTAATGAGTTTTAATCTGGTTCTAAAAATCTTGGATTTTGAATCTTGTGATCTTTGCATCTGATCATCTAAAACTTAAATTTAGTCACACATTTGATTTCATAAAGGGTGTTTTCGTCACTTTGGTTACCTATGTGTAAAGACATATCATATGCACCATTCATTTGTGTCGCATTATATTTTTGTGAAACATAATGAATAAATCGGCTGTAACGGGCAAAAAAGGTTTATCCTTAATTTTTTTAGCAATTATTGTATGTAGCTAGAGAACATGCAAGTTGACCTCGAAGTCTAACTAGATCACCCAATAAACTCTACCTCAACCAGTCAATTCTTGTTCTCTAGTGAACGGCCTAAAATAATTTTGCATCCAATTGCATTTATGATAAGTGACATATTAAGAATTTTATATGTGGGATTAAAAAAATGGAAACGGGTGTTCAAATTAATTTTCTTGTACCCCTCTACGAAAATATAGAACTGTAGAAATGATCTAGTTTTCTTTTTTCTTTTTTTTAGAAAGAAATGATCTAGTTTTCAATAATGTTATACCCTCCGTTCCTAAGGTTCTAGATGAATACAAAGAACGGATGTGATTTTGGTTGTCGACTAAATTACATAGTGTTAGAAATTACTTGTTTGCGGATTGATTTAAATATATAATGATCCTATAAAATGTTGTGGAGTTGTAGTGCCCTCGAGGTAGATATATAATATTGATCCATGGATTAGGTGTGATAGATAGAATATTTTTGTAATTGTCTCGTTGATGTATGAGTTGGAGTACCACTTGTACCCCCAATTAATTCAATTCTTTTGTTTGATAATTTTTTTTTATCAATTTATCATCAATGTTGGAAAAATTAGTGGTGTGTAGACGAAGATGATTATGAAAAATGACATGGAATATGTCGAGACTAGAGTTAGACTCTTTCTCTGTAAGAATATATTGCCTCGTAATCAAGTGCAATATGAAACAAAAACTATCGACGTGCCAAATAATATTCCGAGCTCTCTCCAAAATATGAAAATGAGAGAAAAGAATAGAAAAACTTTAATCTCAATCAACGAGACTCATGAACCAATTATGAAGCGATGATGTAGTTATAATTGTGGAACTAGGAGATGTATTTATAGATTTTAGGTGTATTCGTGAATATTTGAAACTTTGAAATAAGCATTCATTTATATCTTTTTTTTACCAAAAGACATATGATCACAATCTTTAATTTGCACTCTTCATCTAATACACATTATTTTAAGTGACTTTTTCATTCATCCCATAAAATTCACCAATCAAAACTCATATATATATACAAGTTATGACAGCAATTAATAAATGCCATTATTCAACAATAAAAACTTGTGTAGGCTCATTCATCTAACTCTTCGGGGCAAACTTGACCATCTGTACGTAAAAGCAGGTCAAATATAAACTATCTAATAAGCCTATTTCATCCCATTCTTTTCCACACCCATTTCCCTTCTCCTCTCTCCCACCCCACCGTCGTGCGAAACTACTCCGTGAAACTAATCTATGACTTTTCATGCGATGACGACGGTGGCTCTGCGATGCGACGAAGACTCTGCGACGCGACACTTTCGCGACGGAACTCGAGGGTTCGTCTTGTTTGTCCTTTTTCTTTTTGAATTTTTTGTTCGTCAATAAGCTTGGGGGTTTTTGTCAGTGATATTCTTTTGGAATAACAGTGATACTTTTTTGAAATAACAATGGAAGTTTTTTTGAATAACAGTGATACTTTTTTGGAATTACAGTGATAGTTTTTTGGTATAACAATGATACTTTTATGGTTTGGTAGTGATATTTTTTTGGAATAACAATGATACTTTTTTGGAATAACAGTAAAAGTTTTTTTGGAATAAGTTTCACTATTACAAATAAACTATCACTACTATATATAAAAACTATCACTATTACTTAGAAAAACTATCATTGTTACCTAGTAAAACTATCACTGTTACTCAGAATCGTTTATAGTGCTATTGTTTCTTACACCTTCATCTTCATTGTGCGGATTAGTAAGCGCGCGACAGCGCGACGCAAGAGAGATGATTGAGCGCGCGACGCGCGACGCGAGAGATGAGATGATTGAGCGCGCGACGACACGAGATAGATGATTGAGCGCGTGACAGGCGAAGCGAGAGAAATAATTGAGCGACGTGAAAGAATGGAATTAGACTTAGCGCGTGCAATGATCATCCCATCCTTTGAAATGAGTCATATTAAATTATGGTTCATAGTGTAAACCTTATTCAAATGATTGAGTGTTACTTTTATTCAACATGCACCATTGCACATCCTATTTTTATGACCCACTAATGAAATAGTATTTCTTGGTCCTCCTTTTAAGGGATCTAAAATAATCATTTTTACAATTCCACCGTTAGAACTTGAGTGCAGGTTACGTATGCCGATCTAGACATACGTTCTGAGTAATAAAATCAAGTACTTTTTAATTATCATATCTTAATTCCAATTCATATTTTATATTACAACACATACTTATATTGTTGACTAAGCTAGATTCCGCATGCCACATAACTACTTGCAACGACTTAGTTTGTAATTTCTGTTCGTGAATTATTATGCTATATTCAAAGACATAATGTGGGAGAATTTTCTATGTATTGAACTAAGAGAAGAATATATATATATACAAGTGAGATGCTATTCTAACAAAGGCCCACTAAAGGCCCATTACTACTTATTATTCTAACATTCCCCCTCAAGCTGGAGCATAAATGTTAATCATGCCTAGCTTGTTACAAAGATAGTCAACTCTAACCCCATTAAAAGCCTTAGTGAAGATGTCTCCTAATTGGTCTTAGTCCTCATATAACCTGTCGAAATTAGGCCACATTGAATCTTCTCACGAACAAAATGACAGTCAATCTCAATGTGTTTAGTCCGTTCGTGGAAGACCGGATTAGAGGCAATGTGAAGCGCAACTTGATTATCACACCACAGTTTGACTGATATTGAGATCTTCAAACCCACTTCATTTAGAAACTCATACATCCATACTATCTCGCACACAGCTTTGGTCATAGCTCTATATTCAGACTATGCACTCGAACGTGAGACTACTTTATGTTTCTTACTTTGCCAAGAAATCAAATTTCCATCAAAGAAAACACAATATCCTGAAGTAGACCTGCGATCTTCCTTTGACCCTGCCTAATCAACATCGGAATAACATTCAACCTTCTCGTGACCATGATCGCTATACACAATTCCACGTCTAGGGGCTCCTTTCAAATAACACAAGATTTGCTCTACTGACTTCCAGTGATCAATAGTTGGTGATGACATATGTTGACTTACTACACTTACGGGGTAAGCAATATCTGGACGCGTCACCCTAAGGTAATTCAACTTTCCAACCAACCTTCTGTATTTTCCAGGATCATCAAATAACACACCCTCTTTTGTAAGCTGCAAATTGGGAACCATTGGAGAGCTACATGGTTTAGCTCCCAATTTCCCTGTTTCAGAAAGTAAATCGAGCACATACTTTCTTTGAGACATGAAAATTCCCTTCTTACTCCTACTCACTTCAACACCAAGAAAATACTTAAGTGTCCCCAAATCCTTGGTAGTAAACTGAGTAGGAAGGAAAGCTTTCAAAGATGCAATCCCTTTAACATCACTCCCAGTGATCACAATATCATCCACATACACAACCATCAAGATAATACCACCCTCAGAACGCTTGTGAAAAACAGAATCATCAGATTTACTTTGCTTCATACCAAACTTCTCAACAACACGAGTAAAAGTACCAAACCATGCACGAGGACTCTGTTTCAAACCATACAAAGACTTCTGAAGATAACATACTTTATGAGTCTCCCCCTGAGCAACAAAACCAGGTGGTTGCTCCATATAAATAGTATCTACGAGATCACCATGGAGAAAGGCATTCTTGATGTCCAACTGGTGTAAAGGCCAATGATTAGTAGCTGCCATCGAAATCAAGAGCCTAATCGAGGTAAGCTTGGCAATAGGAGAAAACATGTTGAAATAATCAACATCATAAGTCTGAGCATAGCCTTTGGCAACAAGGCGAGCTTTCAACCGAGCCACAGAACCATCCGGATTAACTTTAACAGTAAATACCCATTTGCAGCCAATAGGTCGTTTACCTGCAGGAAGATCCACCAAAACCCAAGTGCCAGTAGTATCTAAGGCATTCATTTCCTCAATCATGGCATTACGCCAACCGGGATGGGCCAAAGCTTCTTGAACTGTTTTAGGGACAAAGGTTTGCAAGAAACAAAAGCTCTAGAGGAAGGGGATAAATGATCATATGAAACAAAAGAGGAAATGGGATAAGTGCAAGAACGTTTACCTTTTCGAAGAGCAATAGGAAGATCATCACTCGGAGGAGGATCTGTTGACGAAATATATTGGTTCATCAGGACATGAAGCTGGCATATTGGGAACCAAATCAGCAGTAGCAGGAACACAAGGTGGAGGACGACGAGAGTACGTCTGTATGATAGGTGGCCTAGTGGAATCAGATGGAGGAATCACCGGAAGAGGAACAATATATATCAAAAAATCTGTATCCTCACCCTCAGTGGGAGGAGGAGTGGAATGAGAGAATGGTGTATGCTCAGAAAAGACAACATCAACAGATACAAGATACCTGTTGAGACTAGGACAGAAACACCGATAACCCTTTTGTACCCTAGAATAGCCCAAGAAAATGCACTTCACAGATTTCAGATCTAATTTTGTAACTTGAGGCCGAACATCCCGAACAAAACAAGTACAACCAAATATTTTAGGCTCGATAGAAAACAAGGACTTAGATGGAAATAGAATATGAAAATGAGTTTTACCACCAAGAACCGAAGAAGGCATGCGATTTATAAGAAAGCAAGCAGTAGAAACAACATCAACCCAAAATATTTTAGGTACTTGCATGGAAAATAACAAGGCTCTAGCTGTTTCAAGAAGATGTCTATTCTTTTCATTCAAACCACACCCGTTTTGAGATTGCAATTGTCAACACACGATGTTTGGTGGAGAATGTCATTATGCAGCATATAACGATGAAATGTTTCAGAGAGATACTCCTTAGCATTATCACTTCGCAAAATTTTCACAGACACCCCAAATTGAGTTCTAATCTCAGCACAAAAGACAGAAAAATGAGTAAATAACTCGGAACAATTTTTCATCAAATATAACCATGTCATACGAGAATGATCATCAACAAAGGTGACAAAATAACGAAATCCAGGTTTTGATGTAACTGGACATGGACCCCAAACATCATAATGGACTAACTCAAAAGGAGCACTTGCTCGTTTATTAACTCGAGGACTCAAACTAACACGGTGATGTTTAGCAAAATGACAAGATTCACAATCTGGAGATGATAACTGAGAAAATTGCGGACACAGTTTCTTCAACAAAGGAAGTGAAGGATGACCCAACCGACGATGTGCATCCATGGGAGTGACGATTCCTGTACATGCTAATGAATTAGGCTGTTGTGTATCAAGGATATAGAGGCTGCCCGATTCATGTCCCTTACCAATAATCCTCTTTGTCGTAAGATCCTGAAGTAAACAATGATCAGGAAAGAATGAGACACAACAATTAAGATTGCGAATAAGTTTACTCACAGAAATCAAATTGAACGAGAGTTCAGGGAGACTGAGGACAGATGACAAAGATAGGGAAGATATTGGGTTTAACAGTTCCCGATCCAATGACACGAGATTGTGAACCATCAGCTAAAGTAACAGGAAATGCAGTATTATGTGGGTCAAAGGTAGAAAATAAGCTAGAATTACATGTCATATGATCCTTGGCACCAGAATCAATGACCTATTTCGATGATGAGGAAACAAGACATGCATTAGAATTACCTGACTCGGCAATAGTGGTAACAGAACTTGCTTGTGATTGATTCACTTCCCGAAATTGCAACAACCTTGCATACTCATTAGTGGAAATAGTGACAAAATCATTAAAGTGACCAGATTTATTGCCACACAAAGCCGCTTGAGCAAACGGATGAGTCATATTGCATAACTTTGGACAATCACGTTTGATATGTCCAATCCCGTGACAGTAACAACACTTCACAAAAGACATTTCTCCTCAAAACCACAAATCAATCAGAAAATAATGCCAGAAATAAATTAATTCCAAAATTTCAATTTCAAAATTTCACCAAAGTTGTACCCAAACACGAAATCACACACCACTTGGATGTTGACCCAAACAGGTACACCAACAGAAAGAGCTCAACGAGATGAGCTCAACGGAAGTCACCGGAGGAAATTCCGCGCCTTAACGCCACCACACGCCGTTGGAAGAATAGGCTGCGAAAAATGCTGCTTACCGGGCGCTGTGGGCCCCCACGCGACACCGACCGCCGGACTTCCGGCGAAGGGTTGCCGGGAGATGGCGCACCTCCTTGTGTGGGTGGTGTCGCCCGGATCTGAGCGAAAATGGTAAAACTCCAAATATGTGCCCAAACCCTAATTTTCTCAAACCTTAAATTTTGAAATTAAAGCCCAAATTTTCGAAATGTTGCCCTAATTTTCAGAATCTGAACCATGCTCTTGATACCATGTTATGCTATATTCAAAAGACATAATGTGGGAGAATTTTATATGTATTGAACTAAGAGAAGAATACATATATATACAAGTGAGATGCTATTCTAACAAAGGTCCACTAAAGACCCATTACTACTTATTATTCTAACATGAATATATTCAATGGAAAAAAACAAAATTACAAACAATATATAATCAATAGCGGAAATCCAGTATATACAATTATAAGTCAATAACAAAGAGAAGATCAATATATCTTGGAAATAAAAGATTAATCCAACGAAAAATAAAATAAAGATAGATATGATTCATATTACTTTTTTTTTTTTTTTTGAAAAAAAATTGATGAAAGAAGATGGATCTTGAATTGAAAAGAGAGGGGAAGTGACATGTAAATTATAAGGGACTATAAAATAATGTGAAATTGAAATGGAGAAATGTTGATTTCATTGTTTTATAATTTTGAATTGTAAATCTATGATGGGCCAAAATATATTTATTGGGCTTTTCTCTAGTATATTTGTGGAAAGTAGCCCAAATTATTTAATCTCATGTCTCTATTATATCAACACGGTTATACTATCATTTTAAAATTTATGGATAAGGGTGTAAGCGAGTCAAAATTTTCGTCATGAAATCTCTTTCGTCTTTCGGTTTCAAAAAAAGATCAAAATCAATTCGAGCATAATCAAGTCAAGTTGAGTTTGAGCTTTCTTTCGAGTAACTTTTGAGCTTCATAAGTCTTTCGAACTTAAGAGGCTCATGAAAGCCCGATTGAAATTTGTCTAATAATTACTATTATGTAATTAATTTTACTCTATATATATATTTTAATAATGTATTTTATATTTGATTTTATAGAATTATATAGGTAATTCGTAATCCAATCGAGCTCAAGCCGAGTTCGAGTATATCGAATTTCTTCTCGAGCTGAGCTTGAGCTTAAAAAATTCAACCGATCGAGTTTGAGTCAAGTATTTTAATCGAGTCGAGTCGAGTTCGAGCTCAACGCTACTCCACCCTACTGAATTACACATGTAAAGTGAAATGAATTTTTTTTGATAGGATGGTGAAATGAATATTCTACTCCGGAAAAGAAAAAAAACAAACTATTAATTCGTAGGGTTATAATAGTCATTTAAATTTACCTACGCTCCTGCTGTAGTCCCTAAAATGACCGTTGGATTCAAATTTCAGAGAGCCGATACTTTCTTGCTCCCAAATTTCTCTCAGAAAAATTAAGAAAAACCCCAAACAAATTCATCTCAAAACGTCGAAAAATTGATTCCAGAAAGAATCAGAAACGTAGAAGACACCATGGAAACGCTGATTCACACTCCAAATTCCTCCGTAAAATCTTCCACCACAATGGTGAGCAATCGGTCGGGAAGAACGGAAGGATTTTACTTCCCAGGATGCAGAAAAGACACGAATTGCAATTGCGAAATGTGCATCGCTAGCTTCAACGCCACTCGCGATTTGATGCCACAGAGTGTTCATCGGAGCTCACTCACGAAACTCTCGATTTCAAGGCGTAAGATTCAGAGAAGCCCTGTTTCTTTCCCTGAATTTTCGACGCCGAAATTGGGGAATCGGATTAGGCCTGTGACTGATTCTCCACCTCGGAGATCTACTGCGGTTATCAATTTTAAGGAGAAGGTGAAGAGGGAAAAGGGGGGATTAGGGTTTAGGGTTTCTATTGTGCGGTTTCTTTTGGGCCTGATTTTGGTTTGTGGTGTGGAGTATGGATTTCCTTGGGGATTTTCTGGGGTCTTGATGGGTCGATTATCACCGGAAATTGTGAAGAATTTGGCTGAGAATTCATGGAGGCATGAAACCCTAAATGGGAGGGTTCTGTTCTTGAAGAATGGGTTAGAAGAGTTAGTTGGAGGCAAGGTTTCAAGTTGCAGATCTGCTGATTCTGTGTGGAAAATAAATCAGGTTTGTTTTCTGAGTTTGAAGAATTAATCATTTTAATCTTGGCTCTTGTTGGCACATTCATTTTTATTGAGTTTTATTATGACTATGAAAGAATTTAATCTTAGTAGACCTTTTCTCTCTTGTTATAATTTCGACGTAAATAGGATAAATTAGGTCAATTTACTGAATTTGAAGAATTAATCAATATGAAGTTGGCATGTATATGTTTTTGATTGAATTTTACTATGATTGTGGAAGAATTACTATAGTAGATGTTTTGCCTCATGTTTCTTGCATTTTAAAGGAAATAGGAAAAAAATATGAGTTGGATTACAAAATGGGTTTAGGATGATTACAATATAGTAGATCTCTTGTCTTCATTTTTTAAATTATGAAGAAAATAGGATATGTTAGGTTCATTTACTGAATTGGAAGAATGAATCATAAAAAAATTGGCTCGTATTTGCACATATGTTTGGTTGAGTTTTCCTTTAATTGTTGAAGTATAGTAGATCTTGTCCCGTTAAATTTTCTGAATATTCTGAGTCGTATAACAATATGGGTATAGGATGGTTTGCTGCTGAATTCACGGTGTGTGTTATACGAATCAATGATAGAAGAAGTGAGCATTTGGGGATGGCCACTGCAGACTGCTGGATTGCTCAAAGCAGAATATTCTTCACGAACATTCAGCATCATATCTGGAAGAGTTACTGAGGTAATAAAACTTACTTATGCATTTCCCATATGCCTTTTTTTGTCGTTTGATTTGTGGAGAATTATAATAGAAGGACTTGACAACCAATTTCTGAGAATCTTGAGTAGGACTTGAACTGTTCTTAAATCTTTATTTTCCATTGCTGTAAATTTAAGAGCTTGCAGTTTAATAAATGGCGAACTACTCTGCTTACTTATTGTGAGTAATTTATACAGAAATTTAGATGTTTACTTGAGTTATATATTCTCCCTTTTACTTGTCTACATTTTTAAGAATACTACCTCTCTTATTTGGTTGTGGATCTTGGAAAAACCAAAGAATATCAATTTCTTTTGGAATTTTACATGGTTCTAGCTTTGAATTGTTTGATGGAAGAATTTAACTAGTGCACGAAATGGATTTTCTAGAGAGAACTTGCATAACTTCTTAATCTTGGGGGTGAAGATTTTTGGAAATTGTTGATGAAGGTAACACAAATACTCCTAATTATCATATGATAGATGATAAATGGATCAAGAATTAGAATCACATAAATGTAAAAGGTCAATTTATTTTCAAGAGGTTAATTTTCTCAAGATGTTGCATACTAAGATATATAGTGGTTATTTCACTGACTATTATTCTTAACTTAGTAGTTAATTATACAGTAGCCATCCAACTTATTCTATTTTTAATTATTAGGGGAGTTCGGATGGTTCACGAATCGCCCACCACTAATTTTGATGAAACATCTCGCTAAGACGGCATTAATTTCTGCTGGCATAATTTCATAATTTGTGCAACTTTTCTGCTTACAGTGGTCCAGAGGGGAAGGCAACTACTCGGTTCGTATGGCGAACAGTTCGTGGGAACAAGAAAAATGGGGCTCCTCAGTTCTGCAGTTGGACCCAAATACATGGATTCTGGAGTACAGGCAGAGCTTTCTGTTGGAAAACTCGAAGCCGATTTCTGCTATATTGATGTTCTTGAAATTCAGGTTAACAAGAGGGTTTGAAAAGTTTAGGCAAGAATTCTTCAGGCTTCAATCTGCTTTCTTATGGCAACATTCCAGTATTATAGGTGGGAGCATCCTAGCACCTACTTAAGAATGTCATATTCACTTCTCATTACTCATGAGAACTCAGCTTTTGATCTTATTTTGTTGTTGATAAATTAGGATTTAAGTGTTCTTTCTTTAATTAGTTATCATTAACTTGTGTAAATGATACTTATGTTGTATTCATTGCCATTACTAATTTTGTTCGCCAAAGAGCTCACATATTACATAAATATATGCAAAAACAAAATTGTAACCAAGAGTGGAGACTATTATATGAAAGTTTGTGATGTAGTATTTCACAAAATTTCAGGGGTATTGAGGTTGGACTGTTAGCATACGAAAGTGGTGATATATTTAACAAATTTTGTCCTAAACAATATTTTCTGAACCGTGATATTTTTTTTGATCGGTAAAAAATTAATTTATTCAAAATAGAAACGGGTATTAGAGATACCCGTGACATAGGCCCCATTTTCAGTTTCAGTATTCTGGAATCAAGTTTGCATTTGATATCCAGTCTCTAAATTAAAGAGCTATTACAAAAAGATAAATCTTTAACGGAAAATCAATTCCATAATTTACTCAGACAAATTTTTAACAGAGAACCAATTTCATAATCTACTCTTCACCACGTCTAACACTTTGTCGCCACCCACACCCTATTGTCGGAAACCTTCCAGACGTTATACAAAAAATGGGCATTGGCGGCTGCCGAGGCGCCACCTAAGTGCTAGCCGGTCGCCTTATTTTGGCAAAATCGGTGTGAAAAATCGTTTTTGGTGTTAGACGCTGCCTAGGCGCCGGTTAGGAGGATTTGCAATTTTTCTTTTATTTAAAAACCAACATTCAATACTAATTTTAAAAAAAAAAAAATCAAATTTGAAATATGACATAACATAGTAGGGATGAGCAATCCAATATTCTAACTTTTGAGTCGGAGAAAATTGATAGTTAATTAATTATCTAGTTGAAGTTGGACTATTTGTCTATATTTATGTTAATTTAGTTTTGTAATTAAAAAAAAGATTTTTTTTTTAAAAGTTGGACCGCCTAGTCCCGATTTGTCCCAGTCTAGGCGGCGGGCGGCCTAGGCGCTAGCTAGGCGGTCAGAGACTGTTCGACTATCGACTTTCGACTTCTGCACCCTACCCTTGCACATAATGACCCCAATTTATAGTCATCATTAGTTTTGTATTCAATAAATAATAGTATATCATAAATTTAATAGATAAAATTAGAATTTCTAGCACAATACATTAAAAATTCAAACTATGACTATTTTTAGGAAAAATTACAAAAAGAAGACTTATTTTTACCACTTATTGCTCTTTAAGGACCCAACTTTAGACTTTTGCAGGGTAGGTACTGAACTCTTAATTTGTTGTAAAAAAAAGGACCCGGACAATTTTAAGACAAAATAATAGTTTTTTTTTCCAATTTTCATCTACCTTCTTTCATTCTCAACCCTAAATAAAAAACAAGGTATCATGACAATGATATTTTGTTGTTCTCAACTTTTGTGTTCTTTTCTAAAATTCACTCCCTTATATTCATGGTTACATGTGGAAAATTAATGAAAAAATTGATATACCGTTCTTATTAAATTGAAAAATACCAAAAATGTTGATTTTTTCAATATACACATTCTAAAAATTTGATATTTCAATATACCAAAAAAATTCGCTATTTTGTTAAAAATATTATGTATACTGCTATTTCGGTATGACATAGTATATTAAAATTTCGGTATGAGACGGTATATACCGATACCGTTCGAAATTTTTGTTTACCGAAATCTTCAGTACAGTAGATAAATATTTTTTATTTATCGAAATTATTTTATTTTTAGATCAAAAAATGTGAAGGTTATAGTTAGTTCTTCCTAGCTCGTCTAAGTTCGGATCGTTTTAATCTGAATCATTTAGCTAAAAAAATTAGGGTGGGTCTAAATGGGTAAGGGTCAGTCAGTCAACCCATTTAATTTTAATAATTATATAATAAAATAACTATCGTTTTTATTTACAAAAACAGTGTGAATTTTTAAATATAAAAAATTTCGATACGGTATATGATATGCGTCACTATTTTCCGAACGGTACGATATGCCACTTAATATTTAATTAGTAGTTCTTTGTAATTCTTCGAACTATTTATTCGGTATTTTCTACTGTAAGACTTTGTCTGTAATAGTTTGAGTATTTGTACTCGTTATATTTAATAAATTTATTTATATTAAAAAAAATATTAGCAATCATTAACTCAGCTAGCATGTATTATAATTTTTTTTTTAGAAAATATCATTATTTTTTATAAAGTGGTATATAAAAAAAAATAAGCGGGAATACTTTTTTATTTTTTTTCTTAAAATAGGTTTTGCAACAAATTGATAGTTAACTACATACCCTGCAAAAGTCTAAAGTTGGGTATTTGAAGTGCTATAAGAGTTAAAGATAAGCTAGGTTGCACGGACATGGGTACGATACGGTACGGATACTGAGACACATATTTTTTAAAATAATTGGATAAGATACGACCTGAGTACGATTATAATTTTTCAAATTATTTTATATTTTTATTGTATATATAAATATTTTCACAATTTTTTTTTGAAAATATGTCTTTGTAATCTATGCAATTTTTTAACACCTAAATAAATATAAAATCAAAACGAGATGAACATTGTAATAAAATATGTGAATGACTGACTAACAGTTTGACAATAGTGTGACCGTGTGCTCAACACAGAGAGTCAATATTTTTTACTGTTGTGGGTTAATTTGGATTAATTTAATATAAAATAAATTTATTTCAAGGCAAAAAAAAAAAAAAAATTTATAAATTTAACCCCACGTGTACCCTATTCGTGTCCGACACGCTAATCATCATGTTCGACACAATACCTAAAATTATTATTAATATTTTTAAATGGGACACGCCATATGGCGTATCGGATACGTATCCTACCTATATCCGCATACCAAAGTATTCACGAAGTATTCACAAATTCCGAGTACCCAGACATCTTAGAAGATAAGTCCTATTTTTTGCATCCCTATTTTTATTCGGAGAGAATATATATAATTGGTCAATGAAGGCAAATTGACACATATTTGTTTCTTAGTGGTTGACTAGAAAACCTGTCGGCCGTGCTACAAGGAAGTCACGACAACAATTTTAATGAACAAAATAGGCAGCTTTAATTAATTAATTTATATCAATAAAATATAAATGCAAGTTACTAATTCTATAATGTTTTTATTTTCAATAGTCATATAACAAGGACAACCTGGTCAGTTTATTGATGTTATAAGAGGGAAGATAAGAATTCAATGTTAAGAAGAGTAAATAAATAAAAAGGTGTGTCATATTGTCTTCATCAATAGTTCTGCAACAATTTCGAGTTTGGTCATGGATGGAAACAGACCCGACCCGGATCTTGCTGAGTCACTCATACCCAGGTCTCTCTCTCTATTCAGTGTCTGTTTTCAATTACTACAAATTATACAAACAGCTTCTAAAATCACTTTTTTTTTTAAAACAGTCTCTCACGGCTTTTGAAACAAACTAAATTTGGAAGCTTTTGTTTTGTTAAAGTATGAAAACACACCTTCAATCTTGCTTGCGATTCCATTTTATTTATATATTTATTTATCTGTCTCGAGTTACGTGCAACTGTTGAACGCAGGAACTCGAGACAGACAGATAGAGTCGTTGACTTTGACGAGGGGAAGAAGTTAATTGAGAAGAGTTACTTTGATGTGTTGGGAGTTTGCTGCGCAACTGAAGTTCCGTTGGTTGAACATGTTGTTAATTCTCTCGATGGGATTAAGGATTTTTCAATCATAATTCCAACTAGGACTTTGATTGTTTTTCATGATCCCTTGCTCATTTCCCGGATTCAAATAGGTAATTAAATTATTATCATAATTTATAAAAGTTGTTTTCAAATATTTTTGTATGTAATTATCATCTTTTATGTTATTGACATTTTTTCAATTTTATTTCCACAAAAATCGAGTATTTCAAGTACCCGACACTTTGGGTCCCAATTTTTTGAATCAGATTCGGATACTAATTTTTTCTATCCAATTTTTCGGGTACCCAATTTTTTGGATTCGGTTCGGGTCCTTTCTTTTTCTATCCATATTTTTTTCGAATTACTTCCTCCATTTCACACTACTCCTTTTCGCGTGTCATTGTTCTGCATGAGAAGTGCTGCTTTTCAAAAGATGCTTGATTTATGAACAATGTCACTTTCCGTATGCACATGCAACGGTGATACTTGAGAAAATTGATGCAAACTAATTGATGTTTTAATGTTTTTTTTTTCTCCAAATTTACCATTATATAATAAATTCACCTAGTCATGTAGGGACATTATATCAAGAGAAGTACACGTTAACTATCAAGAGTACATTAGCCTTATTAGGTATATAGTTTAAAATTTTTTTCCAATATGTGTCAAATGGAGTAAAACATAAAGTATTGCAAAACGGATGGAGTATTACAATACAAAGATTTTACCCCTTAGAGAAAATTCTAAATCTGTATGATCTGGTTTAGTATTGGATCCATTCATTGAAAATTGGCCAAAATGATGAAGTATGAAAGTTAGTGTAGTGGGAGTTAATTTCAGGGGACGCTTGGTCCAAATTATTCAATGAGTTAGAATGATAATGAGAATCATTGAACAATGAATTATAATGAGAAAAAAAAAAAGGATATTGATTGAAGAATAGTGGAACAATTGATGAGAAATGATTACAGAGAATTAAGGATGTAGTTAACCAAAACAGGATAATGTTTAAATTGTTTAGAGTCTCATTACCTCGTACGAAGTATGACGAAGGGGAATCATCTTTTCTCGACAGTCGAGGCGCTGAATCGAGCGAGGCTAGAAGCTGCTATTCGCGTAAACGGCACTAGCAATTACAAGAACAAATGGCCAAGCCCCTATTGTCTTGCAAGTGGCACATTACTTGTGCTCTCATTTCTCAAGTATATCTACAGCCCCCTTAGCTGGTTCGCCGTCGCAGCAGTTTTCGTCGGAAGCCCACCGATCATACTCAAGGCTTATGCTGCTCTTCGCAGTCTCTATCTTGATGTAAACATCCTTGTTCTGATTGCAGGCACGTTTTTCATTGATAACATGTCTTCACATTTTCATTGAGTTGCAAACTTATTGGGCAAAAATAATCTTGTTTTTCATTCATCTTAGTTGGAGGATCGATTGGTCTAGGCGACTATTGGGAAGCTGGGACGATCGTGTTTCTGTTTACAATATCGACATGGCTGGAAACGAGGGCGAGTCATAAGGCAGCTGCTGCTATGTCGTCGTTAGTTAGCGTCGTGCCCCAAAAGGCCGTCCTAGCTGAGACGGGGGAAGAAATCAACGCGGATGAGGTGAAATTGAACACCGTTTTAGCTGTAAAGGCGGGCGAAATTATACCCATCGACGGAGTTGTTGTAGACGGTAAGTGTGAAGTAGACGAGAAAATCCTAACCGGAGAATCCTTTCCCGTGACGAAGCAGAGAGACTCCTCTGTTTGGGCTAGCACTATCAATCTTAATGGTATGATCATCTTACATTCTTACCCGCATTCCGATTTCAGTTCTATTGACGTTCATGAATTGAAAATAGTCCTTTAACTTTCAATTTCTCGACATTTTCATCTGGTAATCGGCTGCAAGAGGTAAAAAATTCGATTAACAAATTAGACTCTATCACGCAGGCAAATCTAACTCTCTGACACGTCAGCGTCAACCGAATCTTTACATTTAGTAATCGGACCAAAATGTCAAAAACTGAAAGTTACAGGACTATTTTCAATTCGTGGAAGTCGGCTAGACTAGAACGAAGTAAAAATAACTTGCAAGACTAAACAATAATTTTATCTTATAATATCATGTATATTTCAATCCAACGGGGCGAACCGATATAAATAAAGGTCTAAATAAAAAAAATCGACATATAATTGACTCGTTTTCCAGGCTACATAAGCATCAGAACCACGGCTATAGCAGAGGACTGCGCAGTGGCTAGAATGGCAAAAATCGTCGAAGAGGCTCAGAATGAAAAGTCGAGAGCTCAGAGGCTTATAGACAAGTATGCAAAGTACTATACACCAACTATAGTAGCTATATCAGCTTGTTTAGCCCTTATCCCTATAACATTCCATGTTCAAAACAAGAAGCAATGGTACCACTTGGCTCTCGTTGTTTTGGTGAACGGATGTCCGTGTGCGCTCATTCTTTCCACGCCCGTCGCCATGTTCTGTGCACTGTCGAAAGCAGCCACATTGGGCGTCCTGTTCAAAGGGCCGCAGCACCTTGAAACTCTTGCTGGGATTAAGGCCATGGCGTTCGACAAAACTGGGACGATAACTAGGGGAGAGTTTCTGATGGAGGACTTTAAACTGCTCCAGGAGGAAGTTTCATTGAATACTTTGCTGTTTTGGTATCACTTTTTTCGTTCTGCTTTCTTCGTTTTATCTGTTTCGTATCGGTTTGATTTTATTCGATTGTGTGTGCTTCTAGGATTTCGAGCATTGAATGCAAATCGAGCCATCCGATGGCAGCTGCATTGGTTGATTTTGCGAGGGGGCATGGAGTTGAGCCGAAGCCTGACAGTGTCGAGAATTATCAGAATTTTCCCGGAGAGGGGATTTCTGGGAAAATTGGTGATAATGAATTGTATATTGGAAACTGGAGAATTGCTTCAAGAGCAGGGTGTTCTGCTGGTGAGACACTCTTAAAAAAAATAAAAAAATTCATTATATTATTTCATAATTAAAAAAGCAGAAAGTAAAAATAAATTCCAATTTTCTTAATCTTAATAATTGTGTGATTTTAATGTATATATTTAAATACCAGTAAAGAGATTGTGTTCATATACTTACTTAATCTACCTTTTTGTAAACCTGTTTTAGCTCTTTGAGTATACTTTGGGGGACGGAGTGAGTATTAATTTTGGATTTGACACAACTTATCTTCACATGCAGTGCCAAAATTTGAAGGCTACAATGATATGGAAGGGAAATCTATTGGCTATGTCTTCTTGGCTTCATCCCCTGCAGTCGTTTTCTCTCTGTCCGATGTATGT
Source organism: Stenogyne calaminthoides (assembly GCA_037126765.1). Classification (NCBI taxonomy): domain Eukaryota; kingdom Viridiplantae; phylum Streptophyta; class Magnoliopsida; order Lamiales; family Lamiaceae; genus Stenogyne; species Stenogyne calaminthoides. Next base: position 32,747,217 of record JBBCBC010000025.1, on the reverse strand, counting down.
CGAACGGGAGCAAAGGACGCGATCCAGGAGCTGAATTCCATGGGCATCAAGACTGTCATGCTAACTGGAGATTGCCATGGAGCTGCCAAACATGCACAGAATCAGGTATAGTAGCATCTCTCTTCAAATGGAATAGAATCCAAAATAGTCTCATAACTTTTCACATTTTTCAAAATAGTCCTAAAAAAGTTTGATTTACGAAATTGGTCCCAATTTTTTTCGTAAATTGCCCATTTTCGTCTCAAATTCGCCGGAATTGAAGAAACGACGCGTCGTTTTTGGTCATGCATTTCAGTCAGAAATCTCCAAATTGAATGCTCAAATGTAAGGCACATGACTGAAAACGACGTCGTTTTGTCAATTCTGACGAATTTGGGATGAAAATGATACAATTTCGCGTAAAATTGGGATCAATTTTGTACATCGAACTTTTTTGGGATCATTTTAAAAAATGAAAAGTTATGGGACAATTTTGGGTTATATCCCCTCTTCAAATGGCCCTTTTGTTTGTATTTTAATTACAAAAATGATACTGCCTTTTTTTTTTACACTGTTGGGAATATTATTGGTTAAAAAAAAGACCACTTTTGCAATTAACCTACGTATCAACAAATTGTGTTCTTTTCACCAGTTAGGCGGAGCTTTACACGTTGTCCATGCAGAGCTTCTACCAGAGGACAAAACACGCGTAATAAAAGATCTACAACGAGAAGGTCCAACAGCCATGATAGGCGATGGTCTGAACGACGCCCCTGCTTTAGCCACAGCCGACATTGGGATCTCAATGGGCTTATCGGGCTCTGCCCTTGCAACAGAGTCAGGGGACGTCGTTCTCATGTCAAATGATGTCTTAAGGATACCAAAAATGGTTCGTCTTGCAAAGAGTGTTAGGAGGAAACTCATTGAGAATGTGGTGTTTTCGATTTCTATCAAGGTTGCTATATTAGGCGTAGCCGTTGCTGGCTATCCTCTTGTTTGGGTCGCCGTGCTCTCTGACGTCGGGACGTGCTTGTTAGTGATCTTTAATAGTATGTTGCTGTTGAGAGAGGAGCCAGAAGAGGGAGAAAAATGTTATCAATCTGAAAATAAGTTTAAGGTAATTGAATCCGAGAAGTATGTCTCGAAATGTGGTTCGAGTTCAGGGTTCTGCGGAGGAAAAACGAATGAGGGCGGTGATACTGATCATCCACGTCGCGACAATACAATTGAGGATCATAGTTGTTGTCCTAAAGTCAATCACGACGTGGAATCACAGGTAAGATTTTAAATATACCGATATTTTTAATATGCTTGATTAATATATTCATCGATATTTCTGTAAATTTTTACGTAAATTTAAGGTGACAATATTTTCAACATTGGGCACAGGTACGAAGAAAACAATGTTGTCCTAGTACGAGTGACAATGCCAATTGTCGTCCACATGACCGTATGAACACTGATCATAAAGATCATAAATGTCGTAATAAGGACTTGGAATCACAGGTAAGATTTTAAATATCCCGATATATCTAATATGTTAATATTAATATAATCATCGATATTTCTAAAGATTAACAATATATCAATTGATATTATGTAAACTGAAAGTACCAATATTTTCATCCTTGAACACAGGTACCAAGAAAACAATGTTGTCCTGGTTCGAGTTTAGAACCTCGTGGAGGAAACAAGAAGTGCTCGAGCTCTACGAAAGAGCACGGCGAAAATGCTACTTGTCGTCCACATGACCATAAGGGCACAGACAAGGGTCGTCAATGTTGTCCCAGTGTCGATAGGAGCGACAGTGGGACGACATTGGACCATAATGCTTCTGAAGAAACAGGTCTTATTGCTAGCATTTCTGGATGTAAGTGTTGCCCTGGAGATGGAGACTCTGGTACTAAATTCAGAGGAGGCTTATCAGAAATTGTCATTCAGTAATTTGTGCTTATATAAAATATCTTCTTGAATTAATTACAATTTGGGGGCTTTGATTGGTTTGTAGATCTTTCTTGTAATATTCTCAGCCAATAGTTTGATGCATGTGGGAATCATATTCCCATTTTCTATAAAAGAAGAACTTGGATTTAAAGGACATTTATCATGTTAGCAAAATGGATTTGGATACTGTTCATTAACAACAGTACGATTTTATAGTGTATTGTTTAGCTGCACAGCACAATACTGTGATGCATTGGATTCAAATACATTATAAAATTATACTGTTTTAATGTACATGATGGTTCTATACAACACATGATCCAAATTCAGCAAAAATTGAAGAAAAACTCTGCTATGCCAATTTTTTTGGTCTTTTTTTTTTTTTTTTTTTTTTTTTTTTTAAATTGCAGCACACCATCAATTCATGTTGTACGTAGAAAAGTTTATTTTGAGGAACCTTTCTAGCAAGAGAGTGAGTCTCATGTGTATCCAGGATGAATGTATTTTAGAACCATTCAAATTGTTATACTTAGGGACGGATCTAGGATTTAACGATGGGGTAGACTGAATTTTTTTGAAGTTTCGTCACATTATAATTTTATATTTACATATAATATTTTTTAATATATTAATTTAGATGATGTCATATGGGACTTCAAAACATAAAACTCATCAATAACTAAATTCGAATTTATCTGTATTTTTAATAAAATATATTTTAATAGATTGATGTTCATTTATAAAATATATCCCTAATTATAAATAATATTTAGTTAAAATAAAATCATAAAACTTATGCTCAATATTTTTTTAAACATTTCAAGAAACGTTTATCAATTTTTTTAAAAAATCTCATTTAACTCATGTTAAGACATTATTACATTTACAATTTCTCCTTTTCTAATATTAAAGTGGCTAAAATTTTATAATTATCACAATATATAACAACTAAAAAATAAATTATTAATATATATTCCTCAAAAGAAAAGGACAAATATTGAGAAAATAATGTAGATATTTAACACTGAACAAGTTAAATAAATAAAAGTACTAAATAAAAAAATAGAACCATATTCAGATGATTAAATTTTAAATTTTTAGGTATGAGAGCCTCAAGAAAACATATTCAAAATTACAATAAAATAAAATCTTTGTTGCGGATGAATACTTAAATCTCAATATTTTAATTAAATTATAATAAGAAAAAAAAAGGAGAGACACGATAGATCAGGAATTTTTTTTATATCAAGTTGTATCTTAATTTAATAACTACAGAGTATGGGAGTGAACTTTAATTTTAAATTGAGATTTGTAAATTAATATAAAATAAAAAATAATATTGGGTTGGACTTAAATTCGTATATTGAATTTTAATCACATGTTATATACCGATATATAACAGGTTAGTGGGGCTTGCACTGGGCTCCCCTTATGATCCGTCCCTGGTTATACTGAAAGATATACACTTATTTATAATGAATCGTGCAATTATTTTTTCATATTTATATTTGCACGGTTCAATATAAACAAATTGCATGGTTTTAAAATGCACTATGAATGCACGATACACCTCGATGCATACAAGACTTAGCGCTAGCAAAATATGTTTTTTAAAAGCAACTTAAAAGCTAAACAAGCCAGAATCAAAATATGCACTTTACTGAAAACTTGAAAAACAAGCCTCTTATCTCAAACCACACCTTTAATGATTCATTTTCACCGTCCATAACTAATCTTTTTATCAAAACTTTCGTTACCATGATATTCTTATTCTTTCCAACTCTAATATATATATATATATATATATATGAAGGTGATGAATTAGCTAACAAAGACATCCATACTCCAAAAGTCGGAAATTTTCAACTCCTCAAAAATCAATGAAACGAAACTCCAATTACAGGAAGCTAAGAAAACTGCCCCATGTTTTTAGCAAAGTCTTGGAGCTGCCTTTCAGGTCAGATGCTGACGTGGCGGTGGAGGAGGGGCCCGATTCCTTCCGCTTCGTCGTGAAAATCGAGGTCGGGCCCCACCCCGTCGTCAGTAGCGTCAGGGCTCATGCTGTGGAGATTCATCCGGGCGTGATCAAGATTGTTATTAGGAATGATAATAAAAATGTTGAGTTGTCGTTGGACGAATTGGACATCGACACGTGGCGGTTTAGGTTGCCCGCCTCGACCCTGCCGGAGCTGGCCACCGCGGTGTTAGTGGAGGGAAAGTTGACGGTGGTGGTGCCGAAGGGCGCCCACCGCCGTGACGTGTTTAAGGGGGGAGAGGTTTGGGTTGAAGGGAATAAGGTGGTTCTTGTGCAGTAGATAGAGTGTTGATGTATAAGGTTTTTTTTTTTTCATTTTGTTGTACTAATCTAATTTGAATTGCAATAAAATTAAGGGGACTTATAAGACTATTTTAAAATTGTAACTTATTAATAAATATAAAATAATTGTATATATATAAAAATATATGTACTTTACGCATGCAACTTTTACTCCCATTTGTATTTATTGGTAATTTATATAATAAATTTGTACTTATTAATAATTTTTCTTAAAACTAATGGGGGGGGGTTTTTGATCAAAATTTTTATGTGGGGGTTTCATTTTGATATTTGAGTTATATATATATTTTTAATATGATTACTTGAAGGGTTAGACTATTAGCACTCACTGAATTAGTAGATACACCTATTAAGAATTCATTTTTGTAAAAAATGACAAAAACACCCTTTATTTTAATTTTTATCTTTCCCTTCTCTTCAAACTTTCCCAGCGGCGGCACCCCCTTGGATACTTACCTGGTGGCGCCGCCCCGTCAATCCTTCCTCTATCGCCGGCGTCATCAGCCATTGACGCTACTCAATCGACTTTTAATTTTAATTTTTGTCCGTACATAACAGCAAACCCATTCCTATATTATTGAATATTAACAGGGGCCCAAAATTCATCTGCAACCACAAATCTGAACAAAATTAAGTTTTTATGCAATTTCAAAACTTTTAAATGATTCAACTCTCTGGACCCTTAGTTGAAACTCTGTAAGCCCATATAATATATGGATCATATAATAGGGTTATATTTTTAGAAGATGAACTTTATTGAAATATGCAAGTCCATAAGGGCCCAGAGTCTTTTTTGAGAGTGGCCCAAAGTTAATTGTTGTTTTACCTGAGTTTTTATTATAAATTACAATGATAAGAACATATACGACATTCATGCATAAAAGTTCACACAACTAAAATTTGAAATGATCTATCCCTCAAAAAAAAAAAAAAAAAAAAAATGATCTATAGCATTTTACATCTTTTGTTTTGTTTTGTTTTGTTTTTTTTTTTTTCGAAACCTACTTCTTTTGTTTTTAACTTTGAGGAAAAATTATTTATTTATACTTTATAAATTTTGCAAGTGCTTTTCAGTTTAATTAGTAATGAAGTTATAAGTTATTAATATTACAGTAAAACCTCGTTAAATTAATACTCGATAAATTAATAATCTCGCTAAAACTAATAATTTATCCGGTCCCAAGTTGGGATCAGTACAAATTTGGGACCCAATCAATAAAATTATAAGATAATAATTTTTTGAGATCCCAAACAGATATATATTGGTCCCGACGAAACTATAAATTAATAATTATTAAAAATAATCCATATACATATATATGATGCACTTGAATATTCTTAAGACAACTTAGTAAAATAAGAATCTATGTAACTTGTTTTTTCTTGAACTTCAAATCTATGTTGATCTCATCTTTAAATCTCCTTACTGCACCCAATAGTTGTGGCGTTATCTTCTCGTCTTTGCAACAAAAAGTTATGAAGAGTTGTTGATGCTTGCAATCTTTTTTTAAGTGACCTGGTTCCCAAAGCTATTGAATCATCCTCTCGCTTCATCATCTTCCTGGATTATGAATGACATCGCCCACTATCTCTTCTAGACTCGAACTTCGTGACATTGATTATTTTCACCCGAAAGTCGAACGCAATTGAATCACATCCATTTTGTGGTGATATTGCATCTTGGTGATCAAATTCTCAAGCTCACGAATGTCTTCTCCGGGAGTTGCATCATTTGCACTTGAGTCGCTTTTGATTTTCCGAGTTTATTTTTGCGATTAATCGAAAGCAATTTGCTATTGCTTCTTGATGAACATTTTCGGTCCAAGCTGACACTGCCATATTGATAGCATCTAAAACATTGATATTTTCTGGAGATGGTATGTCTAACTCATAGCCTTCCAAAATCTTACGGTAAAATCTTTTGCGGTAATACATTTTGAAGGCTCTTATTATGCCGTCATCACATGGTTGAATTTTTGAGGTCATGTTTAGGGGTAGGAAAAATAACTCGATGTTTCGTAAACTTGAATATTGTTTGAATGAGCTGGACAGTTATCGACTACCAAAATAATTTTTCTTCCATGCATTTGTTCATCCAACCAACGAACATATTCTTCGAAAAGCACTCCAGTCATCCAAGCTCTCTTGTTGGCACTCCACCTTTCTCAAAGTCAGATGATAGGAATTCTGCAGATCTCTTAAGAATGTTCGAAATTGTTGCTTGGCTAACTTTCAAATTGAAAGATTTTTCAATCCATTTCACCAAATCATTCTGAGTGCATCCAGGTTGATCTCTCTTATACTCACATAACATCTTTCGTTGTTGGTTGGTCATTGTTAATTTTTGAATTCCTTTTAGATGAGTGACCATTTTTGTGTGTGATTTACCAAGATTCCAATTAATAAATATATAGTGCTGATTTCTATCCATGATTCAATGCACAAATGTTAGTCCAATGAACCATATTTTTGTATTTTTCAAAATCAATTAATTTAAACAAGTCATTCCAACTTCCACGTGAGTTTGTATTCATGGAATTCTACTAGTACATTTGTATTTTAACTTAATTTTCATCAATAAATATGCATGTATACTTAAAGTTATTCAAAGAATTTAGAACTTTGAAGGTCAACTGTGCATATACGTTAAAACCTCTTTAAATTAATAAATTATTAATTTATCGATATAATAATATCTCTATAAATTAATAAAATCCTCAGTTCCCAAAGTTATTAATTTATAGAGGTTTTACTGTATATTCAAGTATATGAGTGGGTCTCGTGTATAACCAGGTGAACCGTGCACTCATAGTGCATTTTAGAAGCGTGCAACTATACAAAACAGAAACGTGCAACTATTCCAAACAGAAGCATGCAACTATGTTCCCATATTAACAATTGCACTTTTCTGTGTAAATAAGTTATACTTTTTAATATAACAAATTGCACTCTTCTAAAATGCATTATGAGTGCACGGTGCACCCGGGTGCATACAAGACCTAGGCCAAGTATATATATATAGTAATTAAAGATGGATCTCCCCATTTAAATCCGATTGAAGTACTAATACTCACTCACTGAAACAACCAATTAGTCCGAGATTTTGGGGTCTAATTAATTGCTCTAATTACTGGGATAGCAATTACCGGAATTTCATTCTAAATCTTAAAAAGATTCACAATAAAACGCTTAAGAGAAAAACCGAAATTGATATAAACTCATTATCTCACTATAAAAAGGCATAGGTCTTGTACATTTTTTTTCATCACTAACACATTCCAAAAAGATGTCTACTACACACTACCTATTATTGCTCTTTGGCCTCGTGGTACTTACCATCACCCCATCTCTTTCCCGTGTTGTAGAAAGAAATTCAGTGTTATTAGATTCCAATTTAAGTAAAAATGAACAAATTTTAGAAGATGATGTTATAATATGGTCAATTGATGACACATTCAAGCATAGGGCCCCACCTCCTCACCACCACCACACTCCTTCTCCCCGTGGGGCCCCATCTCCAAAGCATCACGGGGCCCCGTCTCCGAAGCACCGTCATGCTCCGTCTCCGAAGAATCGTGCTCCGTCTCCAAAACAGCGACGTGCTCCGTCTCCAGAACTCGGGGCCCCGTCTCCAAAGCGCCGTCGCGCTCCATCTCCTTATCATTACGAAGCTCCATCTCCGAAGCATCATCGTGCTCCGTCTCCGAAACAGCGTCGCGCTCCATCTCCAGAACACCGGGCCCCATCTCCTAAGAATCAGAGGGCCCCGTCTCCGAAGCACCGTCGCGCTCCTTCTCCTTATCATGACGAAGCTCCGTCTCCGAAACATCATCGTGCTCCATCTCCAAAACATCGACGAACTCCATCTCCGGAACACGGGGCCCCACCTCCAAAGCATCACAAGGCCCCATCTCCCAAGCATGGGCCCGCTCATCCTCCTCACCATCATGCTTATCCGCCGAAAGGATATTGATTTTTTTTGTTAATCGAGAAACTTAATAATTAAATTCCTTCTCTATGTAATTCATATATTCTCAAATAAAAAATACTAATGTTATTAAATGGCAATCGTTTTTCAACGTGACATATCCAAGAATTTATTTTTTTGCAACACTAATGTTGTCCACTAAGAATTTGTCCTTTGTTTTTTAAGACAAACGATAAGGGATATAATAAAACCAAACAATTATTCTGGCTTAAGAAATAATAAAGTAAAAACTCCATTTGGATAGAAATGATTTGAAATGAATTGATTTGAAAAATAATACATGTAAGAATGCATATATTTCAAATCATGAATTGTCAATGAGAAATATAAGAAGAGAGTGAAGGGGGGAGTGAGAGGAATGAATAGAGAAGATGAGATTTCAAATGATTAAATTTTGATGAGAATTTGAAATACCTCAATTTTTAACTAACTACTCAAATCTAAGTATTTGTAAATTCATTTGAGAGTGGTGATTTGTGTGTGAAATCCATGGATTTCAAATCTACCCATCCAATTAGAATCTAAAATAAATTAAAATGCTAAATTGCCATTGGTCGACTAATTAGAGATCGACAGTAGGAGTTTTCAGTGCTTTCGGTTGCTGGTGTCGACCCCGCCCAAGCTGGCCACAACTGTGTGCAGTACGTAGCTAGGTTTTGAATGTATGAGGGTTTTTTTTTCCTTTTGTTCCACTAACCTAATTTGAATTACAATAAAATTAGGCAAATTCTCCTGTGCACCACATGCACCAATAAAATTGGTGCAATTTAATTTTAAAAGCTCTTTTTTTAATTTTTTTTAGTTTTAACTTTTTTTTTTTAAATTTCGGTTTTCTTTTAACTTTAATTTCAGTTTTAGATTTTTTTTTTTAAAATTTTTTAATACCTGACCCGACCCCAAACCCGGCCCGAGTGGTTCATGATTCACTCGGCCCAAGTGGTTCATGGTTCACCCGGCCCAAATGGTTCAAATATGATTTAGGGTTCACTATTTAGGGGTTAGAGTTTAGAGTGCACTATTTTTTATTGGTGCATGTGGTGCACAGGGGAGTGACTCATCAAATTAATGGTTGGTTTGCATAAAAGTTCTTTAGGATAGTTTTGATTTTATTTATTTTAAGAGACAATCTTATCTGAGATCGTATATGAGATCGTCCATGTGTAGGATGGAGCTTTACTATATATAAATCATATAATATAATGAATGTAAATTCGTATTATGTATGAGATTGTATACATATTTTTTTTACTAGATGTTAAATATATAGAATCATGTCTCCTTCGCAACATACTTATGTTGTTTAGTTTTTATCTTTTGTTTTATGATTCGTCGTATAATTGAGTAGTTTAAAATTTATAAAATAGAATAATTCATTAAGTTTAATCACCCACTGGTTTATACCCAAATTGGTCTCATGCCATCCCTGTGTAGTTTTTTTGTGCAAATAGCCTTGAAATTTAAAAATTCTTAGGACAATTGAATCTATTTTTAATGGACTCATAAATAAAAAAATAAAACTAGATTAAATGTAAGTTGTTCGTACGAATTCAACATCGTTTTTTTTTTTAAAGGACAAAATTTAACATCGATTTGAATTTACACAAAAAAGTGTGTTTTTTACGGGTAGTAGCTAGTGTTGTCTTTATGAATAAGATGTTTTATATTCATTCTTTAGAAAATCTTGTTTTTCATTATTATATTAAGATAAACTGAAATGATCTTAATTATTTAAACTTTCTACATAGTTTGGGTCCTCATTCGGGTTTCCATATATAATCTAGAGCTTATAGTTGGGTTCTAATTTTAGTAAATCCCTGGTAACCATTAATTCTCTAAGGCCCGTTTAGTTCGCGGGATTAATTGGAATATGCTAGGATTAAGATTTTAATCCCAACTAATTTACCGTTTGATTTGTGGGATGATGACCCATGATATGCTTCAAGTCCGGGTAGAAAATATATCAAATCCCTCCATGAAGGGATATATCAATCCCATATGAAAGGTGAAATAGAACATATCCCAAGTGTAGTAATACAAATTGTCCTTTTATTGTTTGAATAGATTCACAAGAATGAAGTGTGTTGTTTCAATTTAATTTCAGAGTGTTTATGACACTAATATTTCTCCCGTGCGATGCACGGTTTGAATATTAAAAATTCAACCAAAGATGAATTATGATAGGAATTTAAACTAAATTTAGTATGTATATGTACATTTTGAAATATATTAATTTTTTAATTGGTATATATATTTTATGAAATAATATATTTATGAGCATCTCACAATAATAAAATTAAGTAGATAATTTCTAATTAAACACTAAAATCATTACATATATTATATTTTTTTAATGATAATTAAAATTTTATAAAATAAAAAAATCAACTCATATTGTTTAAAAAATTAAAAATATATTTAAAAAATCATATTTTAAATGTGAATTTTATTTATATATGTGCAATATGTATGTCATATTAAAGATCGGTAAAAAATGATTAATTTGACACATAATATATTAAAAATATATTTATAAAAAAATTAGTATTAAACTTTAAAAGTAAGAGTATAAAGTAAAATATAAAGAATAAAATGAAAAAAAATTATTGGTTGATGTTAAGTCACTCTCTTTTCTAGAGAGTGAAGTAAACCATTTCACCTTAAAGCAAGTGTGACTACACTTGTTTAAATATGCACTTGAAATTTTGACAAACTTCTACTTTTATTTATTTATAAATTTCAATAGATATCTTATTCAATCCCTAACTCAAATCCTACAATCCAAACACATATCTTGATTCAAACAAATTCAGTCCAATCAATCTAATCTTACTCAATCCCACTAAATCCTATCACACCTAATCAATCCAATCCCGTGAACCAAACACCCCCTAATGGTTGATGACTATTGGGGTCCTCACTCTAAGGTACAAAATTTATGGGAAAATTACTCTAAGGTACAATGTACAAAAATTACGTTGCACTTTAGTATCTAGTTTGAACTAAAGTGCAAATTTTTTTTGCACATTGTACCTTAGAGTAATTTTTCCATAAATTTTGTACCTTAGAGTAATTTTCCAATGACTATTCGGGTTCAACACCTATTCGTCCTTGATGAGGCTGCTCGAATACACGTCATTCCGTGTTCGAGCTTTCGACCGGATGTCCTGACGTGGAGTTTTGAGAAGCATGGTATATACACTACGAAGTCTGGTTACTTTTAATTACTTTTTTTTTTCTTTACTTTGAAGAAAACTTACTATATCGAAAAATAAATTGACACTAAATTTATTTATTTTATACTCTATATATTTTGAAATTGTTGCTTTTCCATTTAATAAAAAAATGGAGTACAAGTTATTAATATTATATATTCAAGTACATAGATATATATAGATCTCCTCCATTAAAATTCAAATAGAAATAGTGTTTCATAATTTCATATCATTCAAATAATAAATTAGCCCAACGTTTTGGGATCTCGATTGATCTTAATTTAATGGGATAGCAATTACCACAATTTCATCCAAAATCTTCAATGCATTCTCCAATCAAGCGCTTAAGAAAGTGCATGCTACAAACTCATTATCACATTATAAAAAGGCATAGGTCTTGTACATTTTTTTCATCACCAACACATTCCAAAAAAATGCCCACTATGCACTACCTATTATTGCTCTTTGGCCTCGTGGTTTTTACCATCACCCCATCTCTTGCCCGTGTTGTAGAAAAAAGTTCATTTTTATTAGATTCCAATTTAAGTGAAAATAAACAAATTTTAGAAGACGATGTTATAGTATGGTCAATTGATGACACATTCAAGCATAGGACCCCACCTCCTCACCACCACCACACTCCATCTCCCCGTGGAGCCCCATCTCCAAAGCATCACGGGGCCCCGTCTCCGAAGCACTGTCGCGCTCCGCCTCCGAAGCATCGTCGTGCTCCATCTCCAAAACAACGTCCCGCTCCGTCTTCAGAACAAGGGGCCCCATCTCCTAAGCATCACGGGGCCCTGTCTCCAAAGCACCGTTGCGCTCCGTCTCCTCATCATGACGAAGCTTCGTCTCCGAAGCATCGTCGTGCTCCGTCTCCAAAACAGCGTCGCGCTCCGTCTCCAGAACACGGGGCACCATCTCCTAAGCATCACGGGGCCCCGTCTCCGAAGCACCATCGCGCTCCGTCTCCTCATCATGACGAAGCTCCGTCTCCGAAGCATCGTCATTCTCCACCTCCAAAACAGCGTCACGCTCCATCTCCGGAACACGGGGCCCCACCTCCAAAGCATCACAAGGCCCCATCTCCCAAGCATGGGCCCGCTCATCCTCCTCACCATCATGCTTATCCGCCGAGAGGATATTGATTTTTTTTTTTGTTAATCGAGAAACTTAATAATTAAATTCCTTCTCTATGTAATTCATATGTTCTCAAATAAAAAATACTAGTGTTATTAAATAGCAATCGTTTTTCGACGTGACAAATCCAAGAATTTATTTTTTTGCAACATTAATTTTGTCTTCTAAGAATTTGTCCTATGTTTATTATATAACTGAAAAAAATAAGACAAACAATAAGGGAATGTAATAAAACCAAACAATTATTCTGGCTTAAGAAATAATAAAATAAAATAAACTACACCTGAAGGTCAATCAAAATCAATTAAACCGAAAAGAAATATAATGGAACCCCAAACCAAAGAAATAACTAAATATCAAAATCTGTGACTAATCGAAGTTCAATGTTTATTATATTTAATTGGTTGACGTAAAATTGTCATATATTCTCGTTCTTTTAATTTCTAAAGTCTATATATTCTTAATATGTCTTGGGCTAATTAATTCCTTTTTTTTCTTTCACATAAGCAAATTATATCTTGACTTTTATTAAGCTTTTGATATAATATGTGTAGGTTTTTTTTGTGCAAATAGGCCTTGCAACTTAAAAATTCTTAGGACAATTGAATCTATCTCTAGTTGGGTCGTAAATAAAAATTAGATTAAATGTAAGTTGTTTGTACAATTTTAACATCGATTTGAATTTACACACACAAAAAAAAGAAAGAAAGTGTTTTTAAGGGTATTTAGGTCCTATATGTGTTTAATTCTTTAGAAAATCATGTTTTTCATTATTAATTTAAGATAAATTGAAATGATCTTAATTATTTAAACTTTCTGCATATGTTTAGGTCCTCGTTCAGGTTGACCATATCTCGAGCTTACAACTAGGTTCTAATTTTACTAAATCCCTAGTAAACTATTCGTTCTCTAATTATTCTTTACAATATTAACCTCTCAGTTTCACAATTTTTTAGGATATATATAAATATATAGATGAAAGAATTTCGTCTCATCTAAAAGTCCTAACTTGTAGAGAGGGTGAAAATCAATTTATTTATTTAATTTCTCTCAACAATAAAATAGGCAATCTTTTATTATTACTTCTGCCATCTGGGCAGGAGACCCAACAAGTGGTCAATTTTAAATGAGTGGAGTGCTTTCCACGAGAATCGAACCCAGGATTTGGGCTAAGCCAGAGACTTTGATACAATAAAAGAATTCAATCTCATCTAAAAATTCGAACTTGTAGAGAGGATGGGAATCAATTTATTTATTTAATTTCCCTCAACAATAGAATACACAAACTTTTATTAATTATTAGAGACACACTTGCATGAGACTTTTATTAATTATTAGAGACACACTTGCATGAGACGGTCTCACGATGAGACGGGACATAAGTTGGGTATTGTCGCTTTAACACTTTGGGATGAATGTGATTTGTGCTTAAGTTTTTTTTTATCGGGTAAAGTTAGTTGTTAGTAATTAGTACACCAAGCACCCAAATACCCCACGAAATCACCAATCCACCTTATAACTCATATAACTTCAAATTCGTTCCCAAAGAGAATCGAACCTAGGTCTCTCACTCAAATAAGAAGCCCAGTGACCAGGTGGGCTAAGTCACCTGATTGTGATTTGTACTTAAGTGATTTGTGCTTAAGTTGCACCTCTTCTCATACATGAGACCGTCTCATATAAATTTTTATTTTATTATTATAGGAGTAATAAGAACGATATACAACATCCTATATTATATATTTATTCATGCATAAAAGTTCCCGCACAGACTTTTTATTAATGGTTTTTTTTCCTTGGAACTAGGTTGCAAATTGAGAAAGGGTGCAGAAATCAAAAGTCGTTGGGCGGACGGATTTTGATCGCCTAGCGCCTAGGCCGCCTAGTCGACTAGTCATCGACTAAGCGCCGCCTAGGTGATCAGATTTTTTTTTATATTTTAGTTTTTAATATTTATAGAATATGATGAAAAGAATTCAAACGCCTAGTCGACTAGTCATCGACTAAGCGCCGTCTAGGTGATCAGATTTTTTTTTATATTTTAGTTTTTAATATTTATAGAATATGATTCAAACACTTTTGCCTGAAAATTCAATGACAACAGCCTTCTTGCATAGATATATGTGTGTCTCGCTATATGTGCCTCGCCATAAAACCCGTGAAGCCTAGTTACCACTTACTACATTCTCTCTTGTCTCACCAATTGTTATAGCCTATATCTATAGTCACAAGCAACAGTGCACACATACACCCCGAAACAAACATTACACATGCATATATGATATATAATATTATATATAACACTAGTTACACTAAGAAACAAACACACCGCAGATATATATATATATATATATATATATATATATGGACACCCACAGAAACAAACTCTATTACACACATATATATGCATGGCGGGGCGACGACAGGCAAGCAGCAGCGGCGAGGGCGGGTAGCGATGGCGAGCGGCAGCAGCGCAGGGGCAGCGGCGAGGATGGGCAGCGACGGCGAGCGGCAGCGACTTTGAATCTAAAATGTGAATGTTGCAGCTCGACAGTGACTGGAATTCGACTAATTGATTGGCCGCCTAGGCGTTGTCTTGACCGCCTAGGCGCCGCCTAACACCACCACCGTTTTTTTCTCGCCGATTTCAGAGCCTTAAAGAAAAAAAAAATCAATTTGTGATTTGAAAGATTGCAATTATCAATTTAGGAGTTACACGTTTTAAGATGATGTTTGATATCTTATAAATTCTAGTTACCCAATTATACATTTATAAATCACAATTTAAAAAAAAAATAAGTTTATACATTTCACATGAATGGAAAAATAAGAAATGAAAGTAATAATGAAAAAAATAATATATAAATAAATAAGGATATTATTTATAAGATGTCAAACATGGTTTTAATATTTACCGGTCCTAGTTTTTATTTTTCATGTCCCAAATTGATAAATTTCTATCTTTCAAGTACTGGATGAATTGAAAAATTGTTTTGGTCCTAAACACTACAAAAAACATGGGTTTTAGCGACGGTTTTGTCGATGATTAAGGTCAAATGATCAAAGTCGCTGAATTTAGCGATGGTTGGCCTAACCGTCATCATTAGCGATGGTTGGCCTAACAGTCTCCATCAGGGTCGAGCTCGGGCTCGACCCAGGCATCTTGTCATCCGCCTGGCACGGGCCCCTCTTCCCGCTTGTCGATCGATATTTTGGCAGATCGTAAGAAACTTTTATTAATTTGTTTAATTATAAAATGAATTTAAAATTAATTATTAATTTTTTTTAATGTTTTAGAATTATACCCGGTCACGAGGCTGCTGCTATAGTCACTAACTCCATCTTGCGTGGTGGAATTGCTTTGAAGGCCCACAGTTGGAGATACGTGTCAGATGACTGTCGCTAAATCTACTTCAACTAGTTTAGGGTACAATATTTAATTAATTATTTTAATTAAATATATATAGATATATTTATTTAAAATTTGTGTTACTTAATGAAATGCGGAACATACGACGTGGAGGGACGATCTCCCGACCAAAGATCTTTACAAGCCATTCTATAAGCTTGCTCATGAACGGTACAAAGACCTACTGTACATGTGGCACATTGGGTGCATGTGGGGATGAAGGGACATACTTGTCTGAGGATTTGGAGCCGGGCGTCTGGGAATCCATTGTGGGGGTTTGGAGTGATCCAAAATACCAGGAGATGTGCGAGAAGAACCGCCAGAACCGCATGAGCCAGCCAGGAGGGAGTGGCGGCATAGCTGTGCATCGGGCTGAATCTCGGTCTATTATGGAGCACCGCATGCACAAAGTAAGATATTTAATTATAAGTTTATTAATTTATCTATTTAATTATATAATAAGTTAATAATTAATAATAATATTTTTATTTGTTAATAGGAACTAGTGATTGGGGTCCCTCTCGACTGCCTTGAGATGTTGTCGCTCGCCCATCCGTATAATGCCACTGCAAAGATCTCCACCTACGTACAGTCGCACGGCCAACATACACATAATAAATTAATAATATATTATTGTCTTATTTCGAAATTATTAATATTATTATTTTTTAATTTATCTAAATAATTTTTAAATTTTACAGAATAAAGTGCGAGAAAGGCTTAAAGCTGCCAGCCAGTCAGTCCCAACCGGGTGAACCGTCGGATTTGTATCCACCACCTCCAGTTAATGTTAATCAGATCTATGTGGAGGAGGCCGACACCGATAGGGGACGGGAAGTCGGAATGGGTAGATACTCCAGTGTCGTGATCGCGGAGGCACATGTCTACTCATCCCAGCCCTCTGTTACTTCAACTCCGCAGCCGCAACATGAAACGCCTGAGGAGATAGAGGCCAGGCTTCGAGCCAGATTTGAAGAACAAAATGATCGGAAGTGGTGACGACTGGCCTCCAAATTCTGTCTCCCCAATAATTTTTTCATTGACCTTGGCGAGGACGACGAAGCAGGAGGCAGCGGTGGCGGTGGCGGTGGCAGTAGCAGTGGTGGTGGTGGCAGTGGTGGTGGCTATGGCGTTGGTGGTGGCTATGGCGGTGGCGGTGACGCATTGAGTGGTGGTGCTGGCGGTGAATTGACTGCTGGTGTTTGTTTGGTCTTTATGATAATATTGATGATGTTAATGATCTGGACAAATTTTACCCATTGGGTTAGACACTTTTTTTTTAATTCAAACTCTGTTTTTTTTTTTTTTGAACAATTTGTGTTTTTTGTTTGAACAAATTTAATTTTCCGTACGTATATGTTATTGTTTATATTATTTATATTTATGTTTGACTAGTATTACTTGTTTGCACTTAACTAGTATTACTTGTTTCAATGAAAAATATTACTTGTTTCAATAAAAAGTATTACTTGTTTCAATGAAAACTATTACTTGTTTCAATGAAAAGTATTACTTGTTTCAATAAAAAATATTACTTGTTTCAATTAAAAGTATTACTTGTTTAAATTAAAAGTATTACTTGTTTAAATTAAAAGTATTACTTGTTTCAATGAAATGTATTAATTGTTTAAATTAAAAGTAGTACTTGTTTCAATGAAAAGTAGTACTTGTTTAAATGAAAAGTATTACTTGCTTCAATGAAAAGTAGTACTCTTGTTTCAATGAAAATTAATGTAGTACTTGTTTCCATGAAAAGTAGTATTTGTTTCAATGAAAAGTAGTACCTGTTTCAATGAATGAAAAATATTACTTGTTTCAATGAATGAAAAATATTACTTGTTTCAATGAAAAATTGTACTTGTTTCAATGGAATTATAATTAAAATGGAATTGTTTTTTCTAAATATCTATTCAAAATACATCATTATTGCTATTTAGCGACGGTTTTTACCGTCGGAAATAGCGATGATTGTAGCTTAGCGACGATTTTCAGGTCATGTATTGACAATATTACATAAAAAAATAAGTAATAATTATTGGTTAAATAATTAGATAAAAAAATATTTAATTTTATCTCTCTCATAATAACCTGTAACATATTTAATCTCTCACGAAATAAACCGTCTCACACAACACAATAGCACATATATATTAAGAGTGCCACTAAACACACCCCAAAATCCTCTAAACACACCCCATTTGTTAAGCACACCCCAATAAAATTTAAAAATTAAATTGTATTACTAAACACACCCCATTTCTTTCCTATTATATATATTCTTTCTCTATCAAAATTAAAAAATAACACTTTCCTAGCTTTCATTTTCTCATGAATATTTCTCCTAAAAAAATCATTTTATTATTTCGTATTCATTAATTTTTTATAAAAAAATTCTTAGAATTTTATATAAATTCAGAAATATATTATAAAAAAATCAACTAATTTTTTTCAAACATAAATAAATTTAAAAAATTAATTAAAAAAATCTCCAATATCATAAAAAAGGCTAAATACAAAATAAAAATATTTAAAAAAATCAACTAAATTAAAAAAAAAATTAAATTAAACAAACTGAAAAAATTAAATAAAATCTTTAAAATATTAAAAAAAAAATCATCTATATCTAAAAAATATTTAAATTTAAAAAATCAATAAACCTAAATAAAATCTGAATTTTTTTAATTAAATTAACTTTGGAGATTTATTTTATTTTTAATATTTTATTTAGTTTTAATTATTTTTTAAATTTTCTTAACTTACTTATTTTCTAAGATTTCGTTGATTTTTATAATATTTTTAAATTTAAATTAAATATTTTTTTTATCATCTTGGGCTGGACATAGCTAGTGAGCACAAAATTTATCCATAGCCAAAAAATGAATATTCAAATTTGTTTTAAAGCAAAAGAAGAATACCATTAAAAAGTCACTCTCATGTGCACCCCATGCATCCAATGTTTTTAAAATCGGACCGGTCATTGAACCGGACAATAAACTAGGTCATTGGGTCACTGGTTCGACCGTAATAAAAAAACCGGATAACCCGGACTTCAAATATATACATATATATTAATTATATTATAAGTTTTATATATTATATCATATATATATATAAAGTTTGTAAATCACATGTATATAAAGAAAACTTACCGGCCATGATTCAGAAAGTTGGGTTAGGCCCAAACTTTGGTTTTAATTTTTTTGAAAGTATTTGGCCCAATACTTTCTCAGCCTCAAATTAAACCCTACGGCTGAAACATGGTCTCGCCTCCTCTCTGCCTCAATACGGCAGCTCTCCTTTCTGCCTTCGTTCGCTCTGTTTAATTGCATACGATTTCCTCCTCGATGGGTCACATCTTCTTGCCTCATAGTATTATTTATGATTTCATATGTGAGATTGAGATCAAATCTCGTATATCTAATGGTATAACAGGTAATATTTTACTCGTTTCAGTTTGACGTCATTCTGGCCTTGATTCGGTATCGCTAATCTCTGCAATGGCAATGGATGGTTTTTTTTTTTTTAAATACAGGAAAACCGGATTTTCCGGTTCGCCGATTCACCGGTTCAACCGGGTTTTTTGCCGGTCCACACTGGGTTATTTTAGAACCGCTCTATGCTAATAACTGGACAGGCACCGTGACCGGTTCCCGGTTAACCCGGTCAGACCGATTGGTCCGGTTTTAAAAACACTGCATGAATCAATTCACATTGGTGCAATTGGATTCAATTTTAATTTGGATGAACTATGCACTCTAAACCCTAACTCATAAACAATGAACCATAAATCATATATAAACCATTCGGGCCGGGTGAACCATGAATCACTTGTGCCGAGTGAACCATGAACCACTCGGGCCGGGTTTGGGTCCGAGTAAAAAAAAAAAAAACCTAAAACTGAAATTAAAGTTAAAAGAAAATTGAAATTGAAAAAAACAAAAGAAACTAAAACTGAAAAAAATAAGAAAAGAATTCCTAAAATTAAATTGCACCAAATTGATTTGGTGCAAATGGTGCACGTGAGAATTTGCCACCATTAAATAACATTAAAATTAATTTTTCCTTATTCAAATTTGTTTTGAAATGATATTAATGTTTATTATCCAAAAGCGCAGTGTTTTGAATGTTTTCTAAAAGTGCAATATTTTGAAATCCTGATTGAATTAATTGGATAGAAATTTAATTAATTAACAACAACTAATTACAACTATTTATCAAAACATCATTATTATAAAATTGGAAAATAAATTATCAAATTAAATTAAATATCGTGAGAATGCATTATATTAGATTTCCCATTTAATAATGATAATCAATTAATTGCAACACATTTAATACTTCAAACTTATTCATTACACTATCATCCAAATTATATAGGCTTGTTTAACTTTTCATAAAAATTAAAAAATTGTACTATAAAAATAAATTAAAAAAGTAAAAATTTCTATTAAAATCCTATTTAATAAGTGTACTTACATTTTTCAATATGGTCAATGCATAAAGTTATATTAGTAAATTATGGGTGAGAAAACATTACTTCATATGAAAAAAGTCTATACAATTGGTACATTCATAATATATATATATATACGGATTTGATCATATGCCCGCCACATATGCAAGGTCCTTGCATTAATTAAAGAAGCTAATTTAATGATGGTGGGGCGCTTTGATATATAGCCCATACCATATGCGGTGGACATATAAGTTTGTCTTGCTGCAAGATATGATTAAATTCGTATATATATATATATTATTGAAATAGAGGGAGTATCAAATATGAAAAATAAATTCTCAAATTAAAATCTCGTGAGAATGCATTAAATGATGAATTTCCCAATATTTAATAACACAAATCAATTAATTGTGGCAAACTTAATGCTACAAACTCATTCCTCCCACTATAAAATGATATGGATGTTATTACTTTATCAACAACAAATAATTATAACAAAATGTCTCGTACGTATTCTTTTTTGTTGCTCCTCGGCCTCTTTGCTCTAATTGCCATGCCCACATCTATGGCTCGCATTTCAGAAGAAGATTCATCATTGTTGAATTCCAATATAAGTGAAAATGATGATAAATTTTTTGAGGAAGAGAAGATGTTGTGGACTATTGATAACTCGAACAAGCATCACGGCCACCACACACATCCGCCAAAGCACGACGGCCACCATGCCCATCCACCGAAGCACCACAGCCAAAACCATGCTCCTCCACCAAGCCACCACGATGCTCCGCCAAAACACCATGGCCACCACCATGCTACTCCGCCAAGCCATCATCATGCTCCTCCACCAAGCCATCATGCCCATCCACCAAAGCACCACGGCCAACACCATGCTCCTCCGCCAAGCCACCACCATGCTCCTCCACCAAAACATCATGGCCACCAACATGCTCCTCCACCAAGACACCATGATGCTCCTCCACCAAAACACCATGGTCACCACCATGCTCCTCCACCAAGCCACCACGGCCAACACCATGCTCCTCCGCCAAGCCACCATGATGCTCCTCCACCAAAACACCATGCTCCTCCGCCAAGCCACCGCTATGCTCCTCCGCCAAGCCACCATGCCCATCCACTGAAGCACCACGGCCAGCAGCATGCTCCTCCGCCAAGCCACCACGATGCTCCTCCGCCAAAACACCATGACCACCACCATGCTCCTCCTCCAAGCCACCACCATGCTCCTCCGCCAAGCCACCACGGCCAACACCATGCTCCTCCGCCAAGCCACCATTATTCTTCTCCGCCAAAACACCATGGCCACCACCATGCTCCTCCGCCAAGCCACCATGCCCATCCACCGAAGCACCACGACCAACACCATGCTCCTCCGCCAAGCCACCACGATGCTTCTCCGCCAAAACATCATGGCCAACACCATGCTCCACCTCCAAGCCACAACCATGCTTCTCCGCCAAAACACCATGGCCACCACCATGCATCTCCGCCAAGCCACCACCATGATCCTCCACCAAGCCACCATGCCAATCCACCGAAGCACCACGGCCAACACCATGCTCCTCCTCCAAGCCACCACGATGCTCCTCCGCCAAAACACCATGGCCAACACCATGCTCCTCCTCCAAGCCACCACCATGCTCCTCCGCCAAGCCACCATGCCCATCCACCGAAGCACCACGACCAACAGCATGCTCCTCCTCCAAGCCACCACGACGCTCCTCCGTCAAAACACCATGGCCACCACGATGCTCCTCCGCCAAGCCACCATGATGCTCCTCCGCCAAAACACCATGGCCAACACTATGCTCATCCTCCAAGCCACCACCATGCTCCTCCTTCAAGCCACCATGCTCCTCCACCAAGCCACCACCATGCTCGTCCGCCAGGCCACCACGGCCACCACCATGCTCCTCCACTAAAACACCATGGCCACCACCATGCTTCTCAACCACAATCGTTTTGAAATTGAATAAATTAATTATATGAGTCCTTCATCAACATTTCGTTGCGATTAGTTCTTACGTAATGCCATTTTTTTAAACTCTATATTATGGATGTTGAATGTATAAAAATATTTTGTATGGTCACTAGCTATCTATGAACTTCATTTTAATTTCTTAATTTATGTTTATATTAAGTTCATCACATTAGCTGATGTTATAACTGATGCAAGAAAGGTATAAAAATGATAAATAAACCGACACCGAATTGTAAGTGGTTCACTAACAATTTGTTAGCTATGTCCACGGGCAGAAGAGAGAATCTCTTATATTATTCAGAACCGACAACAATATAACTCAAATGGAAATATAAATATTTCCTAACCATCTAGGCCTAAATTAATAAGCCCACAACCGAAACCGACTGATGCACTTGTATCAAAGAGACCTGGGCTTCTTAAATAACATTAGGAAGCCCTTCACCTTTTCCCACAATCCGATGTGGGACAAAATATGACTTTTTATAGGATTAAGAAGTCCTCTAACTTTTAATACAATCCGATGTGGGATAAAACAAAACTCCTTTATTTTACACAATTCCAACAAATCTCCACCTTGGTAAAATAACAGAAAACTTCATTGTCTCCACCTTGACTTGAATCCTTTCACATATCAACAAATGTATCAGATGCACCATAAGAGTGCCAGACGTATGAGCAACTCCTCGTACACAGATTTGATCCCAAAACAGGGCAACTAACAATTTGTAATATTTAATAAGTTCAAATAGTGTTGAAACTTGTTATTTGGAACCGACTTGGTGAACATATCAGCTGGGTTATCAGCAGTCCCAACTTTCTTCACCTTAACCTTTTTCTCACTTATCAGAAAATGATACCTGACATCAATATATTTCGTTCTCTCATGATGAACTTGATCCTTGGCTAAACATATTGCACTTAGACTGTCACAGAATACAGTTGCATAATCATGATGTAGACCAAGATCACTAACTAGCCCATTCAACCAGATTCCCTCTTTGGCTGCTTCAGTCAAGGCCATCTACTCTGCCTCTGTAATAGACAAAGTAATTGTTGGCTGCAAAGTTGCCTTCCAACTTACAACAGAACCACCAAGAGTAAAAGCATAACCGGTCATAGACCTTCTACTGTCAACATCTCCTGCATAATCAAAATCAAAGTAGCCTGAAACTAAACAATTTGTATCACCTCCATATATGAGACCGACATTAGACGTACCTCTGAGGTACCGAAATATCCTCTTCACATCCTGCCAATGTTCCTTTCCAGGTTGAGCCCCATAAACCTGCTGACAACACTAACAACATGTGCAAGATCAGGTTTAGTACAGACCATAGCATGTTGGGAAATTTGGGGTGCCCGGATCTATTCGAGGTGTATTTAAATACATATTTAAATTAATCAATTAATTACTAGCATAAATCAATCCTAAATTAATTCAACATAATAATTAAATAAACAACAACAACATGCGTACACGTAATTCACGTAAATCCTAAGCATGCGGAAACTAGGAGTTACGAAATTACATACCTCTTGGAGTGACAACCGTTGAGACGATGATCAACCCAAAGTGCCTTCTCAATTATGTCCCACATCCACGAACGTAATCCGGTGAAAGGATTCTCAAGAACGATTTTAATAAAGGAGAAAATAAAAATTATTGCACCACCTTTGTGGATTTCTAAGTTTTTCCAACACATGAAATTGCATTGAGGATGAAAAATTCATCCCCTATTTATAAGACAAGGGGTGGATGAAATTTTGCTCTAGAAAAATAAGGAGAAAATCTTTTTCTTGATCTCCAAAAAATCTTGAATATATCCCATATATTCTTTTCTCCATAATTAAATTTTCCACAAAAATCCCACTTCTCTTTCTTACAAGATTTTCGAAAAATACAAGGGTCAAAGAAACAAGATTTGATTTGTTTTATGGGATAATCTTGTATTCCAAGAACACTTATCTTTTTTCCATAAAATCTTTTCAAGAAAATCTTTCCTTTTCTTTTCTCTACAATTTTCGAAAAAATAGGAATAATTAGGCAATAATATTTTCTACTCCTTTTCATTAATTGGACTTTAATTGGGCTATTTGAGGGGCCTTTAGGAGAATTAAGATTGAATCTCCAATGAGCTATGAAACTTTAATATTAAGCCAAAATATTATTCAAGCCCATTAATATTAATTTACTCCACTATAAAATTAATATTGAACTATCCATCTTAATCCATATTACGACAATATGGCTCCTGGATTATTATTTCCCGTGTTTAAGATTATTTAGTCCATTAATTAATTTAAGCCACTAAAAAGCTTTATATTAATTAATATCTCTGTCCTTGGAGTAAAAACAACTCAACATTATTATCCATACCGGAAATAAATTTCCACTTGCATGATTTGGTATGATAAAACTTTTGAGCCCTCCAAGGGGACAAATCACACAAGACTCGCTTGCACACGTTGCTCTGTATTAAATCTTAGCAATTGCCATATAATTAATAATATTGCCCAAAATGCAAAGTATATAATCGTTGTCTGACTCTAAACCCAACACAGATCAAAGCAATAAATATTAATTACATGTAATCCTATTTAACTGACAGAGGTTAAGAAATCAATAACAACTGAGGTCTAATTATTCATCCCTTAAGTCAGTAATGAAGAATTTATCCTCTCTGTAGGTCCTCTTCAGCACATCATAACGCACTAGTGCAATCTCTTGGTCAAGACAAGTCAATCTGAGCTTTGACTTCAACCTCTACCAATGGAGTATTCAATTCCATCTAGGTTGTGAAGTTGTACTTTTATTTACAAGGAACTGTTAATGTGATATTCTATGATCGGGGTATCACCACATTAACTACAATGTAATATTGTACTAATATTTGAACAGTTTGCTAGAAATAATTAACATTCATTTATATTTAAAGCAACAGTGATTAAACATTTATATTAAGTAAATAAGAGTTACATTAGTTCGTTATTACGTAAAAACATACTTTCATGTATAACCCCAACATAGCATACATCAAACTCCCTACTGCACTAGCATAGAGAACCCGAGACATTACTCCTTCTCAGCAGATTTAAGAGCGAAAGTAATAGACAAATGAATATTTGCAGCACTTGGAGACTGTTTTAGCCCATACAATGACTTCTTCAACCTGCAAACGTACTCTTCTTTCCCGGGAACTTGAAAACCATCTGGTTGGGTCATGTATATCTCCTTATCCAACTCTCCTTGTAGAAAAGTTTTCTTCACATTGAGTCGTTCAAGTTCCAGGTCCTGATGTGCTACCATTTGAAGTAACACTCTAATAGAAGTATTTCTAACCACATGTGAGAAAATCTCATCATAGTCTACTCCCTCTTTCTGATGGAACCCCCTAACAACGACTCTTGCATTATACCTGATACCCTCAGCAGGAGATATTTCTTCCTTCTTCTTGAAGACCCATTTGTATGTAATAATCTTTCTCTCCTGAGGCTTCTTGACTAACTCCCAAGTCATATTGTTGTGAAGTGACTCCATCTCATCTCCCAGGGCAGCAATCCATTGGGTAGACTCTGTACATGTAACAGCTTCTTTGTAGGTGGATGACTCATGAGAATCCTGTTGGGGTTAACGTGAAAGTGTGCTTTTACTTTGTATAACCTATGTATTAAACACTTATTTACTGAAATAAATTGTTTATCACTGTTGCTTTAAATATGATTGAATGTTATATATATTTATGACAAACCGTTCGTAGCACGCGTAACATTGTAGTTAATGTGGTGATACCAGATCACAGAAGATCACGTTAACAGTTCCTTGTATACGAGTGCGTGTTTCACAACTTAGATAGATCCGAACAATCTATTGGTAGAAGTTGATGTGTAAGACTCAGATTGACTTGTCTTGACCAAGAGATTACACTAGTGCATTTGAAGCGCTGAAGCGGACCTACAGAGAGGATAAAATCATTCGCACTAACTTAAGGGATGAAGAGTTAGACCTCAGTGGTTGTTGATTTCTTAATCTCTGTCACTTAATAAGGACTGTGTGTAATTAGTAGTTATTGCTTTGACTTATACATGGAAAGAGAATCATTGTGACTTCGATACCCTATATCTTGGGCAATAATATTAATTGCACGACAATTGCTAAATTAATACAGAGAATCGTGTGCTTGCAAAAGTCTTGCTTGATTGGTCCCCTTGGTGGGCCCGGAACCTTTATCATACCAAGTCTTGCAAGTGGAATTAATTTTCCGGTATGGATAATAAAGCTGGGCTGTCCTTACTCCAAGGATAAAGATATTAATTAATATAAAGCTTTTCAGTGGCTTAATTAATTAATGGACTAAATAATCTTAAACACGGGAAATAATAACCGGGAGCCATATTACCGTAATATGGGTTAAGATTGGATAGTGCAATATTAATTATATACTGGTATTAATTAATATCAATGAGCTGAATTATATTGTGGCTCAATATTGGAATTCAGAAGTCCATTGGAAGGTCCATCTTAATTCTTCTAAAGGCCCCTCAAGTAGCCCAATTAAAGTCCAATAAATAAAAGGTGTTTAAAATAAAATAAATTATTGTTGCAATATTTCCTCAATTTTCGAAAATAATTAAAGAAAAGAGGGAGAAGATTTTTCTTGAAAAGATTTTATGGAAAAGGAGATAATGTATTCTTGGAATACAAGATTATCCCATAAATTCAAGAAAACTCCCACTTGGTTTCTTTAATAGGGAGATTTTCGAAAATAATAAGTAAGAAAAGGAAGAAAGATTTTCTTGATTTTCTTGGAAAGATTTTATTGAAGATATGTATTCTTGGAATAAAAGAATATCTCATAAATTCAAGAAAGATCCAATCTTGCAAATCTTCTTGAAAGTTTTCGAAAAAAATAGGCCAAATAAGGGTGTGAGATTTTTGTGGAAAAATACACATGAAAAGAAGAATATATTGGATATATTCAAGATTTCTTGGAGATCAAGAAAAGATCTTTCCTAGCCCTAATTGTGCCCAATATTTTCGAACCTTCTCCTCTTATATATAGGGGATGAATTTTTCATCTCCAACTAGTGTTCCATGTGTTGGAAATATTAGAAATCCACAAAGGTGGTGCAACAATATTTTATTTTCCTTGTTTTATAAATCGTTCATCGGAGAACCTTCCACCTGGTTATTGGACGAGGACTTGGGAATACTTGAGAAAGACTTTTGGTGGGTATCCAGATACTTGATCCTGTCTGTCTCAGATAGTCTCTCCAACGGGTACGTTTACGTAAACTCCTAGAAATTCTGCATGCTATGATCTTTTACGTGAAATATTATTTGCATGTTATTGTTGGTTAATTATTATTTGAATTCACTTAGGTAAATTCATGCTAGTAATAATTGTTAATTTAAATTTGTGTTTATGAGGTCATCCCGATAGATCCGGGCATATGTTATCCTGAACACTGGTATCGAGCCCCGTTAGGGCTCGATATTTTAAACTCGTATTTTAAATTGTTGTTCATTAAAATTGAAATTGGATAGTAGAACTGTTATCTGCTTTTGCGGTATCCAATTGTCATGGTATTTTAATGTGCTTATTTACATGCAAATAAATTGTTGGTTTTAATTCGATTCGCTCGATTCGTTTTTGCCTCGTGAGAAAATCCACGAGTAGATTAGATTTGTTTGATTTGATCAATGTAATAGACTAGTCTAGATCTAGGTTTATTTATTTTTTGTAAATAAATTGTAATCGGATCGTGAACGAAGACGGAGACGATGAATTAAAGACAAACATTCGAGTGACGAAACGACATCGAGCCAAGGCGAGCACGCGACTAGGCGAATGCCTAGCGACCGCCACGCACCACCCGGCGATCGCGAACGGGCGAGCTGTCGCTACCGGGCGATGAGGCTCGGTGGATGACGGGACGCACGCGCAGGGCGGGGCGCACGGGAGGCGCGTAATCGCCGAAATTGGGCACGGGAGCGGGATTCTTTGACGCGACGCCGTCCGGCAATGCTTCATACAAGGCTATAATTTATTCGGGGCGGATGGCCGATCCGGGATCAGGCTTGCTTTAGGCCATACGCGACTTTATGCCCGGTCGTGAGCTATTCGTTTTCTGGACGTCGTCCCAACCCTGAAACGGAGGACATTCTTTGAAGAATTATTGCGAATTCAGTGGGAGCTCTTCGAGACGAACGATGAAAGTAAAAGAAGGGACGATTTCACAAGATCAAGATTTGGAATTTAAACCATGACAGTTGGATATATGTGCCCAACATGATTTATTTAGTCTTCATGCTTGTTTTTAAATTCGTGCAAATTTTATTTGTTAAATGTTTTTGCATGAATTAGAATTGTCTAAAAGAAAATCTCACTTTCGAAAATTACTAAGTATGTATTGTTGACAAATTTTATTCCGGATAATAAAATTACATCAAATTGACCTCCATGATTTATTTATTTGTGAATTCTTTTGGAGAAATTTCCCCCACAGAACGGCCAAAAGATGGTTTTCACATGAGTAAATTCCCAAAAGGATGATTGTGAATTATTATTAGTGGCGACGATGACCCTCCCCACGAGGCTCGTTCAAAACGAAGTAATAATTCTGTATTTAATCATGGTTATTACTTAGGTATAAAATTGATATTCATATACTTCCCCGAAGTCCCTGTCAATTTTATATTGGTCAAGTGGAAGCCGACTATTAATTTTGAATTAAAGGTTTGTAAATCGTTTTGTTTGTAACTTTTGCTTGAATGTGTTTAAATAGACAGTTCACCCCACGTGACCTATTTAGACTGTTTTGAGATGTCGGCTGATGCATGTTCATATTGTTTTGAGATTTTGATATGAACAATGTGATCGAATTGTGTGATAATTTTGTGCTTACACAAATTGTTGTTTATTTCAGTTCAGCATGTCGCAACCTTTTAATCTACTGTTAATATACTTAAAGTGAATAGAGTTGTATAGGAAACTATGTTGATTGGAAACGAAAAGTTATGATTGTCCTAACTGCACAAAAGCACAAGTGGATTCTTGACACACCAAAATCAGATGAGCCAACTGACGAGTCAAAATGCGGGACTCGTCAGATCACATTACGAGAGATATTGTCGCTGAAAATGGTGGAGGGCAACCCCGTAAGGGATTATGTCCTCAAAATAGATGGTCCATCTGAACAAACTTGAGGTTCTGGGTGCATATTAAAATCTGGAGACCCAGATCGATTTGGTACTCCACTCTCTGCCCAAAAGTTCTGAGCATTTTGGCCTCGCTAGCTGATTTGATGCAAGCTTTGGTCATGGTAATGATGTTGATGGGGCACTAAACTCAAGCTTTGGCGGCAAGTGGTCCGTCTTCATCTTCTAGGCCAAGGGAAGGCAAGAAGAAGAAGAGGACCAAAAGCCATAAGCAATCAAACTCAACTGTTGCCAAGGGCAATGGTAAGATGAGGAATGCTGGTGGTGTCAAGGAAAATCCAAAGGGGAAGTGCTTAAACTGCGGTGAAGGAGGACAGTGGAGGTTTGCCTGTTCCAAACCCCAAAAGGGCCGGAAAGAAAGGTAATTCTCCCGCACTAGTTGTTGAAACTTGTTTAGCGCCGTATACTTCTCATTCGTGGGTAGTTGATACGGGATCTGCTGACCATATATGTTTCACGTAACGGGGTCCCAGTTGACCCGACAACTTAGTGGGAGTGAGATCCTCATCACACTGGGCGATGCTACGAGAGTAGCAGCTGAAGCAGTGGGAGACGTGCACCTGTCTTTTGAAGACAAAGTTTTAGTTTTAAGAGATGTTCTTTACGTTCCAGTTTTTCGCAAAAACCTTATTTCAGTTGTTAAACTTATTAATGATGGATATTCTGTTCGTTTTTCTAAGCAAGTTACTGTTTACCGTAACGATGTGTTTATCTGTCATGGAATTTTGCGGAACAATCTCTATACTATCAACTGTGCACACCACTCACAAAATGCAACTTATAACACATCGACCGTTTCATGCAATAAGAGAAAACGTTCAGAAAACATGAACGAGACACTTTTATGGCATCTAAGATTGGGTCATATTATCTAAATAGGATCCAAAGGTTGGTGAAAGATGGTTCTCTGTCGGACCTACAGTTAGAACCACTTCCAACCTGCGAATCATGTTTGGAGGGTAAGATGACCAAGAGAGTATTTGGAGCCAAGGGGATAGAGCCACAAAAGTGTTGCAAATCGTTCACACTGACGTGTGTGGTCCAATGTTAACCAAAGCTAGATGTGGTTATGAGTATTTCGTGACTTTCATCGATGATTACTCAAGGTTTGGGTACATTTTCCTCATGAAACACAAATCAGAAACCTTTGATAAATTCAAAGAGTTCAAAGCCAAAGTGGAGAATCATAGGGAAAGAGTATCAAGTTTCTACGATCTGATCGTGGAGGTGAATACCTCAGCGATGAGTTTTTGAACTAACTGTCAGACGAGGGCATTATTTCCCGCTTGATCGCACTTAACCCTCAAAGAAAAAAGCGGGGTTGCGAATCGAAGAAATAGAACACTCTTAGAAATGGTCAGATCCATGATGAGTTATTCAGATCTATCCAAGTCGTTTTGGGGTCATGCCTTGAAAAATGAACTTCGCTCAATCTGTGCCATCCAAATCGGTTCCCAAAACCCTAAAGAGTTGTGTACGGGCGAAGCCCACCGAGACACCTCCTCGAATTTGGGGGTGTCCAAAGATCCGTATACAAAGGAAGGAAGCCAAAGTTGGATGCACGATCGGAACTAAAGCTATTTATAGGAAATCCCATGGGAACGAAAGGGTGCATGTTCTATGGTCCCGAAGATCAAAAGGTGGTAATAAGTACGCACTTTAGATTTTTGGAAGAATACTTTATGAACAATCGAAAGCCCAAAAGTGAGATTACCTTAAACGAAATAAGAGGGCAAACTCCTATACCAACTGCACAGGTATACCAAGCGTCACACCGACATAATCAGAACCTCGTCGTAGTGGGAGGGTTGTTCGACAACCTGATATATTCATGGGGATAGGAGAATCTTCGGATTTGGTCCCCGGGGATAGTGAATCAGACCCGTGGTCCTACAATGAGGCGGTCCAAGATAAGGATTCAGAATCCGGGCAAACTGCGATGGAAGCCGAGATGGGCTCAATGGATCATGATAAGGTGTGGGAGCTAGTTGAACCACCCAATTGGGTAAAACCTATTGGATGCAAGTGGGTCTACAAGAGGAAAAGAGGACCGGACGGGAAGGTGGAAACCTTTAAGGCTAGGCTTGTGGCAAAGGGATACACTCAGAAAGAGGGTATCGATTATGAAGAAACCTTTTCGCTTGTAGCCATGCTTAAGTCCATCCGTATTCTCTTAGCTATAGTACCAAGATCTAGATTTTGAGATCTCGCAAATGGATGTCAAGACGCCTTTCCTTAATCTTAGAGTCTTGACGAGGAAATCTATATGCAACAGCCTGAAGGTTTCATCGAAAAAGGCCAAGAACACCTTGTGTGCAAGATGAGGAAGTCCATTTATGGGCTTAAGCAAGCATCTCGGGCTTGGAACCAACGTTTTGATCATGTAATAAAATCTTATGGGTTTGATCAAAATAATTTCGAGAGTTGTGTTTATAGAAAGTGTGACGAAACTGCCTTGGTATTCCTAGTACTATTCATAGATGATATTCTGCACATCGGAAACGATGTAAAGGTTTTGTCAGACGTAAGGGTATGGCTGTCAAAACAGTTTGATATAAAGGACTTAGGGGAAGCCGGTCATATTCTTGGGATCAAGATCACTCGAGTTCTAAAGAAAAGAATGATCGGCTTATCGCAAGCTTCATACATAGATACCGTTTTGAAGCTTTTCAACATGCAAGATTCCAAGAAGGGTTTTGTACCTTTCAGGCACGGAATCCATCTATCGAAAGACATGTGCCCTAAGACACAAATGGAGATAGATGACATGAGAGACATTCCTTATGCGTCGGCAGTAGGAAGCCTCATGTATGCAATGTTGTGTACGAGACCGGATATCTGTTACGCTATAGGCATGGTAGCGAGATATCAAAGTTATCCCAGAAATCAACATTGAACTGCTTTTAAGAACATTCTGAAGTATCTGAAAAGAACTCGAGATAGAATGCTGGTTTATCAGTCAGACAGTTTATTTCTAGTAGGATACACGGACTCGGATTTCCAATCAAACCTAGATTCCAGATTATCTGCCTCAGTCAATGTGTTTTCATTTGGGAAGTGTAGCCATGAAATGGACGAGTGTGAAACAGAAATGCATCACTGACTCAACCATGGAAGCCGGGTAAGTAGCTGCTTGTGAAGTAGTGAAGGAACCAGTTTGGCTCTAGATCTTCTTAGTGGACTTGGATGGAGTTCCGAATTTGTCTAGCAATATTTGTTAGGGGCAGTTGCAAATTCAAGGGAACCAAGAGACCACGAGTCAAACAAACACACTGAAGGAAATAAATCTTAGACGAGAAATCGTTAAGAGATGAGATGTAGTGGTGGCTAAGATCGCATTGGAGGATAACCTAGTTAATCCTTTCACAAAGTGTCTGCCTCTGGAAACATTCAAGAGACATGTGGGAGGAATGGTTGTCAAGTGTGTAGCCAATTTGCTTTGAGTATAAGTGGCAGAGATATTATTAGGTTCGTGTAGGTGGCATTAGATGTCATGTAGAACTACACGAGACGTGTTGTGGTATACTTAAAAGTAGACTTTGAGTATAAGTGGGAGATTGTTGGGGTTATACGTGAAAGTATGCTTTTACTTTGTATAACCTATGTATTAAACACTTATTTACTGAAATAAATTGTTTATCACTATTGCTTTAAATATGATTGAATGTTATATATATTTATGGCAAACCGTTCGTAGCACGCGTTACATTGTAGTTAACGTGGTGATACCAGATCACAGAAGATCACGTTAACAGTTCCTTGTATACGAGTGCGTGTTTCACAACTTAGATAGATTCGAACAATCTATTGGCTCAGATTGACTTGTCTTGACCAAGAGATTACACTAGTGCATTTGATGCGCTGAAGCGGACCTACAGAGAGGATAAACTCATTCACACTGACTTAAGGGATGAAGAGTTAGACCTCAGTGGTTGTTGATTTCTTAATATCTATCACTTAATAAGGACTGTGTATGATTAGTAGTTATTGCTTTGACTTATAAATGAGAAGAAAATCATTGCGACTTCGATACCCTATATCTTGGGCAATAATATTAATTGCACGACAATTACTAAATTAATACAGAGAATTGTGTGCTTGCAAAAGTCTTGCTTGATTGGTCCCCTTGGTGGGCCCGGAACCTTTATCATACCAAATCTTGCAAGTGGAATTAATTTTCCGGTATGGATAATAAAGCTGGGCTGTCCTTACTCCAAGAATAAAGATATTAATCAATATAAAGCTTTTCAGTGGCTTAATTAATTAATGGACTAAATAATCTTAAACACGGGAAATAATAACCGGGAGCCATATTACCGTAATATGGGTTAAGATTGGATAGTGCAATATTAATTATATAGTGGTATTAATTAATATTAATGGGCTGAATTATATTGTGACTCAATATTGGAATTCAGAAGTCCATTTGAAGGTCCATCTTAATTCTCCAAAGGCCTCTCAAGTAGCCCAATTAAAGTCCAATAAATAAAAGGTGTTTAAAATAAAATAAATTTATTGTTGCAATATTTCCTCAATTTTCGAAAATAATTAAAGAAAAGAGGGAGAAGATTTTTCTTGAAAAGATTTTATGGAAAGGAGATAATGTATTCTTGGAATACAAGATTATCCTATAAATTCAAGAAAACTCCCACTTGGTTTCTTTAATAGGGAAATTTTCGAAAATAATAAGTAAGAAAAGGAAGAAAAATTTTCTTGATTTTCTTGAAAAGATTTTATTGAAGATATGTATTCTTGGAATACAATAATATCTCATAAATTCAAGAAAGATCCAATCTTGCAAATCTTCTTGAAAGTTTTCGAAAAAAATAGGCCAAATAAGGGTGTGAGATTTTTGTGGAAAAATACACATGAAAAGAAGAATATATTGGATATATTCAAGATTTCTTGGAGATCAAGAAAAGATCTTTCCTAGCCCTAATTGTGCCCAATATTTTCGAACCCCCTCCTCTTATATATAGGGGATGAATTTTTCATCTCCAACTAGTGTTCCATGTGTTGGAAATAGTAGAAATCCACAAAGGCGGTGCAACAATATTTTATTTTCCTTGTTTTATAAATCGTTCATCGGAGAACCTTCCACCGGGTTATTGGACGAGGACTTGGGAATACTTGAGAAGGACTTTTGGTGGGTATCCAGATACTTGATCCTGTCTGTCTCAGATCGTCTCTCCAACGGGTACGTTTACGTAAACTCCTAGAAATTCCGCATGCTAGGATCTATTACTATTTGCATGTTGTTGTTGGTTAATTATTATTTGAATTCACTTAGGTAAATTCATGCTAGCAATAATTGTTAATTTAAATTTGTGTTTATGAGGTCATCCCGATAGATCCTGACATATGTTATCCTAACAAATCCACCTCTTCGGCAACCTGCAATGTATAACCCACCATATCCTCAAACCTATATCGCTTTGGAGCCTCAACTCCAATTCTTCTAGCTCGATCAAGAGCTATACTGTACGGTCTTGTCTCAGATGGTTGAGATTCTGGTGGTCATGATGCATCTTTTAGCTCGGTGTCAGAATGTGAGTGTTGTTCTCCATCTTCCTTTTGTGACTCACTCTGCTCCACCTGTTTGTCAACACTATTGTTTTATAATACAACGATAGACTTCACAGTGGGTTTAAATATAGAATTCTCATAAAAAATAACATTTCTGCTTAGTATGACTTTGCTTTCTGATGGAGACCAGATTCTATACTGTTGGGGTTATACGTGAAAGTATGCTTTTACGTAATAACAGACTAATGTACTCTTATTTACTAAATATAAATTGTTTTATCACTGTTGCTTTAAATATGAATGGATGTTATTTATTTACTGCAAACCGTTCAATATTAGTACAATATTACATTGTAGTTAATGAGGTGATACCTGATCACAGAAGATCACATTAACACTCTTTGTAAATAAGTACAACTTCACGACCTAGATGGAACTGAACACTCCATTGGTAGAGGTTGAAGTGTAAAATCTCATATTGACTTGTCTTGACCAAGAGATTGCACTAGCACATTGTGGTGTGCTGAAGAGGACCTATAGAAAGGATAAATTCTTCTGTATTGACTTATGGGATGAAGAATTAGACCTCAGTTGTTATTGATTTCTTAACCTTTGTCACTTAAATAAGATTGTGTGTAATTAGTATTTATTGCTTTGATCTGCGTTGGATTTAGAGTCAGATAGCGATTATATACTTAACATTTTGGGCAATATTATTAATGACATGACAATTGCTAAGATTTAATACAGAGCAACGTGTGCAAGGAAAGTCTTATATGATTTGTCTCCTTGTTGTGCTCAGAAGTTTTATCATACCAAATCTTGCAAGTGGAATTAGTTTCCGGTATGGATAATAATGTTGAGCTGTCTTTACTCCAAGGAAAAATATATTAATTAATATAAAGTTTTTCAGTGGCTTAATTAATTAATGAACTAGATAATCTTAAACACTTAAAATAATAACCGGGAGCCATATTATCGTAATATGGATTAAGATGGATAGTGCAATATTAATTTTATAGTGGAATAAATTAATATTAATGGGCTGAATAATATTGTGGCTCAATATTAGAAATTCAGAGCCCATTGGAGGTCCAACCTTAATTCTCCTAAAGACGCCTCAAATAGCCTAATATAAGTCCAATTAATGAAAATAAGAAGAAAATATTATTGCCTAATTTTTCTATTTTTTTTCGAAAATTTTGTGGAAAAAGAAGAGAAAAAGATTTTCTTGATTTTCTTGAAAAGATTTTATGGAAAGAGATAAGTATTCTTGAAATACAAGATTATCCCATAAATTCAAGAAATCAAATCTTGATTCTTGTTTCCTTGTAAAATTTTGAAATTTTATGAGATAAGGGAAGAAAATATATTTTGTGATTTATATGGAAAATAGAATGTATGAGATATATTCAAAATTGTATCTTGGGAAGATACAAAGAAATTTCTCGTAACCCTAATAGATCACAAATTTTCGCCCCTATGGTTATTATAAATAGGGGATGAATTTTTCATCCCCAACATAATTCCAGTCTTGGAAAAATTAGAAATCCACAAAGGTGGTGCAATATATTTTTGCTTTTCTTTTTAAAATTATTCGTGAGAATCCTTCCACCGGATTACGTGCAAGGATGTGGGACATATTTGAGAAGGTGTTTGGGTTGATCCATCTACTCAACGGTTGTCACTCCAAAAGGTATGTTTCGCGTAACTCCTAGATTCCGCATGTATAGGATTTACGTGAAATTAATTGTACGCATGATGTTGTTGGCTTTTAATTGCTATTTGAATTAATATAGGATTAATTCATGCTAGTAATAATTAAATAATTTAAATATGTATTTAATTGCAACTCGAATAGATCTGGGCACCCCATTCCCCAACATATACCCCTTAACACCGTTTCCATAGCCCACAAAAACTCTTTTCTTCGCCACTGGCTCCAATTTACCCTCATTTACATGATAATAAACAACACACCAAAAAACTCTCAAATTAGAGTAATCTGCAGGCTTACCAGACCACACGTCATAGGGTGTTTGGAGATTGATACCTGTGTGAGGTGCACAATTTATTAGGTAACATGTTGTGTTGGCCGCTTCTGCCCAAGATCTTCAGGTTAATCTAGCATTAGAGAGCATGCATCGAGTTCTCTCCAGAAGTGTTTAATTCATGCGTTCTGCTACACCATTTTGTTGTGGTGTATCCCATACCGTATGATGTCTTGAGATCCCTTCATTCTTGCAGAACTCATTGAAATCAAAAGAACATAATTCCTGACCATTATCAGTAGGGGTGGGCGTTTGGTTGGTTCGGTTGATTTTGGGCTATTTTTCAACCAATCGAACAAACCAAATTATGCAAATTTAAACCAAAACCGAACCGAAATGGTGAGTAACCAAATTGAACCGAACCAAATAAGAAATTCGGTTTGTTTGATTTATTCGATTTTAACCGAAAATTAATCTGAAATTCAAAATTTAATGATTTCCCAAACAAACTTTCAGCATTTCTAACTCTAAGATCAAATGCAAATACAACTAGTAGTTTCATAATAAAATGCCACACAAGTCTCAAATTAGAATCTCATTACAAATTCTTGCAAAACTTGTAAAAAATCAAATAAAAATGCTGAAATGCAACTCCTCCAAACCTCTAACTCATCAAAAAGCTCTTTTGAAAACTCCTTTCATCACCACAAACTTCTGTAATAGAAGAATCAAGAATTGTAATACATGTTTTTTTTTAAAAAAAATCAGAACTATTATTCTTACACAAGTTAAGACATAAGAATCAAGAATTGTAATACATGCTTTTTTTAAAAAATTAGAAACTATTATTCTTATACAAGTTAAGACGTGTGCCTCTATTCATCGGTTGAAGGCTAAACCCCCCAACAAGGCTCTGATACCAGTTTGTTATAACTGATGCAAGAAAGATATAAAAACGATAAATAAACGGACACCAAATATAAATATTTCCTAACCAATTGGGCCTAAATTAATAAGTCCAAAACCGAAACCGACTGATGCACTTGTATCAAAGAGACCTGGACTTCTTAAATAACATTAGGAAGCCTTTCAACTTTTCCCACAATCCGATGTGGGACAAAATAAGACTTCTTATAAGATTAGGAAGTCCTCCAACTTTAAATACAATCCGATATGAGATAAAACAAAACTCCTTTATTTTACCCAATTCCAACCGCTGAAGTTTATGACACACATATTTATAGTAAACATTTATTATTCGATATATAGTTTGCAGTAACCACAAAAAAGAAAAATCCACAAATGTCTTAAATGTTAATTTTACATTAGGTCACATTGAGGTGTCGCTTGCAGGATATATTCAGATATGCGATCATAATTTGATTGAGTTTGTAGAATATATACGTAGTTAATGCTCCACATTTTTCTCAATTCTCATTAATCTGCATTTTATGAGTTTCCCATATATATAGAGTTGAATCACAAATTGTCCCGTAACTTTAGCCCAAGGTCAATCCTAGAATTATTGGGGCCGAGTTGAACTTTAAAATGGGGCTCTCTTCCTTCACATTTTTTACAAAATAAAAAATAACATAAAATAATATTTTAAATATTAATAATGTAAATTTATAGAATATTTTATTACCCTTAAAATATATGACAATTATGTCCCAAATAATTACATTAATACAACATCGTCCAATAGTTTTTGCGGTAAAAATATTAATCAGGTTCCTCAACATCGGAAAAAATGTTATCTCAATATTTTATTCCCCTTCTGTTCTTCTTTGGGTTAGTTGCAAATTTAGTCCCATGAGAATTTTTCAGTAACAGATTTGGTCCCACGTTCATTTTCGGTCCTTTTTTTGGCAGAAATGGTCACATTCGATTTTATTTAACAGTTTTGGTCCCAAGAGAATTTTCAAAAAAAGATTTTGGCCCCAAAAATTCATTTGTTTTTTGCTTGTAAAATTTTATGGGACCATTTTTGTTAAAAAATGACCATTTTAAAGAGTTGACATTCTTATGGGACTACATTTGCAAATCCATTCAGGATGGAGGGAGTACTGTAAATATTTAGCAACTGTTGCTTTTCAATTTAATTAAAAATGGAGTATAAGTTATTAATATTATATTCAAGTATATAGATCTCCTCCATTAAACGAAGTTGGTCTCCTATGAACCAGGTATATGTTATAAACTTGGATTATTTGATGTCTCATTTCACTCATTTCTAACACATATTTTTAACCCACTAAACTTGACCCGTATTATACCCTGGGTAGGGTCGAATGCCATGAATAAAAATCAAGATTCATAGCATGAACCAAATTTATATAAGTTTTTATCTTTTAATTAAACGGAGTACTAATTAATACTCTACGCTTTCAAACAATCAATTAGTCCGATGTTTTAGGATTTAATTGATAAAATGGGATAGCAATCATCGCAATTCCATTCAAAATCTTCATTAATATTCTCTAATAAAACGCTTAAGAGTTTGAAGAGATACTACAAGCTCATTATCTCACTATAAAAAGGCATAGACATTGTACATATTTTTCATCACTAACAAATTCCAAGAAAGATGTCCATTGCACACATATTGTTGCTCTTAGGCCTCGTGGTCCTAACAATCACCCCATCTCTTGCCCGTGTTGTAGAAAAAAGTTCACTATTATTAGATTTCAATCTAAGTGAGAAATTAGAAGATG
Organism: Stenogyne calaminthoides; assembly: GCA_037126765.1. NCBI lineage: Eukaryota > Viridiplantae > Streptophyta > Magnoliopsida > Lamiales > Lamiaceae > Stenogyne > Stenogyne calaminthoides. The sequence goes on along the minus strand of JBBCBC010000025.1, from coordinate 32,707,299 downwards.
ATATTATAGTATGGTCAATTGACTGACACATTCAAGCATAGGACCCCACCTCCTCACCACCACCACACTCCTTCTCCTAAAGGGGCCCCATCTCCAAAGCATCGTCGCACTCCTTCTCCGAAGCATCGTCGTGCTCCGTCTCCAAAACAGCGACGCGCTCCGTCTCCAGAACACGGGGCCCCATCTCCGAAGCATCGTAGGCCCCATCTCCAAAGCATGGGCCCGCAACCTCCTCGCCATCATGCTTAATTATCCGCCAAAAGGATATTAAAAACATTTTGTTAGTTGAGAAACTTAATAATTAAATTCCTTCTCTATGTAATTTTATATGAATTCAAATAAAAAAAACACTAGTATTATTAAAAGGCAATCTTTTTTCTACGTGACATCAAAGATTTTTTTTAGTAATGCTTTCCACTAAGAATTTGTCCTATGTTTGTAGATAACTTACAAAGTTAAGACAAACTATATTAATGGATGAAATAAAATCAAACAATTATTCTGACTTAATAAATAATAAAATCAAATTAAATTGCACGTAAAGGTCAATCAAAATCAATGAAACCGGAAGGAATATAATGGAATCTAAACCAAAGAAAGAAAGAAATTTCAAAATCTTTTACAAATCGAAGTTCTTTTTTATTATTATTATTATTATTGGTTGACGTACATTTGTCCTATATTCTTGTTATTTTCTAACGTCTACTTTTAATAGACTATATCTCATGTGATCATTGTTATGCTTAGACCTTATCATTGTATAAACATAATAATGATAGTATTTATGCATAACAGTGATAGTGTCTATCCAGTGAAACTTATTCACAGCGAAACTAGTGTTTTTTTTAATCGTACACTTGTTTCACTAAACCATATTACTTGTTTTCACTAAATGATATCACCTATTTCAATAAAGCATTTCAGTGAACAATATCCCATGTTTCCACATCAGATTCATACTATGAAAACAACTAATACGACTCAGTGAAACAAATGATAAGGTTAAAAAAAAACTAGTTTCACTTTGAACAAGTTCAGAAACACTTACTCAAGTAATTTAATATAAAGATTAACAAAATAAATTTAAAACTATTTAAATATATAATAGTATATCCTATTTTCTAAAAAAATTAAAATCTCTTGATATATTATAAAATAAAGTTACCTAAAAATTACCTTAAAATTAATATGAAATATATTAATTATAATTTTTTTTAGTAATAAATTCTAAAGTTACTCTAAATAAATTCTTGAAATAAGAAAACATTATAAAGAAAACATCTAGATAATAATTTAAATTATAAAATTGGTTGCCGATCAAAAAAAAAAAAATTAATTATAAAATCTGTTCCTACCGTCAGTGACTTAAAGGAAAATTCGAACGGGATAAACTAGTATGGCACTTCAACCGGGATGGTAAGTATTCGGTAAAATCGGGTTATAATCTTGCAATGTCTATTGCAGCCGATAAAAGCCTGGAAGTTGAGGGGGATTGGAAGCCTTTGTGGAGATTGAAAGTTAAGTAAAAGATTGCTTCTGGAGGTCATAAAGTGATCAATTTGTACAGTAAGCGCATTGTTGACAATACATTGTGTTTATTGTGTAATAATGCACCTGAAACGTCGTGACATGTTTTTATGGATTGTCCCTTTGTTATTGAGTGTTGGCAACAATCAACATGCAGGGTTGTGGGGTTATTTACCATGCTAGTGTCAGTGTGGCAAGTTTGGAAAGAGAGAAATAGTCTCTTATAGAACGGCCAGTGTAAAACCCCAGCAGAAACTGTATCTGGCTATGGAATCGACCTTTGGCGATTTCGTGCAAGTCAGTAGGAATATTCTTGCAAATTGTCCTACTTTTATTATCAAATTTGTTAAGCGTGATGCCAACGTTATGGCACATGCTCGTTTTCATGAGGGTCCTTTTGTTTGGGTTGATCCTCCAGAGTTTGTGGATGGACTTCCGATAAATAATTGTTCTTGTGAACGAATAATATAATTTTCTTTTGTGTCAAAAAAAAAAAACTATTAGTTTAAAACTTATAAGATTTTTCCTATCGATTCAGAGCCTTAAAAAAAACTATTAATTTGAAATCTGAAAAATAGCAATTATCAATTTAGGAATCACACATTTTAAGATTTTGTTTGACATCATATAAATCCTAGTTACGAAATTATATTTTTATAAATCATAATTTTAAAAAAAATATATATATATATAAATCTCACATGAATGGTAAAAATAAGAAATGAAAGTAATAATATATATATAGATAGATATATATAAATAAATAAGGATATTAAGATGTCAAACATGGCCTTAATATTTACCAGCCTGAAATTTCAGCCGTTACAAAAGAAATACACGTGGCAACCCGGTCACAGATTCTGCCGAAAAGCCCCAAATTGAAACGATAAAATAATGTTGTGCCAAACTATTTGAGACTAAGTTTGAACATTGTTAAAATTATTGGGACTAAATCGACGACAAAAAAAAAAATTTATAAGACTAAATCTATTTGGAGTTGGAGTGACACTCCCGTGAATCAGATCTATACATGAACTATAAATAAGATGCGTACAAATTATCACTATTATGTACAAAAATTTTCATTGTTTAAAAATATAAAACATTTTTTAAACAGTGATTGTTTTTGTGCATATCAGCGAATGATATCATTTGTTCCATTTTCAGTGTTCCACTCCATGTTCCATATTGTGGATGTATGACAAGTGAAAATTAAAATATTATCCAATGACCCACCATAATCCTGGGTCCATGTGTTAAAAATCCAGGAAGTGGGATATATTTGGAACATGAGAAAATGACACAGAGGAATGGAACTGACATATCAGTGATAGTTTTTATACAAAACAGTGATAATTTTTATATATAACAGTGATATTAAAAAAATCGAGTTCATGGTGAACTCGTGTTCATTTAAATTTTTGTTATCTATTTGAGGTCAAAGTTATGAGACCATTTGTGATTCAAACTTAGAAATCATTATTATAAAATCTAGAAAACAGATTATCAAATTAAAAAATATCGTGAGAGTGCATTAAATATTGAATTTCCCATTTAATAATGATAATCAATTAATTGCAGCACATTTAATGATGCAAACCCATTTCTTGCACTATCATTATTATCAAATTTGGAAAATGGATTCTCAAATTAAAATCCGGTGAAAATGCATTAAACATTGGATTTGCCAATATTTAATAACACAAATCAATTAATTGCAACAAATTTAATGCTGCAAACTCATTCCTCACGCTATAAAATGATAGAGATGTTATTATTTTTCAACAACAAATAATTAAAAAAAATGTCACGTGCATATTCTCTCTTGTTGCTCCTCGGCCTCGTGGCTCTAGTTACCATGCCCACATCTTTGGCTCGCATTTTAGAAGAAGATTCATCATTGTTGGATTCCGATATCAGTGAAAATGATGATAAAATCTTTGATGAAGAAGAGATGTCGTGGACTATTGATGACTCATACAAGCAGCACCACGGCCACCATGCCCATCCACCGAAGCACCACGGCCACCATGCCCATCATGCCCATCCACCGAAGCACCATGGCCACCATGCCCATCCACCGAAGCACCATGGCCACCACCATGCTCCTCCACCACAATGGTTTTAAAAGCATATAGAAGTTATTGAAGAAATTGATTACATGAGTCTTTCTTCACCGACTTTTTATTGCGATTAGTTCTTATGTAATGCTACATTTAAACTCTATTTTATGGATGTTGAATCTTTAAGAACATGTTGTATGGTCACTAGCTCTCTATAAACTCTATTTTGTTTTCTTAATTTTTATATATGTTTACGTCTAGTTCACCACATTAGTTGAAGTTTACGACACACAAATTTATAATACGTACACATAATTAGTCGATATATATATATATAGAGAGAGAGAGAGGTTGCAGTAACAAAAAAAAATAAAAAATTCACAAATGTGATACACTAGCTCATTCGAAGAATCTCCCAATATACTTAGTTATAAGGGGTTTGCTTGAAGAATTGATAGATGGAATTAAGTTTTGCTTTTGAAAGTGGATTCGTGCACATTACTCGTTATCTTTCTCCGTCCTGTTTTACATTTTGACCTTTCAACCGTTAGAGTGTCTGCCGGACAAACGGTAATAAAATCTTTTTTAGATAGCAAATTTGTAATTACCCCTAGGTACTCAATTATATAAATCATTTTTCTGTGGTGTTTGTGTGTGTGGTGGGGGGTGCTTAAATGTTAATTCTACACGAGGTTTTAGGTTTAGTTTGCAGGACATATGCAGATATACTTTTTATATTTTAATATTGTTTGTGCATATTATTATTCATTTTTTATTCTAAATTACTTCCTCCCATTAAACTTAGATATCATACTCATTTCAGTCTTATATATTATTTACATAATACATGTCGTTTTGAAAATTTCACCCCTGATTATTTCATATATACTCCTCATGATTACTTTTAATGGTTATTAAAAAAAATCTACAAATTCTGTGAATAATTTTCCCAATCAATATTAATTATTATTAAAATATTTAATTATAAAAATTAAGATTTATATTAGCATATATAAGAAAATTTAAATGACCATAAAAAGTATATGATATAATGAATGGAGAAAATATCAGAACGATGTTTATTATATATATATATATATATATATATATATATATATTTCTAATAGACTAAAACGACATTAGGACGAAGGGTAGAGAGCAATTTAGAATAAAAAATGAATGAAAATATGCACATACAATATTAAAAAATAAAAATTATATCTATAATTGAATTAATCAAACTAATTAAATATTTGAAGTATTTAATTTAAAATTAATTATATAAAAATGATTTTCAATCTCGCATAATATGCCGGGTTACATCCTAGTGACAATTAAAAAGAATAAGAAGATCAAATATAAATTATTAAATCATGGGGTGATATTTAAAAATGAATTGCCTTAGAAACCTTTATGAAAATTTCAATAAATGTTTTCAGAAAAAGATGAGACGAAAAAAATAAAAATTTGGATACATACGAAGAAAGTCTTTAGACAGACGGAATAAAAAATTGGTAAAAGATTAGAATTAGAATATTTATATTAACTATATCCTACAAAAGATTGAATGACATAGATTAAATTAGAAAAATTAATATTAGAAATTAAAAATTATATTATTAATAATACCATAAATAATTTCTCATAAAAATTCAAAGGATTTTAAATATAGCAACCACATGAATAAGGTCGGGATGATTCATAATTAATAGATAAAAGATAAATGGAAGGTATAGATGAAAATGAAAATTTAAAAAACTAATAATATCATAAATAACTTCTCACAGAAATTCAAAGATTTAAAATAAAGTCACCATATGAATTGGGGGTGATTCGCCTTTAGTAGATAAGGGATATATTTACAAAAGTACAAATTATTAATAGTCCCATGTGAATTATATTATTAATAATATCATAAATAATTTCTCATAAAAATTCAAAGGATTTTAAATATAGCAACCACATGTATAGGGCCAGGGTGATTCATAATTAATAAATAAGAGATAAATGGAAGGTATAGATGAAAATGAAAATTTAAAAAACTAATAATACCATAAATAACTTCTCACAGAAATTCAAAGATTTAAAATAAAGACACCATATGAATTGAGGGTGATTCACCTTTAGTAGATAAGGGATATATTTACAAAAGTACAAATTATTAATAGTCCCATAGATAAGGGATATAGTTACAAAGCTTATTTAAAGGGTAAATTGTAGAAGTGACCCCATGTGAATTTTTCGTCTGCAGTTTTAGTCTCACGTTCTTTTTTGGTCCTTTTTTTTAAGAAATGGTCCCATTTCGATTTATATTTAATAATTTTGGTCCAAGAGAATTTTCAAAAAACAAATTTGGCCCCAAAAATTCATTTGTTTTTTGCTTGTAAAATCTTATGGGACCATATTTGTTAAAAAAAAGGACCATTTTTATGATGACAAATTCACACTGGGATCACTTCTGCAATTTACCCCTTATTTAAAATGTCACAATTAGGTGTTTATCAATTAAAACATTTTATTTTTTTAATTTGCAATTGGATGCAAATATTTTTAATGCAATTCGATGCACCTATCTAATTTCTGATAAAATTTAATAATAAGTTTTTTTTTCCCAAATAATAAGTTTTTTCAATTAATCTTTTTGTATCTAGAGAAGAACTTGAGGATACAGAAATCTGAGAAAATATTAGTGAAGATAGAAAGTTAGGATCTGAAATTAGAATTGTTTAAACCCACACAAAGGGTTGACTCCATCACAGTTTAGGCTCCCGGAATCAACCCAAGCTAGAAATAAGAAATGACCTAGCTTTTTTCATCCTGCAATTTTTATTTTTTATTATAAAGCATTTTTTTCTTCCTGTAATTTTATCACTATTTTTATTTTGATCCTATTTAACTTTTAAATTTTATATTTTCATCCAACAAGCTTGAAGATTTTTACCACTTTTTTATTTTAATTCATATAAATTACACGACTAAAATCAAACACTTGATGATCAAATCAATCAGATAATTATTCATAATCCTTGAGACTTATTATTTCTCCTAAAAGAATCAGGTGACCTAGTCCATCTGGCCATTGAGCTCCTCATTTGAGTGGAAGATTCAGGTTCGATTCCCTTTGGGAATGAATTTAAAGTTATAGGATTTATAAGGTGGATTGGTGATTTCGTGGAGTATTTGGGTGATTGGTGTACTAATTACTAACAACTAACTTTGCCCGATAAAAATAAATAAAAAAATCTCCTAAAATAAAATCCAATTTAATTTTTTAAAAGATTAATGTACATAGAAAATTTAGTCGCACACTTCCCGGTAATTAGAGAGAGCGAAATTAACACGCGGAGACGCATAAGTGAAACTGAAGGTTTTTAAATTAAAATATCGTGAGAATGCATTAAATATTGGATTTCCCATCTAATAATGATAATCAATTAATTGCAGCAGATTTAATGCTGCATGCTCATTCCTTATATTATCATTATTATCAAATTTGGAAAATGGATTCTCAAATTAAAATCTGGTGAAAATGCATTGAATGTTGGATTTCCCAATATTTAATAACACATCAATTAATTACCGCAAAGGAAAAAACTTTATTTACCCAATGGGTTACTTACCCACTTGGATAATTAATTAATATCAATTAATTTTGGCAAAGTATAAGGTGAACAAGTTTCACGGTAAAACTGATTTAGGATTGTGATTTATATTACTAAAAAGTGTGACTTTTTACTATAAAGAGTATTACTCATAAAAATGAAAGGTGTGATAAATATTCACTACAACATAATTGGACTTAAGTAACACTTTATTGTAACACCTTTATTTTATGCAACACATTATGGTAATACTATTTTAATTTATATATTTTATAACGCTTTATGTAACACTTTATTCATATATAACACTTGCATTTAACACTTTTAAATAAGTAACACTTCTAAGGTAACATCTTTACATAGATAACACTTCTTAAGTAACACTTTTACATATGTAATACTTCTTAGCAACATTTTAACAAATGTAACACTTTTTAAGTAACACTTTAAAATAAGTAATATTTTTAGGTAACTCTTTTTATTTATGTATCATATATTAGTAATACTTTATATCTTATATTTATGTTTATTATATACCTAAAAAAAATCTATAATTTATATTTTTTATTTAAAATCATAACATAAAATGCACGTATACTATTTTTTTTTTTTTTTTTAAGAAAGTACGTGGAAAATTGTTTAGTCCGTTGAGAATACATGTGAATTGATATTAATTCATGCTATTTTTAAAAAAGACAGTGAAAAAAAAAACGAAATAAAAAAAAAAAAAAAAAAAAATAAAAAAAACGAAAAAAAAAACGAAAAAGAAAAAAAATGAAAAAGAAAAAAGAAAATAAAAACGAAAAAGAAAAAAAAAAAAAAACGAAAAAGAAAAAAAAAAAAAAAAAAAAAAAAAAGAAAAAAAAAAAAAAAAACGTATTAAGAATTATTACTGTTCAAAATATAAAAATTCAAATGGACTAGCATAGTTGGTGATTGTTTGGCTTTCAATCCTTGAGGGAATTGGTTCAATTCCCAAGAAGTACATTTTCCCCATTCTTTTTGCATAATTTATTTTCTATAAAAAGTGTTACTATAAGGTGTTACTATAAGGTGTTACATGATGGTAACATTTTTTTAAAAATACAAATCAATTAGGTAAGTTACTAATTAATTAAGAGAGTTGGACTCATCTGCATTCAGATACACCGTGCAGTAATAATACATTTTAAAATTATGTAATTTGTTATACTGAAAGATAAATTTTATAATTTATATTGAATCGCACAATTATTTTTTTATATTAATAATTGCACCGTTCAGTATAAATAAGTTGCATCTTTCAATTTAACAAGTTACATAATTCTATAATGTATTATGAGTGCATTGTGCACCTGAATGCATACAAGACTTAACCTAATTAAGATTAATAAATTTTGATTCGTTGTTTTTACAATCTTATCTAATATTACATTGTTTTTCACAAGAATTTTTCATAACTGAATATTTTATGACAAAGTCTCATGTGCAATTGGTGCACGGATTTAAGATCCGTGCACTCGCCCCAACCCTAACCATGTATCCACAGAACATATCTAATATATTTAATGGGTCAAGTATTTTTTTTAAATGGGTCTTTCTGTTGCATGAATATACGGTGCACTTGGGTGCACAAGAGACTCACTCATATTTTATATATCTTCTTCCACTGACATCGGTTTATTATTAAGCATTGATTATGTTTTTTTATTATAATAAGCGCTTAAAAAAATTATTTACATATGGCTTAATATGTATATCTAATTTTTTTGTATCTCATTTAAAAATCTGAACTCGTAAAGAGATATAAAATTAATTTGTTTATATTATTTTTCTAACACTTACCTTACTCGTGGGTCAGACACTCAATTGTACCCAACCAAAATGAGACCTAATTAATGAATGATTTAATATAAGTTGTATTGCTTCGACGGCTATACTATGAACAAATTTCATCTCATGTAAAAGTCTAAACGTATAAAGAAATGTGGAATTATTTCAATTTTATAAAATATGAAGAATAAAAATATATTAATTATAATTATTAAAAAATGTCTTCCTCATCTACATCGCCATTTAAGTTGTCGATTTAAAAATGGATAACAATTTAAAAATATAATATTAATATTTAATATTAATTAAATCCTTAATAATATATATAAGAATCTATGTTTAATATGAAAATTAAAAAATAACAAATGAGTTTTTTTTTTAAATTTATACAGTAAATTAATATAAAGATTATCAAACAAATTTAAAAACTATATAGATATAAATGCAACAATATATCCTATTTAAAGAAAAATAAAATGTAAATCTCTAATAAAAAATTAAAAACTAAAGATAACTTTGAAATAATATTATAAAATCTAAAAGTTACCTTAAATATATTAATTATAATTTTTTTCAAATGTAAATTTGTAAAAAAAAAAATTAATTATGAAGATTATAAAAGTCATGTAGATAATAATGATATAATTATAAAATAAAGTAGGATATTAATTTTTTTTTTGAAAAATTATGTCATTAATTTATTTATGTTTGGCAAATGTAATTAAGCATATTTTCCAACACTAAGGGGCCTTTTTTTGTGAAAATTTAAAATTTGCAGGTTTACTTTTACCGAACTAAAATTTACTGTTCTACTTTTGCTAAATTAAAACTTATTGTCTTTAGATTATCACTCCCCATACGGCTTAAAGAAACATTTTTCACAGTTTCGAAATTTTAATTCAACTAAGCCATATTTTTGGAGTGAGGAACTATAATTTAGCCATACAAAGAGGAAACTTATATTAGTAATTAAATAACAAAGTTTAATTAATTTGAAAAAGAAAAAGACATTTACATAACTAGAAGTCGACATTGCTGGACATGAAGGAAGGCAACATAGTTTTGGTTGAGGAGTTGCGTCAAAATTGAAGTATGGTCATGTGAATTTAGGAGATTTTTTAATTTTCTCGTCTCACCTATATATCTCGTAGTTAATTTACTAGCACTGTCGAGAGCTATTCTTGGACATAGTCAGCCCAACAATTATCAATAGTTAAAATGAGAATATTATTAAAATATAAATTTTAATTTCTTCCTTTATCATGTTGTATACTTTTGAAATGATATTATTGTAATCATCCAAAAGCATTGCATTTTGAATCCTTTCTTAGAGTGTAATGTTTTGAAAACTTGATAGAATTAAGTGGAAGGAAATCTAATTAAATAATAAGAACTAATTCAAATTATTTATCAGAATGCCATTATTATCAAATCTGGAAAACAGATTGTAATATCCAAACCTCGTGAAAATGTTTTAAATATTTGATTTCCCATTAAATAACGCAATCCAATTAATTGCAGCAGGTTTAATACTGAAAACTCATTCCTCACGCTATAAAATGATATAGATGTTAATTATTTTTCAACAACAAATAATTGTAAAACAATGTCTCGTGCATATTCTCCATTGTTGTTCCTCGGCCTCTTGGCTCTAATTACCATGCCCACATCTATGGCTCGTATTCTAGAAGAAGATTCATCATTGTTGAATTCCAACATCAGTGAAAATAATGACCAAATCTTTGATGAAAAAGAGATTTTGTGGACTATTCATGATTCGTACAAGCAGCACCATGGCCGCCGTGCGCATCCGCCGAAGCACCACGGCCGCCGTGCCCATCCACCGAAGCAGCACGGCCGCCACCATGCTCCCCCACCACAATTGTTTTAAAAGCATATAAAAGTTATCGAAGAAAAAATAAATGAGTCATTGACCGATCGACTTTTTATTATGATAAGTTCTTATGTAATGCCATATTTTTAACTATATTTTATGGATGTGGAATGTTTAAGAACATATGGTGTGGTCGGTAGCTATCTATGAACTTTATTTCACTTTCTTAATTTGTGTTTACATTATTGTTATAAGAAAATTGACATTTACATGACAAGTTTTTGGTCGCGATTTTTCTTATATATTGTATTTTGATAAAATAGTAAAGGAAATTGTTCGTTGCCTATTCTCATTCATTTCGGTCAAATATATACATGAGATACGGGACTCAATTAAGCAATTGAGAATACAATTAGGCTACAATTGAGGATACAATTAAGATAACAAAGCCTAGAATTATGCACTAGAATATTTACATTTTAAAGATGAGTGACGTGATTTACGTAATCTATCACACCCCCGTAGTTGAAGCGGGAGGTTTCCATACGTTGAGACTGTCTCGAAATTCATCAAAGAGTATGCGCGGAAGTCCTTTAGTAATATATCTGCAATCTGATAACAAGACGGAACATGTAGAACACGGACCTGTCCACGGGCCACTTTCTCGCGTACAAAATGTATATCCATCTCAACATGTTTAGTGTGTTGATGTTGAACAGGGTTGCCTGAGAGATATATCGCACTAACATTATCACAATAAACCAATGTAGCTTTGTGGACTGGAAAATGTAGTTCCAAGAGAAGGTTGCGAATCCAGCAGGACTCAGACACAACATTAGCTACTCCTCTATACTTGGCTTCGGCACTTGACCGAGATAACGTAGGTTGCCGCTTAGAGGACCATGATATCAAATTGTCTCCAAGGAAGACACAATATCCAGAAGTGGATCGTATGGTATCGGGGCACCCACCCCAATCGGCATCTGTATAAGAGACGAGACCAGAAACTGAAGATTTTTGGAGATGTAGGCCATAGTCAAGAGTGCCCTGAACGTACCGTAGTATGCGTTTGAGAGCATTCATATGTTCAACCTTCGGATCATGCATATGCAAACAGACCTGTTGAACAGCATAGGAGATGTCCGGTCTCGTGAATGTAAGATATTGCAATGCACCCGCTAAACTTCGATAATGTGTAGGATCTTCGTAGGGAGATCCCAAAGCACTCAGTTTTGCCTTAGTGTCCACTGGTGTGGTCGTAGGTTTACAGGAGGTCATCCCAGCACGATCAATTATTTCCTCCGCATATTTTCTTTGACAAAGAAATAACCCACCTGCATGTCGTGAAACAGAAAATGCCCAAAAAATAGCTCAATGGACCCAAATCCTTCATCGCAAATTCAACAGCAAGGAGTGACATGATAGATTGATGAAGAGCACTAGAAGATGCAATAAGAATGATGTCATCAACATATAGAAGAATGTAAGCCATGTCATTTCCTTTTCTCGATAAATAAATAACGAATGATCAGATTTACTGTGTGAGAAGCCAATAGTGAAGACAAAATCAGCAAACTGTTGATACCAGGCACGAGGGGCCTCCTTTAAGCCATATAAGGATTTTTTTAACAAGCACACATAATCGGGATGAACATGATCCCTGAACCCCAGCGGCTGATGCATATAAACGGTATCATGAAGTTGGCCATGCAAGAATGCATTTTTTACATCCAACTGATGAATGTGCCATGAGTTAGACAGGGGTTATCTTTGAAACGAGAACAAATCAATGGTAGCTGGCTTCACGACTGGGCTAAAAGTTTCATCACAATCCACACCGACTTGCTGAGACCTGCCATCACCAACAAGACGAGCTTTGTGTCGCTCAATAGAACCATTAGAATTCTTTTTGTGATGAAAAATCCACATAGAGCAAATAATATTAACATTAGGTGGACGGGGAACCAACTCCCACGTCTTATTTTTAATAAGAGCATTAAATTCGTCTAACATGGCAGTTTTCCAATTCGGATCGGACAAGGCTGCTTTTGGGTTACGGGGAATAGGAGATGGTGTAACCGAGGTTGTCAAATTATATTGACGTTTGGGCTTAGAAATCCTATGCATGCTGCGAGTAGCCATTGTCCGAGATGGTATTGGACAGGTCGCTTGGGTCGTTGTTGAGAGAGGCTGTATATGGGCCGTTGGAGAACACTCAGTTTGGATGGTGGGGGATTGCTGGGCAGGAGAGGAAACTGGGAAACTTGACTCAGGTGAGGCGTTGGAGTCCACTTGGTGGACTGGGTTAGGCTCTATTTGAGTGTGTGAAACTGTAGTATTTTGGTTTTGTAGATGATGGTGCAAAATGGGATGCAAACCATCATCTAAGAATTTGTAGGTGGTAAAAGTGGGTTGATGCAGCTTAGAAAACGGGAATTGGAACTCATCAAAGATGACGTGCCTGGAGATAATAATTTTCTTGCTAGAGAGATCATAACACTTATATCCCCTATGATTAGGTGGGTATCCCAAAAAAACACACGGGGTGGAACGAGCTTGTAGCTTATTTATTTTGGTGGAGGGAAAAAGAGGATAACACAAACAACCAAAAACCCGTAAGTGTGTGTAAGAAGGATCCCGGTGATAGAGAAGTTGAGTTGGGGAATAATTTTTGAGTATCTTGGTTGGAAGAATGTTTAAGAGATAAGTTGCCATTTGTAGAGCATGATGCCAAAATGATGGTGGCATAGATGAGTGAGCGAGAAGAGTTCGTATTAAGTTATTTATGGCTCGTATTTTTCGTTAGGCTTTGCCATTTTGTGGAGAAGTGTGAGGGCATGAAAAACGGAAGACTAAGCCATTTTTGTGAAAGAAATATTTGAATGATTCATTATCAAATTCCCTCCCATTATCGCATTGAAAGCATTTAATATTCATCTCAAATTGGGTTTTAATGAAAACACTAAAAGAGGAGAAAATAGAATAAACTTGTGATTTTCTACCAATGGGGAATGTCCACAAGAAATTAGTGTAATCATCCAAGAGAAGAATGTAATATTTATGTCCCGCCGAACTTAAAATAGGGGATGTCCATAAGTCACTATGCACAATATCAAATGGCAATGTAGTGTAAGAAGATGATGGATAAAATGGCAACTTAACATGTTTCCCAAAAACACAAGATTCACAAATAGAAGAATATGAAGATTGTTTACTTTCAATAAACTTTTTATTTTGAAGAGAGCGTAGAACAGTTGCTCCCGGGTGTCCCAATCTATTATGCCATAAAATAGGAGAAAGAGCTGCAAAAGTTGATTGAGATGTGGTTGGATGACCGGTCAGGATAGGATATAGATCCCCGGTGCTATTGCATCTCATTATAGGAATCCCCGTCTGAATGTCCTTCACAGAAAATCCAAATGGATCAAACTCAACAGAAACATTATTGTCAATTGTGAAACGACGCACATAAATCAAGTTTTTAATGAGTTTAGGAGCATGGAGGACATTAGTTAAATTTAATGGTGGATGGGGTGGAGAAAGGGATGTTCGTCCATAACCACGAATTGGAATTTCCTGTCCACTGCCAACAATAATATTTTTGGGATTGCTCATATTAAAATAAGACGAGAGAGTACCTTGAGAAGCCGTCATGTGTGAGGTTGCACCAGTATCCATGCACCAATTTTCATCAGGAGCATTAAGAGACATGGTGTGCATGGTTGCTTCAATGTCGGTGGGCGCATAGCTTGAGGAAGGAGGTAGATGAGCACTGTACGCTTGCTGCGGACGTTTACCTAGAATTTCGGGCTGACGATTGGGAGGTGGACGAGCCCATGAAGATGCGGGATAAGGACATGGAGGGATAGCCCATGGTTGTTGAACCCACGGAGCCCATGGTGTGTATTGAGCCCACGGATAGTGTTGTTGCGACTGTTGTCCTCTGCCGCCGTGGTTGCTGCCACCGCGACCCTTGCCTTTGCCACCACCATTTTTGCCGCGATTTGGCCGGTTGTTGGTGCTGCGTTTAGTTCCATTTTCAGAACCCGAATTAAAACCTCGACCATGACTGGTTTCTTCGTCTGCAGAATTGGTGGTAAGGAGTGCGGTGTCGGCATCACTAGCGGCTGCTGCAGTTTGTTTGGATTTTCGGGTTTCTTCAAGGATTAACCTTGAGCGAGCCTCGTAAAAAGGCGGCAACGAGTTGCTCTGTTGAATGAACGTAGCAACACCATCGTAATTTTCATTTAAACCAGCAATTAATTGAAGGACTAACCTTTGATTTGAAACCGGTGCACCAACGTTAGACAATTGATCAGCAAGCATTTTTAGTTCTTGACAATAGGCCGAGATGTTGGGAAACTTGTCCATATGAACTTGAGAGAATTGATTTTCTAGGTATACAGCACGTGAGTTCTTGTTATCCTGGAAAATGTTTTGTAATCTCTCCCATGCTTGTTGTGCAGTTGAATCTGGTTCCAAAATGGTGTGCAACAAATCATTGGAGATTGTGCCATAAATCCATTGTAGAACAATAGCATCCAAACGAGACCAAATTCTTGGATCGACCTCGACAGTCTCATCCGTAGGAGGAATAATATGGTCAATGACTTGGTATGCGCGACAATGGATTTTGAATAATTCTGCCCATGAGGTGTACTGACCTTTTTCCATCTCTAGAATGATGGGGATGAAATTCTTGACATTATTGACCGCAAGAGCGGGATGAAACTTATGTTGTTCAGCCATGGAAGAGAAGAAAAGAAGGTGCCAAGAAGAAGAAAGGTCAAGATGGCAGAGGTATTAGTGGGGTTTAGACTCGTGATACCATAAAGGAAATTGTTTGTTGCCTATTCTCATTCATTTCGGTCAAATATATACATGAGATACGGGACTCAATTAAGCAATTGAGAATACAATTAGGCTACAATTGAGGATACAATTAAGATAACAAAGCCTAGAATTATGCACTAGAATATTTACATTTTAAAGATGAGTGACGTGATTTACGTAATCTATCAAATAGGAACAAACCCCCCACGTATTTCATTAAATGCATAAAATCTCCGATGTGTTTGACTGAACTTGTGTGTCACTCGCGGTCAGTGAGCCCTTTTTTATATTGTTTCATCCTCCGTTAATTACCTGAAAGACACCAAATTAAATAATTACTTAAAACACAAATATGTTCTTCTTCTCATGACCATTTTTTATGCAACTCCTCAACAAAAGTTCTGTTTTCTTCCTTCACGTCCAGTAATGTCGACTTCTAGTTATGTAAATATTTTTTTTATTGATTCAAATTTAATTACTAATATAAGGTTCCTCTTTATATGGATAAAGTTCCTCTTGTCCAAAATGACTCAGTTGAATTAAGGTATCGAAACTGAGAAAAACTACGGGGGTGGAAGTATGATAATAAGTTTCAGTTCGACAAAAGTAGGCATGTTAATTTTGAGTTTCCATAAAAGAATGCCGTCAATGTGGAAATAAGGACCTGTATTTGCAAAAAAAAAAAAAGTTAATTTTCTACTTAATTTTGCCAAATTTATACTTATTGTCCTTAAATTGCCACCCACCAAGTTATGTGCCTAAAAATAACAGATTTTGTTTTATATTTCACTGATAAAAATTAATAAATAATCGTGTAATTTTGCTCATGTCCACAAATAGTCATGTAAATTTTTACTTTATCAATTTTGGTCCTTTTTATATCAATTTTGGTCCAATTCACCAAAAAATTCAAACTTTGATCAGAAAATTTTTCCAAATATTTTATTTTGGTCACGTCACGGTTGCCACCACTCTTATTTGAACCGTAACACATCGAGGAAACTACAAAACGAGTGATAGATGAATCGAAATAACCGTTTTGAACTACAGAATAAAATTGACGTTAATTATTTATCAGGGAGATATATATACATAACACATTAAATAATTGGATCAAGAAACTAAGTTGCACAAGTGGATATATATACTGAACGAGTTTCCACAAAGTAAATTCATTAAACAGCAAATTAGAAATAAATGGGGGCAGCATTTATTTTGATAATGAAAAACAAGAAATTTAGAGTAGTACTACAAACTATACAGAAGAAGCTCCCACATATAACTTATACATACATATCCAATCTCATGGGGATATATATAATACAGAGGCCTTGACAACCAACCTAATATTACACTATTTCATACATGAATTTATCTTAACTGAATAATCAGTCTTTAATTTGTAAAAGAAATTTTGAAAAATGAACAGTCTTTGTATATTTTGGCAAATTCTTCTGTGCTATCATTTAATTTTAGGAGTTTTTTTTTTTTCAATCTCAATTTTTTTTAACTTTAATTTCAGTTTTAGTTTTAGTCTTTTTTTTTTTCGACCCGGACCCAAACCCGGCCCAAGTGGTTCATGGTTCACTTGGCCCGAATGATTCATATATGATTTAGGGTTCATTGTTTAGGGGTTAGGGTTTAGAATGCATAGTTCATCCAAATTAAAATTGAATTCAATTGCACCAATTTGAATTGGTGCATGGGGTGCACAGATTTAATACATCTTCAACCATTGACATTGGTTTATAATTTTTTTTGGAAAAGGGAAGCATCAAAGTAAACCATGCACTCATGCAACAGGATGACTCATTTAAAAAAAAATACTTGATCCATTGCATATATTAGACATGTTCTATGAATATATGAATAGGGTTGGAGCGAGTGCGTAAATTTTAAAATCCATGAACCAGTTGCAATATTTTGTCAAATATGTATTAATGAGGGCATGGCCGCATGAGGACATTAATGTTTTGATTTTGTCTTTTCATTATGATTAGCCTTTACCTGATTTACATGTGGCCTGAATATTCGTATCATCTCAAGTTGACATTCGGTGTCTTATTCAAGTGGAGTAACACGCACTGCATACACGCACATATATATATATTCAATTTAAAGAGGACATTAAAGAGGGTTTTAACGAGAAAAATGAGTTTTAACAAGGGAGGGCTTTAACGAGGGAAAAAATCTCTCGCCAAAGTGCTTCTCGGTAACAATTTAACGAGGGGAAAAAATCTCGGCAAATAGCGAGGGTTTTGCCGAGGGACACATTTACCTAGGGGCGGAAGCCCTCGCCAAATGTCGACACGCAAGCCCTCGCTAAAGAGGTCGTTAAATTTAACGATGGCCAGATGGCCCTCGCCTATGGGTTCCGACAATTGACCGAGGGCGCGTGGCACTCTCCGATTCGCCTAGCGCGTTGCCGAGGGTAAACTGCCCTCGCTAAATTAATTCAGGCGTAAAAAATGTAATGCCCAGGTTTCGAGCCCGGGCTGGAGGGGCTCCGAGCACACCCACGAACCACTGGGACACGCGAGCCCCTCCACTGTAACAGCATATATGGGCGAAATTCGCCCCCCATGTGATTCGAACACGCGCCCTCCCGGTATGTGGAGGCCTTGTGTGTTCCGCCTAGGCCTAACCGTTTGGGCTAGGCGAGTTGTTCGTTAGGATTGTATTTTTAATTGTATAGGTATTATATATTGTGTTTTTACAAAAAAATTTCTTCTATCATTTATTTTAATTGTTTGTCATGCATATATTTACTTTGATTAAGTTAAAATATTTATAATAAAATTATGTAATAAATAATTTATATTCTTATGCATCATTTATTATTATGAGTACATTTATATATATATACTTTTATTAATTATTTTGATAAAAATATTATTAATAAAAATTTTAAATAATTAGTTTTATATTCTTTTTCACTATTTATTATTATGAATACATTTATATATATATATATATATATATTTATATTAATTATTTTTATTAAAATATTTTCAATGAAATTTTCAAATAATCATTTTCATATTCTTTTTCACTATACTAACACGTGTACATTAAATGCAATTCGAATACATTTGAATTAAACTATTTTCAATAAAAAATTTAATCAATCATCTTAATTACCTAATATACGGTTTACTAACACATGTACATATTGATCATTATTTTTTTTTAATATTTTTCAATAAAATTGCAAAATTAATACCTATATTAATCTTGTTTCAAAATAAATATTTTAAACCATTCTCATAAACTAATAGTAGAGATTAATCAACAATATTCATAACAAATATTCATAAAACACACATATGTGGCGTTCGAATATTTAGAAATTAACAAAAACATAACAAAATATCCAATTGAATGTTTAATGCATAACACACACACAAAATGTTTAATGCATAACACACACAAATGTTTAATTCATCACATCATCATCACCATCATTGTCATTGTCTTGGGGAAATAGACTAGGATCATATGTCCCGCCTCTGAGGATTTCATTAAGTTCAGCTTGAGTACTACCCGAAGAGTCGACGGAACGACGTTGAACACGAGCGGTAGAACCACTGGGACCTACAGGAGCGTTAGGATCTACAGGAGCATGATACTGAGGGATTGGAGGAACAAAAAGCCCAAGTTGTGGTACGGATCAGAATAACCACCGGATCCTTGCCACGACCCCTGCCACGGCCCCTGCTGGGGACCACCAGTTCCTTGCCACGGCCCATGCTGGATTCCACCGGATGCTTGCCACATCGAGAAAAATTGGGACATTTGGTTCATTTGGGCTTGCATCTGTGCCATCTGTCTGGTCATTTCCTCTCTTTGTTGTCTTTCCCTCTCGAGGGCGCGCTCTTGTGCCAAAAACGTTTTTGATCAAATTGGGAGTAGCCGCCGATAGAGGTGCCCCCAGATGTCCCGCATGGGCCAAATTGAATGCGCCCCATTTCCGACATTTATCCCAAACCCGTGAATTTCCCGTGAGAGTACGACACATGTTGTGTATAGAACTGACTGGCTTGTATAGCACGCTCGTACTCGTTTGCATCCGAGGGGACCTCACGGTTGATTCGTGCCTCCACCGCTCGCTGACATATAAATATTTTGACATTAAAATTAGATATAATATTAATTAACTAAGTTATATATTGAATAAAAAACGTTACTTGAAATACTTACAAGTATTTCTGTCATCCGCTCATACGTGGCATTTTTGTTGTGAAAATGATTGACGAGTTCCCATGCTGTTGGGAGGCGTCCATTTTTCTGCCACTGACAATTTTATATAATTTTTGTTATTATGTACTAAAGTCATTTAAATGTAGATTTGTGGTGGTGTAAAATCTACTTACAAATTCATACGCAACATCTATCGCTCCTTTCGATCCTCCATGATGCATTCATTTTTTGGATGCACGATTTTACAACACTGTTCGCTTTTTGCTTTGACTTCTGGCAAGTCCAAGTAATCTTACAATGCATCCCACACATTTGTATCCCATGGGGGCACTTTTCCTTTTTACGGTGTAGGGTCTTCCAGTTGTTGAGAAGATTCGAATACCGTGCGGCAGCCCTCCGCATAAACAGATCTTTAATTTGTCTTGTATCGTCTCTTTGTACATCCCATGTGACATCCCTCTAACAAAAAAAATGAACATTAAACGTTGATTAATTATAAGTAACAATATAATGAACGAGCTACTTAAATTAATCAAACGAATGCATACCTGGAATGTTTTCCACTACCTGTTTTTCCGCTCATCAGTAACCTTTGCCCACGTGAATCCCCCCAACTCCATGTTTTGGGACATTATGTTCCTAATGATCCTCGAACATTTATTCGAAGGATACAACCTGTAAAATTAAAAGAGTGTTGACAAACGTATATATATGACATAAAAATAAAAGACAAAGTAGTATAACATACTTCTTATTCCACACTTGTATGTGTAATCGGATAACTGGTGGAGCATGATTGGCGAGTTCCTCCGCGTCAATCTCCTCATTTCTAGAAGAATCATCATCCAAACCATCAGTTGATTCTTCATTATCACACTCATCATCACTTGTCGTATCGGTACCCGATTATGCTTTTCATCTTCATTATTATCACGGGAGTTCGACCCAGATCCACTGGATCTCCCGAATAATCTGGAAATCTTCTTTGTAATACCCCTGTCGCTTGCCATCTGTAACATTGGTTAAATAATTGGTTAAACAAGTACGTATATATTTAATACTAAATAATTAAACAACTAATACTACACAATATATATACACATTAATTTAAAATATTAATACTAAACAATATTAAAACAATTATTACTAAATAACAAAACAACTAATTATACTAAATAATTAAATAACTAATACTATTAAAATAAAAAAATACATACATTAACTCCCAAAAACGAGTTGAAATTGCTCAAGTTTCGCCCCTTCACTCAAACGTCCAACTAAAAATTAAAATAATATGAAAACATTATTAAAACAACTAATACTAATTAATTAATAGTAAAACAACTAGCTAATACTAAATAAATAAAGAACCAAATTTAAAATATTACACTAAACAACCAATAATCAATCAAATTTAATTAAGCTAAATTAAATTAAAATTTAACCTAATACAACTAATACTAGATACATAAATAAATAATACGTACTAATTAAATACACAATATACTAATATTAAATAATTAAATAACTAATACTTACCTCAAATTGACGGTCTTGCCTCTCCAAAGCTTTAAAAGCTCCACCGATCTCCTCTCCTCTAAAATAATTAAATACTAATTAATACTAAACAATATTAAAATAATTATATAATACTAAAAATTAAATAACTAAAACAACTAATACAATATTAAAACAATAAAATAACTAAAAATTAAAATTTAAAAAAGTTTATCAATAAATATTCTCTCTAAACTTGTATGTCGCTTTCCTCCCTCTCCAAACCCGTTAAATAAGTGAAATGGGGGTAAGGGATGGGGAATATATAAAGATACATTTAAGATATTGCCCTCGGAAACTTCTTCTACCAGCGGCGGTGCGATACGTTGGCGAGGGTGGTTTTCGAGCCCTCCTCAAATGGCCACGATATTTAACGAGGGCCCTGCGAAATCTAACGAAAGAATGGCACCTAGTTGAATGGGCAAAGAGGAATCACTATATCTTATCCCCAGAAATAATCGGGGTTCTTTAATAATTTTCCTCGTTAAATCACTGTTTTTTTGTAGTGTATATTCAAAGATAATTTGTTATATTTACTTTTCCCAAAATCTTTTTAAGCCTCAATTCGATCGGTGGAGCTACCAAGAGGAATCACTATAAAAATAAATTTTTCTTCATCTCC
Source organism: Stenogyne calaminthoides (assembly GCA_037126765.1). Lineage (NCBI taxonomy): Eukaryota > Viridiplantae > Streptophyta > Magnoliopsida > Lamiales > Lamiaceae > Stenogyne > Stenogyne calaminthoides. Next base: position 32,685,249 of record JBBCBC010000025.1, on the reverse strand, counting down.
CAAAAAAAATTTAAGTATGGAGCTACCACTTAATTAAAATGAAATATCTCAAAAAATAAAAGTATGTTGTTAATTAGTGAGTTTTCGATGATAATTGTTCATAATATGAAATTTATATCATTACACTTATAAACCATTAAATGATGAAATAAGTACTTAGAGGTCCAAAAACTCCATAGAAGAGTACTAGGAGGTTCAAAATTAAAATTAATGTACTAGAAGGTCCAAAAGTGAGTATGAAAGACCCATTATACCTTCTTCTCCTAATAGAAATCCAGTCCACCTACTCCTTTATTTTCAATCACTCTCTCTCTCTAACTTCCCTCCTCTTTATCTCTCTCTAAAATTCAAAAAATCGCCTCTCCCAGAAATTTGTTGTCGCCGACAGCGCACACCACCACCATGCAGTCGTCGCTGCCTGAGTCACCACCTGCACGCCTGTGGTGGAGAATGAACTCGATGGTGGTGGAGATCTTTTGAATCTGCAGGCGTCGATGTCGGTCAAGAGGGAGACGGTCAGACGATCGAAACCCTAGATCTGGTGGCGGTCCGATGATGGCGTCGTCCCACAATGAGCGGTGCTTTCTCTCTCTTCATCTGCTGGGCTGAGAAATCACACCGGAGTAGAAATCGGAGTCTCCTAGAAGCCGATCCGCCATCACCGTGAGCGCGAGGTTTCCGACGTCGTTTCCCCTATACCGCAGAAAGGTGAAGTTTTAAACATGTTGTTTTGGTGTTTGATTCGAGTTTTGAAGGAAATAGAGAAAAAGATGAAGTTTTAAACATGTTGTTTTGTTGTTTGATTCGAGTTTTAAAGGAAATAGAGAAAAAGGGTGTGTGTGTGAATTATGTTATGATGTTAACAAGTGAGTAGAAGAAGAAATTATGTAATGTCTCCTTTTTTAAAAGCAAACTGAAAATGAAAAGCTTCAATCTTACGACCCCCTCCCTCCACACCAATTTCACTGATGTTTTAGATCAATGATTTGTGTTTTTTATTGTGTGTAATTTTTGTTGAATTTTTTTAATGTTTGGGGATTTGGATTAGGCTTTTGGTAAAGAAAGGTTGTTGTGAAGAAGGGGAAGGCGGAAGATGGTGGATTAGGCTTTCGGTAAAGATTGGATTTGGCTTTTTGGTCTAGATCTGATTTTGGAGATGGAAGATGATGGATCTGGATTTGTATTTGAAATTTTTTGAATCTGAGTTCTCTGGCGAAGAAGACGAATTTGTTTGATTTTTTTTTTTTAATCTGAGTTTAGATATAGAATTTTGAACCTGGGTTGTAGATGGAGATGGATAGATTCATTAAAAAAATGAACATATGCATGTTGAACTAGAGATGAAAATATGTAATTTTTTAAACTTTGGACAAAGATATGTAATTTTTTTATTTTTAGATATGTAAATTTATATAATTTTTAATTTTGATATGAAAATTTCAAGATTCTAATGTTTTTTTAAGATTAAATTAGTTTATGTGGATGCATTAACATGTTCCTATTTTTTTAATTTCATCCACTCCCTTAAGGGGAAGACAAAATTTTTATAAATAGGAAAAAATGGGTATTTTTGTATTTTCAGGTATAATTTTGGAACTCTTAGTACTAAAAAAAATTATTGCACATATTAGTATTTGGACTCCTATTTTTGGAGTGGAGAGTCACTCACTCTTAAATGATATAAATATCAAGTTATATAGTAAAAATATCAATTTACAAATGTAGTGGAACTTGAAATGTTAAATTTAATGGCAATGAATCAAATCACTCAATCAAACTTATCTAGGATTGGGTCAACTTTTAAATAAATCAGTCACTTTCCAAGATATAATTGAGCCCAATTATATTTTGTACAATTACTATACAGTGTATAAAATGTATACACTCTCCCTTATATACCAAAATTTAAAGAATGCACATAGGCATGGCTCCGCCCTTGTGCCCAAGTTGAGAAAGTCGCTAGGCGGGATGATTCTGATTGCCTAGCGTTTAAACTGTCTAATTGTCGACTAAGCGGTCTTTTTATTATTGAGTGTTGGTCTTTAAAAAAAATTAAAAAAAAAATAAAAATCCGCCTAGATCCGTTTAGGTGGCGCCTAGATCCACCTACACCCGCATATACGGCCTAGCAGCGGAAACAACTTTTTCTACTAATTTTGCCAAAATCGGATCGACCGGAGGCCGTCTATGTCGATTCTTACATCCAGCAAAATTTAGGACAAATTTCAATAAATGCTGGTCAAATTTTATGCCAAATTAATTTTTTTTTTATTGAACATAATGGGTTGTTCAATATTTTTGTGGGTGTATTTTCTAATGTCTGGGTGCGAATAACCGGACCCAGATTCTGATTCAATGCTAAAGTCGATTACAAGGCCAAACTGTAAAAGGGCCACCTAAAATGGGCCATCCATCTTTACCAGGCCCACTTCCCACCTCTGTTTCTCATCCAAAAAGTACACGTGGCATCTGCACGAGATTTCTCGGGTGAAAATTCTCTGCAAAAACGGCACCGCACTATAAACAGAAAAAACAACACTCGACGGCAGCATAGTAGAAGTGAAAATCTGCATCTCGAACTGCGATAATGGCGGCAGCGAAAGGAGCTTGCCTCAATCATATTTCTAGGGAATCATCGGATGTCAACCGCCTTGCCAAGTTCTACATAGAGGTACCGCTTTTTAATTTCCTTTATAGATTCCACTGACGTTTATTTATTCTCTTTTTAGAAGAAACTGCTTATGATTATGAGATTTGAGTTGAAGATGTAGCGAATTTGTTTTTGGTCTTTGTAAAATTTCGATTTATGAGACGCCAAGTTGCTTAGGTATTGGAATTGGAATTGGTGGATGTTTTGTCGAAGTTGATTGTGTTTGGTTTAAAAACGAAATTGAAATGGAATACGGTGATTTTAATTTGTGATTTTTCCATATTTTCAGTTTCTACCTTTGTAGAAAGTAAATTGTTGATAATTTTTCCGGATTCATATGAGGCTTGGCTTGTCGATTACTTAGGTTTAATTCTCTGGATATTGTCTTCTTTCTTTTCATGGTTCAAATTACTGAATATTGAAATTGAAAGAGAACAAATGAATTAGAAAACAGAACAAGAAGAAGAAGAAATGATTATTTTGATTTGTATGTTATGTTGTTCTTCTCCAGACTTTTGGTTTTGAGCAAGTAGAGTCCCCAAAGTTTGAATTTGGGGTGATATGGTTGAAGCTGGGTTCATCGCTCTACCTTCACCTCATAGAAAGGGACCCCATCGCTATGCTCCCGGAAGGCCCATGGAGCGCCAAATCGGCTGTTGCTGACCCCAAGTATCTCCCCAGAGGTCACCATGTCTGTTTATACGTGCCGGATTTTGACTCCTTTGTTCAGTGCCTTAAGGTGTGCATCTGATGTCTCTGTACTTTGTTTTCTGCAAAAAATAGTTCAGCTCTCTGCAATTGTGTAATTGGATTGTTTACCCTGGCTGTTTGAATGAAGTTTTTATGTATGGTTGTGCATCATTGATATGAAAAATTGTGTGGATACAGTACGAAAGTAGAACGAATTTTGCCGTGTTATCTTAGTCTGCTAACTGTTGTTTGTGGATATGTTCACCGATTACTTGATTGTAAATCCTTGGACATGATTTAATCATCCATGTATTCTTCACCATCACATTACAACAGTCGGAAAAAATGGATATTCAATAACATCATTGCTGATTGCTTTTAGTTTGTAAATTGTAAAAGAACTCCTAAAAATTAAACCAGGCTGACTCACTGCCCAGAACCATGGAAGAACATATGTTTATTTATTTATTTTCCTTTTTTAACATTTTTTCTTTGGGAGTGCGATAAAAGGCAAATCAATTTACAATTTTCATCGTTTCACATGCCTTATGAAAGATTTGCCTGTTTCCTCCTAACAGGATAAAGGAATCCCGGTACATGAGACGAGTCAACCTGAAAGGCAGATAAAGCAAGCGTTCTTCTTCGATCCAGACGGTGAGTCATTCTTAACAACTCAACATCAAATATGCTTCTGTCAATTTTATAATGGAACTCATTCTTTAATCATATTTCCGGGAAAATAAGTTGAAGTATCGATCTTGTCTCACTCTAACTGAATTCATCTTATACGAAGAATGTGTGTTTCTGCTTAATGTAACCTTAATTTCTGTTAATAATGTAAACAAAACTTGGTCGTAATATGCAGGAAACGGATTGGAAGTAACTACCCAGGCTCCAGTTCTGTAGATGAGTTCATGTGATCCAAGGATAGTAGTAAATGTTGTACTGAATTAGTACTAGAATTTTGGCATCTCAAAGGTTTCTATGAAGCCTTTTTGGAACTCTGTAACTGCTTTTATTATGACTATTATGTCTATATAGTGCTGGCTGCTACCCTGACTATGTTGGAAGAAGGATTGTCCACTTGATGGTTATAATATCATAGTGTTGCTCTAATTTTGGAAAAAAAATGGTACAAAAAGGGTTATAGGTTGAAGCATAGGAGAATGATCGGGGAGAAATGATTATAAGAGTGGAAATGAGTAACTAAAATAGGGTAATGATTATCTTATTAAGGGGTAAGATAGTGGATTGATCATCTTTTATTCTTATGAACTGTCTTGCCGTTTGAACTTTCTCTCATTCCATTTAGAAATCTTCAACCAAGCTCTTCCTTAGATTATATATCACAGGGAATGTGATGAAAATCAGAACAAAAGTTGAGTAAGAGAGCATTTTAAAATGTTTGTAGGTATCTTCCCATGCGATCAATACGATATTTCTTTGTGTTACAGTAATGATTGTGTTTAATGATTGCCCTAAAATAGTTTGTGTTAAAATAGTATGATTCCCAAGTTACGTTACATATATATATATATATTTTTTTTATCAGAACAGGTTTATATTGATAATGGGATTAAAATTCCCTCACACAGAGTACTTACATCTTAGTTACAGGTCCAGAATAGCTCTGGGATACACAAACCAGTCTTTAAACGAGAAATTACCAGGTACCACGAATTTTGCAGAATACCAACTCCAAAATTTACCTTTAGTCTCCTCCACTATCTTATCAAAATTCTAAATTGAGAATTTTCAAAAATATTTTTGTTTCTCCAACTCCACAATACCCAAACCACACAGACCCAAATACCAGTTGCAATCGTGTTACCACGCTTACCAGAAAAGATGCCCGACTACATTTTGAAATGTGCTTGAACCTGATTGTGAAGAGGTATTGGGATGTCTAGCCATTCATAACACAAACTCCATATTTTGGCTGAGTAGGGGCAGCCGAGAAATAAGTGGTTTGCTGTTTCAGATTCGAGGTTGCATATTGGGCAGCTTGTTGGTGTTCCTGTTTGAATGATGTTCCTTCGGGCTAAGTTCTCCATAGTTGGCAGTCGATCCCATAGTAATCTCCAGGCCATTGAAGTCGCTTTAACTGGAGCAATTTTATTCCAAACGGATGTGAAGTCGAAGTAGTTAAGACCGAACGGAAGTCTGTCTGAGTTGCCTTCTGTGATCAACTCATATGCCCGCTTCGTCTGAAAGCGTCTGTTTGGTGTAGCCCTCCAACTCCAACAGTCTTCAACTCCATCTTTTGGAATGTACCTATTGATTAATGAGATAAGATTGTTAAGTTGCACATTTTCATATTCAAATAACTCCCTCCTCCAACTCCACTCCCATATCCAAACTCCCTCAACCCACTCCCCTTTCTTCCTAACCTTACATTCTTTGTTATTGCAAATATTAACAAGTCTCGGAAAAAGACTTTTTAACGCCCTCTCCCCCGCCCACAAGCTGTGCCAAAACTTCGACTCTCTCCCATCCCCTATATTTAACTCTAGACTCTCCCAGAACCACTTCCCCTCAATCCCCGCCCCATTTTCCACTACTCCCTTCCACCACCCTGACCACTGTCTCACTCTCTTGTTACTCATGGAACCCGACTCCCCCAACTCTACCTCCCCATGTAATGCTTCACAACTCTCACCCAGAAACACTTTCCCTCGTGAAAAAATCTCCATAGCCATTTTTCAAGTATTACCCTGTTAAAAGCCCCCAAATCCCAATACGATCATTTGCGAGACAGACCCTATAACTGTTTTTTTTTTCTTGGGTTCCATAATTAAATTAATTGTTCAATTTTGATTCAAGTTTTGCTAAAGCAAAAATTGTGAACAACATTATTTCGATCGCATTTAAATTACATGTCGGTAAATGTTTCGATCACATGTAAGTCGCGAACAACATTGTTACCTATATACTCTCGATACGTGAATGTTGATTTTTAATTTATTTTTTTTACTTTTTTATGTTTTTTAATTAAATAAACTATACATGTATAAATAATTTAATAAATTAAATCAATACCAATATCTAAAATCTGTAAATTTGAGAAGGGTTAGATTTTATCGGCACATGATCGAAAATGATAATTTTTCGTGAATTTAAAAAAAATTAGATCAAAATTGAATAATTAATTAAATTCTGAGACTTAAATTAGACATTTAAATTTATGAAATCCCAATACTTTTTTTTCTCCAAAAAGTATAGCATCGCAATGCAACAAAGATTCCTAATATCACAGTGTAACACGAGATTCCGACCAATTAACAATAGTCTTATTAGTCACAACGCAACACACATAAAAGTCACCCAACACATGAATTCTAAGCTGCCACGTGTAACATCAATGGCATGCTGTCCTAACATACAACTGCCACCTATTCCCATTCCATCCAAACCGCGCCGACATCCAATTTCCTCGTAATCCAAATCCAATATTTAAAGCACAAAGCCTCTCTCTCATATTCCACCGCCAAATTTCGATCAACCAAATATTCATCATGAGTCAAGGACAGCCAAAAAGGCCAGAAGCCCAAGACGAGCCCATCAAATACGGCGACGCTTTCCCCGTCTCCGGCGACCTCGCCAAGCAGCCCATTGCGCCCAGGGACGCCGCCATTATGCAGGCCGCGGAATCCACGGTGCTGGGCCAGACGAAGAAGCGCGGCCCTGCCGCCGCCATGCAGTCCGCAGCCACCGTCAATGAGAGGGCTGGCTTCGTCGGTCATGGTGACGTCACTGAAGCTGCGAAACAGGGCGGCGTTACGGTTGCGGAAACTGAAGCTCCGGGGACTCGTATTATCACTGAATCTGTTGCTGGACAGGTTGTTATTCATTTATATGATTAATTCATTTTAATCATATATATATATATATATATATATATATTAATTTTGAGTAGATGCATGCTATCGTTATTTATATCTTTTGTGTAATAGCAAATCCTGTCACCCTAGAATAGTCGTTTAAAACAATTTACTAGTATAATTAATTACAGAAATAAAAAGTTTTAAATATTTTAATAAAAAAAAAATTGGACAAATTAAATTTTTTCTCTTGAAATAGCATGCATCTCTCCCCAATTAAAGGCATGAAAATAATTTGAACTGTCCCGATTTATTTTATTTTTGTTAGTATTCATATGTTTGTTACGTCAAAAATGGTGTTCGCTAGAGAGTTTTCATTTTCTAACAGAAATACAATAAAATGTTAATAAATATTAAGAACTCGATCGTGATAGATTAAGAAATTATAAAAAATGTCTCAAAAATAATATCTATTTTTAAATAATTGCTTACCTTTAGTCGGAAATAAATATGAATTTGTAACGTTTTCAGTGGTCGCAATTGCAGGTTTTGGGGCAGCAGAGTCACGCTAAACCGGCGACGGCGGGAAGATAAGCCCGGAAAACCGCGTCAACTATCGGAGAAGCCCTGGAAGCTGCCGCCAAAACCGCCGGTAACAAACCTGTTGACCACGGTGACGCCGCCGCAATACAGGCCGCAGAATTCAGGGCGACTGGTTCTAACGTAATAACTCCCGGTGGGGTTGCGGCCGCGGCCCAGTCCGCCGCGGCTTACAACGATGGTTTTATCGGAGATGATGGAAAAATCCAAGCTCCGTGACATTTTATCAGTTAGTCTTTATACGCATAGCTTCTAAATTTTAATTATGTCAGTATAACCAAGGTCAAATGTGTGAGTAATTTTTTTAATTATGTCCATGTATGACGTGGCTACGATTTGCACGTTTTCAAATCCAAGCGGGAGGGTTGAAATGGCTTTTTTTTTTTAAAGCTGAGTCTTACCCTTTTTTATAAAAGGAAAAAAAAGTATTTCTGTTAAACTTTGTTTCCTTTGCAAAAAGGCATTTAGTCTATGGGATATAGTCTCATTTGTGTCGTGTCGGCAAGCAATGCCATATGTAGGCACAAATTGGAGTATTCGTAGACTTGCAATAATATATGAATTAATAATAATATATGAACTTGGTGATTTATTTTTACTAAGTTAAAGGTTCGGATTAAATTGCAATTCAGCAAAGGGTGGTGATTTTTTTGTCAATTAGGCCTTCTTTTTTAATTATGCCATTGATTAGTATAACTAAGGTCATGTATGTTTAATTTAAGGGGGCGGCGGTAAAACTTCCGGCGGATAAGGTGGCGACACGGGAAGATGCGGAGGTGATTACGAGTGTAGAGCTTAGGAATGATCGTGAATTGAAGATGCATCCCGGAGGAGTGGCGGAATCCCTGGCGGCCGCCGCCAGGATGAATGAGAAAGCTGGCTTAGCTTGAATATTATGATGGACATGTAAATATGTGTAGCTAGTGTGGTGTATTATATAGCAACGGGTAGCATGTGAAAAGAAGGATGGCTAATAAATAAGAACTTAAAATTTACAAAAAAAAAATCCTAGAATTATATGTACACAAGTTGTACTAGATGTCGGAGATCCACTAAAAATCTTGTCGAGGTAAAATCCCCCTTGGAACAAAATCCCCGCGAAGGGAAAAAGGAAACTTCTCTAAAAATAAATAATTACTTCCATTTGGAGGTGTTACTATCTTGATCTCTTGTGCATTAATCATGTTCTATCGACGACCTTTTATGTTGGGTCTTTAATTTGTTTTTTAAATACAGCAGGATAAAAAATATCCAGATAGGAATTATGCTTGTTAATTAATTTTGTTTGTGTTGTGTTCGAGTTAATTTAAATTTTATTTATTATTTAAAAGCACGCTCATTTCAATTCTATAAGATTTTTGATGTTTTTAAATGGTCGTTGAATATTTATGAATTTGGCCCAATTTTCACGAATTTTTCTATTTACGTTTCAAAATAAAAATAAAAGTCATCATTTTTCGTCATGTTCTGGGTTCGGAGTCGATTAAAAACCGTTGTTTTCCGTAACATGTAGCGCACACGAAATTTAGATTAGTGTGTTTATTTATCGGCCCAGTGAGAATCTCAGAATTAATACATTACAAAGAAATATAGTGCACATAATACCTTCTCTTATTTATTCTTCCCCAATTTTAAACTTTGCAAAAATGTCTCCAAAAAATTTAAAAAAAAAATCAATTTAATTGTCACACAGAAATATAAATTAATTCATTTGACTCTCTTAATATTAATATATTAAGAACAAAATATTTCAATCATTACAAGTAAATATTATGACTGGTAATAGTACTCAAGTTGAAGTATATTCAATTGATCCATTACTCAAATTTTTTTTTACAGGTAATTATCGGAAAACACCAATATGATTGATCGAATTTGTTGGATTTCAGTGAATTAAACTATCTGATCGGTTGTGTATATATCTCTGCATAAAATGTTCATAAAATTCAACTCAATGTTCCAATCTGCAATGAAAGGTAAAATAATTCGAGCTAGATTTTTGTTGCAGCACATGATCTGCTTCACTTTTCCATAGGAAATTTAGATTGATACCTAGCTAGGTCGTACCTATATATATCCTCTTGTCCCTCTCTCTCTCTCTATATATATATATATTTCATAAATGTTGTATATAAATTTATACACAGCTAATTTCATATTCTTCCCTTCCTGTCAGATCATCACTCCATATAATCCACAACCATAAGATAATATATTGGGATTTAAACCAAAATATTTTGTTAACTTTGCACCTTTATTGAAATGGTTCCTTCATAATTATTAATTTTTTTCAATTTAATCTCACATGTATTCAATTTGATTCAATTTAGTCTCAAACCGCTGAAAATCGCTCAAATTGCTCAAAATAACATCATTTTGGACACGTGTATTTCATATTCAAGTCAAAATTGGGGGCACATGTCATAACAATGTCGTTTTGGGCAATTTTGAGCGACCACAACAGTTTGGGACTAATTAAATTGGATCAAATTGAATACATGTGGGAATATATTGGAAAATTTGATAATTATGAGAGAATATTTCAACAAAATGTGCAAAATTATGAGACTATTTTGGTTTAATTTCCTAATATATCACACATTCGTAATTTTCTAATACAAGAGGGGGAAAAAAAGAGTGCGATCTTAATTGTTAACGCAAGGAGTGGGTCTCATGTGCACTCGGGTGCACCGTGTACTCATAGTGCATTTTAAAAGCGTGTAACTATACAAAACAGAAACATGCAATTATTCCAAACAGAAGCATGCAACTATGTTTTTATATTAACAGTTATATTTTTCTGTGTAAATAATTAAATCGCACTTTTCAGCATAACAAATTGCACGCTTTTAAAATGCACTATAAGTGCACAGTCCATCCAGGTGCATACAACAGCTAGCCTAACGCAAGAGCTTTGCATCTTTAATATTGTTATAATTTGTTAGGAACGTGGATTTACTAAACCGAACCAAATTATGAACATTGAATTAATCGAATATACGAAATTGACAAATAAATTAGCTTCTTCTTTTCTTTTCTTTTTTTTTGAAACAAAATCGAATTTACTCATGGTTATGTACTTATATAGGAATTATTTACAAATCGAATGAAGTAAATTTTCAACACTATTAATTTGAATTATTACGTTTTAAAAGTTGGTGTTGTATTGTCTTTTAATTAATTGATTAATCGGACGAAGCATTAATCGTGCTAACTAGTCGAATATTTACTTATCAATATTTTGTCAAAAAGAAAAAAAATGTTCAATTTTTTTTTTAAAGGAAGTTTAATTGTTATATGCATTAATGCATGTGTACCAAATTTCGAGTGACTCGGATCCCCTGTTTCATTTTTCTATTTCATCTCCTATTTCACATTTTAGATTAATGACAAATGTACATTTCATAATATTTATAAGTATGTGAATAACATCCTAACATAATCAAATATACTAATTAAGAAATTATATTTATTTAAGTAAAATTAATTAATTTCTATCAAAACTCATTTCAATTTTTTTATAAAAATATTTAAATTAATTAATTTAAATCACATAAATATATTAGTTGACGTAAGTATATTATAGTTTTAATATATCATTTAAAAATCTAAAAAAATAAAAAAATATATATATTAAAACTTATTAGAATAAAAAACTAACTGCATATGTAATCAAAATAATTATATGAAAACTTCAATATTTAAAAATATTATAAAATTTTATAAGCAAATTCGATAAATAAATATATAAATATCATTGTTATAATACTCCGTATTTAATAAAGTCACCTCTATAATATTTATTTATCGGAGTAAATTCGTATGCAAATGTCATGAAATAATATAATCAAACTTTTATGTATATACTGAATGAGTTATATTTTCATGCTTCAAACGTGCTCATCGTGCAATTCCAATTATTTTTTTTTTAGATCGGGCAAATGGTGACTCGAACGCATGACCTCACGACATGGGCAGTGGTTCTCCAACCACTTGAACCATTTCACTTTGTCATCGTGCAATTCCAAATTTAATGTTGATTTATGTATATTTATAAGTGTATTTATTAAAAAAATATTCAATATATTAAAATTTTAGAAATGCATACCGTACCAAAAAAATCAACATATTCGATTTCATAAATGCGTTGAAATTTTCAATGTTTCATAGTTCATTTGCATATTGATTTACTTTGATTTTTTAAAGTTGCATGAATTGTTTTTCGAAAAAAAAAAAAGTTACATGAATTTTTTTTTATTGTTTTTCATGCAAATCTTACACATTCCTTAATAATTAATTATATATATTTTTAAGAGTAGAAGATTTACGTAATTAATAAGAAAAAAACACATAACTCTCTAATCAAAATTCAAACACGGAAAAAAAAAAGTTACATAAAAAGACAAATATAAATTAATTTTTATATTTTTAATGTTATGCGGTCTCAAAAATTTGTGTTATATATATATATATATGGTTTAAATTAAGAGTGAGTCTCTTGTGCACTTAAGTGCATTCATGCAACTGAATGACCCATTTAAAAAAATATTTGACCCATTGAATATATTAGACATGTTCTGTGGATACATGGGTAGGGTTGGGCGAGTGCACGCGCGGATCATAGATCCGTGCACAAGTTGCACATGAGACTTAATTTGTCTTAAATTAATTAATTATAAATATAGGGTAAGATGTTTTGGAATGAGATTTGTTAGGAATTAATAAATATAATTTTCTAAATAGACTATGTGGTTATGTTAGGATGTTATTCGGATATAAATAGATATTATGAAATGTACATTTGACATTAATCTAATTAAGATGTGAAACAGGATGGAATAGTGAAATGAAACAGGGGATCCGAGCTGAATTTCTCGCATCCTACTGATGAAAGATTTTGGGTCGTATTAAATAGTTAATTAGGTTTAATTTTCGGTAATAATATGTATATCATTAAGACAAAAATTCATATGAGTCAAATCATACGAGATCGTCAATGCCCAAATAACCTAACACAAATCGTACACACTCCTCCCAAAGTATTAAAATCGTCAATGTCCAAATATATCCGTCTTACGGTGAGACCGTCTCATGCAAGTGTAACTCTGTAATTAATTAATTGAGATTGAGTGAAAGAATTTTGTCTCATTTAAAAGTCCGAACTTGTAGAGAGAGGAAATCAATTCATTTATTTAATTTCCCTCAACACTTCCCCTCACTCGTGGGTGGGATCATTGTCTATACCCTCTGGGGAGGAGACCCAAATAGTGGAAAATTTAAATGGGTAAAGTGTCTTCCACTGAATCGAACCCAGGATCTGGACGAGCCTAATTAAGCTCTGATACCATGAAAGAATTTCATCTCATCTAAAATTTCGAACTTGTTGAGAGGATCGAGAATCAATTCATTTATTTAATTTTCCTCAACATCCAAAATACATAGTATCCACCAATTTTGATGTCATTTCATCTTTTTTTGCTTGCACAAGTGATTGATATAAGGTGGGACAATGGGTTGTCATCTTTAATATAGACGCATTTCTAAATTGTAAAAGCCTTTTCTTTTCCTCCTATAATTCCAACGCAAGGTTTCAATGCAAATAATAGCATGTGCCGCATATGGTGCTGATTTTGGACATAGAAGATAAAATATGAAATTGATTGGGAAAGAGAAACAATATGGAAATTCTCCACTCCCTCCTACTCGTAGCTTGAATTGTTTTACTCTTTCACTAAAAAAAAAATCGATTTGAACTATTTAACATGAATGAAGTTGCACGCTTACAACGGGTGAGAATAAAAAATTTAACCCAAAATCTGCCATGAAAAATCATTTATATTATTTTTTTAACAATGGTTCATGTGAGTTTATTATAAGTTAAGTGCGCTCTCTCATCTTATCACATATACGTAATAATCATCTAAGGAGTGTAATAAAAATGTTACATCGTGTCATTACGAAAACATATAAATTATAAATCAACAAACATGTCGTAAACATCTAAATATATTAATTATAGAAAAATTATATAAATGAACTAATTTCACACATCTCTACAAGTTCGGACTTTTAGATGAAATAGAATTCTTTCATAATATCAGAGTCTTCAGGCTTCACGCCCACATTTTGGGTTCGATTTCCGCTGAAAGCAACATCACCCATATTAAATTGTCCACTCAATGGGGTCTCCCCCTAAGAGATATTACACCATTGAGAAAACATCAAACATACAAATGTAATCGGTTCGATTCCCCTATTTCACTTTTCTTATTTCATTAGTATTTCACCCTTCTTAATTTTTAACACATGGACCCAGAGTATGGTGGTTCGTTGGATATTTTTTATTATTTCACATGTCATTCATTTATATTATGAAATACAAAGGAAAATAGCAATTGTGAAATAGGTAATTTCATTCTAAATGTAATAAAAAATTAAAATTCAAAAGTTGGGAAAATAAATAATGCATGTCTAATTATATATGCATACTGGCATTAAAGCACATTGTCCGGTAGTAACCATATTGCACCTGTGATTTGATTGGTCATCTTCCAGACTCGAAATCTAGCTAACTAGGTATATATATATATATAATTCTTAAATAAAAACAAAAATACATTATACATGTACATATACATATACATTTCATATGTATATATCATACAAGGATACACCCTTAATTATGTCAAATGAGTCAACTATATATACACCTACTCATGCAACCACAACCCAAAACTTAAAAAAGAAAAAAAAATGTCCAACATACTCTATAAAAGCTTCAACCTCTGTTTCTCCAAATTCATGTGTTTTCCGACCATCACCCTCTCCCCTCCGCCGCCCTCCGCCGCCGCCCACGACCAAGATCACAAACTCGCCGCCGCCACCCCCACAATTTTCAAGAACTTCAACTCCTTGTACGACCCCAACTCCTCCAATTGCTCAACCTCCACCACCACCACCGCCGCCGCCGCCTCCGATTTCACCGACGTCGACTCCGTCCCCGACTTCGCCTCCGCCTTCGCCTCCCACCGCTTCTTCTTCTCCTCCCCCGGTACCTCAAACTCCATTTTCTCGCCGCCGGAACCGCCGCCGCCACCGGCGGCCCTCAGCGGCGGCGTGGCGGTTCAGGCCTACTCGCCGGACCCCTTCTCCGACTTCCGAAAATCGATGGTGGAAATGATCGACGCGAGCGGGATAACGGACGTTAACAGTGACTGGGAATTTTTAACGGAGCTTCTATTCTGTTACCTGACGTTAAACCCTAAGCACGCGCATAAGTTCATAGTCGGCGCGTTCGTGGACGTCGTCGTTTCGCTGGCCACGCCGCCGGGTGACGGATGCCGGGAAATTCGCACGCGACGGCGGCGTGCCACGTCGGACTTGTCAATTTAATTGATTGGTTAATATATATATATATATATATATTTTTAATTAATTAATGGTGTTGTGTAAAATGAACGTGATGACAAAGTGGATACAAGTGGGATTTATTTTGTTTATGTGTAGGCGTGAGGATGCTTATTGTCGTGTAATATTCTTGAGGTTTTGTGTTGTATCGTGTAAAATGTTGCCTTAGTAAAAGATTGTCTTTTTTCCTCGTTTCGCGACAGTGTTTTCTTGCTAGTAGTAAATCTTTTCTGGGCCGGGAAGCTAAATATATTTAAGTATTTAATTTTTTCGGTCTCAATTTCAAATAAATTAGATCACGATTGTTTTCAGCTTGAGGTGGGTGGGGCAAACTCGAATGGAGAAAAAATGTGAATGGGCCGGAGAAATACTGTTAATAGTAATATTGGTTTGTCTTGGATTGAATGTGGTAGGAGTTTAATGTTTTAAGGACGAAAAGTCGTTTTATGTCACGTAAGTATAATGTGAGGATTAATTTAATTTAAAGCTAAAATGGAACAACAGACAAGCTATGGGTCAAATTTTGGACAGAAACGAGTTAAGGTTCCAAAGTTGAGCATTCGTGTTAAGTAAAATGACATTGGTTTCAACATTCTCACGATTTTAATAGCCTTCGTGGGATTAAATTGAAAATGTCAATTTTTGTTATGAACAAATTATTCTTTCTTCAAAAATTATGTAATGCTTATTGGAAATCATCTTCGCCTCAATTAATCGTAGCACTAATGTTTTCGCGCATACTCTTGCAAGGAACTCTTGTCTTTTTTAGAGTCGTTATCGTTAAATCGATTCTTCTCCTTTTATAGATGGCATTCTCAATATTTGTTATGATTGTTAATGACATTTCTACCGCTAAAATAAAATAAAATAAAAAAGAAAAACAAATTGCAATGAGTTTGATACTCGACTAGATATAAGATCTCCTTTTTTTTTTCACTGTATTATTTTAATAATTATCTTTAATATAAATCACAATTGAATCAATTAGTAATGATTGATTTCATTAATTTAATTAAGACAAAGTCTTGTATTAATCACGTGCAACATGCATTTCAAGTGTATTTTTTAAATGTGCGACATGTTTAATTAAAGCGTTCAATTTATTTTTGATGAAACGTTCATCCGGTTCTTTTAACCTATTCTTAATTTAATATACACGTGTGTTAAAGGAGGTGAAATATAAAACATGGCTAAAAATAAAATAGAGAAACATTGTAAAAAGTAATTTTTTTTTAAGATAAAGATGAAATATTATATAAGAGCACAAGGGGTACTCGAATCCCAAAACAAAAAAAATCAATCTAGCTACTTGATACACGATCTTACAGTTTGGATGGGATACAATTAATCTAGAAGCTGTGAATCCCACATATAAAACAAAACCATAAAAGATAAGGGTAATGCCCGTATCCACTTCCAAGAGGCGAATTTTATGTTGAGATTATACTGGAAAGTATGCTTTTACTTTGTATAATCAGACTGAATTTCGGACTTATTTACTGAAATAAATTGTTTATCACTGATGCTTTAAATATCATCGAATGTTACATATATTTACTGCATAATTGTTCAATAAATAGTACATGTTACATTGTAGTTAATTTAGTGATACCAGATCACAGAAGATTAAATTAACAGTTCCTTGTAACTAAAAGTACACCATTCACGACCTAGATGGAAATGAACAATCCATCGTGAAAGGTTGAAGTGTAAGGTTCAGATTGGTTTGTCTTGACCAAGAGATTACACTAGTGCATAGATCGATGACCTTTGAATAGGACCTCTGAGGAGGACAAATTCTTCGAAATCGAACTAGGAAGAATTAGACCTCGGTGGTTCGTTATTTCTTAATCTTCGCCCCTTAAATAGGATCGTGTGTGGTTAGTAATTATTGTTTTGACTTATTACGGGTAGAGAATCAAGGAGATTCAATACTTTATATCTTGGACAATATTATTGGTCACATGCGATTGCTAAGATTTAATACGGAGAATCGTGTGCAAGAAATGCGCTTGTTCGATTTGTTCCCCTTGGGAGGTTCATAAGTTTTATCATACCAAATCTTGCAAGTGGAACTAGTTTCCGGTATGGATAATAATGTTGAACTGTTCCTTTACTAAGGATAAAAGATATTAATTATTGGAAAGCTATTTCAGTGACTTGAATTAATTAATGGGCTAGATAATCTTAAACACGGAAAAAATAATAACAGAGCCATATTAACAAAATATGGGTTAAGATGGATAGTGCAATATTAATTATGTAGCGGGATTAATTAATATTTATGGACTTGAATAATATTGTGGCTCAATATTGATAATTCAAGGTCCATTGGAAGGTCCAATCTTAATTCTCCTAAAGGCCCCTCAAGTAGCCCAACATAAAGTCCAATAACTGAAAAATGTGTTTAAAAATAAAATAAATTTGTTGCTTATTTTTTCCTCATATTTTTCGAAAATTATGAATAAAAGGGGAGAAAGATTTTCTTTGAATTTTGTTATGGAATAAAGATATGTATTCTTGGAATACAAGATTATCTCATTAATTTAAGAAATCTCCCACTTGGTTATTCATATGGATTTTTCGAAAATTTCGAATAATTAAAGGAAAGAAAGATTTTCTTGATTTTCTTGAAAAGATATTATGGAAGATATGTATTCTTGGAATACAAGTATTATCTCATAAGTTCAAGAAGATCCAAATCTTGGAATCTTGATCCTTAATTTTTTCAAAAATTCCATAACAAGATGAGGTGTGATTTTTGTGGAATATTTTAATTATGGAGAAAAGAATATATGAGATATATTCAAAATTTCTTGGAGATCAAGAAAAAATTTTCCCACATTGTTTTTTTCCCAAATTTTTGACCACCACCCCATCTATAAATATGGGATGATTCTTTGATTCCCAAGGACAATTCCATGTGCTGGAAAAATTAGTAAATCCACAAAGGTGGTGCAACAAATTTTATTTTCCCTTTTGTTAATTGTTCGCGAGCTTCCTTCCACCGGATTGTCGAGCAAGGACTAGGGAATACTTGGGAAGGTCTTTTGGTGTGTTTTCATCGACGAGACCATTGTAATTCCAAGAGGTAAGTTCACGTAAACTCGTAGTAATTCCGCATTACGTGAACTGTTTATATGCATGATTTGTTGTTGAATTATTATTTGAATTAATTTAGGATTAATTCATGCTAGTAATAATTGTTAGAATTAAATTTGTATTTAAATATTCATCCCGAATAGATCCGGACAATTAATTCCCCAACAACTGGTATCAGAGCCTCGGTTTCGGGTTCTGAATTTTAAATTGTAATTTAATTCGTTTTCATTAAATTTGAAATTGGATAGTAGAATTGCTAGATCTTTTTTGCAGGTATCCAATTGTCATGGAATTTAATGTGTTTATTTATGCATGCATATAAATTGTGGTTTTTTAATTGATTAGTTCGAATTCGTTTTTGCCTAAATGAAAAAATCACACGAGTAGATTAGAATTTGTTTGATTTGATCAATGTAATAGACTAGTCTAGATCTAGGTTTATTTATTTTTTTTGTAAATAAATTGTAAATCGGAAGGAAACGGAGGCGAGATGAAGAATTAAAAAGACGATCCGAACCGGCGTAAGCGGCGTCGTCGCTTCGAAACGTGCCAAAAGAGGCACGCTTGTAACGCGACGCCGGCGCGGGCGTACGGGCCGGGCGAGACCAGAGGGCCGAAGCATAGATCTGCCTCGGGCGACGTGGGCCGAAGCCTCCGAGGCGACGATGGGCGGGTGATGTTGCGTCGATGGCGGCGGCGAATGTTGACAGGCGATCTTGTCGAGACGAATTCGCGGCGATGATCTTGTGAGGGCGCTACGGCGATGCGTCGGCGTCGGCGCTTCGCGACAAGACGGACGCCATTCGACACGGTGGGGGAGTGCTAAGCGGGCACTCCGACCCGCGAGCTGGTCGATGACGTGGCTTGACAAGGCATTTTTTTTAAAAAAAAGGTCAAGTGGGAGCTTTTCGAGACGAACGATGAAGGTCATGAAGACGATTTCTCAAGATCAAGACATGACAAAAATTAACCATGAGAATTGGATAAATGTGCCCAATATATTTAATTTTTTGTCTTGATGTTTATGCATTAGTTTATGCTTATTTAAATTGTGTTTAAATTTGCGATGCGTGAGAAAATGTTTTGAAAAATCTCACTTTCGAAAATTACTAAGTATGCTTAAACAATTAATTGACAATTTTATTCCGGATAATAAAATTGAATTAATTATTGACCTCCATGATTTATTTATTTATTTGTGAATTCTTTTGGAGAAATTCCCCCCACGGGACGGTCAAAAGATAGCTTTCACATTAATAAATTCCAAGTGGATGATTGTGGATTATTACTAGTGGCGACGATGACCCTCCCCACGAGGCTCGATCAAAGCTAAATAATAATTCTGTATTTAATCATGGTTATTACTTAGGTATAAAATTGATATGCATATACTTCCCCGAAGTCCCTGTCAATTTTATATTGGTCAAGTGGGAGCAAACTATTAATCTGGATATTAAAGGTTTGTAACTGTTCTTGTTTGTAACCTGCTTGAATGTGTTTAAATAATGACCCACCCCACGTGGCTTATTTAAACTGTTTTGAGATGTTGGCTGATGCATGTTCATATTTTTTTTGAGATTTTAATATGAAACATGTGATCGAATTTTGTGATATATTTGTGCTTATGCATATTATTATTTATTTCGATTTCATCATGTCGCAACCTTTTTAATCCACCAATTATATACACTCAAAGAACACCAATTAACGGAGATAACTATGTTTTTGGAAACGAAATATGAGTTTTGTCCTACCGCAAGACAAGAACATCATTGGGTTCTTGATGTACCCAAGCCCCGTATGCCTCTTAATGGATCGATCGCGAAAGGCACTTGTATAATATTTGGGAGCGAGCCAATGAACCCATGAAACGTGTAATCTTGACTTCACTGTCGATGATTTGAGACACATTCATGAAGGTGTTGAGTCTATCGCAGAAAATTATACAAAGTCTTGAAGAAATATTTTTAACAAAAAGACCGCATGATCAATCGGTTTAAAACCCGGCAACGTGGTTAGGCTAAAAATGGTGAGGAACAACACGTAAGGGAGCATGTTCTCGAAATAAAATGTCATTTTGATAAACTTGTTATCTCGGTACTAAGTATTGTGATGAGGCTCAAATCAATTTCTTTTCCTAACTCTTCCAAGGTGTTTTGATGAGTTTTATTGTAGTTTTGTGATGAGCGATCACATGTTTACTATGGACACTCTACAAAGCCTTGGAGATAATAGAAAGCATTTAGGAAAGAAAAGACGAAGCATTGGTGACCAAAAAGTCTTTTCTCAAGATCTAGGTCAATGGAAGGCAAGACTCAAGAAAAGGAAAATGGTCAGATCTAAAGCAAACTCATCACTAAGAAAAGTAAGAGAAAGACAGCTAGTCCGATGGGTGTCAAGAAAGTACCAAAAGGAAAATGCTTCAAGTGCGGTGAAAAGGGACATTGGAGGTCAGCCTGTTCCAATCCCAAAAGGAATGGAAAGAAAGATAATTCTCACGCACTAGTTGTTGAAACTTGCTTAGCGGCGTATGCCTCCCATTTATGGGTGGTGGATACGGGATCCACTGATCATGTTTGTTTCACTTTACAGGGGTTCAAGCGGACCCGACAACTTAGTGGGAGTGAGATCCTCATCACACTGGGCAATGCTACGAGAGTGGCAGCTGAAGTAGTGGGAGAAGTGCACCTGTCTTTTAAAGACAGAGTTTTAATTTTAAGAGATGTACTTTACGTTCCGAATTTTAGAAAGAATTTAATTTCGGTTTCTAAACTTTAGCTTGATGGATATTTGGTTACTTTTGATAAAGTTGTTACCATTTCTCTTTATGATAAATTTATCTGTCATGGAACGTTGTCAAGTAATCTCTATACAATTAACTGTGCACACCACTCACGAAACGCATCCTATAACACATCAAATGTTTCCGATAAAAGAAAACGTTCATCAGACTTGAACGAAATACTTCTATGGCATCTAAGATTGGGACATATTAATCCAAAGAGGATCCAAAGGTTGGTGAAAGACGGTTCACTAGAGTTTCTCCAAGTTGAACCAATTCCAACCTGCGAATCATGTTTGGAGGGTAAAATGACCAAGAGGGCATTCGGAGTCAAGGGGAATAGAACCAAAAAAGTGTTAGAAATCGTTCACACAGACGTATGTGGTTCAATGTCAACCAAAGAAAGAGGGGGTTATGAGTATTTCGTCACTTTTATTGATGACTACTCAAGGTACGGTTATATTTTCCTTATGAAGCATAAATCTGAGACCTTTGAGAAATTCAAAGAATTTAAGGCTCAAGCAGAGAATCATAGGGAAAAACGTATCAAGTCTCTACGATCCAATCGTGGAGGAGGCGAGTACCTCAAATGATGAGTTTTGAACTACTTGTCGGATGAAGGATTGCATCCCAAATAATCGCACCGGAACCCCCCTCAACAAAAGGGGTTCTTTGCAAGAGCGAAAAACAAAACTCTTTTAGAAATTGTTAGATCAATGATGTGTTATGCGGATCTTCCCAAGTCGTTCTGGGGTCATGCCTTGGAAACAGATCCAAATCGGTTCCCAAAACTCCCAAAGAATTGTGGACAGGGCGCAAGCCTAGTTTGAGACACATGAGAATTTGGGGTTGTCCGGCCTCGTGTTGGACAAGGAAGCCGGAAATTGGATCCTCGATCGAAATTAAGGTTTGTTTATAGGATACCCCGGGAACAAAATGGTGTATGTTCTATGGTCCCGAAGATCAAAAGGTGGTAATAAGCACCCACTTTAGATTTTTGGAGGAAGACTATATGAACGAAAAGAAGACCAAGTGAGATTACCTTAAGTGATCTAAGGGGCTAACCTCATTGCCAACCTGTACAAGATGACATACCAAACGACACACTTTCTGGCCTAACCTCATCAGTGGGAGGGTTGTAAGACAAACTCGAGAGATTCATGGGGATAGGAGAGTCCTCGGACTTGATTGCCGGACAAGACTAATCAGACCCATGGACATATGATGAGGCAATCCAAGACAAGGATGCGGTTTCTTGGCAAAAGGCAATGAAAGCAGAAATGGGTTGTATGGATCATAACAGAGTGTGGGAGCTAGTCGAACCACTTAATGGGGTCAAACATATTGGTTGCAAGTGGGTATACAAGAGAAAAAGGGGACCGGACGGGAAGGTGGAAACCTTCAAGGCAAGGCTTGTGGCGAAAGGTTATACTCAGAAAGAAGGGATCGACTATGAGGAAACCTTTTCACCTATAGCAATGCTTAAGTCCATCCGGATTCTCTTGTCGATAGTCAAGATCTCGATTTTGAAATCGGCAAATGGATGTCAAGACAAATTTTCCTTAACGGAAGTCTTGATGAAGAAATCTATATCTGACAACCTCAAGGCTTCATTGAAAAGGGCCAAGAACACCTAGTTTGTAAGCTCATGAAGTCCATTTACGGACTCAAACAGGCATCCAGAGCTTGGAACCAATGTTTTGATCATGTTATAAAGTCTTATGGGTTTGATCAAAACGAGTTCGAAAGTTGTGTGTACAAAAAGCGTGTCGGTTTAATCGCATTGGTATTCTTAGTACTATCGTGAAGCGACATTCTCGCTCATCGGGAACGATGTAAAGGTGTTATCAGACTTAAGGGCATGGCTTTCAAAACAGTTTGATATGAAGGACTTAGGGGAAGCCGGGCACATCTTTGGGATCAAGATCACCGAGATCGCAAGAAAAGGATGATAGACTTATCGCAAGCTTCCATACATAGACATCGTCTTGAAACGATTCAAAGATGCGAGGACTCCAAGAAAGGCTTCGTACCTTTCAGGCATGGAATCCATCTATCCAAGGAAATGTGCCATAAGACACAAAAAGAGATTGATGACATGAAAGGCATTCCTTATGCTTCGGCTGTCGGAAGCCTTATGTATGCAATGTTGTGCACGCGAGACCGGATATCTGTTTTCTTTGCGTTGGCATGGTGGCAAGATATCAAAAGTAACCCGGGAAAGAACATTGGGCGGTAGTTGAAAACATTCGAAGTATCCGAAAAGAACTTCGAGATAGAATGTTGGTTTATCGATCGGATAGTCTAATCCCCATCGGCTACGGACTCGGTTTCCAATCGAACTTAGATTCGAAAAAATCTACCTCCGGTAGTGTGTTTTGCATGGGGAGGAGCCATGACATGGAGAAGCGTTAAGCGAAATGCATCGCAGATTCTACCATGGAAGTTTAGTATGTAGGCTAACTGCGAGGCAACGAAAAAGCGGTTTGCTCAAGAACTTCCTAGTGGACTTGGATGTAGTTAAATTTGCCCAAAGACAATCATCATTTATTGTGACAATCTTTGGAGCGATTGCAAATTCAAAGGAACCAAGAGCCCACAAGGCAAACAAACACATTGAAAGGAAATGCCATCTTATCTGAGAAATCGTTAAGAGTGGAGATATAAGTGTCAAAGATCGGCGTCGAGAAAACCCAACCTGGTTGATCCATTCACAAAGTGTCGCCTCGAGAATACATTCGAGAGACATGTGGAAGGAATGGGTATCAAGACTGTTGTCAATCTGCTTTGAGTATAAGTGGGAGACATTATTAAGTTCGTGTAGGTGACATTAGTTGTCACGTACTACACGAGACATGCTGTAGTATACCTAAAAGCAGACTTTGAGTATAAGTGGGAGATTGTTGGGATTATCTTTGGAAAGTATGCTTTTACTTTGTATAATCGGTGAATTTTGGACTTATTTACTGAAATAAATTGTTTATCACTGATGCTTTAAATATCATCGAATGTTACATATATTTACTGCATAACTGTTCAATAAATAGTACGTGTTACATTATAGTTAATTTAGTGATACCAGATCACAGAAGATTAAATTAACAGTTCCTTGTAACTAAAAGTACACTATTCACGACCTAGATGGAAATGAACAATCCATCGTGAAAGGTTGAAGTGTAAGGCTCAGATTGGTTTGTCTTGACCAAGAGATTATACTAGTGCATGGTGATCGATGATGAATAGGACCTCACATGAGGACAAATTCTTCAGAACTGAACTAGGAAGAATTAGACCTCAGTGGTTCGTTATTTCTTAATCTTCGTCCCTTAAATAGGATCATGTGTGGTTAATAATTATTACTTTGACTTATTACGGGTAGAGAATCAAGGAGATTCAATACTTTATATCTTGGGCAATATTATTGGTCACATGCGATTGCTAAGATTTAATACGGAGAATCGTGTGCAAGTACGCTTGTTCGATTTGCCCCCTTGGGAGGTTCATAAGTTTTATCATACCAAATCTTGCAAGTGGAACTAGTTTCCGGTATGGATAATAATGTTGAACCGTTCCTTTACCAAGGATAAAAGATATTAATTATTGGAAAGTTATTTCAGTGGCTTGAATTAATTAATGGGCTAGATAATCTTAAACACGGAAAATAATAACAGGGAGCCATATTAATCGTAATATGGGTTAAGATGGATAGTCTTGATATTAATTATGTAGCGGGATTAATTAATATTTATGGACTTGAATAATATTGTGGCTCAATATTGATAATTCAAGGTCCATTGGAAGGTCCAATCTTAATTCTCCTAAAGGCCCCTCAAGTAGCCCAACATAAAGTCCAATAACTGAAAAAGGTGTTTAAAAATAAAATAAATTTGTTGTTTATTTTTTTCCTCATATTTTTTTTAAAATTATGAATAAAAAAAAGATTTTCTTTGAATTTTGAAATGAAGATTTCTTTGAATTTTGTTATGGAACACAAGATTATCTCATTAAATTTAAGAAATCTCCCACTTGGTTATTCATATGGATTTTTCGAAAATTTCAAGAAGATCCAAATCTTCGAATCTTGATCCTTAATTTTTTCGAAAATTTCATAACAAGATGAGGTGGGATTTTTGTGGAATATTTTAATTTTGGATAAAAGAATATATGAGATATATTCAAGATTTCTTGGAGATCAAGAAAAAATTTTCCCACATTGTTTTTCCCCCAAATTTTCGACCACCACCCTATCTATAAATAGGGGATGATTCTTTCATTCCCAAGGACAATTCCATGTGCTGAAAAAATTAGTAAATCCACAAAGGTGGTGCAACAAATTTTATTTTCCCTTTTGTTAATTGTTCGCGAGCTTCCTTCCACCGGATTGTCGAGCAAGGACTAGGGAATACTTGGGAAGGTCTTTTGGTGTGTTTTCATCGACGAGACCATTGTCATTCCAAGAGGTAAGTTCACGTAAACTCGTAGTAATTCCGCATGCGTAAGATTTACGTGAACTGTTTATTTGCATGATTTGTTGTTGAATTATTATTTGAATTAATTTAGGATTAATTCATGCTAGTAATAATTGTTAGAATTAAATTTGTATTTAAATATTCATCCTGAATAGATCCGGGCAATTAATTCCCCAATATTTTATTCCATCAATGAGTTCATCCAAAGTATACGGGTTGTCTTTAATTTGAAAATAATCCTGTTGCGGACTTTTCAAAATAGTAGCCTGCCAAATTAGTCCAAAAATCTTTCTCTTGACGTTGCCACTTTTCGAATCCACGAACTCTACAAAATGATCACAAGCAGACGAAGAGTAGAGCAAAGGATTGTCAAGCCAAGAATAAACAGCTTGCCAAACAAGAAGAGCAACCGGACACGAAAATAGAAAGTGATTTGAAGACTCCGTCGGACCCAAGCACATCGAGTAAGCGCCAGTACCCACATCATCACAAATTCCACGTTTGAGCAAGTTGTCATTTGTAGCTAATCTTTCATGAATAATCTTCCAAGCAAAAGCCGAAACTTTAGCTGGAGCCACCTTCCACCAAAGCTTCTTCCACGGAAAGAAATTCTCATCCTCACCTGGCTCGACCTCCACAATGATGTTATACATCTCCTTGGTCGAGAACTTGCCCTTTGTCGAACCATGCCACCTCCATGAATCCTCCACATTGACTCTTACTCTGTACTGTGAATACACTGCCAAAGATCCAAAAACTCAAGAAATTAATTAGAATTAAGCTCTCTAACCCAACGGAATACCCAAGACTCACTCTCACCATCCCATAGACTCCCGACCGACTCCTTCTTCTGTAATGATAACTCGAACAATAACATACACCTATCCATCAATCGACACTTACCCTCAACCCATGGATCGACCCAAAAATTTGCCCTAAGGCCATTCCCCAGAGAGAAACTCAAACTACCCCAAAAAAGATTCCCAACAGGACTCTACCACAACTCATATAAGTCTTTCCACCAGAGTGACCGTTTCTTATTAACTCGACTCACATCGGGGACCCACTGAAATGACTCATACTTTGACTCAATGACACTGACCCACAATGATTTTTCCCCTGACACCCACCGCCATAATCACTTACACAACAATCTAAGTTAAATAACTTAATGTCCCTCATACCCAGCCCACCCCTAGACCTACGACGACATACTGACTCCCATTTAATCCAAGCAGTCTTACGACTCGATCCTTTCCCTCCCATTGTAAAAAGTAAATGTTACATTATTTCTCCGAACATGAATTAATATGTAACATTACATAACACCATGCATTGCCGTGTGAAAATCAATTTTCGAAGATTTTAGATAGATCATTAATGTTCTACAATTTAATGCTCACGACGATTGGGTAGGATACATAATTAGAAATCTTATATTTCTACATATTTTTTTTAATATGATATTCAAATCTCTTCAATCACTTCATTAGACGTACGGTATCTCCTCTGTAAAAGTGTAGTTCAGTTGAATATTTTAAATAATTTTTAGATTTTATTAATTGGATTGTATTAGATTTATTAAATGATCAATTTATAGATTATAAGTCGATAGTTACGTTTTTTATATATCGTACTGAAAGAATTGGTCACCTTTTCAATAAAGGCATGCCCGTTTTTCTCATATACAGCAAATCTTTTCTGTCAACTCAAGTTCAGACAAATTAACTATATACTAATATTTTTTTGATGACTTAGACAAGTTAACTAATAACTAATTAATTAAGATTTTTTTTTTTTTTTTGCCAGATCGATTAATTAATTAAGATTAAGTATGGATTCCTTGTGAATTTTATTTCTAGCATAAAGACTATTAAGACAAAAGAAAAAGAATCCAAAGTAAGCCATCCAACTACTTTATACCACATTATAAAAATAGTGCTTATATGTTACACTTGCTTGGTTTAGATAGGTTAATTCACCTAATTATACGCCCACAAAAATGTATATTATCAAATTCCAAGTTATGCCCCTTTTGATTGCTTAGGGATAGTAGGATTTGTATGCAATAATGGCAGCATAATACATTTGTTTAATTTAATTTGGACCAATTTTTGGGAGAGTGAGCTTAAAGTAGGACAATCTTGACTGCTATATTGTGTTTTGCTTAACTTTACTTTTTTTGGAATATTTAATTTATAAATAATTGAAGTCTTATGGATAAGTTAATTCATTAGAGAAGCCGAGGCCGCATGAATGCTTAATTAAACTGATTAATTAATCCCTGGAGACAAATCCAAATTATTATGGTTAGGACATGAAAAAGATTTTGGGACCATATACATATTGTTGAGTAGTTTCATGCATAACACAACTCGGATTCTTGTATTTTATTTTTATATTTATGTATACATATATGTGAATAAATTATAAATTACTTAATTGATTCATTAAGACCGAGACGGATTACTATTAGATAGATTGTGTTTTGAAATATAAGAGTAAAAATGTTTATTTTTTTTTAAATAAGTTGGGTCATACAAAAACAAGCACTTAAAGAGTAGTCTTGAGACTGAAAACAGGCCTATAGTATTATGAAATTATTGAGGATAAACAAGAGGCAGGGATTATAGCCCCTTATAAAGTTGAATATTGTAGAAACATCACACTAGCGTTTCAATTAACGTTATATGCTAGTTTAATTTACTAGTTCCAACCTTTTTTTGATATAGACCACTCTCTCTCCCCATGTATATATATATATATATATATATATAAAATTATACTTATACATGTACACCCATCAAAGCCGGTCCTATGATTTGTGGGGCCGGTGCAGAATTTTATTTAACCATTCGTATTCATATTATACTATAAATAAAAAGCAACATGATTATTAAAATGATTATAATTACATTAATTAATAAAATAAGATGTAAAAAATTGAATAAATAAAGTAGAAAACTTTGAAATAAACGGAAGCTTTGAAGGTTCGAACACGCAATCATGCTATATTTAAATTAAGATTTAATACTTATCCAACATCAGCTCAGTTGAATAAATCATTAGGATATTTCACAACATAATATATATATATATATATATATATATATATATATATATCCCCTATATTACTAATAGGGAGTTTTTCTTGATGATGTGTTAACTCTACATTGATTTAACATATGTGTCATTCTAGGAGAAGTTTAGTGTATATGTCATTAATAATAAATCCTACATGTCACTAAAAATAAATCATATGTGTACTTCTATTTTTGTATATCCTATATCCCTCTATATACTAAATTACTAATAGGGAGTTTTTTTTCCATATTGTGTCAACTCCATGTTAATTTAACATATGTGTCATTCAATGAGAAATTTGAGTACACATGTCATTTTTATGTTATTTTTATAAAATGTGTAATTTATATTTATTATTTTATGTTTTATTTAATTATATAATATTATTCATTTATCTTTTTTTTGGTAATTTTTGTTTGACTTAAATAAAATATCCATTCTAAATGTATTTTATCTTAGCGTGAATTATATTCAATTATTAATTTCTTAATAAATAATTTTATTTTATAATTGCTCTTATGTATATCTTAGCATAATTTATGTGGCAAAAATATTTTATATTATAATTCATTCACTTTTTTTTAATTATTACATGTTAATTAATTTATTAGCCTTTTCTTAGTCGATTTATTTTGTTTTGATTTGTAGGTTTCAACTTCATATTAACATGGATAAATAATATTTAAAATAATAATCTTATTCAAAGATTTAAAAAAAATTACTAATATTTTTGCCAAGTGGCACATTTCAAAGCTGGCAATTGTTTTTTCTGAAATTGAGAAAATGTTGTCAATTGTCAATTTTTGAATCATTAAATTGTAAATCAAATTAAACCCTTGAAATTCTATTCTCATCATAAACTCTTCGTATTGCTTTTGCATTTAGACGATAGTCGTCCGCTTTGTCTGTGTAGAGTTATTCAGGCAACGATAAGACGATTGTGAGCCATGGCATCAATCGGGGTCGCAGATGCGGTTCTTGCAAAATAGTTCTTCATTTGCAAAGCATTAGTGCGTGAATCCATTTGCTCTGTTTCTTTAATAGAGGTAAAGCTGCAAACTATTCTTCTCTTGCATCAAATTCGATTCGAATATAGTTTTGTTGTTTTGTTAAAGTCAATTTTAAATTGGGTGTTCTTCGTTCTGTATTTGATTTCCTTGGGGTTATTGATCTTAAATTCTCAAAGAATCAATTTTGGTGTTAAATTCTGTAATTTTTTAAGAAACGTTCCAGTTGCTCTTGGTTCCCGTCGAATTTCGAGGTTGACGGATTTCTGTTTTCGGCTTAATTAAGGGTTTGGACATTGCTGATGTTTATATGATAAACATCAGTTTGACGAGTTATGACATTTGTGGCTATATGTGGTCTTGCGTATCTTTTTGTAAATCTTATTGAAATGCATTTTTTAAGTTGGTCAAATGTGGAAATAAGTGTTCATACTTAGAATTGCAAGTCCTAAAAATAAATGGTGGATCTTTATTTGGATCATTATGCCAGCTTATCAAGCGTACTTAAATTAAAACTTGATTCATTTATAATAGGCAAGATATTAGTTGATCTTAATCAACATTGAATCCTTTAAATAAAAAGAGATCAGGTAGAAATGAGATTATTTGTTATTCCTTTATAGCATCACATCGATGATGCCACACCATGAGCCATTAATTGTTGGGGTTATACTGGAAAGTATGCTTTTATTTTGTATAATCAAACTGAATTTTCTGTCTTATTTACTGAAATAAATTTTTTATCACTGATGCTTTAAATATCATTTAATGTTACATATATTTATCGCATAATTGTTCAATAAACAATACGTGTTACATTGTAGTTAATTTAGTGATACCAGATCACAGAAGATTAAATTAACAGTCTCTTGTAACTAAAAGTAAGTGGTTCACGACTTAGATGTAAATGAACAATCCATCGTGAAAGGTTGAAGTGTAAGGCTCAGATTGACTTGTCTTGACCAAAAGATTACACTAGTGCATGCCTGATGCGCTGAACAGGAGGATAAATTCTTCAGCACTGAACCAGGAAGAATTAGACCCCAGTGGTTCGTTATTTCTTAAGTTTCGTCCCTTAAATAGGATCGCGTGTGGTTAGTAATTATTTCTTTGACTTATGAAGGGTAGAGAATCAATGAGATTCAATACTTTATATCTTGGGCAATATTACTGGTCACATGCGATTGCTAAGATTTAATACGAAGAATCGTGTGCGAGTATGCCCGTTTGATTTGCCCCCTTGGGAGGTTCATAAGATTTATCATACCAAATCTTGCAAGTGGAATTTGTTTCCGGTATGGATAATAATGTTGAACCGTTCCTTGACCAAGGACAAAAGATGTTAATTAATGGAAAGTTATTTCAGTGGCTTGAATTAATTAATGGGCTAGATAATCTTAAACACGAGAAATAATAACCGGGAGCCATATTAACAATAATATGGGTTAAGATGGATAGTGCAATATTAATTATGTAATGGGATTAATTAATATTTATGGGCTTGAATAATATTGTGGCTTAATATTGAAAATTCAAAGTCCATTAAAAGGTCCAATCTTAATTCTCCTAAAGACCCCTCAAGTAGCCCAAACATAATGTCCAATAACTGAAAAAGGTGTTTAAAATTAAATAAAATATTGTTGCCTATTTTTCCTAAATTTTCGAAAATAATAAATAAAAGAGGGAGAAAGATTTTCTTTGAATTTTGTTATGGAATGTAGATAAGTATTCTTGGAATACAAGATTATTTCATTAAATTCAAGAAATCTCCCACTTGGTTATTTATTAAGAAATTTTTGAAAACTTTGAATAAATATGGAGAGGAAAGATTTTCTTGATTTTCTTGAAAAGATATTATGAAAGATATGTATTCTTAGAATACAAGAATATCTCATAAAATTCAAGAAGATCCAAATCTTGGATTCCTACTCCTTGTTGATTTCGAAATATGTCATAACAAGAGGAGTTGGGATTTTTGTGGAAATCTTTAATTATGGAGAAAAGAATATATTGGATATATTCAAGATTTCTTGAAGATCAAGAAAATATTTTCCCATCTTATTTTTCCACCAAAAAAATCGACCAACACCCCTCTATATATAGGGGGTGAGTGTTTCATTCCCAAGGGTAATTCCATGTGTTGGAAAATTAGAAATCCACAAAGGTGGTGCAACATAATTTTATTTTTCCTTTTGTTAAATTGTTCGCGAGTTCCTTCCACCAGATTGTTGAACAAGGGCAAGGGAATACTTGAGAAGACCTTTTGGTGTGTTCGTGTGAACGGGATCCATCTTCTCAACGGTTGTCACTCCGAGAGGTTAGTTTACGTAAACTTGTAGTAATTCTGCATGCGTAGGATTTACGTGAACTAATTGTATGCATGATTGGTTGTTGAATTATTATTTGAAATAATATAGGATTAATTCATGCTAGTAATAATTGTTAGAATTAAATTTGTATTTAAATATTCAACCTGAATAGATCCGGGCAATTAATTCTCCAACAACTGGTATCAGAGCCTCGGTTTCGGGCTCTGAATTTTAAATTGTAATTTAATTCGTTTTCAATAAATTTCAAATTGGATAGTAGAATTGCTAGATCTTTTTTGCAGGTATCCAATTGTCATGGAATTTAATGTGTTTATTTATGCATGCATATAAATTGTGGTTTTTAATTCGATTCGTTCGAATTCGTTTTGCCTCGTGAGAAAATTCACGAGTAGATTAGGATTTATTTGATTTGATCAATGTAATAGACTAGTCTAGATCTAGGTTTTATTTATTTTTTGTAAATAAATTGTAAACCAGACTGAAAACGGAGGTGGAGACGAAGAATTAAAAGACGGGATCCAGAACCGGGTGTAGGCGGCATGCGTCGAGCGAAACGTGACAAGGGAAGCACGCGCGTGACGCGGACGCTGGCAGGCGCGCGTAGACGATGGGGCGAGGTCGGGGGCCGAAAGCATCGAATCACCAGTACCACGCACCGAGGAATTTCGTCTTGGGGGAAGCGCCCGAGTGAAATACCTTAGCCTTCAATATATGTGAATGACCGGTTGACAAGTATAGGTAGCTGGCGGTCGCGTTCAGACAGATCACATGCCACAAACCCATTATCGAAACTCTGCCAGGCAGCGTCTTGGCGCTACATTGGCACTGAAGCAGGACGCGATTGAAACGGCCGGGTCGGATGTAAGACGTGCACCCCGACCCGCGAGCTGATCGGTGTACGAGAAGTGATTTTTTGAAACGATCGAGTGGGAGAAATTCAAGACGACGTTTCTTCAAAATCAAACCAAGAAAAAGCAAACCATGACAATTGGATAATTTGTGCCCAATATGTTTATTTTTCTGTTTTGCTTGATTTATTGTTGTGTTTTCTTGTGCTTTATTTAATTTGTTTAAATGTGTTTGCATGAGAATCGCCCCAAATCGAAAAAATCTCACCTTCAAAATTACTAAGTATGTTTAAATAATTAATTGACAATTTTATTCCGGATAATAAAATTGAATTAATTTTGACCTCCATGATTTATTTATTTGTAGATTCTTTTGGAGAAATTCCCCCCACGGGACGCCAAAAGATAGATTTCACGTGAATAAATTCCGTAAGGATGATTGTGGGTTATTATTAGTGGCGATGATGACCCTCCCCACGAGGCTCGTTCAAAGCGAAGTAATGATTATGTATTTAATCATGGTTATTACTTCGGTATAAAATTGATATGCATATACTTCCTCAAAGTCCTGTCGAATTTTATATTGGTCAATTGAGAGCCAACTATTAATCTGGATATTAAAGGTTTATAATTGTTTCTTTTTTGTAACCTGCTTGAATGTGTTTAAATAATGACCCACCCCACGTGGCTTATTTAAACTGTTTTGAGATGTTGGCTGATGCATGTTCATATTATTTTGAGATTTTAATATGATGCATGTGATCGAATCTTGTGATATATTTGTGCTTATACAAATTGTTATTTATTTCAGTTCAGCATGTCGCAACCTTTTAATCAATCGCTCAATATACTTAAAGACAATTTGCTTATTGGTGAAAACTTTCGTTGATTGGAATCGTAAACTTACTATTGTCCTCTCACCACACAAAGCCATAACCGGATTCTCACTACACCTAAACCCCGAAAAAGCTAAATGATGAGTCCACTAAAGCGGTTAAGAAAGAGTATCTTGTTGAGAAAGCGTTCAAATCGAAATGGCAAAGTGTACCATCTTGGCTTCAATGTCAGATGTGTTGCAACACCAACACCAAAACGTTGAGACCGCTGCAGACATCATGACTAGTCTTAAAGCGATATTTCAACATCAGAACCGTGTGGCTCGTCTTATCACCATGAGGGACTTGCTCTCTATGAAAATGGTGGAGGGAACGCCCGTAAGGGAGCCGTTCTCCAGATGATGGCTCATCTCAACAAGCTTGAGGTACTTGGCGCTGAATACGATATCGAGACTCAAATCGATTTCGTGCTCCATTCTCTGACGAAAAGCTTTGAACAGTTCAGGCTGAACTACCAAATGAACAATCAGAAGTTCTCGATGCCTGACCTGTTGCAAGCTTTAGTCTCGGCAGAGACGATACTGGGGCAAAATAGCCAAGTCTTTGTAGCAAATGGACCCTCTTCTTCTTCTAGGCCAAAGGGTGGTAAAGAGGAAGAAGAAGGACAAAGGCCACAAGCAAGTGAACTCAAGTGTTGCCAATGGCAAAGAAAAAAATGGAGGTGGAGGAGTGAGTAAACCAGCTAAGGGGAAGTGCTTCAACTGCGGTGAAAAGGGACATTGGAGGTCAGCCTGTTCCAAACCCAAAAGAAAGGTAATTCTCACGCACTAGTTGTTGAAACTTGTTTAGCGGCGTATGCCTCCCATTTATGGGTGGTGGATACGGGGTCCACTGATCATGTTTGTTTCACTTTTTACAGGGTTCAGCGGACGGACAACTTAGTGGGGAAATGAGATCCTCATCACATTGGGTGATCTTCTACGAGAGAGTGGCGGTGACGATGGGAGAAGTGCACCTTTCTTTTGAAGACAGAGTTTTAATTTTAAGAGATGTTCTTTACGTTCCTACTTTTAGAAAGAATTTAATTTCGGTTTCTAAACTTTACATTGATGGATATTCGGTTACTTTTGATAAAGTTGTTACCATTTCTCTTTGTGATAAATTTATCTGTCATGGAACGTTGTTGAATAATCTCTATACAATTAACTGTGCACATCACTCACGAAATGCATCCTATAACACATCAACTGTTTCCGATAAAAGAAAACGTTCATCAGACGTGAACGAGACACTTCTATGACATCTTAGATTGTGACATATTAATCCAAAAAGCATTCCAAGGTTGGTAGAAGATTGTTCATTGTAGTCTCTTCGGGTTGAACCAATCCCAACTTCCGAATCTTGCTTGGAGGGTAAAATGACCAAGAGGGCATTCGGAGCCAAGGGGAATAGAGCCAAAGAAGTGTTAGAAATCGTTCACACGGACGTATGTGGTCCAATGTCGATCAAAGAAAGAGGAGGTTATGAGTATTTCATCACCTTCATTGATGATTACTCAAGGTACGACTATATTTTTCTTATGAAGCATAAATCTGAGACATTTGACAAATTCAAAGAATTTAAGGCTCAAGCTGAGAATCATAGGGAAAAATATATCAAGTCTCTACGATCTGATCGTGGAGGCGAGTAACTCAGCGATGAGTTCTTGAACTACTTGTCAGATGAAGGGATTGTATCCCAAATTAATCGCACCCTAACCCCTCAATAAAATGGGGTTGCAGAGCGAAGAAACACAACTCTTTTAGAAATGGTTAGATCAATGATGAGTTATGCGGATCTACCCAAGTCGTTATGGGGTCACGCCTTGGAAACAACGGCTTATATTCTGAACTTGGTGCCATCCAAGTCGGTTCCCAAAACTCCCAAAGAATTATAGACCGGGCTCAAGCCCAATTTGAGACGCTTGAGAATTTTGGGGTGTCCGACCTACGTGTTGGACAAGGAAGCTGGCAAATTGACCCTCGATCAGAATTAAGGTTGTTTATAGGATACCCCGAGGGAACAAAATGGTGTATGTTCTATGGTCCCGAAGATCAAAAGGTGGTTATAAGCACCCACTTTAGAATTTTGGAAGAAGACTATATGAACGAAAGAAAGCCCAGAACTGAGATTACCTTAAATGAGCTTAGAGGGCCAACCTCGATTACCAATTTGTGCAAAGATGACATACCAAACGACACACTTACACAACCGAAACCTCGACGTAGTGGGAGGGTTGTGAGACAACCCGAGAGATTCATGGGGATAGGAGAATCCTTGGACTTAGTTCCCGTCAAGATGAATCAGACCCATGGACTTACGACGAGGCAATCCAAGACAAGGATGCGGTTTCTTGGCAAATAGCAATGGAAGCCGAAATGGGTTCTATGTATCATAACAGAGTGTGGGAGCTAGTCGAACCACTCAATGGGGTCAAACTCATTGGATCTGCAAGTGGGTATACAAGACGAAAAAAGGACTGGACGGGAAGGTAGAAACCTTCAAGGCAAGGCTTGTGGCAAAAGGTTATACTCAGAAACAAGGGATCGACTATGAGGAAACCTTTTCACCTGTAGCAATGCTCAAGTCCATCCAAATTCTCTTGTCGATTGCTGCGCATCTCGACTTTGAAATCTGGCAAATGGATGTCAAGACGGCTCTCCTTAATGGAAGTCTTGAAGAAGAAATCTATATGCAACAACCCCAAGGCTTCATTGAAAAAGGCCAAGAGCACATAGTTTGTAAGCTCATTAAGTCCATCTACGGACTCAAACAAGCATCCAGAGCTTGGAACCAATGTTTTGATCATGTAATAAAGTCTTATAGGTTTGATCAAAATGAATACGAAAGTTGTGTGTACAAGAAGCGTGTCGTAACTGCATTGGTATTCTTAGTACTATACGTAGATGATATTCTGCTCATCGGAGACGATGTAAAGGTATTGTCAGACGTAAGGGCATGGCTTTCAAAATAGTTTGATATGAAGGACTTAGGGGAAGCCGGACATGTCCTTGGGATCAAGATCACTCGAGATCGCAAGAAAATGATGATAGGCTTATCGCAAGCTTCATATATAGACACCTCGCTTGAAGCGATTCAAAGATGCAAGATTCCAAGAAAGGCTTCGTACCTTTCAGGCATGAAATCCATCTATCCAAGGATATGTGCCCTAAGACACAAAAAAAGATAGATGACATGAAAGACATTCCTTATGCTTTGGTTTGTCGGAAGCCTTATGTATGTAATCTTGCAAGACGAGACCCGGATATCCGCTTTCTGCCGTTGGCATGGTGGCAAGATATCAAAAGTAACCCGAAAAAAAAGCATTGAATGACGCTTAAAAACATACGAAGTATCTGAAAAGAACTCGGGATAGAATGTTAATTTATCAGTCAGATAGTCTAATCCCCATCGGTTACACGGACTCGGATTTCCAATTAGACTTAGACTCCAGAAAATCTACCTCCGGTAGTGTGTTTTGCATGGGGGGAGGAGCCATGACATGGAGAAGTGTTAAGCATAAATGCATCGCCGATTCTACCATGGAAGTCGAATATGTAGCTAACTGCGAGGCGTGAAAAAAGCGGTTTGACTCAAGAACTTCCTAGTGGACTTGGATGTAGTTAAATTTGCCCGGACAATCACTATTTTCTTTGTGAATGCTTGGGCGATGCAAATTCAAGGGAACCAAGAGCCCACAAGGCCAAAAACACATTGAAAAAATACCATCTTATACGAGAAATCGTTAAAAGAGGAGATATAGAGGTGGTAAAAAATCGCGTCGAAGACAACCTAGCGCATCCATTCACAAAGGGGTCGCCTCGAATACATTCGAGAGACATGTGGAAGGAATGGGTGTCAAGACCGTTGTCAATCTGCTTTGAGTATAAGTGGGAGATATTATTAGGTTCGTGTAGGTGACATTAGATGTCACGAATTAGGAACTACACGAGATGTGTTGTAGTATACTTAAAATCAGACTTTGAGTATAAGTGGGAGATTGTTGGGGTTATACTGGAAAGTATGTTTTACTTTGTATAACCAAACTGAATTTTCAGTCTTATTTATTGAAATAAATTATTTATCACTGATGCTTTAAATATCATTGAATGTTACATATATTTATCGCATAATTGTTCAATAAACAGTACGTGTTACATTGTAGTTGATTTAGTGATATGAGATCACAGAAGATTAAATTAAAAGTCCCTTGTAACTAAAAGTACGCGGTTCACGACCTAGATGGAAATGAACAATCAATCGTGAAAGGTTGAAGTGTAAGGCTCAGATTGACTTGTCTTGACCAAAAGATTACACTAGTGCATGACTGATGCACTAAACAGGACCTACTGGGAGGATAAATTCTTCAAAGATCGAACCGGAAAGAATTGGACCTCGATGGGTTCGTTATTCCTTAATCTTCGTCCCTTAAATAGGATCGCGTGTGGTTAGTAATTATTTCTTTGACTTATGACGGGTAGAGAATCAATGAGATTCAATACTTTATATTTTGGGCAATATTACTGGTCACATGCGATTGCTAAGATTTAATACGAAGAATCAAGTAATGTTGGCACGCCTTGCTTGATTTGCCCCCTTGGGAGGTTCATAAGATTTATCATACCAAATCTTGCAAGTGAAATTTGTATCCTGTATGGATAATAATGTTGAACTGTTCATTGACCAAGGACTAAAGATGTTAATTAATGGAAAGCTATTTCAGTGGCTTGAATTAATTAATGGGCTAGATAATCTTAAACAAGGAAAATAATAATCGGGAGCCATATTAACAGTAATATGGGTTAAGATGGATAGTGCAATATTAATTATGTAGTGGGATTAATTAATATTTATGGGCTTGAATAATATTGTGGCTCAATATTGAAAATTCAAAGTCCATTAGAAGGTCCAATCTTATTTCTCCTGAAGGCCCCTCAAGTAGCCCAAACATAATGTCCAATAACTGAAAAAAGGTGTTTAAAATTAAATAAAATATTGTTGCCTATTTTTTCTAAATTTTCGAAAATAATAAATAAAAGAGGATAAAATTTTTCTTTGAATTTTGTTATGTAATTTAGATAAGTATTTTTGGAATACAAGATTATCTCATTAAATTCAAGAAATCTCCCACTGGTTATTTATTAAGAAATTTTTGAAAACTTTGAATAAATATGGAGATAAAAGATTTTCTTGATTTTCTTGGAAAGATATTATGAAAGATATGTATTCTTAGAATACAAGAATATCTCATAAAATTCAAGAAGATCCAAATCTTGGATTCCTACTCCTTGTTGATTTCGAAATATGCCATAACAAGAGGAGTTGGGATTTTTATGGAAATATTTAATTATTGAGAAAAGAATATATGGGATATATTCAAGATCAACCTAGCAGATCAAGAAAAGATTTTCTTATCTTATTTTTCCACCAAAAAAATCGACCAACACCCCTCTATAAATAGGGGATGAGTGTTTCATTACCAAGGGTAATTCCATGTGTTGGAAAAATTAGAAATCCACAAAGGTGGTGCAAAATAATTTTATTTTTCCTTTTGTTAAATTGTTCGCGACTTCCTTCCACCGGATTGTTGAACAAGGGCAAGGGAATACTTGAGAAGACCTTTTGGTGTGTTCGTGTGAACGGGATCCATCTTCTCAACGGTTGTCACTCCGAGAGGTTAGTTTACGTAAACTCGTAGTAATTTCGCACGCGTAGGATTTACGTGAACTAATTGTATGCATGATTGGTTGTTGAATTATTATTTGAAATAATATAGGATTAATCCATGCTAGTAATAATTGTTAGAATTAAATTTGTATTTAAATATTCAACCCGAATAGATCCGGACAATTAATTCTCCAACATTAATAAGATTTGTTATCAACTGTTGGAATTGATTTGGTTTGTTTGCTGGGAATAATGGTTCAATTTTGGACCAAAAGTGTGTTATATTTCATCTTTCTCGTCATACATATAATTATATGAACATCTAAACCAACACTCCCCATTAATGTGTTCCCTCACCTTTTCCCTCGCAGAAAATTGATCAATTTTTTCTTGACTCTGCATAGTGAAACAAACACACTGGAGATAAGCAGCTTCTCTCTATTTCAATTTTTTAATTTGGAATCCAATATTACTTTTGAGTAGTTTTTTAAATAGTTTATTATTTTTTATTCTTAAAGTTGAGGGCAAAGACTATAGAATTCTGTCAATGGTTGAATCAGAGGGCAATTTTACCTGATATTCAAGCCACTATGTAACCAAATTCATACAACACTAACGAGTTTTGGTTAAAGACTTTTCAAAAAGTTCATCTACATTTTCTTTACAAAGCATCTTCTTGTAGAGCCTTTTGGTCTAGTTCGTGAAGTGGCAAAAGGGAAGCTTGGAATGCGTCATTTATGTCCAGGTTTGCTTCCCAAGGTGAACTTTAAAGTTGATATTGGTTTCTTTTTACCCAGAGAAACAGAATTTGGGATTTTTTTTAAACATAATATAAAACAAACTTTTAATTATTTTAGGTATTGCATTTTTTATTTATTTTCTGGAGTTGACAATTTTACACTTTTGTGTCCAAGGTGACGTTCTATTAATACGGTACATATCCCACTTTCCTATACATATTTTAATTTATGGATGCAGTTATTTTATTACTCTTTTTATTACTCTTATGAATGTTTTGTGGATAAAATCCAGTATATGTGATGATTGTTAATGCTCTGAGCGGAGTACGTATATGTTTGTGTGTGCGCGGATATATATATTTACCTTGATTGTTATTTTAATTTACCGTCGCCTGTTGTAAAATGATGATGATTTCTTATTGAAGAAATATTCTTGGAACTTTTGTAACCATACATTTTGAAAGATTTGCTGGGATCCTTTCCACTTGGGTACGTTCTTTCACTTTTTTTTTCGTTTGCAAGTTTAACTTTATTTAGAAATTGATATCTTTTTAAGATCATGCAAGCATCAGATGAACATTATAGCAAAAGAGGTTGCTTCAACTAATTGAACAGTATATTTTCCAGATATTTTGTCCTTGGATTTTAATCAGGTAAAAATGTAGTTGCTTCACAGATACCTGAACTTTTTCAAACTATGAAATTGGCAATATAAGATTTGTGTATGCTATTTTTTGTGTAATTATGTGAGTTGCCTCATCACAGTTAAACTTAAACCAACCTAAAAATGGGCGGTTTTTTTAGTATTTAATCTCTCACTCATGCATTTTTCATATAATGCTCATATGGATAGGAGAGAATGAATTAATGCACGTGCTGACTTAGATGAATCAATACAGAAGCTTTGCACCTTGAATGCATGTTTCACTTTTTTGTACCTTTATTAATTGGAGTTGTGGTTGATTGAAATTGATATATCCATGTAAAGACTGAACATATGATAGAAATTAGAGGAAAAATCAAATGACTTTTTTGTTAATGGTAGATGGATTTGGTGTATACATCAAATGACACTACAAACATGGAAAAAGGCGACAGAAGGTAATATGCTCAAGTGGATGATTATAAGAACAAAGTTGTTGAGTTGGTCATGAAGGTTGATAGAGGAAGTCTTTGTATTACACTAGAATATGTTATCTAAAATGCCAACAGTAATGTTGTTTTCCATTTATAACTCAGATTGCATTTAGCCTATGTTTCATTTAGCTGAATATTGCTTATACATACTCAGTGTTGCCTAATGGCCTAGTCTTTGTATGTGTTCCGCTGGTATTATCCCATCGTAGCGGAAGATCAAGTTTGATAAATTGTTAAAAGTATTAACACAATATAGTTTTTTACTATTATTATAGTGCAAAATAATTTGTATTAATATATCTAATATTACACTTTTCAAATTCACTATTAATAAACTATCAAAACTGTCAATAAAACGTTTTAAAAAATAAAATTACAATAGACCCGTGCATCGCACGAGCAAAATCATAGTTACATACAAATACAAACATACATAAAAAAAAAGTAAAAAATAAACAAAATTATTTTTGCTAGATATTTATGCATGAACAATAGTGAGAATGTAAGAGCGCCCGTTGGTATAATTGTTACCATCAAATCTTATATAAAGAGTAATCACATGTAATCTAACATTAAAATTATCTCTGAATTAAAACTGAACAATAATTTTAAATATTTTTTCAAAAAAAAATATAACATTTGTTATTTATTTTTTTAGTGGTTTTTTTTAAAAATAAAAACGGGATAAATATAATTTTAAAAAAAATCTATATCCCCCTTACATTTTTCTTATAAACAACAAACACAAAATTGAAGAGGAAGGTTTTTTTATTGAAAAAATGCAGAATAATGAGTTATGAGTTTTCATAGATCTTGTTTTTCCATATATATAATTCTATCATATTATATATATATATATATATTAAATCTTTTACTAATAATATGAGTATGGGCGTTCAAATTGTTATGATTAATTATAAAATGCTCGAGATTGTCAAAATACCAAATAAATTTTACAATTTCAATAATTTAATAACCCATTTATTATTGATTTTTTAGGAGGGTTGAGAGAAAAAAAGGAGCAGTTGAAAGCGTGATTAGTTAAATTAAATTTTTAAAATTTAAAATTAAAGTGTGAGTTAATGAGAATTAGGGAGAAACTGATTAGCGAATGTTTATTGAGACACGTGAATTTAAAAAGATTGAGAAATAGAAAGAGATAGATATTAAAAATAAAAAAATACTAATATTAATATACTTAATTTCAAGCAATATATATTTATATATTATCTATTAATGTATATGTATATCAGTATATTGTTACATTCACACCATCAAATAAAGTCAAAGTATAGGATGAAATTGATTAAGGGGTGTGATTTATGTTTTTTTTTTAATTATTGAAAGGTATATTTTTTTTACTTTAGACTAAAATAATATAAATTTCGACATCACGTTTATAATCAATTTTATAAGAAGGGCCAGTGCCCCTTATTTTGTTTTTTTGAACGATACATATATATTACC
Organism: Stenogyne calaminthoides; assembly: GCA_037126765.1. Classification (NCBI taxonomy): domain Eukaryota; kingdom Viridiplantae; phylum Streptophyta; class Magnoliopsida; order Lamiales; family Lamiaceae; genus Stenogyne; species Stenogyne calaminthoides. The sequence goes on along the minus strand of JBBCBC010000025.1, from coordinate 32,642,573 downwards.
CCTCTGTTGCATACTTATTAATTATCGCTTTTAAAATTTTGTATAACGTTCACAAATATTTTATCTATTCCCTTTTATATCCACTTCTCTCCCCATAAAAAAGGTGTGTATTTTCCAATAAAAGGTTGACTTTTTTTTTTTTAATAATAGATTTTTTTTTTAGACTTACAAATAAGAGATACTTCATTTTGCTTTGATACAAGGATAAATGAGGGAGATTTATATAAGGGATAATTTATATGATCGAACCTGTTTTTGTACCTTCATTTTGCTTCGATCAAATTCAACCTAAACCTGCCAAATACTACATCGAAAGAGTTCCAACGATAATTCGACGCTCAAATTATAAAATTATGAAAGAAAACATGGGTGTGAGGTTGCACATACAAAACAAAAGTTAAGGTATATATATGTGTTTGTGTAGAGTTTAAGATAATGAACATATTAATTACACTCGAGAAAACTAATATTTAATTACATAAATCATTATTATTTCTGTCATTATTACTTTGCTAGATGAAAGTTAATGACGGGATTCATTAAAAAAATATATATATATCATTAAAGACTTTTAGCTAGAGAAATTGCACTGACATAATCAAACTCCTTGTATAAGATATTGAAATTATGGTACAATAGGTTTTTTGTTTAAATATTTTAATTCTAAATTAAAATAGTATATCTACTTGATCCGCGGTAATATGCATAATGTTCAATTAATAAAATAAATAAAAACTTCTTGATTTATGCAATAAAAAATAATTCTACACGCATTGGCATCTTTTGTTAGAAGAGTTGTAAATAAAATTTACGAGTACAAACAGCCGCAATATTCCAAACGAAAAGCAAAAGTAAAAGATAAAAGTACATGGAATAGTTGCTCTTTATTCAGAAAAAAGGTGCCAATAATTGCATGATGGGCAATTTGAAATGATATTTTGGTAGCATTTGTATGAGCATGCATTTACAAAGAGAAACAAATAGTAGAAAACATTGTAATATTGGAAGAGGACATGGCGAAATAACTGAAAATGATGCCAACTCAAAGATTGGCTCTAGATAGAGTAGTGTTATATGCACATTTGACCGAATGGACAGACGGTCAACCTCGGATACCTATCGCGCGACGCGCGCGACTAGCTTATTTGTGTCGTCGCAACGCGCGACAAGCTGATTTCTGTCGCGCGACACTCGCGACAAGCTGATTTTTTTTTTTTTTTGCTTTATAATTTTGTGAATTGTGAATTTTCTATGGGTGAAGAGTAATGACATTTTCTGTAATATTATAAACATTGTGAATTGTGAATTATTACTCTCAAAATTATTAAAATGTTACATATGATAAGTTTGATATTTTTCAATATTACCTCTTAAAATATATATATATATATATATTATGCCCCGATTTGAAAATTTCTAAAACCATATGTAACATAATACACACTCAAAAAATTATAAAGCAAAAAAAATAAATATAAAAAAAAAACGGAAAAAAAATCATAAAATCAAAAAATAAAAAAATAACAAAAAATAATTATTGAAATTTCAAATGTAATTTCGTGCAGGTGCCAATCATTGGAATTAAGAGTAAATAGTTTAACAATAATTGTATCAATTATGAAAATTATACCTCTTCAAAAAAAAATAAAAAAAATATTATATTATATTATGCCCCGATTTAAAATTTTCTAAAGCCATATGTAACATAATACACCTTCAAGGTGTGTTTTTCTTGTTTATTGATGTCTTTCAATGAAACAATAAATATTTTTAAATGAAATATCTAATAAATTCAAATATAAACAACTAATACTTTTGAATGAAACAACTAATACTTTCAACCCTAAACAAGTAATATTTTTTAATAAAACAACTAAGCCTTCTTATATGACTGCATATTTTTTTTAAAATAATTAAAATATTTTTACCTAATTAATTAATTATCTTACATTACATATACAACACAATAAACTAAATAATAAAAGAAAAAAAATACAATAAACCATCTAAATAATAAAAGGAAAAAAAATTACAATAAATAATTAATCATCACTTAATCATCTAACTCAATTATCACAGTATCATCACATTTGCGCGATTTGATATAGCACCAATGCTCTAGATAGACTCATAGTCATAGACATGTCATTTCAATCACTCTCTCAAGTTAATAACCACTTATTTAAACTATGTATGTATGTGCATTAAGTGGGAATTTTTATTTTTATTTTAACGATTGTAATAGTTAAATGGATTAATTTGAAGGTACCAAAATGATCTTCAGTAGAGTATGAAGCAATTAGCCAATATCTAATTAATCTTCGCCTACGGCGTCAAAATTTGGCTACACTATCGAGGTGCAATAAAAATAAATATTTTTGTTTATTTTACTAACTCATGGCAGTGACAAGTATGAAATCGATCCACAGATAACGTAGAAAAATTATTGTGCTTACTAGTATGAATTTACGAAGACAAACACGTAACAAATAAAAAGTGGGGGTTTGGATTGAATTTCTAAAAAACTACTACTAATTAATAATTACCAAAATAACAAATAATCAAAATCAATTATTAAAAAGCTTTCAATTCACAGTTCAATCACTCTTGTATTTTAACTTTTCTAATTAAATGTATAATTTGCTCTACTTTACTCTCAGACTAATGACCCTCAATAAACAACAAGCTTTATTTATCGATTTTATCCCTTAATTTCATCTAATTTAAATAAGCTCTTCAATAAATCTTTTTAACGGAACCGTAGATACAATCTAAATTTAATTCAGTAAAAGCATTATAGTCAATCAAGGATAAAAGTCAAATAAATTTCTGAATACGCAAGCTCGATTCGAAAGAATTTAATTTATATCACCCTAGCAAATATTAATAATTGTTATCAATTGTCATATACACGCAATAATTACGGATTACGTGGTACGAACTAACATGCATACAAGAATTAAATAACCTAGGTGATCAATTTAATTTAATTACTCAAACATACAAAAATTTAAAACAGATGATATAAATAATATGAGAATAACAATGTCACAAACAATATTGAGTTTAACTAATATTCATCAAAATACAAATTAAAAAATTCTCGAAATTGAAATAAAAGTACTTAGCAGTCCATGTATAGGCATATCAAAAATATCAAAATTGAATAGAGAAAACATAAGAAACTCAAGAGCAAACTCTAAAGATGCCTTCTTTCTTCTCCACGGTTCTTTTTCTCTTCCTTTTTCACATAAAAAATTTTGCCCTTCATGTCAGAAATCTGACTGCAGCGGCCGCCTATTGAAGACCGAGCCCGACGTGGCCTTTTAATGTGTGCAATTTGGGGTGTAAATAGTTAAATTCCCGATGGCCCATTAAGTTTCAGATTTCGGCCCACATTGGGGGACATACAACAGTGAGTAAAATTCGGCCAGGGACATTATAATGGATTTTTGGTCTTTTTTCAACACTTTTATTTCTTTAAAAAATGCCTAAAATCACTTAAAATCTCAAACAAAATAACAAGTGAACTTTTAACTCGTCAGAGTATCTATCAGTGAAAAAATACAAAAATAAATTACATTAAAATGCAAATAATCACACTTTAAACAACTTATATAATGTACTATTATCAACTTTATCACCCACGTTGATTAGACAGGAGGAGTGGTGAAAAGTTTATAAGTCTCGACAAAAAATTAAATATTGGGGTATATGTTTAGAGTTGTGACAAAAAAAATTAAAAAAGAAAAAAAAAAAAAAAAAAAAAAGAAGAAGAATATCTCCATTATTCGAAAGTGTCCAAAATATTTGAGAAAATTTCCATTTTTAGCCCCTTCATATTTAAGAAGTTTGTTTTTATCAAGATTTTTTATTTTATTCTTTTTTAAATTAAGAGAATAATTTTTTTGGCAATTATACTCTTAATGAAGTCAATAAAAAATCAAAAGAAATGGTGGTACAGAGTTAATATATTATAGTATAAAATTAATTAAATTGTGGTACAAACTTAAAAATGATGGTACGAGTTGAATTAATAATGGTAGTACGGTGTTAAAATAAGAGTGGTACGGGGTTGAAATAAGTGTGGTACGGAAGTGATAATGGTACGGGGGTTAATAGAATGGTGCATGATACGGGCTGAAACGATGTTTACGGACTGAAGTGATAATGATAAGAGTTTAATTGAATGATAATACAGACTAAAATAATGTTGATACGTGATATAATATGGGGTACAAACTAAAATAATGAAATGATGAGAAAAAGATAAAATTAGATAAAAAAATATTCTTTTGACTAAAAAAAATGATTATAAATTTTGTGATAATTTTTTTTTTTTTTTTTTTATATTAAACTATTTATAAACTTATCCGAAAATATTTATTCGTAAAAGTATACGCGGCTTTCGTTTGACTTCAAAACTTCAGGGACAATGCTTAAAGATAGTATATGTACATAAATTTCGGAAGATATATAGTGTATATGAGATTAAAAAAGAGGATGTTGGAGCAGAGTGTGTATGAACAATAACAGAGGGGATGAAGGACGCGGCTATATTGATAACAAAATTGTTTTAGGTTTTTGGTTTTATGTTTTAATTTTTAATTCATTATTTTACTTGAAATTTGATCAGTTCAAATTTATGATCTCCACTTCCCAAAAAATCGGTGGATTATTAGTATTCCATTTCCATGAGCCTTCATATATGGAAACCGCTTCAAATTTTAAAATTTCAGTAGCATATTAAATTTTGTTTAATATTTTTTTGTCAAATAGAAAGCAAAATATAATTGTGTATATATTACTCCGAGTCATCCCTCTTATTAGTATATACTAGAAAATTGAACCGTGCTATACACGGTTATAATTAAACAATTAGTTTGTATTAAATTTTTATAAGTATTCGTATTAAAATATTTTTTTCATTTTGAAGTGACGATTTTTTTTTATTGATGATATGTTTTTTTTATTAGAGAAAGTATTAATTTCTCAAAAAAATTTAAAATTAATATAAAAAGAAAATATTTGTTGTTATTTGAAAATTCAAATAAAAGATAAGCGGTAGATAAGAGAAATAAATCTGTATTCAACTAATCTTTCTCAATCTCGACAGTTTCTGCTAATATATATAGACAAACTATATAAAATAATTATTTGTTATTATAAAATAAAAATTAATATTTATTTTATATATTCGTTTCCTAATTTAATGTTAGAGTTTGTGGAAATATTCTATATATTTTTTCCAAAGACTTTTCTCAATCTTCTAGATATTTATTCCAAATCTTATTTTAAATTCGATATAATTTATTAATATTTATTCTAAAGATTTATTTTTTCTATATATTTTTTCAATGATATTTATCAATCTTCTAGATATTTTTTTCAAATCCTTTTTTAAATATGTTATAATTTTTTTTCTATAGATATGTCTCCCGATTTAGGAATAATTTTTGGCGGAAAAATCTAATGATTTCCAATTTTGGGGCGGTTTTTGCTTTTATAAATATAAGATTAAGATTAAATTTAAAATGAAATATTCTACAAATTTATTCTAAAGGTTTTTCCTAGTTATGACTTGTTAATATTTATTCCATACATATTTATTCCAAAAAAATTTCCTATATTCCAAAGATTTGTTTCTCAATTTAACATTAATGTATGTGGATATATTCAACATATTTTTTCCAATTTTTTTTTCAATCCATTATAATTTATTAATATTTATTTCATATATATCTATTCCAAAAAAAATTCTCAATCCATTATAATTGATTAATATTTATTTAAAATGTTTTTTTCTCAATTAAATATTAAAGTTTGTGAAAATATGCTATATAAATTTTTTTTCAATCCATTATAACTTGTTAATATTTATTTAATATATATATATATTCCAAAGCATGCAATATGTAATTGGATATGCATAAAATATAGACAAATTCTCATGTGCACCACATGCACCAATAAAATTGGTGCAATTTAATTTTAAAAGCTCTTTTTCTAAATTTTTTTAGTTTTTAACTTTTTTTTCTTTTTTCAATTTCGCTTTTCTTTTAACTTTAATTTTAGTTTTAGATGTTTTTTTTTAAAAAAAATTAATACCCGACCCGACCCCAAACCCGGCCCGTGTGGTTCATGGTTCACTCGGCCCAAGTGGTTCATGGTTCGCCCGGCCCAAATGGTTCAAATATGATTTATGGTTCACTATTTAGGGGTTAGGGTTTAGAGTGCACCATTTTTTATTTGTGCATGTGGTGCATACAATTTATACATGACTTGTCCATTCTGGGAAGATTTTCAAGGAAAAATAAATGAATTTTATAATTAATTTATTGCGCGTAACTCATATTCACTCATCACATAGGTGTCGAAATAACATCACACATTATTTTATACTACTGCATTAATAATGATCACAATTATAAAGCAACAGAATAAGATGATATCTATTTCAAAGATTTGTTTTCAATTTGGCAATAATTCTGTTATAAATTTGTTACACAATTATAAAAAATCGTTATAATTTAAGAATATTTATTTCAAACATTTGTTTTCTAATTTGGCAATAATTTTAACATTTAAAGTTGAGATTTTTTTCTTTAAGAGAAAATATTTAGATGTAGAGGTGAGATTAAATTTAAAATGAAATATTCTAAATAATTTTTTCAAAGATTTTTCTTAGTCCATTATAATTGATTAAATATTTATTCCATACATATCTATTCTAAAGATTTTTCTCATATTTCAAATATTTATTTCTCAATTTAACATTAGTGTTTGTGGAAATATTCTACAAGATTTTTCCAAATATATTTACAAAATTTTTCCCATAGATATGTCTCCCGATTTAGCAATAATTTTTGGCGGGAAAATCTAATAGTTTCCAAATTTGGGGCGGTTTCTACTTATATATATATATATTTTAAAAGGAAGTATATCTTATTAGTATATACGAGTATAGTACCCGTGCGTGTGATTTTAAATTAGAAATGTTGTTAGGTGTTTTCGTGAATGAATTTAATTTGTTTGTCTTTTTCTTTTTCTTTTTTCCAATCGGATGCAACACTTTTTGCTTTTGTGTTATTGTATCTAGGATATAGTAATACACCATCATTATTCATTTTAAATCATTGAATAATAAAAAATAATGCACCGAATTATTTATATTAGTGATTGAGGAAGTGGTAACTTTTTTTTTTTTTTAAATTTGCTAGGGGAAGTTTAAATGTTTATATTTCATTTTAATTTCCTTTTTGAAAGCAGTATAGATTCAGAATACACCATGAATTTTCAAGACATATATATATTTTTTTTTTTGTGATAATAGTTAATATATAGTTGAGTTTAGGAGTCTTAGGAATTGCAATTTTCAGGAGGAGCACCCTAATTTGAGCATGCATAATATTTCTTACATGTAAGTAAGTCCTCTGTGGATTTCCTTATGAAATTACTTTTAATTTAGCTTCTGATTTTTTCTTTTGGAACATGCATTTAGCATGCTATTATTGTGTTGCAACATATTTTGTATTCTAATTCGGTGACACACAATATCAAAGATCTCATCAGCTTGAACCAACTCTGTGGATCCATAGCAACTGGGGGCATTTCAGAGAATATCACAACTATATAAGAAATTAACCGTACTTTTCAGTTTGTTTAGAAGCTTTGGAATTATTTTAATAAAGATTTTCTTTTATACACATATGAATTTGTCACTCTACAACAATTTGAGTGTAACCATTCCACAAAGCTTTTTAAGTCATCCTCATCTACATAAATTATAAGGCTCTCTCTTATCAGATTCATAGTCTTGATTAAACTTAATATACCCTTAATTCTGTTGCATGTAGCTTTTATTCTTTAAAATCTATTAATGAACTAAATTTGTGTGAGCATTCATACATATAAATATGAATTTTATAAATATATGGAAGAGATGCAATATAAAACGAGTTCTTCTAAATACCTGGAGAGAGGTCTCTCGTTTTACATATTCGATTTTTCCATTTAGCTTCAGTTGTTTTATTTAGAATTTGATGATATTACACAAATATGATTTCCTCTTTTGTCTCTGTTTTTGTGGCAGCAACTGATGTGAAAACTGTTATTCTTTCTTTTAATTTTTCTCTGGTGAATTGGATTTATTGATGATTGTAATTAGAGTGCAACTTTTTTCAAGTTGAGAAGCTGAATGGTTCAATATTTTGCTGATCGATTTTATGTGTATTATTAGTTTATGCTGATTTTTGAATTATTTATTTGTTAGATATTAAAATCTGGAAAATTTGAGAAGGGTAGATGGAAAGTTTACATTTTATTAGTATAATAAGGTGTACAGTTATTAATACTTTACCGAGCTATTTAAGCGTTTTAGGTTTATTTGTTGGATATTAAAAGAAAGGGGAGATGGAAAGGTTATGTTTTATTAGTATAATGAGGTGTACAGTTACTAATATTCTGCTCAGTAATTTATGCATCAGTTTTTATTAATGAGTAATTGATTATGATGATGTCTTCAGAAAAAAAAAAAAAAGATTATGATGATTGTTGAATTTCTTTTATATTTTTCAGTTAGTATTTTATGTTAGTATAATAAGGTATACAATTATTAATTACAGGTTTAGAAAGCAAATTGTGCAGCAAATAAAAGTTTGATGAAAAACTGGTAGGTCCAATTTGGTCACTACTATAACTCTTAGTCCAAAGTTTTTTAAAAATACTACTAGTACGTCCAAAATCGGACATAGAAAGACACTAATACCCTTCCTTTTAATCCACCTCCCCTGCCACTCCCACTGTTCAAAATCAGACATCACACTTCCCCAGGTTGGATTGTTGTAGACCGCCTGCAACACGGTAAGGGATTCCCTGCAGTACATAAGGGTCCCCACCATTGGATCACATATATAGTGTATATATGCGTATATGATCCAATGGTGTGGGCGTGCACAGCATAGTGCTGTACAACACCATATCCATTTCCCTGCAACACTCTACCCTATATTCACCAACTTGTTATTAATTATTATTATTACTTTTGAGTGAAGATGCTAATTATTTTTCAAAAAGAAAAAATTAGTCATCATGTATGAAAATTAGGAAGTAGTAGTGTTATTATTTACCATGTAACTCCAATAATTCTGTTGTTTCCTGAGATTCAGTGCACTAATTAAAATTTTAAATAAAATTATTTAGTTTACAAATGGGTAATCAACTCAGTAAACAAAGTTTTTTTTCCCCTTAAATGGGTCATTGACCCAATTTGGACATCTAAATTGATAAAATATCAAAATTATACATCTAAAAACTCAATTTATATGTCAAAAAAAAAAAAAAATTACATGTCAAAAAAAAAAAAAAAATGTCATAAATTTACATGTCAAAAATTATAAAAAAAATGTCATAAATATACTAACGTAAAATCTCAAAATTTACATATTCTCATCATCATTCCAACATGAACATATTCATCAACGTATGCCCGAAAACATGCATATCTTCATCTTCGGTTCCAATTACATGAACATATTCATCAACGTATGCAAAAAAAAACATGCATATCTTCATAAATTGATGAACCTATTCATTTTAATTGATAAACATATGCATCTCCGGTTTCAGATCTCCATCTTCAACCCATATACCCAAAAAAAAATCAGCAAAACATTTCTCCTTCCATCGTTCTTCCTCCATTCATCTTGCAGAAAATACAATCTAACCAAAAAATAACAAATTGAATTCAAAACCCAGATCGTGCAAAAACCTAGATTAAACATGAAGAAGAAACCCAACAAAAAAAAAAACAAACACAACTAAAACCCAAAAAACATTCGAAATCAACACAGATATTCAAAAACAATTTAAATTTTCAGAAATAATTTTTCAATTAAAAAAAACAATTCATAACCTTAAGTTTTATATGCTTATACCATGTTATATACTTCTACCCAAAATATCTAAAAGCAATAGAGAGTGAGTTTATGCTTCTACTATGTATTAGAATTTTCACAAAACATAAACATAAATCAAATTTGGCATAAATTGGGACAAATGCTAGAGAGAAAAAAAAAAAATGAACAGAATTAGGCATAACTTACGGGGAAAGTAAAGGTTATTAGAAGGTTTTAGGAGGAGCCTCCGCCGCCGTGGGAGAAGCAATTTGCAACCAAAATTCCATAGATCTGCAATGAAAATTGCACAGATCTGTCGTTCCGCCTTCGTCTCCGCCGCTCTAATTAGCCTCGGAAACAGATCGCAATCGGTAGAAAACAGATCAATTTTGCTTCGTCTTCGGCGGCGGCTCTCCCGTGTCGCCTTCGTCTCTGCCGCTTCGCCGTCTCTGCAGTGGTGACATGGTGCGGTGGTGATTTTTGGGGAGAGAATGGAGAAGTTAGAGAGAGAGGGGGGAAGGTAAGAGGTCCGATTGAGAGGGGAGGGAGAGGAGATTAGGGAATTGTGATAGAGAGAAAAGAACCGGTGGATATGTCATATGGGGGAGTGGGTGGGGGTGTTATGGGATTTTCGTTTCCCCTTTTGGACCTAGCAGTTATTTTAAAAAAGGATTGGACCTCTTGTTATTAGGGTCCAAATCTTGGACCTAGTAGTTATTAATTCTAAAACTTTCTAGAAATGGTATAAGATTTTATTATTAGATAAATATATATATATATATATATTTGAGTTATTCTGTTTTTTTAAACGGTTTAATTGGTCTAATCCGAATCAATGATCCAAGAATTCTTTGGGTTCATTCGATGTCCATTCGATAATCGATTGAACCAAATGACCCAAAGAATACTATACAACTAATTTAACACATATATACAAGTAATATTATCTAATATTTATAAATAATTTAAATAGCTTTTTATTTGTATTATTTTAAACTCTTCAGATTCAACCAACAATCTAACAATTCTAACAATTATAATATTTAACTAGTCTAATTTCTAACAATTTTGAGCGGAATTATTAATATATTTCTAACAATTCTAAACTCATCATATTCAACCAACAATCTAACAATTCTAACAATTTTTTAGCGGAACTAGTCTAATTTCTAACAATTTCTAACAATATATATAGATATTATTAATATATAATTTCAAAATATATATATATTATATATATATATATATATATATTATATATATATATATTTCAAAAATATATATTAATAAATATATATTTAAATATATATATATAACAATTTGAAAATGAACGGTAAAAAGTAAGAAAATTACCGTCAGATTGAAGAGTGTGACGGTACGATTATCGTTTAATTGGCGGAATGTTCACGACGGCAACAACGAACGACGTACGGCGGCGGGATGACTTCAAATTTGTGAAAAAAATGCTCAAAGAATGTTGTGGGATTGTTTATATAATCAGATTTAGCGACAGATTAGCGACGGTTTTTAAAAATCGTCGTTAATAGCGACGATACAACCGTCGATATATTCAAACATCAGGGCTAACCGCCTCAGGGCGCGGTGGGCAAAATCTTAGAGACCACGACCGAACCCGGATCGAATCAACACGGACCACGACCCGACCAGACCTCGACAGGACTAGATCCTGTCCCGGGCCGGACCCGGACTCGAACCCTGACCGGACTCAAACCTTGACCGGACCCTGACCATGACCCGAACCCTGACTGGACCTTGACCCGGACCAGACCCTGACCTCGACCGGACCCTGACCCGAACCATGATCAGACCCTTACCTAGACCGGACTCGAACTCTGACCTAGACCCGAACTCGACCCGGGTCACGCATGGGCCGAGTTCGGGATCGTGGATTAAATTTTTTAAATTTATGAACATTGTGCTTTTTATTTAAAAAAAGTTATAAGGATATTTAAGTAATTTTATCATATTTATTTAAAAAATTAATTATTTAGTCTTATGGCAAAATAGAATCGTCCATGGCGAAGTTAAATGATGTGACAACCTCTTATTGGATGTCTGACGTCAGGAAGGGCGAAACCGTTTATGACCGTAGAAAAACCCTACTTTCTATTTAAACAAGTAATATTTTTCTATTTAAACAAGTACTACTTTTCTATTTAAACAAGTAATACTTTTAATTTAACAAGTAATACTTTTCATTTAAACAAGTACTAATTTTCTATTTAAACAAGTATTACTTTTCATTTAAACAAGTACTACTTTTCTATTTAAACAAGTGCTACTTTTTTTATTTAAACAAGTAATACTTTTAAGTTAACAAGTAATATTTTTCATTTAAACAAGTACTACTTTTCTATTTAAAAAAGTATTACTTTCTATTTAAACAAGTACTACTTTTCATTTAAACAAGTAATACTTTTCTATTTAAACAAGTACTACTTTTTTATTTAAACAAGTATACTTTTCTATTTAAACAAGTACTACTTTTCTATTTAAACAACTAGTACTTTTCTATTTAAACAACTAGTACTTTTCTATTTAAACAAGTAATACTTTTTATTTAACAAGTAATACTTTTCATTAAAACAAGTAATACCTTTCATTTAAACAACTAATACCCTATTATTTAAACAATACTTTTAATTTAACCAAGTATTACTTTTCATTTAACCAAGTACTACTTTTCTATTTAAACAAATATTAATTTTCTATTTAAACAAGTAATACTTTTCTATTTAAACAAGTAATACTTTTCAATTAAACAAGTACTACTTTTCATTTAACAAGTAATATTTTTCATTTAAACAAGTAATACCTTTCATTTAAACAAGTAATACTTTCTATTATTTAAATAAGTAATACTTTTAATTTAAACAAGTAATACTTTTCTATTTAAACAAGTACTACTTTTCTATTTAAACAAGTAATATTTTGCATTTAAACAAGTATTACTTTTCATTTAAACAAGTACTACTTTTCATTTTAACAAGTACTACTTTTCATTTAAACAAGTAATACCTTTCATTTAAACAAATAATACTTTTCATTTAAACAAGTACTACTTTTCATTTAAACAAGTACTACTTTTCTATTTAAACAAGTAATACTTTTTCTATTTAAACAAGTAATACTTTTCATTTAAACAAGTACTACTTTTCCTTTAAACAAATACTACTTTTCTATTTAAACAACTACTACCTTTCTATTTAAACAAGTAATACTTTTCATTTAACAAGTAATACTTTTCATTTAAACAAGTAATACCTTTCATTTAAACAAGTAATACTTTCTATTATTTAAACAATACTTTTAATTTAAACAAGTAATACTTTTCATTTAACCAAATACTACTTTTCTATTTAAACAAGTACTACTTTTCTATTTAAACAAGTAATATTTTTCTATTTAAACAAGTTCTACTTTTCATTTAAACAAGTACTACTTTTCTATTTAAACAAGTACTACTTTTCTATTTAAACTTAAGTAATATTTTTTTCATTTAACAAGTAATTCTTTCATTTAAATAAGTACAATTTTTTTATTTAAACAAGTACTACTTTTAGTCAATATATATATATATATATTTAAATATACTATGAATTAAATTTTATACAAAACTCTCGAAAAGATCCGACTACTATTTTCTCCAAGTTATAAATTAAATATAAGGTAAAAGGTGCATTAACAACATTTAAAAAATCTTGTATAATTCTGAAACATAAAAAAAATATACATAATTAATATTTTAAAAAAAAATTAAAAATTAAATTTAAAAAAAAATTAAAAAAAAAAAAACCGTCGCTAATCCGTAGCTAAAACCGTCGCTAACTGTCCATAAAACCGCCGCTAATACCATTCATTAGTCCAAAACGCCGCTAAAACCATAGTTAAAACTGTTGCTATTTTTTTTTAAAATTGTTGACTTTGACCATTTGATCAGAATTCAGTAAAAAAACCATCGCTAATTTTTTAAATCAATATCTATCTACAAAACCGTATTATCGATTTCGCTTAAAACCGTCGTTAAAAACCAAATTTTTTGTAGTGGTTGGCGAAAGGTGTATGTAAATATGAAGCCGTTAAGCTTATTTGCAACACACCGGTAAAAGAAGAGTGTGCAATGCATGATCTTGAGGAAGTAAATGTCGAAAAATCGGGACGTGTTGCATCGATACGGAGCCGCCCTCGGCCCACCAAGACATTGGATGCTTCAGCATATTGGCTATGTACGACTGATACTGATGTTCGTCTCCAATTGAAATGGGGTGAGAAATTTTGATGTTCCAATTATACTAGCTAATTCTTTTCATTTTGTCATAAACTTAATGTATGGATCTTGACTATCTTAATTATGTTTGGGAGTTACTAATTTTGTTCTTATTCGCAATTGATACGTACATATTTAAAATGAAAATTCTTCAATATGATTCTTCACTAATACATTTAAAAAATAAAAAAAACCATTTCAAGAGAAAGATTTTGGACAAATGGGTTTATAACCGCTTTGCAAGTTTATCTTTGATAAGATGGTTGATAACCGTTGTCCAAGTTTTTATTTAAACATCTACTATCAAATCATTTTTAAAATTTTTTTAAAATTGCTTATTTTTTTACAAGACATATGTTGAAAACCGCTTTAATATATATATTTTTTTAAATTATTAATTTATATTTTAAAATTCCTATAATAAAACTATAAACCAAAACTTATATATATTTAAATACCATAAACCATAAACCAAAAATCCTATAATAAAACCATAAACCAAAACTTATACCACATATATATACCAAAACATCAAATTGATTAATAAACATACACATCGTGAAATAAATAAACATACAATCATAAACATATATATCGTCAATACACCAAAAACATGAAATATATATCATCACAAATATATAAAAGAAATTACATGCTACCAAAATTTCAAACAACGCTCGCTTAATATCGTATTTAATATAAGAATTGATTGTAAAAGGCACCCAAGTTTTTTCCATTTCTCCATTTTTGTTAGAGTAAGAATTGAGCTCACGCTCATAACAAACCGCAAAACAACGAATCAATCAATATAGTATGAATTTTTATTCAATTAATAATAATTTAAATAAATCGATAAATTGACTTACATTGAGAGGAATGTTCGTTAGAAAGTTATTATGTCTTCAATATCTCGTTATCTCGTTGCCTCGGAACTCCGTTGATTAACAATTCACTTTATTTAATAAATCAAAATAAACAACATTTAATATAGCGGAAGAAACAACATTCAATAAAGTCTTACATTTCTTTTTAGCATTTGTTTTTTTTTTTTTTTTTTGGTTGACCTTTTCTCGCTCATGACCATAAATGTTAACAAGATCCTGATTGTCATATTCATCATGATCATCTCTAATTATTCTCCGGTATGAGCGTGATTTGCGGGATCATCGAAGATGGTACGTAAATGAGTGAAGTTTTGAAAAGGATCATCAATTATGTCAACATCTTCATCGACATGGTCGCTAATCTGAAAACTATTGTTAAATTTGTTTGATATAACCACAATGGACCATTTTTTTATTAACTGGGTCGGGACATAGAAAACTTGTTGAGCTTGATCGCCCATTATGTAAGGGTCATCTCTCGGATCCCACATTCTTCAAATCAACGCCAGCATTAACCCGTAACTTTCAACTTGGACCCCGTTAGGATCCTCACCCAACTACACTCGAAGATTGGTTGAAAACATAGTCGAAGTTCCCAAATGTTGACAATGGCCCAAAGTAAGTAGTATTTGATTGATCCAAAATTCGAGAATGGACACTCCACTATTCTCGCAAAGACTTGTGGCATCATGATCTCCGTATAAAAATGTGTATCCGCTTGTTAAGATAACACTTGTATGAATACACATGTCTATCGCATTCGGATAACCACTTAACTCTTTCATTCACCGATTCTCGCATCCCGGACAACATATTTGCTACATAACCATTGAACCACCAACAAACGTGCGGCGATTGTGCTCAACTTCAATCCATGATCTATCTCGAGGATTTCTCTCAAAGTGATCGCATGTCTTGTCGAAAAATCGACGCCGACGTTGTTGAATCGATATCCGGAAGTTCCTCCATGCTAACACTTACAAAGCTGACCACCGGTAATGCCTTCACCATCCATCCTATTGGTGTACCGGTAACCGGAAGTCCAATTGCATCGACATTCTAATAAATTCATTCTTCTACTAAATAATGATCCTCCTACCGGACATATTCATCACATATCCTTTGAGCACTTTCTATATATCTCTCTACACCATACATCCATCGTGATACGAAAGGGACCACACATCCTTGTCTCGTACCAAATGAACTCGTCTCACCATTATATCAAAAAAAAAAATGATGGAGGAAATACATCTCAAGCTCATGAGTCCCCACAAACCCTCAAAAAAACCAAGCAATTTTCAGATCTATGACCTTTCTCATTGCATTTTGTCATAACTTTGTTATGGTTATTAACATTTTCGTAGAACTTATTGCAATGGGCAAGAAAGTCTCCATGATGACATGATAGTCATGCGATTTCAGATTCATCGGGAGTTCTCTCAGATGTTTGAGGAATAACCTTCTAATTTCACATCCTTTAGCAAAATCCGGTAACTTTCTTGACAAGGTGTGTAATGCGGCGATTGACCCTTTCTCTAGGCATAGGTTTTAATTTCGCTTTATTCCCATATCAATCATATCCATTCTTGCATTGTAACCATCCTTGACTTCTTATCGCCTAGGAGTGTGTTGAGCAAGCTAGCACAAACGTTCTTCTCAACGTGCATTAGATCAATGAAGTGTCTAACATACAACTCTTTTCCAATAGGGCAATTGAAAGAAAATTGATTCCTTCTTCTAACCGCCAAGGGACACTCTTTGCGAAGATCTTTCCGTCTTAATATTCTTCATCTCATTCAATACATCCGAACCCGACAATATACGTGGTGCTTCAATTGCCTCAATGTGCCATCGAATGCATCGGCCATTGTTTCAGACTTATGGGTTGGGTCCAACCACCTCCTATGTCCCATATAAACGGTCTTCCTACAATGTCTCAAAATTAATGTGATGTGTCTTCGGTACAACAAGGACATGCATCGCCCCTTTCACACTATATCCAGATAGATTCCCGAAAGTCATTGATAGTTCCAAACAAAGATGGCCTTCAACTAGAAATTCTCCTTTCTACAAAGATCATTACACATCGACACCCTCATCCCACACGAGCTTCAAGTCCTCTATCAAAGGAGCTTTTCATCTATGTCGCTACCAGTTGTTTGGGTTCGATATCAACATAGACAACATCATGTAACTTCATGCACAACTCGTGTGAAAGATTATAAACTAAAAGAATCATCGCCATGTATCGTGGTTGGTACTTTCGATACCGAAATTCATTCCGCCAATGGGTTGAGAGTGCAAGACGCAAGTGTCGTGGGTTCGGTGCCAAATTCGATGCCCGACATCGAATGTCTTCCATCGGGTGAATCGGCCAGGTGTCTTAAAGATTCCATCTTTGATCCTATCATCATGATGCCATCTTAAATTTCTAGCATCCAATATATACATTCTCCCTAATCTTGATATTATTGAAAGTACCACATCACCTTCATGGAGATTTATTTTTCTTATAACGCTTTAGTCCACACTTGGGACATTCCTCGAGGTCTCCAGATACTCCTTTCAAATAAGATACAATCACCCTACAAGCATGAATTTTCCGATGTGTTAACTTTTTGAGCATTTGTTTAAAGATCATATGCTTCTTAAAAGACATTTCCATCGAAGCAATAGACCACTAAATCGTTCAAAGATATACTTGTGAAGCACTCATCTTACAATCCGGTTAAATTTAGGTTGAACAATATCAACACAAATGACGCTTTTGTTGCCTAAACAAAGGGTAATCCAAATGGTAATCCCTTAACTTCTCTCGACATATAAAGGTGATCTCAGAGATCATCGCTATCCCCACTTGATGTATCAACAATTTACATCATCGAAAATATCCGCATCCAAATTTCAAACCTAAAGTCGGTTTTTAGGTTGCTTGAACTACATCCATCTCCTCTCTCACCATGATATGTCCAAACAAGATATGTTTTATCAATACCAGAATCATCAAGTTCAAACAACCAAACGATTTTTCCATTCATACATTTCCAACACGGACATGGAATGTACCGAGGGTCATGGCAAAGGTCTAATTGCATGATTACAAAATTCTTTCACCCCATTACTATACTCATCCGATAATCGATCCGCTGAACCCACTTTCGATCCATATAGAACTAGAGATGCCTATAGAAAAGACAATATGAAGTGTTTCTCAAGATAATGCATGCATCCTAATGTATTAAACCTAAAAGTATTAAACCTAAAAGTATTACATTCCTAATGTATAAAACTTGCATATAGAATAATGTGGTAGTACCTAAGGTTTGTATATTGCATATGATTCTAAGGATTTGTTGCATCGCCTCAAAACAATGTATATAACCTAATGTACCATCATTAATCATCTAAAGCAACACACTACTATCCATTCACCAAATCATCAAATTAATATAACAAAAATATATCCTAATGTATTAATCCTAATTTATGCTTAAATCCTCACACAAGATATTATCAAACACCTTGAAAATATCAATTGTTCATTTACAATTAATTGTTCATTTATCAAGCATATTATTTTGAATTAATTACAAGTACACTTGAAAGTTATACTATACGTCATCGTAAAAAAAATATGCTATCAAACACCAAGTTATATATATGCTATAATGACGTTAATATATACTATGCTAGTAGTTTGTATCAAACACCAACCTCAACCTCAACTTCTACGTTAATACTATCAAACACCAAGTTATGAAATAAATTAGGGCTCTTTCGATGACGCAATTGAGAAAGACGACGGGAAGACACGGCTAGGGCTTCGGTTCGATTTGGGGAAGAGGATAAGGCTAGAGGCATGGTTCGCGATTTGGGGAATGGGAAGGAGGTAATGGGAAGACGACGCGGCCGGAATGGGGAAATTAGGGTAGAGGAAGACGCTTAGCTTGATTTAATTTGGGGAAAAATTGAAGTGTATACTCCGTTCGCGATTTGGCTTAATAAAAATAATTTGCGAGAAGAAAAACTCTTACTCGGGATTGTCAACGCCTCACAAATGTCAAAAGTCTATACTTGGACAATGTTTTTTATTCTTTTCTTTTTTTTGTCCAGTCAAATTCAATTTTCTAAAAAATAGTTACACCTGCTGTCCGAAAATCTCAAATTCAATCGGCGATACGACGTAATTTTGAATTTTCCTACTTGAAATTTAAATTCGACATTACATTATTGAGACTAAACCGACGACAAAAAAAGTTATGAGACAATTTATGATTTAAACTCTAAAAATTAATTTAGACATAAAAATTTAGACCTTGTCAATGAAATGGTAAAGAAAAACTTTCTGATCAAGAGCAACTCAAATATATAATTAATGTTAAGTTACTGAACCAAGCCGAGTCGAGTTTGAGTATTTTGAATTTTTTATTGAGACGAGTTCAAGTCCAAAAATATTGAGCATGGTCGAGGAGTTGAGTTTCAAGTTTTTCTAATCTACTCGACTCATTTACACTCCTGTTTACGAAACATTCTAGTTAAATTTAAGATATAAGATGGTGTACGTAGAGAAATGACATTCAAACTGTGGAAGATTCAGAAAGGGAAAGACCACATTAATTAAACGAAACATATTTCATTCACCATCTAAAAGAAGCTAAGTTTTCTTGAGAAATTCAATGCTCAATAGCCAGATTCTCAGCCTCTTTTCTGAATGACTCAAAGAGCACGGTCGAAAGATACCGCTCCCCAAAGCTCGGAAAAATAACCTGCAATCGAGGTTACACGATAAATTATTGAACGAACGACGATCATGTTTACACGATATCAACAAGGGTAAAGATGGAGAAAGGCTTACAACAATGAGTTTTCCGGCATTTTCAGGTCGCTTAGCAATCCTTATTGCTGCTGCGGCAGCAGCGCCGGATGATATTCCCATCTGCGCGCGTGATCATATTATAATATGAAAAATTCTGTACGAGAAAATATCATAGATCGTCCTGTAACTTTGTAAAAGCTGTTAAATGCTTCTATTTTTACTCTTGACTTCTAAAAGTTGAAATGAAAAGATTTCAAATATATGTTTTACTCCTTAAAACAATTGGCTAATATCATAGATCGTCATGTAAGTTTGATTGTATTCAATTTTAATCCTGTGTGTTTTTTCCTTTTCAATTTTGGTCCTTATCGTGCCAATTTTGGTCTTTTTTGTTGTACAATTTTAACTCTATATATTTCTGCTTTTTCTCAATTTTGGTCCATTTGGACCAAATTTATGCAAAAAGATCAAAATTGAAAAAGTAAAAACATACCGAACTAAAATTGGACACTACCAAAGTTACAAAACAATATGTGGCAAACATCCCATACTTGGAAAATGGACATGCTACAATCACCGATGGAATTAGCGTTGTCTTGATTTTAAAATAAAATTCTAGATCCGTCTTCTGTTAAATATCATATGTAACTTACCAGCAAACCCTCCTTCAGAGCTAGAAGCTTCGAAGTCTCAATAGCTTCCTCAGTAGAAACCTGAAAATATACAAAATCATAAACTAAAATAAAAAAATAAAAAATTGTTGCACCTAAATTTAACAAGAATTGATCAGAAATTTAAATGATCTTACTTTAATTACTTCATCAAGAAGATTAACATCCAAAACAGCAGGGATAAAACCGGGACCAATTCCTTGAATTCCATGTGGACCTTGATCATTACATGAACATCATTCATCAAAATGTGGAAAATCGGATTTTTTGCAAAACTAATTCCACGTGAAATTTTCATTGCACTTTAGTACTTATGCTCGATTTTTTTATTATTTTTTTTATCGGATAAATGATGACTCAGACTCATTACCTTTTATTCTCGAAAATAATTACTCATGTATTTAATTACAAAACTGATCAAACAAGAAGTAATAATTGCACGTTTGAGACTATTATTCATTACACGAAATACAATTTCATATTCTATTATATATTCCACTGCCAAAACCTTTAACACGTGCACGAATATTGCAGGTAATTTGAAGTGTAACTAATAGATGAAGAAAAAAGAGATACTTCTCAGAACGTGCCGCACCCACCCCCCACCCACACACACACACCCACCCACCCCACCCCACCCCACACACACGCAACAAGATGATCTTTTAGGTATTAGTATATTAGGTACTATATATGATTTTATATAAATTAGCACTCTCTACATAATACATTTTAAATAGTTTACAAGTTGGGTCTGTTCCTAGAGTCCAGTGACTTATAGTCTAAGCCCAAATTTTAAATTTTCAAATATTTTTCTTTTAATTGCAACAAATAACTTTAAACGGATGATTAAAAATTTTTCACAATTCAAATTTCCTTTTCTTGGGTTCTCATAATTTGGAAAGATATACATACTAGTAATACATATATGTATTAATTGTATTTTGTGAACTATTTTTTGTAAGTGAATATTAATATGTTCTACATAAAATATTTAATTATTAATAAATACTCTCTCCGTTCTAGGATAACGTGCACCCCTATTCGGGCATAGAAACTAAGAAACTTTGTTTTATTGGTATTATTTAAATAAATTATAATGATATTGTGAGGGTGTAAGTTTTGAGTGTTTTGTCATTTTAAGAAATGTGCACGTTATTGCGGGACAGAAAAAAAAAAAAATTGTGCACGTTATTGCGGGACAGACCAAAAAAAAAAATTGTGCACATTATTACGGAACGAAGGGTGTATATAGTAGTGTATGTTGTACGGTAGGCTCCGCGCCGACCACAGAACTTACCAGGCTTTCCGCCAGAAATAACAGCACTTTCAGCTGGTTCCACGCCATATACCTTAAAAAAGTAAGAAAATTATGACTATGTTTAAACAATTAGATACAGTACAATATTGTAAATGTATGGCTTATTGTTAAAATCAAATCAACAACAAATTAGGAATTATATAATCTAGTAATTTTACGTCGTTTTGAAATTGATCTCGATTGTTTTTACTTTTTGATTTTGATCCTTTAAATTTTCAAATGTTTGAAATTGTTCCTTTAATATGCTACACCTGATCACCAAATAGGTAGGTCACCATATATGTAATTATTTTATTTTTTTCTTTAATTTTAAAATTTCACCTAAACTTTTTTATCCTAATAATTTAAAGTCGGGATTTGTTTACGTATTTTTTAGGAAGGAATAGTGGTTTATGTGTTTTTTGGTTTTTTTTTTATTTGTTATTTTCATGTCAGTATAGACCCGGTAAACTGACCCGTTTCACTTTGTCTTTTAATATCCAAGTTGTCTTCAAACTCGACCCAAAATTATTAGGATTAAAAAAATTTATGTGACGCTTCAAAATTTAAAAAAAATAATTACACATGTGGCGGTACCTGTTTGATGACTTGCTGCAGCAGATTAAATGATCAATTTCAAATTTTTGAAAACTTACAAGACCTAAATTAAAATATCAAAATAATCACGATTAATTTTAAAACGATGCAAATTTATTGGTCTACAAAATTTTTAATCCCAACAAATTAATATGATGAGCTAACCTTAATGGTGGGGTTCATTTGTTTAAGAAACTTTCCTGCACCAGTAATGGTACCACCCGTCCCAACTGCAGACACAAATGCATCAATTTTCCCATTTGTATCTCTCCATACCTCTGGCCCAGTGCTTTCGTAGTGTATCTACAACATATTTTGCACGATTTCATTCATGGATTAAAATAAGATTTTTTTTTTTAAAATTTTTTTTTGAAAGATTAGTGACAAATTTATACCATATTATAATCAAAGTTATCATTTTAAAAATTTTTTTTCTTAAATTTAATCAGACTTGATCAAATTCTGATGTATTTAGCAATTCGGAAATGCAGACTACGCTCGTTTTATTTGTAATATTATAAGTATAATTATAATGATTGAAAAAAAAAAAAAATTGAAGGTCCCCCCTAATCCATTCCTGCAATCAATTACAACTACATACCTAAAAAGTAAAAACAAGTGGATAAGGAGTTAAAAGATCTTTCCCATAAACATAACAGTGACACTTACGTATATCAAAATGGTGCACAACTAATGATGTTCGAAAACAATTGATTCGACAAAATATAATATCTTTTAATAAAATAATTAATATTATTTAAATATGCATTTAAGTTGAAAGGTGCAAATGATGCGTAAAAGTACTTATCTTCCCCGGCAATAAATGTATTACCCTTGGATTGGCAGGGTTTTCGGCCTGATTAAAGATGTAAGAATTCGGCGTCTTATCGCGTATTTCTTCGGCTTTTTGAGCAGCACCTTCAAATCCCTTAGCAGGATCAGTGAGCACCAAATGAACACCAAAAGCAAGAAGAACAATTCTGCGTTCCAAACTCATGGAAGCAGGCATAACAATTATAAGCTTGTACCCTTTAATGGCAGCTAGAAATGCCAACCCTATGCCAGTATTGCCACTTGAATGCTCAATCAACACAGTCTTCAAAAATAAATTCAAATCATATTATTGTCACAAAAAATTAAATAAAATTTATGTAACACCTAAGTTTTGGAGAAATAATTTAATTTAGTCAAATTTGGTCTACCTCTCCAGGTTTTATAAGGCCTTGTTCTGCAGCACTTGTAATCATACTAAAAGCAGTCCTGTTACATGGCATTATTTATTCCTTATGAAATAGAATAAAAAATGACAAATTCATATGAAACGGTCTCATGCACGAGATTAGGTACAACCTAACACAAATTACACTCCTTCCTATTAGAGCGTCAATGCCCAAATTATGTTCCGTCTCACCATGAAACCGTCTCATATATACAAGTGTGCCTCATTAAAAATTATGTATAAATTGAAAAAAAAATTAAAAAATTCAGTGAATTACCTATCTTTGACGCTACAACATGGTTGCATAGACTCGAGCTTTGCAGCGACACGTGCAACACAACCATGAACAATATTGTTCAAGTAAACCAATGGAGTGTTACCAATTAACTACAAAATATATAAAAATGATCATATTATAAATATCATTATTATTATTGTTTCAAATATATATGTTGTTTAAGATGCAAATTAACAATTTGCAAAGACTTACTTGAGTGACATCCTTTGCTATTCCACTGCTTTTTTCCTCAGCCATACTTGTGTTTTTTTAGAGCCTAGCTATGTCAATCCAAAATGCTAGCCTAATATATATAGCACAAACTTTACTATTCAATAATTGAACTCAATTCACCGGTACTAAAGGAAAAGTCCAAAACACTCTGTCTCACTCTCGGTCACATCATCACATGTGCATATCAAGGTATAGTTATTTATCAAACTTGTTTAAAAATATACAAACTCTTTCGTAAAAATTGTTTATAATATGAAATTGATATCGTTACACTTATAAATTGATACTACTACTCTTGTAAACTAATACCAATAGTATTTAATATTATAATCTTAATTTATAAATGTAATAGTAATTGATAAATATAATGTTATTAATTTATAAGTGTAGTGATATAAGTTTCATACTATGAATAAGTTTCACCTGAGACTTGCACTTTTTTTAAGATTTAATAATAATTTCCGATTGATTTTCAACTATTTTAAGTTAAGATAGTAGTTTTTATTTTATATGTATAAATAATTATTATTTAAAAAAAGTAAATATTTTTAATTTTTTTTAAATTGTCCATATTTGGTTTTTAAAAAAAAGAAAGATATTATATATGCACACTATTACTATTGCTCTCATAAGAACTGTTACTATTGCTCATAAAAACTAATACTAATACAAGCAAGTGATGTGCATGTACATATACTTCACAATTATCTCAAAATGGTGATTTCAAGAAAGATTTTTTATCACTGGTGAAGGTGTGTGCATGTACATATACTTCACAATTATCTCGAAATGGTGATTTCAAGAAAGAATTTTTATCACTGGTGAAGGTGTGGTCGAGAAAGGATTATCCCAAAATTGGTCCACATTATGTGAACTGTATCTTTGTTCACATTTTGTAGTCTATTCGTCATATGTTTATATTGTAGATAAGCCTGATTATATTTTATTTATTTATCAAGAAAATTGCGTTTCCATTATATAAAAAAGACAAAAAATTATATGAGACGATCTCATGCTTGAGATGGGATACAACATAGCACAAATCACACTCACTCCTTCCAAATTGTTAAAACACCAATGCCCAATTTATGTCCCGTCTCATCGTGAGACCGTCTCATGTAAGTATGTCTCTATAAAAAATGCAGATATAATGTACCACGCCCAAAGGTAGAGAAATGAAGTTCAAACTTTGAAAGATTCATTCACAAAAGTGAAGGCCACATTAAAAGAAGCAACAAAACGAAAAAAAGTGATTAATTTCTTTCCAGTAATACAAATCTGCAAGCAGAGAAATGAACTTCTTCGGCCTATTCAATTCACAATCCGAAAGAAGCTAAAAGTGATCTCCTTTTTGTGATTGATTCACTCCTCAATGACCATATTCTCAGCCTGTTTTCTGACTGATTCAAACAGCACAGACGAGAGATAACGCTCCCCAAAGCTTGGGAATATAACCTGCAATCGAGGTTACATGAAAGATTATTGAACGATAAAATTGCGTATGATTGGATAATTATATGTATAATGAGGACCAATCTAGTCCTGTTATAAAATGAGTTATGGTGTATTAACATGATATCAGCGAGAAGGACATACAACGATGAGTTTTCCAGCCATTTCAGGCCGCTTAGCAAGCTTAATTGCAGCTGCAGCAGCAGCACCAGATGAGATTCCCACCTGCATCATAATAATATTTTAGTATGAAATTGTCCCCTTTAAAGCAAATTTTAGACACATGCCTAGAATAATTGAGAAAACTTATGCACCAGGCGAGAGGATCAATAGTACTACCTCTAGAAAAGAATTTTTTACACAATAGAGAATGAAATATCGTATTCTAATTTCACACTTCTGGCTGGTGCTTGTTTTTGTGATAGTATAAAAAATGTCACATTACGCATATATATATATATATATATTTGCTATTTAATGACTTTTAATTCGTCATTGGGGTCGGAGGTAAAATGACTTACGAGCAACCCCTCTTTCAGTGCTAGAAGCTTCGCAGTCTCAATGGCTTCATCACTTGAAACCTGGAGAACATACAAGATCAGAAACTCTCGATCATCTAAAGCTTAACAAGAATTGATTGAGGTTCAGAAAATGCATTTTTTGTAATTAAAAAAAGAAAAAACCAAATCTTACTTGAATTACTTCAGTAAGGAGATTAACATCCAAAACACCAGGGACAAAACCGGCACCAATTCCTTGAATTTTATGTGCACCTTGAGCATTACATAAAGAACATTCATCAAAATGTGGAGATATAGTTATACCAGCTTTAGTAGTTGGATAATATAATGGACCAGTCACAAAGAACACAAAAGCAAGAGACATTTCATGAAACATGATTTCACAGATAATGGCATCCGAACTGATTACATCATAATAACATTTGTCCTATTTCTTAGAAAAACAAGATTTTTTCATGATATTTTATTCTCAAAAGTTGAGCTTGTCTTTTAAATTTAGAACAGCAGAGATACCTCAAATTTGCTCCCTGGTTTGAATATAATCCATAGCAAGATAGGAAGAAATGGTGAATCGTGGAGAAGATCATTCTTATTGTAAGCAAAAAAATTATTTGATGTATGAAATCTTGTGATATTAGTCAATACATTTAAGACCTTTTTGGAGTAAACTTTATTTTCTTTACTATTTCACTTACAATCATGTTGATAATTATATTTAGTAAAATAGAGCCTACATTCAATATCAGCCAGAACTTAAATTTAGGTCTTGGCTTTTAGGTCAAGATTTGTTCAGTATCAACCTCTTTAAGCTCAGTGATACATACTCTGAAGTACATCAGACCAAGATTGCATATTTTCACAAACTGCTCGATATACATGCATGTTCTCAATTATTTCAATAACCCAGAACAAAATAAACAGAACTTACCAGGCTTTCCTCCAGAAAGAATAGGACTTTCAACTGGTTCCACACCATACAGCTAAAAACATAAAGTATGAAAAATATACCAATCAATCAATTAGAAATTACAATGCGGTATTATATGACTTATCACTACAGTTATCTCAACCACAAATATCTGCAAATTGAGATGATGAGCTAACCTTTACGTCAGGGTTCTTTTCTCTGAGAAACTTTCCTGCACCAGTAATGGTGCCCCCCGTACCAATTCCAGAGATAAATGCATCAATTTTTCCATTTGTTCCTTTCCATATCTCAGGTCCAGTAGTTTCATAGTGTATCTAGAAGATAGTTGCATTATTTAATTGATTTTCCCCATTTGCAATACTATTAAAACTATATATAATCGATACCAATCTTCAAATAAAAACTACAGAGTGGACATAGATGAACACAAAGTCTCATATGCACCAGGTGCACTATGCAACTCAAGTGCATTTTCAATGGTATTAGTGGTTTTACTAAGAGGTATTAGTTGTTTTCAATGAACAATATTAGTTATACACATTTGCACCGTACAACTGGTCCACAAGAGACTTAATCATAGATGAGTTACCTTTGGGTTGGCTGGATTTTCAAATTGCTGAAGGATGTAAGAATTGGGCGTCTTATCACGTATCTCTTCAGCCTTCGAAAGTGCACCTTTCATTCCCTTTGCGGGATCTGTGAGCACCAACTGAGCACCAAAAGCAAGGAGAATAACTCTGCGTTCGAAACTCATGGAAGAGGGCATGATGATGATGAGCTTGTATCCTTTAGCTGCTGCCATGAAAGCCAAGCCTATACCGGTATTACCACTTGTAGGCTCAATGAGAACACTCTTCAGAACAAATTACAAAAACAAAGAAATATTATACAGTGTCTGAAATTTGAGAAATATAGCAGCGAGAATTTATCAATACCTCAATAAATAAAAAAAAGGGCCCTCTTGTTTCAAAATTCTTCAATGGGAATGGTAATGGGAATAGGACTCACACGGATAATTGGGGTGGATAATGAGAATAAAAGATGATCAATCCACTTTCATCATAGTTCATACGAGGTAATGAGACTCAAAATAAGTTAATCATTACTCACGCTCATTAACTACCTCACCTCCTAATAATCATTTCCCCTCACTCAACTCACTATTCCTCAACCAACAATCAATTTTTTGTCCCTAATTGTCCCATGATTAGCGTAAAACACTAACAATGTAACTATCAGTTTCATTGTAATTCACTGTTCAATTATTCTCATTATTATTCCCATTGAAGAATTTGAACCAGTTGTCCCCTAAATTTACAGCCTAGTTTTCAGATAAAAAACTACAGAAGCCGTTGAAATATATGTTAATCTACCTCTCCAGGTGTAATAAGGCCTTGTGCTTCAGCATCTGTAATCATACTATAACCAATCCTGTAATCATATGGACACACAAATTGATAGTGTGATTCTATTGGTATAATGAAGCAAAAAAAAACAAAATTGTTCCTTATGAAATCAATGAAATACCTATCCTTGACACTAGAGCATGGCTCCATCGATTCAAGCTTGGCCGCAACACGGGCAACACAACCATCAACGACATTGTTCAAGTACACCAGTGGAGTATTACCAATTAACTACAACACAAGATCATACAATTATTAACCCAAATATGTAGGTTGAGAAGAATGAAAAGATAAACAGATCTACTTTGTTGGTGAAACAAGAAACAGATTCAATCAATTAACAAACTCTTACTGCAGTAACATCCTTAGCTATTCCAGTATTATCCTCAGCCATATTTGTGTTTCAATACTGCAAAGAAATTAACAAGAGAGCATAAGTCAATAATAAATGTTCATAACTCCATACATACAACTTATTAGTTAATACCCACAGCATTTACATTATCATCAAAAGTGAAGTAAATCCATCATATCAAAAGAAAAGTCAAAAACACCTCATCTCTCTTCATTTTACCTCATCGAATCAAACAGAGCTTCCCTAATGTTTCAGCTACTAAATCCACCCAAAAGACAAAAATAACATTTTCAAAAACACAACTAATTTAACCATTCCTCAACGAATCCAGAGCCAAAAACGAAGAAAATGAATTCATCTACTTCCGATTCTTTTCCGCAAAACTTAGCACAAATAAATCAAACCTTTGATGGCAATCAGATTCAAATTGAGATGAATGACATATAATAAACTAACGCTGCAAATCACCATAGCCATTAAAATCAGAGTTAAGAGCATAATCACCTGTCAATCAGTGGGGCCTTTGAGATAACGAGAAACTTTCAAATGAAGCTAGCGTGTGGAATTGATATTTTTATATTGAAAAATTAGTCCATTTCTGGACTTTCCAAAGAGCGTCAATCACGATAATTATTATTAAGCCCATGTATTATTTAAATTTATTTATTTTAATATCCAGTGAATGTTGCCTGAACTTTTGCCCAGGTACAAAACTATCAGTATTATTTTTTTAAGGCACTTCAATTCTTTTATTTAAAGTACTAATACTTTCTAGTACATAAAATAATATGTTAATATATAAAATATAAAATATTTAGTATTTAGCTCAATTTTGCTTTAAAATGTAATCAGGTAGGATTATTAGTTCATGAATCATATATATAAGTGAACTTATCCTTTTTAGTTTTTAATGTTTTAATCGTAAAAAAAGATTGAATAATTCCGGGCTGCACAAAAGATTAAATTATTTATTCTTTTATAGATCAAATTTGATTCCTTTTCTCGAAGGAAAATGACAATAACAATGACTAAGAATTTATTATGTGGAATATTTTTCATGTACTGATTGCATTAATTGGAGTAGTTTTTTTTCCATACAAATTAGGAGGAGTTACTTACCTTTATTTGTCGAGTCAATATCGTATAATAATAATAATTCGTAAAATGTTTACATTGTTTATTGGCAATTATGATTGACTCCCACAAGTTAATAATAATAATAATAATAATAATAATAATAATAATAATAATAATAATAATAATAATAATAATAATAACTATCCATTGGCATGGACACAATTTTGTCAAGAAACAAAGCGCACATTTTTTTTATTAGCCCATCAATTATTAATAGCAGGTAGTAATATGTAAGCTATTATCAAAAAAAGGTCGGCTACTAAAATTTCAAAACTAAATACCAGGTACTTTTTCGTTTTTAATTTCACATCTTTAATATACAAGGAAAATAAGTTTGTCACATTGAAACCAAAGGCATAAGATAAGATGATAATTTTTTTTAAACAGCAGTTATACCGTAAAATTAGAGTAGTTTTAACCAAATTTAAGCAAATACTAACTTTTTTAATTTTTTAGTATTGAACAATTTGTGCAATGAAAAATACAAATTATTGTGAAGCATGCAAATTAATATTTTTATTTATATTATACTCCGTTAAAACAAATCAAAACTATATCGAAATTATGGCCGCTTGTAAAATGTACAATAAACTTTATCGCAATAAATACATAGGAATCCATAAAAAGGACGACTCCAATAAGTAGAGTCCAAAAACAAAAAAAAAGGACTTTATCTTAAGAAAAATGACAAATATATAGCGTCGCTTCGTGCCACCAAAGGGTGCCCTTATTGACAAGGAATTTCTTTATTTGCCATTCGAGACAGTATCACATTACTCGTGTTATATTTTATTTTGTATTATATTGATTATATACATAATTTATATGTATATTTAATAAAATGGTCAACGTGATATATGTGTACATAAATTAAAATTTTAGTTAATAAAACATGCCATGATAAAATATGATGTATTATGAATAGTAGAACATGATTATCAAACTTGATATGAGTCCTCAATATAGGTATTATCTTTTACTTTTTAATCTATTTCGTCGACAGCAAAAAAAAAAAAAAATCGTCGATATATAATCCGTTTGTTTCTTGATTTTTCTTTCTTTTAAAAAAAATATTTTTATCTTGTGTTTTCGTTATTTGCCTATTTGTTCACGCGACCTACATTTTCTACGTAGGTACCCATGTAGATATTATTTTTGCTTTTTTTGTTTGTGCATTCACTTCAAACAAGACAATTTAAAGTATGTAAATTTTAAACTTTGTACTTCCTCCAATTCAAAATGTTTGTATCTCTACACAAGAATTTTAGACCCAGACAATGTTCAATGACATCTTCACAAAGTATTGCCCTACAAAATAGCAACATAATCTTTTTACTATTAATTTAAAGTCTAAATTCAAGAATTAAAAACAAATTTTGCTTAAGCTGAGGACGTCCAAATTACCTTGTAAAAATAAGGGTATTCTTGGCTATTAATTAATCATAATACATGCTCACAACTCCTAGTATTCAACCAAACAGAAGATCCCTGAAAATTAGACTTATAATTGACTTTAAAACTAAATACTCTGATAATAAACTCAAATATTGTAGTATATCACAATAATCACTCGAGCACGTTGAATGATTCTCAAGCATGAAATAGCTTCAAACTTATTTACTCATCCTGCATTATAGAGCATGGGTTCCCAACTGGGCATTCACGTGGTGAAATTCTCGGGGGATGATTCGGGCTTGAAGGATGCTATAAAGATGGCCAATTATTTCGCGGATTGGGCCCGCGTGAAAAACCCCAACCTCGGGGGATAAAACACGCGTATTTTACGGTCATCTGGCAACTGCAGCTGATTTAGAGAAGATCACTTTTGAGGTCAACAAAAAAGGTCTCAATTGGGAGCTTAAGGGAATTTAAGCAGTCCAGATAATAATGGCTGTTGTGTTCTAACAAGAAAGGTTTATGAAGATTTAAGGTGGTGGAAAATCTTGATTGAATCATTTTTCTTCTTCTTCTTCTTCGGAAGGAAGTTGTTCCCTGTGTTTTAAGTGTTCTTTTATTTTCTAATGATTTGGTGCAAGTTTGAAGCTATTTCATGCTAAAGTGATTATTGTGATATTCTACATTTAAGTTTATTATCAAAAAAAAGTCGTAGGGCCAATTTGATTTGGGGAGAGACACTCCACTACAAAGTCACTAATAAAAATACTCTAAGATACATAACAAAAAAAAAATGACTCTAAGGTACAAAAAAGTGGTCAAAAAGTCTAAGTTGTCATTCTGCCCAATTTTCTGCACTTCTGACACATTTCTGCACTTTTGACTCATTTTAACTTTTTGTATTTTAAAATTTTAAAAGTTCAAATTTTTTAAATTACTGAGTTAATTAAATTATTAATTAATACAAAATTTGGAATTTCAACACCATAATAATTTTAGTGATTCAATAATTTTAAATTTATGCACTTTTCGATCAATTTTATGGTGCTTTTTTTTAAATGTATTTTGGATCAATTTTTAAAAAATTGTATTTTGAAGTCCAAAAAATATGCAATTTTCAGAAAATAATTATTTAAAATTTGTGCACTTCTAGGCTAATTTGAAAGTGCATTTTTTTGTATTTTATGTACTTCTAGGCAATTTTTAGAGTGCATTTCTGGGCCCATTTTGAAGTGCATTTTTCAAACAAAATTGTATTTTGATCCTATTTTGGAGTGCATTTTTTTAAAAAAATTGTATTTTGAGCAAATTTTGGAGTGCATTTTTCAAACAAAATTGTCTTTTGAGTCAATTTTGGACTGCACTTCAAAAAAAATTGTATTTTGGGCCCTGAGTGCATTTTTCAAAGCTAGATTACAAATACATTAATTACATAAATAATTATACTTTTCATATAAATTTACAACAATAATTACATATAAAAATACAAAAAATTCCTAACATTTACAATAATTACATAAACAATAAAAACCTCACTGTACTTCCCAAATCCGTATCTTATTTATGCTTCTCTATTGTCGAAAATTGTCGAAAATATGGTGTTTATGGGCTTAAAAAACCCCCACCAAAACCACACCGCATCATCATCACTGTCTATCAACATTATTTGGGGCTTAAAAACCCCACCAAAATTACAATAATTCCTAAATATCAGAACCGTATCTTCATTTCTGCTTCTCTATTTCACGTTGCAACAACATTCAAATTATATTTCATTGTCTTCGTCCCATAAATCAAAATAAAATAAAATTATAGAACATGAATTCATACAATCCACTAACTCAACAACATACACAAGATCTACCACTCAAGTTTTCAGTTTCATTTTTTGGTGAAAATAGATCTAAAAAACAGTTCTAGAAAAATACAGAAAAGAGAACAAAAAAAAAAGCTTACCTTCGTCCATGGCCGCCGCTCTGCCGACGTCGTCCCACCGCCGCCTTCTCGCAACCCACCACATACAAAAAAATAAATCACTCAAATTCTAAGATCTAAACAAATACAGAAAAAATAAATTAAAAAAAAAAACCCTTACCTTCGTCGACCCGCACCGCTTCGCCGCCCGCACCACCGCCGCACCATCCCACCAACATTCAGAAACCAGATCGGCGTAGGAACCACGTCGCGGCACAACCAGAACCATCCCACCACCGCCTCACACCACGGCCCCTGACACCGCCCCGCACCCCCTCCCCAAAACCCAGATCGAGAGAGGCGGCGACGCACCCCCAGCGGCGCAACCGTCGCCGCCGTCGTCAAACCCCCTCGCCCCGCCACCAACCCCCTCGCCCCGCTGCCTACCACCAACCCCACTCCACCACCACCAAAGTGGACCACCCCCCACGACCTCTCCTTCTTCAAATGAGGGGTTTTGAGATTTTAGAGAGAGAGAGAGAGGGGCGAGAGATGAGAATTAATGAAGAAAGGAAGATGGGGAATCGATTTTTGACCGAAAATGAAAAGAGAGATGGAAAATACTATTAAATTAGAATAAATGTGTATTTGGTGACAGTTTTTTTGAATGGTATAATTGTAATAAAAATTGACTCTAGGGATAAAATGATCTCATTTTGTAGTGGAGTGTCATTACATTTTTTCTTTGTATCTTATAGTACTATTCACTCAAAATATGTAGTGGATAGTCTTTATTTCAAATCTTAATATATGTACACATATATCACGTTGACCATTTTATTAAATATATATATAAATTATGTATATAATCAATATAATACAAATAAAATATAACACGAGTAATATGATACTACGTACGTACTTTGAATTAGATTACTATTTTGCTTAATATAAAATAAAACAGACTATCATTGCAAACTTGTTAATAAAAAGTATACTTTAGAAGAATTTACAGATTTTTGCAACTTTTTTACAGAATATTCTTAAAAAATTAATATTTATTATTTTCCTCCTTGAATTGGGATCATCAGAACTAATTAAATAATGTGTTAAGTCTCCTATAAACTGTACACATTGTTAAAAAGCAACAACTATTTTAATTGAACAATTGAAGTTGGTTTTATTAAACAGAAATAGTTGGTAAATTAATGGTGTTGTATACAGTCCGTAAAATCGTTCCGTAAGAACAATTAATAATTTTTAAAATTGACCTGAGTGGCCACTCATAATATTTATACTCTTTCCGCCATTAGCTAACTCAATTATATTAAAGATACATCACGTGTGCGTTGCAACTGATTACTACCATTCCTGCTGATATTCGTGTGAGCGACGTAATTTATTTGTCACGTGCTCTGCACACTGATGTAACAAACTATAGATGAGCAGTTACCAAAATTGTGTTTTAAGCTCAAACAATCGAGCTTATTCTTCTCATTTTCAATAATACAAGTTTTAATTTTGTTGGTGTTCTTAAATTTCAACATGGTATCTTCGGTCTCTCTTTGATCCTTCAGTGATTTTGAGTAATTTCTCGTTAATTTCTTCTGTTTTTCATCTTCGATTAGTCGTTCTTTTATTCGACCTGTTTCCGATCTTCTTTTCCCACTTTAAAAAAAAGTTTGTATCAAATTTAATTGAACATTTTTATAAATGATAAGTAAATTAATTTTATCTATTTTATCTACACCCCAGACACCTCAATATTACACTCAATATCATTATTCTTTTAACATTAAATTAACTTTATCTAAATTAATTTACACAAATTATCACTACTTCGTTTAACCCCCAACCGATTTTTTTTTAAAAAACCCCAATGTTGAAGCGATTTCTCTAAATTTTAAGCCAATACATCATACAATACCAATGCTATTTTGTTTCAAAAAATGAAAAAAAAAAACACAATGAAAAATTTTTTCAAGACGAAACCACAATAGCATAATCCAAATAGTACAACAGTACCAATACCACAGGAAACTGTTTACTGAGAACGCACCAGTGAACATCATATTGCACTCCACACTCTAACAAATTTGAGTGGAGTATCCATTTTCACATAACAAACTTAAACCGTCACCGCAATCATAAAAACACCCCGCTACCACATTTCATATCATCATCCATTTGCTAATTGCTTTGAAATGGATCGCGTCGCCACTATTGACCTTCTCCGTTTGTGCGTCATGTCGATTTCAAGATACGAAAACCAACACTCCATTGACGAGGGAAAAAGACTCGAGAAAAACCTAACAGATCTTCTTATAGGCGAATTACAGAAAAGAGTCTTCTCGGCCGCCGCCGGAAATGAAATGCAGAGACTGGAGGGCATCTTTGCCTTGGCGCTCGGTATCAGGCATCAGAAGTGTGGAAGTGAAGCTAGTTACGAGATAACAAATTCGTCGATGCGGTATTTGGCGTTTCAGCCTAATAATATTCCTTTCCTTAAGTTCTCCATCGATTCGTCAAATATTTTTATCTATGAGGCTCTGAAGCATTTTAACAAAATACACGTGGTGAATTTCAAAATTGGAACGGGCATACGTTGGGAGTCGTTTATTGAATCAGTGGAGTTAGATTTGATTCATGATGTTCTTCAGCATTTCCGCCTTTGCACCATCGGGAAAGCTGTAGAATATGTCCAGCTCATTTGGACTTTTAGCAAAATATTGGCAGACACGCACTCTCAATGATAGTGACATGAAATTAAATCTGCACAAAGTGTCGTACAAGAACAAAACCACAGTTAAACGATGGATAAGAGAGATATTAAGAACTTCAACAAAATCAAAGAGAAGATTTTATCAAATATCAATCATGATATCATATCAGTATAAATCCAGGCACTCTCAACAAAACAAAATTTTTTCGAGCGTTTTTGGCCTGGGAATAAATCCAGGCAATAACTTGTTATCTTGGTTTCATTTATTATTTTAAACGTCTCTACAATTAATCTTTTTTTTTTTTTTAGGGATGAAGAAGTTTATGACCTAGCTCCTCCCTCCAAGATTAAGTAAGTTGAAGTTATTGATTCTTTATTCTGTGGTTCGTTATAATAGTGAAAACAAGTGTTAATAAGTTAATTGTTTTAATGATGTAACTA
Organism: Stenogyne calaminthoides; assembly: GCA_037126765.1. Taxonomy (NCBI): domain Eukaryota; kingdom Viridiplantae; phylum Streptophyta; class Magnoliopsida; order Lamiales; family Lamiaceae; genus Stenogyne; species Stenogyne calaminthoides. The sequence goes on along the minus strand of JBBCBC010000025.1, from coordinate 32,606,117 downwards.
GTGAGGCAGAGAAAGAGTCAGTACCTATTCGAAAGATGTGAGTCTCTCTCTTTTTCTCCTGGTTCATTAAATTTGTGATACAAGTATGGATTACTGAATTAATGTTTAATCAGTGAAATTAGTAAGGCTGAGAAACCGCTGGTGCCCAAAGATGATGAGGAAAAAGCTAATACAAAGAATTGAGTGCATCAATAACTCATTTCTTGATTTCTTCTCTCCCCTTTGTTAATCTTGCCTCTAAATCTTATGTTTGTCTCTAAATTTCTTATGTTTAGGCGTCGCTATTCAGAAATTTGGGATGAGGATGATGAGAAGGATGCTCCAGTGAAGCCAAATTAGAAGAAGATGGCGGTTCTGAATATTGAATGTCCTAGCTTCCTAGTTTCATTGAATTCCTTCACTATGCTTTTTTTTTTTTTTTTTTTTTTGACTGAGATAATCTCCTGTTTCTTGCAACTAATTGGATGTTGTTCTAGATGATCCGTGCATAGTGTTCTGCAAAATGGACTATTGTTGATTACTGTTATGTTTCTTTCTCTTTTGGCAGTAAATGATGTAGAGATGATGAAATTGACAATGCAGATTGAACACAAATTAATGTTTCGTTTGTTTCTTATGCTCTATTTTAAGATTACGTTGAGTTTTTGCTTTCAAATTCACCTCATTTTCTAGCTTAGTTTTTGTGATAATTTTGTATGTTTTTTAAATACTCAAATTTTTGAAGTGTTATAAAAACCTTCGGAATTATCATATTACATGCAAGAGATGTGGAGTGGATACTTTGAGATGTCAAAAGCCCTCTAGAGTGGATGCTGAGAAATCAAAAACATCCAGATCCTGTAGAATGGATGCTGTGGGATATCAAAAGCATTTAAAAATCCTGTAGAATGGATGCTGTGAGATATCTCTCTCTCTCTCCTCCTCTTCCCCTCTTCCTCTACTTTTCGTTTTCACGCATTTCTATTGGTTATCACTCTGCAGGGGAAGGGGATGCGTCCACAAGCAATGTAGATGAAGATCCTTCTGTATAAACTCCAGACACCATTGCAGTTGCTATGGTTCGGGGTGTTTTAGGCCTTGCCAAGATTGCACTCAATTTCTACTTGAAAGATGATCTACATCTTGACCCTGCAGCGGTTTTACTATGTTTCTAAATTGACTAAGAAGAATCGAGATCACATTTTGTGGGCCAAAATAATATTAAGTGGAAATACTGTTGAGTGCTATTATTCAATAAGTTGGTATCTTTGCGTAGCATGGACATTTATATTTTTTATGATGTGCTTATTATTTTCCTAAATTCTATGACCAAAATGTTGTTTAATTTGTTGGCCAGTCGATGCAGGCTATAAAAATGTTTCATTTGTTTGTGAGATTTAGTGTGATTAGGCGTTGACATGAGTGCACGTTCCTCTTTTTAACTATGTCATTATGAAAGTTTTACTGTGAACACTATTTTCAGCAACTAATGATAAATCATGGTAACTATATCTTTGGATGTTCTCTGCCTGCAAATGTATTTACAGTCGAGGGCTCCCCCCACCCCAACACACACACACACAGATATTGTTGGCAAATAATACTAATACGTGCTTTATCGAGTTCAATTAAATTATGAAATTCTTGTATGCTATCAAGTATTTTTCTTTTTTTCAGCTTGCGTTTCTTCATGGTTGGCTAGACAGCCATCATATCTGGTGAATCGTCGTTGCCTTGGCTTGTCATCAGGTACCTATCAACTTACCCTAATTATTTCTTTTTTCTTATTCTTTTTATGAGTAAAATGTCATACACTAATTATGAATATTTTGTTGCCGTGATTCCTTTCCGCTATTTGGTTACCAAAGGCCATTTTGGTTTTGTAAGGACTTATAGGAGCTTTTTCGTGGAGTTTATTGGCTACTTTTGTTGATAGCAAATATGGTGTTGCCTTCTGCATACTTCTTGGATCCCTCCAGTGGCGTTTTCAGATGCAGTAAGCACTAGTAGCTTGATTTATGCAGACAGTTGTAATGTAGTCATCATACTTTGAAAACATGTTTTTATCAAGTCTCAAAAGTTCTGCTGATAAATAGTTCTTCAAAGTCAATTATTAATCTGTCTGTGAGGTTACTGAGTCTTGATGTAGTAGAGAATACAGTCAGTACCACTGTCCCTATAACCTGGCATTCTACTTGTTCTGGATGAATTCTAATCTGTCATCTTATTAATTGCAATGTGTCGAAGGTTGCAAATAGGCTCTGTACAGGTCATATAACAACTTTGTCAGTTCATCAATATCAAGTTTCTTTTCTCCTCAATGTTTAGAAATAGAATGTAAAGACATCTATAAATAGATTTCATGCCCTCATTCTTAAATTTGTTGAATGAGATTGCATCAGTTTTTATTTCTAAAGGTTTCTAATTTAAACCTTGGCCAGAGTTTCTTATATTTTCATAATGTATTTTCGAGTTCTATGCTTGAATAGCTTAATAACAGTGCGTTGATTTGTCCAAACTAACATGTCTTGTGCATAATTCATCTTAGTCTACTATTTAAATAGAAATAAAAGTGTTTAGTCCATATCTATCTCAAGTGAAAGTCTAGCACTCTGAATTGGACCACATATTATTTTCTGTGAATAATTTGAGTGGAGAGAGAGAAGTTATTTGTATTCAAGTTGGTCCACAGAGTCATTAGGTTGGGTGTTCTTGTTGTTGACCTTTATCTCTCTCATCTAATGCCATTGTCACCTAGCTTATTTAGATTAAGCTCTGTGCAGGTTGTGCACTCTGGTTGTGAGAGGGCTACTGGTGAATCGCAAACCATGTCAATTCACGGTGTTCATTTTTAAGGAGTGTTAATTATATCCCGTAAAAAACTAGCATTAGCTTATTATAATTATTACTGGTCTTGGCTTTCTGCCAAAAACCAACAAGGCAGCAGTACTGGAGTGGATCCAAGTTCTTGTCTTTATACTCAAATTCAATAAAATGCTTGATTTGATTTTATATGTTAAAATAAAAAAGAAACTTAATATTATTAATTTACTGATTAGTTAAAACCTCATTTTAATTAGTGACTTTTATATTGCTCCAATATTATTAAATTAGAGATGCGTACTTGATTCCACCTATAATAAAATAGATCACATTTATATATAAGTTTGAACATGGAAAAGATCTCTTCCTCATTCTAAATTAAATCAATCATTAGTCAGCGGTTTCGCAATTCTTTTAAAACGTAATTAGTTGTTTCCAATTTGTACAAATCAACACATTCGTGAGGTATGCTTCATTGCTTTGTGCTGGGGCTCATCTGCTTTTGGGAGCATCGTGAGTTCATATTTCAGTGGCTCCTTTGTGGGTGCTTATGGAGTGAGGTATGCCTCATATTCGGTCCTTTTCTAAAGTTTTTGCTACTTGGACTTGTGAACTTGTACAGGTTTGTCTTTGATTAGCATCTTTGCTTCCCTTGATACTTTTGCATGCCATCTTTTAGGTTTTACTCATCTCGTCGTTGGATTGAACCGGCAGTTTGGTATAAGTGACAAGTGGTTCGCAGTTGACGACTTCTTGGTTTTAACAGTTCTTGTTCAGGTATATCTTTGCAAATCTGATAAATATGTCCACTGTTTAGGGATAATTATATGAACTACCCTTAAAGTTTAGCCTCTTTAAAAGAACAAAATGAAGTTTGTAAATTATGAATGCATGTTTATAAAGTTTTATTTTACAAACTGCACCAATTGAGGGGGGCTTTTTGTGATTTCAAAGCATAATATCTTTTAACCCCTCAAAATTTAAATAAGTCAACCTCAACTGTAGAGTTTGTAATTGAACATATTGTTTGTCAGGTGTCCTTCGTACCCGTTCTCGTACTACCAGCAACGACTCTCTGTGCTACCCTTATGTCAATATCTAATGACAGGCATACCCTTGGGGGACTGACTGAACTCTTCGGTGTGACCAAGGATAGATTCGACAATTAAACCTATCTCATATTTCTATGCAATCTTGGTTCATTTTTACCCTTGCCACTACTGAGATAGCTGATGCTTATTCAGATGATAATAGTGACACTGAAATGGAATCTAATTGAACATAGTGTTGTGCCATACTGGAAAAAAATAAGAAATTGCTGTAATTATCAAAATGGTGTTCCTGGTACTGTGATGTTCTAAAAGACCTGCTGAATATTTTAGGATAATATTCACAATATATGTAGCCTGGTGGGGGTGGCATTTTTGTCTTATTTCCCCTCTTGTTGTATGGTATAAATTAGGCAAATCTTAGGCCTGCTTGGTTGGCTTAACGAGAATTATTCCTATTAATACTGATTGATTATCCTATTTTATTACTCACTCAATCCTCCTCACATAATAAACATTGTTAATTTTCTAATCAAGTAATAACAATGCAATCAATAACCCCACAGTAGTTAACCCCTCAATGATACTTATTATCATTATCATTCTCAAGTCATACCAAACTATTCTTTTTAGTAAGCTATTAAACTCTCAAGATTTGTTAGTTAAAACGGGTGGTAGATGGGCCCTTGTTAAATTTGTTATTCACCGGCCCAATTTGATTTTTTTTTATATTTTTATTTTCTGATCGATGAAATTTGATTATTAGATGTTTCACAAAAAAAGCGTTTCTAGTTTTACCAACTCATTTATATCGACAAAAACTCGTATGAGATGGTCTCATGCATGAGATAATGTACAATTTAGCACAAATTAATATTCTTTTTTTTAAGTATTAAAATATCAATGTTCAAATTATACTCCGTGATTCGGGTCAGGTTGAGTCCGGGATGGGTAAAAGAAATTTAATATAATTAATGAAATTGGGTAAAATATAGAATATATATAAATGACAAGATTTAATTAATTAAAAAAACTAATTAAATGATAATGAGGACGCGCATATGTGGTGCGCCACATAAATAGTGGGCATATAAGTTTGTGTCCATCTGCGCGCATATGATCAAATCCAATGTTATTAATATAAAATATTTAATGTTTGGAAAAAACACATTTAATTATTTGAAAAATATTAATTACTGTATTATGCTAATATAATGGAGATTGGTAAATGGTAATGATAACAGAATTCATATAAACCTGTTTATATTAAATCATCTAAATAAATCTATTTGAATATATAATATTTGTCATCAGTTAGAATCAGTTGTAAAAAATATGAGTTGTCTTCTGAAATTTGTTCAAACTGAATGGATATTTACAGATCTGACCTTTCAATTATCTCGATTAATATTATTTTGTAATGTAAATCTAACCTTTCAACTATTACCATTAATATCATACAATTTAGTATCACAAGTAATACTTTTTAATGTAGTAATAAATCATATCCTTCAATTATCACGATTCACGACTAATACTTTTTAATAATATAAGTCATAAACATTAATCAATTTAACAGATTCTTACGTGAAACTTATTCACCCTATACTTTATCAAAATTTATTTATATATAAATGCATATATTATTTAATGATATTATATGTCTTCTAATCAAAATCTCTTAATTAATTTTGATAATTATTATTAAATTTAATAATTTTATATATATTTAATTACAGATTTAATAATTTTATTTTTGAATTGCTTTACGACATTTTGTGCAACCAAATAAATAAATAAATCTTTTTTTTTTAAAAACCCCGAGAGCTAGTTTTCTTTATTGCATACACAAATGGTGTTTGATAGCCCAATCACAAAGTTCGATGGGTCTATCCAACAAGACGAACTCACGTAATCCCGAGAAGCTCGAGCAAACTCGTGAGCCAAAATATTGGCATCCCTTCTAACAAAAGACACAGAAAGAGTCGGGTTTAGGCTTAGAATACGCCTGCACTCCCCAACAAAATCAAAGAAAACTGACGATCCTCCCGAATCCGAACAGATAGCATCGACCACCGTCTTCGAATCGCCTTCAACAATGACATTCTCCCATCCCATACTCTGGATCCAAGACAACGCCTCATAGAAACCCATTGCCTCGCCAACATCTACTTCCACACATCCCTGAATCACCATAGTTCTCGCCATGATAAACTTCACCGAAAAGTCCCTAACAACCATTCCCAATCCTGTCTGGTTCGTATCAGCAAAAAAACCAGCGTCCACATTTAACTTCCGGATGCCAGCAACCGGCGCATGCCAAGCCATGCATGTACGTTGTGATTCTTGCTGGATGTTCAACTCCTTCACTCGAGTTTTGCTGGCCAGCGACCACTCTGCCAGATAGGCTGCAGACGCATGCACCGCTTCAATTGCTGATCGTCTCTGTTCTGTCCATACCACACTATTCCTCTCCTTCCATAATTGCCAAGATATCATGAAGAACTCCTCCGCTTTCGACGTTGTTGTGAGTCTATCATGCGGAAGACAAGCTCAGATATTCCATCAACCGTCCAAATATGGTGCTCGATGTCCGCTCTGAGTGATGAAATATCCCAACATTCAGTTGTATACTGACAATTGACGAAGACGTGCCAATTGTTTTCCTCATAGTATCCACAAAAGACACAAGTCTTCTCATTCACAGCCCTCTTTTCATACATATTTTTCTTGTTTGGCAGACAATCTCTACTCAATCTCCACATAAAGTCTTTAACCTTAGGTGGGACTCTCATTTTCCAAAGTTTGCTCCAATTTCCCGGAGCTTCAAGCGAATGATCTCGGCACAAATTGGCTGCCACCATGTAACCGGATTTAGCCGTGTAGTTGCCTTTCTTATCATGATGCCATATTAATTTATCCTCCCTCCCCCTAGGTGATATCGCTGATTTCAGAATTCTTGAGGCATCATTGTGCTCAAACAATGCATTTATCAGCCCTACATCCCACTGGTTTGTTTCCGGACAGATTAACTCGGCTACTCGCATATTCTCCAACCCCGGTGTACAAGCCGTCTGAATCAAGTAAGTCTCATCACTGTTTAACCATGGACAATCCCAAACTGGAATTTGGTGCCCCGTCCCTACCTTCCATCTAACCCCTTGCCGCACTAATCCTTGACTAGCATGTATGCTTGTCCACGTATAGCTAGGATTTCCACTTAGCCTCGCCTCTAGGAAACTAGAGTTTGGGAAATATCTAGCTTTTAGCACCCGACAAACGAGCGAATCGGGATCTTGCAGTAGACGCCAACCCATTTTTCCGAGAAGAGCCACGTTAAAAAGGTGAAGATCTCTGAAACCTCTCCCACCTGCTGCCTTCCCCACACATAACCGTTCCCATCTCATCCATTTTATGCCTTTTGAGGTGTCTCCACTGCTTCCCACCAGAATTTGTTTAACATTATGTGTAGCTTATCCAGTAGAGTGTTTGGCAAGAGAAAAGTCATCATGCAATACGTCGGGATTGCTTGTGCTGCTGCTTTAATCAGCACCTCCTTACCCGCCTTCAACAATTTCCTTCCCCTCCACCCCTATAATTTCGACCATAACCTCTCTTTTATGTAGTTGAAGATCTCCCTCTTGCCACGCCCCACAAGTGATGGTAATCCGAGGTACTTTCCCTTGTTGAGTGACTGGTGGACTTCCAGAATCCCTTGTATCTCATTCTGGCGTTCCTCGTTTACATTCTGGCTGAAGAAGAGTCCCGACTTCCCATAGTTTATTGCTTGACCCGACTCCTGCTCATACTCCGTTAAAACCTGTTTCAGCTCGTTGCACTCACCCACATTATCATTGCAAAATAGTAAGCAATCATCAGCAAAGAGCAAGTGAGACACCACCGGTGCCCCCCTACACACTCGATTCCCATGTAATCTGCCCACCTGACTTGCTTTGTTGAGTGCCGCGGATAGTCCTTCTGTGCAAAGGATAAATAGATATGGCGATAGTGGATCCCCCTGACAAAGTCCTCTCTCTGGTGCAATTGGCCCCACTACATCTTCATTTACTTTGATAAAATATCGGACAGACCGTACACACATCCGCATCCATCCAATCCATCTGTCAGAGAAGCCTAGCTTATGCAGTATTCTCTCAAGATAATCCCAATCAACTCGATCATATGCTTTTCTAATATCGATCTTCAAAGCAACATCCCCTCGATTCCCTCGTCTTCTATTCTTCATGGAATGAATTATCTCAAACACCACTAGAACGTTATCCTGTATCGCCCGTCCAAAGACAAAAGCGGATTGGGCTTTGTCCACAAGCCCCGGGAGGACTGATTTCAGCCTGTTGCTCAACACCTTCGATACTATCTTGTATAGAACATTGCAGAGAGATATCGGTCTCAGGTCTCTCATCGTTTGTGGAGATTCAGTTTTCAGAATAAGGCCACATTGGTGTTATTCAGGTCACTAGGAAACACACCTTTGGTCAGCCATTTCACCCCCTCATTGAACACATCTTCGCCAACTGTTTCCCAGCATTTTTGAAAGAACGCTGGGTTGAAACCATCAGGTCCCGGCGCCTTATTCGGGTGTATATGCTTTATGGCTAGTCTAAATTCCTCCACCGTGAACTCCAGAACTAATTCACCATTCTGATCATCCGTTATTACTCGTTCCATAGGATCCAGAAAGCTATTATTCTGGTGGACCTCATCATTTGCCTTGAATAGGTCAGTATAATAGTTTGTCGCCAAAGTGCATAGGCCTGCTTGATCCTCGATCCAATTACCCTCTTCGTTTTTAAGTTTAGCGATCTTGTTCCTATTTTTCCGGGCAGTGGCCGTCTGGTGGAAAAACTTTGAGTTAACATCCCCATCCCTTAACCAGAAGATCTTCGCTCTTTGCTTCCAAAAGCTTTCCTCTTGGACCAAAAACCTTCCTAATTAGCACCTGGCTTCTCTATATCTCGACCGCCCAAGTGTGCTCTGGTCAGCTTGCAAAACATTTATCCGATTCTCAAGCTCCCTTTTGTCTAGCCGAAATTTTGAATCAGCCCTAGAGCCCCACAATCTCAATGTTTCACCAGTAGCATTCAATCGATTTAAGATGTCAAGATCGTTAAACCCCATCTAGCTCTTTTGAACCATCGTCTTCAGATCATTTTCAAATAACCACCTGTTTTCGAACCGAAAACTTCGCTTCTTAACCCGCCACGTGAGGGGACTTGTGTCCATAAGAATGGGGTTGTGATCCGATGTTGGTGCCACAAGGTTCATGAGTGTAGCATTCGGAAACCGCTTGTGCCAACTCGGAGTTCCCATGGCACGGTCTAATCTTTGTTCCACGACATTTGGTCCGTCTCTGCCCCTAAACCACGTATATCGATAACCCAATACAGGTATATCCAAAAGGTGACAATCGTTCACAGCCTCCCGAAACCCTTTGAATAACCATTGAGGGTGTTCAACCCTCCCGTGTTTATCTTCCGAGGTTAGTAAATCATTATAATCACCAATGCATAACCATGGATTACTATTAACAGCCGCCAATTGCCTCAGAAAGTTCCAAGATTGATATCTACGTCCTTTTTCCAGGCAACCATAATAACCAGTTACTCGCCAAGTTCCGTTTGGATCATCAATATTCAAGTCCACATGATTATTAGAGTAAGACAAGAGCAAAATGTTTGAATTATTATTCCAAAAAGCGGCAATGCCACCACTACGACCAACACAATCAACTGAAAAACAAGAATCAAATCTGAGGCGAACACGTAGAGCCTCGATTCTAACACCAAAAGAAAGAATTTCAAAAAGGAAAACAATGTCCGGACGTTGAGCTCGAACGAGCTCCCCCAACGCAGGAATTGTAGGGCCCAGACCTAAACCCCTACAATTCCAACTCAACACGATCATTATTCCTGGCAAGCCCCCTTGCCGAGGCCCGCCGATAAAAAATGTTTTTCTTGTTCATCAACCCTTGACACCATATCTTCCTCCTGCATATTGTCATCCTCTTCATTGGCGGTTTTTCCTAATTCTATTTCCTTTTGCATGCGTTTACATTTCCTGATATCACTGAGGGCATCTTCGTCATTTTCCTCCTCCTCTTGACTGTTGGTAAAGTCAAAACACAGATTTACTATGACCTGATTTGAAAGTGCATTCATTAGGGAACCTTGATTTCAGAAATTTGAATTTGAATGGTTAGTGGTCTCCCGCAAATCATGGGATTTTCCCCCCTCACCCCAAGTCTCCTGATTTTCCGGGACCAGATATCCCGTACTAGAATTATTCCCGTGATTTCCGGAGTTCTCGTCGTTTCCGTAACCGCTCTCACCGCCTGTGCCCCACAGCCACTTTCCTCCTCCCTGGTTTGCTTTTGAGGATCCATTGCCATTTGCAATGGGCCCCACTTTCTTTCCACCATCTCTTCCCCAGCCTCAAAGACAATGTCACATGATTGGTCGGTGTGCCCTAGTTTTCCACAAACATAACAAAACACGGTTAATTTCTCGTACTTGAATTCCAGCGTGGTCGATGATCCTCCTGCGACCTTCAGTTTCTTTCCCCTTTTCAACGGCTGTGTGATATCTATGTCCACCCTGATTCGCATGAAGGTATCCATGGTGAACCTCTGTTTGAGGCATCATATTCAATGAACTTGCCAATGAAGTTGCCCAACTGGCGTCCCATCTGTTCCGAGAACGTGCCAATGGGCATCTTGTGGATTTGTACCCAGAAAGCAAGATGATGCAGCGGGACTTGGATTGGGATCTCTCCTACCTGAAGATTATGCATCAACAATGGGTGTTTCCCGATTGTCCACGGTCCACCATTTAGAATTCGCTTCAGATCCAGTATGTGGTAGAACTGGATCAACATTCTCCCTTCCCCGATGTCTCGAATCGAGACTCCCTTCTTGGGTTTCCATATGCTAGCCAAGAGGTTTCGGATCAAAACAAAGTTCTGTGTTTGATCCATCAACAGTTTTCCCACGACACATAACTCAACGTTGCTTGCCTGATCTCCCAGATCATCAATACCAATCACCATCCTCTTCCTCATCCCCCGAGAGGCATAGATCCTCCATCATACGTTCCATTTCTGGAAAAGAAAAAAAAAGAACAATAACCCAGCAACACAAGATCTCACAAAAGGAGAAAACACGACTCTACAGAGGCGAGAGCAAAGCAAAAGTGTGGGACAAAGCCCACAAGCAGCGGAAATAAATAAGCGAGGGTCAAAGGAAACCCTAGCGTGATAGTCGGTGAAACCCTAGATCCCCAGCCGTAGGCGCCCAGGGCATCACTTAGTCGATCACTTGCCCGATAACGTTGATGTTCCTCGGGCGACCATAGCAATTTTCCGGCCGTTAAAGTGATTGTTTTTACTGCAGCAGATAATTGGACTAAAAATTCATTCCGGATGAACCAATTAGCAGCGTAAAGAAACATATGTTTTCTTAATTAGAACCTTCAATAAATAAATAAATCTAAGTATATAATAAGTGATCAAAATATAATAAAATTAATAACTGCACCACAATGACCCGTTGACCAAAGTCAAGTGCAAATTACAAATTTCAAGCCCATCAGGTTGTCACCAGTCACCACCCCCACCAACATCACTTCCTTTTCCCAAACTCAACAAACAAAAGATTTCTAGAACTAAATCATTTTCAAAAAAAAAAAAAAAAAAAAAAGATAAATAAATAAATAAAAATAAAAATTAAAACCCTGGAAATTTCTGCAGGAAAAAAGAAAGAAAGATAGAGAATAAAACATAAATAAATAACTGTAGTATATTGTAATTACTATTTGATGGTCCTTTTATGAAAAAAACATTTTTGGCGTGTAAAAACGAGAAGCAAAACATTTAAGTGCATGCATATATAAAAATAAGAACATAAAGTGAAGGAATTGTGATTCTGATTTTTTTGCGTTTTAAGCTCATGTGTTGTGTTTTGCTTATAATCGAATGCATATGACAATATAAGAACATAAAGCGATAAACAACACAACAATGTATAGTGGTTCGGAGGCTCAAGCTCCTACATCCACTCTCCCTTTGTTTGGTTCTTAGGGAAATTCCTTCCAATTGTTTAGCCTGGACTTATCACCCTCTCGGGGTTGCTCGCCTCACTAGATGTTTCTGGACCGAATGTTCACACTCAACGGACTTATCACCTCCACGGGATTGCCTTCTGAGATGTTTACTTGAGTTCACACTCAAATCCATACTTATCACCCTCAACTTTCGGGATTGCCTACCCTCCTTTCGGGATTGCTAGATGTTTACCGAATCATTCAAACTCACCTAAAACTTAACCGAGTCTCGATTTTGGGTAAGGTTTGTTTGGTTTCAACTAGGTTGAGATTTTCCCTTTTACATTTGTTTAGCCTCAATGCTAAGGATGGGAAAATCTCTCTAAGCTTTAGGATACATCGTGGGTTCTTAGATTGAGTTCTAGAACACTCTTGAACATATTTGTATATCTACGAGACTTGTGTTCCGTTCTAGGATGGGAATGCTTTGGGTATAACTCTTTGGCTCAGAAAGGCATCTTCGTCTTATAATCTACACGCATCCACACATTAGAATGATGAAAGACCTTGTATTTATAGTGTGGATTTGAATGTTCTGGTTGGAGAGAATCACATTCAAATCCATACTATTCTTGTAAGTACAACTTAAAATATCTTTTCCCGGGTTGTCTTCCTCTCATCGTTTAAAGAAAGGTCCACGTCGGTGATTCTAATCACTTTTATATTCCTTTAGATTCCTCGCCTTGGAATCATTTTGGATCTCTGAGTCTCGGTGTCTTTACAGATTTTTTTGCGTTTTAGCTCATGTGTTGTGTTTTGCTTATAATCGAATGAATGACAATATAAGAACATAAAGTATTTGATATAGTGGTTGAAGCTCCTACATCCACTCTCCCTCGTTCCTAGAAATTCCTTCCAATCGATCACCCTCCTGGGCTTTCAGATGTTTACCGAAGTTCACACTCCAACCGGGATTTATCACCTCCACGGGATTGCTTACAGACATCACACTCCACCTTCGACTTATCACTTTGACCTTTCCCTCCCTTTCGGGATTGCTAGATGTTTATTCGATTTCTTCTTAACCGATCGGGTAAGGTTTGTTTGGTTTCGGTTGAGATTTTCGGATCATTTGTTTAACATCTTCTAAGGATCAACATCATCGCGGTTGATTGAGTTCTATCTTGAACATATTTGTATATCTGTTCATGTTGTTCTAGGGTTTTTGGGTATAACTCTCTTTGGCTCAGAAGATCTCGTCTTTATAATCTACACGCATCCACACATTAGAACGATGAAAGACCTTGTATTTATACTGTCGATTTGGATGTTGATCATCACATTCAAATCTTTAATCTTGTATGTCGATCTCGATCGTCGTTTGATCTCGTCGATCTCAATCATCTCGAGTCTCCTCTACGATCTGCGAGTCTTCCAGTTCCTTCTCTTACGATCTTAAACATTGCCTTTCGATCACGATACGTCGGCTTGATAATGCCTCTTGATCACCATTTCGGCGGCAACACATCTTCGATCATCGAGATAGCAGGTCACCATTAGGTTTAAGATATATTTAGTCATCTCAATCGGAGTCATCTTTTTCATCCCCATCTTCGATCGGTTTGATCTTAGTCCCCATTCTTCTCTTACGATTTTGCTTCGGCTTCGATGATTAACCATATGGAAAACCGTCATCCTACTCATCATCGATCTCGTCGATCTTACGATCGTCTACTTTCCTCGTCGATCTCGATCATCTCGTCCTGATTTTTGAGTTCCTCAATTTGTTCTCTTTCCCCCTCAATTTGTTCTCATTAAAACGTAAATCGAACTTCAATAACACAAGTTGATAATGTTTTGACATAATTCATCAAAACTAAAATATCCCAACACTATTTTATCAAGAACAAAACATGGATCTTGATAATATGTATATACTAGGTTAGTGCCCGCGTGTTACGCGATTTTCTAATTAAAAATTGCAACATTTTCAATAAATAATATATTTAATAATTAAAAATATAAATATATGAATAAATGCATTAAATATAAATTAATAATTATTTAATGTGTATATTAGTAAATTTTCTTAAACCTTGGAATAAGATTATTGTGTCAAATATTGTTTATTCATTTTAATATGAAGTTAAAACCTACAAATCAAAACAAAATAAATCGACTAAGAAAAGACTAATAAATTAATTAATACATGTAATAATGAAAAAAAATTTAAGTGAATGAATTATAATATAAAATTCTTTTGCCACATAAAATATGTTAAGATATACATAAGAGCAATTATAAAATAAAATTATTTATTAATAAATTAATAATTGAATATAATTCACACTAAGATAAAATACATTTAGAATGAATATTTTATTTATCTTAAATTAAGTCAAACAAAAATTAACCAAAGAAAGATAAATGAATAATATTATATATTTAAATAAAACATAAAATAATAAATATGAATTACACATTTTATAACATTCACACGTATTTAAATACATAAATAATTAAAAATTAATTATACACAAAAACTTTAAATTTCATGACACATGTGATTTTTTTATAAAAAGAACCAAATAGAAAAATGACATGTGTACTCAAATTTCTCATTGAATGACACACATGTTAAATTAACATGGAGTTGACACATCATGAAAAAAAACTCCCTATTAGTATATAGAGGGATATGAGGCGGCCAAATTTGCAATTCAAGTACATTTATAAAATATACTATAATTATTTTAATAAAAATAAATTAAATGTTTTAATATGAATGAGTTGAAGATTTTAACGTCTAATAAAATGAATTGAGCGTATAAAATGAATTGAGTTTTTAAAACAGTGTAGTTGAAACAATGAGTGATGAAATTTAAATTTGTAGCAAAAATCAAAGTGTGTGATGTTGTAATAAGAGTATCAAAAAGGGGGTTTTCATTGGATAATTAAAATATTTCTCTCCATCTTCTTTTTTTTTTTTTTCCCGTATTGGCGTGTAATAAAGAAGAATACAACGAGACTCTGTTATATACATATATACAATATACATTCATAAAAGCAGAAACCAATTTCGCGTGCTTCTTGAAACTTTCTTAATCTTTCTTTCTTCTCCCGAACCTCAATTGCTTTGCCGGAAAATTACGTCACGAATTTGGGAGGTAAAGACGTTCAGTTAATTTTGTTTTTCTGGGTTTCGTAGAATTCTGGTGGGCTTTTCGTTTTGCTTCAGATCTGCTAATGCTCGGCCGCAGAATTGAAAAAACGTGTGTAAAAGAGTGTTTGGAAAGGTGAAACTGGGTTGAATTGCGTGTGAATTTGATTGGTTGTAAAGAGTTTTTATGCACTTGATGCTGGAATATGGAAGGTAGTGTAAGATCAGGTGGTGTGTTGAAGAAGAAGAGTTCATCAGGGTGTTTGATTATAAAAAAGAAGGTAGAAAATAGGAATTCAGGGGGGTGGGAGGATTTGAGTGATACCAGTAAGGAGAGAAAGAGGCCAAGATTAGTTGTTGGCGATTTGGGTGTTAGTGATGATGATGAGTCGTTAGATTTTATGAGGAGAAAAGTGAAAGACAAGAAATTGCACAATGGGTTTATGGGTTACAAGAGAAGTGAGCTTGAAGATAGAGAGTATGAGAGGAACAATGTTGGGATTGATGTAAGGAGTGATAGGAAGAGGGGTAAGTTCGATTTAATGGATTTTGATGAATTTAATGGGAAAAGGATGAGGGATGAGTGTGTTGATGATAGGTTTAAGATGGTTGGGCGTAGACATGATGAGAATTTGAAGGAATTTGGTGTTGGGTCATCGCATAGGAATGTGGTGGTGGATAAGCGGCATAATTTGTATTTTGATGGTTGTAGTAGTGCAAGAAATAAAGGATTTGAGTTGGAGGAAGATGAAGCAGAAATGTCTGGCTCGTTGTTGAGGTTGAAGTATCAGGAGAAGGCTGATGAGCCAATTAGATTGCAGGGGAAGAACGGTGTTTTGAAGGTTATGGTGAATAAGAAGAAGAGGATTAACCCACATTCTCATCATCTCAAGTATGATCATAGGGAAGTTGAAGAAAGAGCTGGTTTTGGGTTAGGCGATGTTATAAAGAAAGACTTGTCGCCAAGTTTGCCCGTTTACCCAGATCCGAAACCCCCAGAAAACCGAGGTTTGTGGCTGGAGAAGGATAAAATGGAGGTGAAGTTGGAAAAAGTAAAACCAAAATTGAATAAAGGCATCAAAGCAAGTGATACCACGAAAGATGTCAAGGTTAGAGAGTCTGAAAGTGATGGTACTGATACAGCACTTAAGCTGGCGCCACCCGGCCTTCAAGCTTCAAATAGCTCAAAGAAAGTAGTGAAAAAGGAGGAAGCACGAGCGCCTCTTGAGAATGTCACCCCTGTTAAAGGGAAAGAAGGGAAAGTGAAGCGTGGTGGAAGCACTGAAAAGCAAATGTTGAGAGAGAAGATAAGAGAAATGCTAATTGATTCCGGGTGGTCTATAGATTATAGACCAAGACGGAACAGGGACTACTTGGATGCTGTGTACATTAACCCTAATGGAACAGCTTACTGGTCGATTATTAAGGCTTATGAAGCCCTCAAGAAACAGTTGGGGGAAGATAATTCCAAAAGTAAAATGATTCTTGATTCTTCCTCGTTTGCTCCACTGTCTGAAGACCTGATAAACAAACTCACAAGACAGACCAAAAAGAAAATTGAGGAAGAAATGAAAAGGAAGAGAAAAGAAGATACCTCAGCCAAGATTTCTAAGAGATCTGCTGTACAAGATGCTGGAGAGAGCTCTGATAGTGATGATGATGGGTCCCACAATAGGAAATTCAAGAAAATAAACATTGAAAACCCCAATTCTAATGTCATACAAGGAAGAACAAGTAAAGTGATTGGGAGATGCACTCTTTTAGTTCGTGATAAAGTTGCGTGTGATGGATATGTTGCATATAGTGGAAAAAGGACATTATTGGGCTGGCTGATTGACTCAGGGACAGCCCAGTTGAGTGAAAAGGTTAAGTATATGAACCGTAGAAGGAATAGGGTAATGCTGGAAGGTTGGATTACCAAAGAGGGAATCCACTGTGGTTGCTGCAGTAAAATTCTTACAGTTTCAAAGTTTGAGATTCATGCTGGTAGCAAATTGCGTCAACCTTTTCAAAACATATATTTGGAGAGTGGGCCGTCCCTTCTGCAGTGCCAAATTGATGCCTGGAATAGGCAAGGGGAGTCTCTGTGTCGGGATTTTAATACTGTTGCTGTTGATGGTGATGATCCAGATGATGATACCTGTGGTATTTGTGGTGATGGAGGTTCTTTGATCTGTTGTGATAGTTGTCCATCGACTTTCCACCAGATATGTTTAGGAATACAGGTAACTATCAGGTGGATCCAGGCACATGCTGTTTGTGTGTTTGTTCATTGCATTACATACGAGTGAAATTCTTATGTATGTGATGTGTTATTGCCTCCCCTTGATATCATGTAATATTGTTGTTGTTCTTGTTTTTAGTTATATTATATCATATGACTTGCATAATTACCAATATGGCTGTCTTAATCATCTGTGCAATTATATCTTTGCTCTAAGGGTAGGAATGATTTGGGAATTAAAGGATTTTGGAATCTGGACTACAAATCTTGATAAATAGTAATGGTGTGTCGTGTGTGTTTCTTGAGATGTAAATAGGGTATGATTTAACTTTATGTCAAATTGATGTGTAAGGGAGTATGATGTTGTATGATTATATTATTGTTGATTGTAATTGTAATGATTGAATAACTGTGTAATAAATTAGTGTGATTTATTGGAAGGTGTGAGAAGTGATCAATAAAATAAGAGTGAGAATAGAAAAACCATATATGCATTCATGAGTCATTGGAGAGAGCGTGGTGTAGAAAAAATATGGTATTTATAGGATCTTTAGGTAATTTTAGGGGTGGATGTATTGGGTTTTTAAAAACCAAATTCTGAAATCCCAAAGTAGAACCGGGTTTAGATTTTGAAATCCCAAATCAAACATACCCAGAAATAGCAAATGACTATACAATATCACAATTACTGATATAAGATTGTATTATGCTTAATGATGTTGAATTTTCTCATTGATAAATATTGGGATAATTTTGGAATTTGAGAATTCCTGTTTCCTATATGTATTGCAGATGCTTCCTTCAGGTGATTGGCACTGCCCAAACTGTAAGTGCAAGTTTTGTGGGGATGCCAGGGGAAATGCTGCTGAAGAAAATGACAGCTCTGCTGATGAACTTGCCAGATGCAGCTTCTGCGAGAAAAAATGTAATTATTTTCTGTTAGTTTGAAATTCTCTGTGTAGCTTTATAAGCTACCTTTTTTTATTTTATTTTTAAGTTAAGCTGAAAAAACCTTCCTTGTTTATATGTTTTTATAGATCACAAATCATGTAGCGAGGGGATTTTTGCTCTTCGAATGAGTTCAAATGGTGCATCTTTCTGTGGGCTGAAGTGCCAAGAGGTAATAGCTATGGTTTCTTAACAGCTAGACCTTTGACAAAATGCCCTATGTTTTCCTCCATCACTCAGACACAGCTTGGGTCCCCGATAACAATTAGGAAACTATTCAATAAATGTGGAAGATGCAGTATATTAACTACCATTGAGCTAGACACTGTATTTAATGTTCTAACTATTGTGTGAGATAAAGTAAAACTGATTTATAATAAAAGAACACCAAAATAGATAAAATTGGATACTGAGCTCAGTATCTCATCATTATTTAATTTTCTAGGGGACATGCCGAATTTCAATTTATGATTGATTTTATGGATTTATTTATGTGCATGATTAAATTACATGAGTAGGATTATCTCAGAGCAGCTTACTTGACAATTGACATAGTATCATAAGTTCGGATGTTGCATGGAGGTGGTTTCTGTTCAGATTTATGAAGTTGCTTAACTAATATCCATCTCAATTTATGTCTTTACTAAAGTATAATTTCTTCTTCAATTGAACTCAGTAAAATCTGATATATGTAACTAATTGGCTGCAGCACTATTTTCATTTGTTTTTGTTCATCAAAATGGATTAGAAAGTAAACAACAAGGAAACAATTCCTTATTAAATACCCAGTGACCTGATTATTGCCGTGATAGCTTGAAACGTCTGTTTAATGTTTCTGTTTCTGTACTTTGGAGAATTTCATAGTTTTTACTTCCACGCCTTTTGATGTTTGCTTCCTCTTATCTGGCTGCTGACAACAAATACTTACAGTATCCACTGCACTATTGTGCTAACATATGGTCTATAACGTCTATTTTTGACATATAAAATCATTTAATCGATATAAATTTTACTGAAATCACTACTTATTCCAATTTCTTTATTTCTTTTAATTCCATGAGGATGAAAACATCTGGTTGTCTCTAATCAGTGAGCAACACCTAGATACTTTTTTATATCGATCACTTTTATGTTCTATGTTTGGCTTTGGAATAAGAGTTCCTTTTTTGCTATTTCAGCTCTATGATCATATACAGAAGATTCTTGGGGTTAAAACTGAGTTGGAAGCAGGATTTTCATGGTCTCTTATTCAAAGAACGGATGTGTCTGATACCTCACACCGTGGGTTTCCTCAAAGGGTTGAATCCAACTCCAAACTAGCTGTTGCATTATCTGTCATGGATGAGTGTTTTATGCCTATTATTGACAGAAGAAGTGGATTTAATATGATTCGCAATGCTGTCTATAACATTGGGTGAGCTGTTATCTCCATGCTAAGGCGTGTATATATAATTACGGTTTTAAATAGAAAACAGAAGGTGAACTTTGTCTAACCTGAAACACAGAAATATAAATAAATTTAATTTTGTGTTAATAGTTATACAATACTTTTATCTATGAATAGGTATGTAAGTACATATTTATGTGTAAAGTAAATATCTCATGTTTGCACATCGTGTGGGTACTTATTACTTGGAACATATGACTAATTGTTGGGCTTTGTAGGTCGAATTTCAATCGTCTGAATTTTTGTGGATTCTATACGGCAATTTTGGAGAGGGGTGATGAAATAGTTTCTGTAGCATCAATAAGGTAACCGAACAATGTTTCACATTGAAATAAGTTCTTTCATAATCTTTTAGAACTTATTTTCCTTGTCTGCTATTCAGCTCCTGGTTGCTGATCTAGAACGACCTTTGAAGAAAACAAAATTTATGAACTAAAAAGTCTACAAAATTAAATTGGTGACACTGAAAATTGTTTCTGTCTAAGGATTAGGAAATACACACACCCACACACCCACATATATATATATATATATTAGCCTTAGCCATTGAGTGGTTTTTTTGGTTGATTTTAGTCTAGTGATATATGGCTGCTTATGTTTAAGGAAAACCAAACTGATTATTGGATTGTTCATCTCTTTGTTAGGATCCATGGAACCCGTCTGGCTGAAATGCCATTTATTGGGACTCGTGGGATCTACAGGCGACAAGGAATGTGTCGTCGTCTTCTGTATGCAATTGAGACAGTACGAATCTTGGACTTTTTGATATATATTTATACTTGTTATACATGCATTGGTTCTACTTTCTGGATTACAGCTATGCTCATTCATCAGTTAATGCTCTTTAACTCAGGGAGGTCGTACGAATAATTCTTGGAGATATAAAGATTATGTTATGAACTCTAGTGTTCTGATTTCCAAATTTATACTCGTTTTGAGCATTTGCAGTTTAATTTACTTCCCCTTTTTCATTTCTGGACTAGTGATTTATCATCAAGTTTCTTGATTCCAGGAACTCCGTTTTCTCAAAGTCGAGCAATTGATTATTCCAGCCATATCAGAGCATATGAACACGTGGACTACAGTTTTTGGCTTTCATCAACTTGAAAATGCACTCAAGAAAGAAAGGAAGTCCATGAATATGTTGGTTTTTCCTGGGACAGATATGCTGCAGAAACAGTTGCTGAAACATTCTGCTGGTAAACATATTTACTTTTTTGTTTTTCATTATTATTTTTTAGTTTATATAAATGACATGATAAGGCAGCATGGAAAACATCAATGTTCAAATCTAGTCAAAGTTATATTTATCTTTGTATATATAATAATATTGAATGAACTGCGCAAAATACATGAATACTAATTTTTTTTTTTTTAAAAAACATGAATACTGAAGACACGAATGCCCTGTCAAAAAAAAAAAAAAAAGAATACACGAATTGCCACCTCTTCTATTGTACTGGCCTCAGAATTTGTTTTCTGCTCTATTTATACTGGTAGACTGCCTCCGAATTCAACCTTATTTCACTGTAGGTATGAAGGTTTCTGAATCGGTTACGAACAAATCTCTGTTGCCAGTTTTGGTAGAAAAATCTGATATCGATTCATCTACAGAGCATGATAATCATTTGACAAACCAACAAATGAAACCTATTGCTAGCTCGAATTACACTCCTACCCCTAGTGAAAGCAATGGCAACTCCAAAACGGAAAGTGAATTACTAAATCGTCCTCTGAACGATACCACAAACTCTTCTTTGGAGGCCAACACCTGTAAATCCGAAGCTCCTTGTCTGAAGTCTGTTTGTGATTCTTCAGTTGAAACTGTAATAGCAGCTGAGGCCAACGGTAACCATAACTATTTGTCTGAAGTTTCCAAAGATGTGGGCCCCGTAGTAATTGTAAGTAATGGTGAAGTTAATGGAGAAGAGATGGCATCTTCTCCTACAAGAGTTCCTGTTATGGAAAACGAAGCTTCTGCCGATTCTGATCATGAGGATAAATGTGATGGTGCAGTCCTTTGCTCTAAGAAACACGACGAAGCTTCACTTGAAAAGAATGTCACTGAAAGAATGAAAGAGAATTATGATTCTGCCCCCCTCTCGACTCTTCCTGAAACGCCTCATGTGGTCGATGGAGAAGTTGCTTCCCGTATTTCTTCTTCCAATGAATCTAGTGAAGCTGCTGATGAAAACAGCCGGTGATTTTCCTTGGTTGCAACTGGTTAAACTTTTCGTTCAGCATTCGCCACACTTCTTGAAACAAGAAACTGTGCCCATTGGTGACAACTTTTGCTGGTATGAACAATGTTATAACTTTGCATCACACCTTATGAAGATTGTGTCCAAACAACGTGTTTTATCACATTGTACCAACAGGTTGTTTGCCACATGTCTTTGTGATGATTATGTTAGATGAAGAAAGAAACAGCTCGATTAGTAGTAGCCTTGTGGCTTAGGCAACATTTTTCGACGATTTGCTGCATATATATTATTATGTATGTGTAGCTTTCGATCTGGTAATTGTGTATATGTAGTCTTATATTTTGTTGTTAGAGGTATCGATTGTTCAATCGGAGTGAGAATTTGATGGCGTTTATTGTCGAGTAAAAAGCAGGTGATCTTTGGTTATAATATAATGACAAAAATTTGTGTGAACCGAGTTCACTGTGAACTTAATTTTTTTAGTATCATTATTATTAATTACTATTATCATTGTTATGTATAAAAATTATTATTGGTATTGTTATGCACGAAAATTTTCACTATTTAAAAATATTTTATATTTTCAAAAATTGAAAATTTTTGTGCATAACAGTGATAATTTTTCCATATAACAGTGATAGAGTTTATGTATAGATTTGATTCACTGGAGTTTACTCTAATGCAATCTATTTGATCCACACTATATTATGTTGGTGTCTGCAAATTTATCGTATTGAATAATTTGATTCATTTGATTTTTAATAGTAGTCGATTAATTTATGAATCTAAATACAATGATTATGACTAACTGTATTATATTAATAATTTGATCAAAGAAAAGACCAAATATATTTTTTCATAAAATCAAGAAAAGCAATAACAAACACATTACAAGTCCGACTTGAACAAAGTTTAGTATTTTATCCTCGTAAAATATTCAAGATAGGATAAGAATCTTGAGTCTCTCACTATTCATGTATATATATAGATTATACACCTACTGTTAGACAACATGTGATGTGAGTATTGGTTCTTCAGAAAGCTTATATTCTTTCTGAATATAGTTTTAGTTTCCATTCTTAATGCTATAATTAGAAACTTGAAAACACAGAAAACGAACAGCCTGCTTGTTAATTTTGTAGGAAATCATTGCTTAGAGTGGCAAGTGAAAATTAAAAAGATAACATTCTCCATTATTTGACAGCAACATAAAGGTTTAGCTAGTGATGAGGATTATGAAACAAAACAATACGCTATATGACCATATAATTTTGGTAAGAAATTTATAAAGGCAACTAATAGAGACCATATACAAAGGTACATTTTCCTAGTCCTCCATATGGATTTAACTTTGATTTCATAAAGATTCTTCTGCAGTTAAGAGATCACTTAATATTTCGGACCTAACCTCTTCGGGAAGAGATGCCGACGGGTCTGCTTTCGAGTAGAAGCTGGCGAGCGATCTTATGGCTTTTTCGAGCATAACATACGATTCCTGCATTCGCATGTCCAAACATTGTTAAAGCCGCTATAACTCATCTCAGTTCTACACCCAAGCAGGGATGGGATTTAGGAAACTTTCACTTTCTTGATTTGTTCAGAAAAGACAGAAATATATAATGAGAAGTATTAGCTCCTATGGAGAAAAGTATTAGTTTGTAGGCTGAACAGTATTAGTACTTTTTCAATATAAAACTACCCTAATATTTTCACCATATGAGCCGATACTTTTTATCACATGAACTAATACTTTTCGATCGTTTTTTTATTTATAATTCTTGAAAAATATAAAACAACATCTTGGTTGAATGAATCTTTTTCAGTCAAAACTGCACAAATTGCACGGTGCAACTGGTGCACTGAAGTGTAACTTTGTTACGATCCCACATCGGTTCCACATGAAAGTGTAGAAGGGTATATAAGTGGGAGTCAATCCTTGACCTTTGACCATGGTTTTAGGTTAAGTTAGGGCTCCCTAGCTTATATTCCTAACAATTGGCGCCGTCTGTGGGAAAAATCGGGCGGGCTGCGAAATGGGGCTACCCGATGGTGGGCCCAGGGGTTGCCACCTCGGATGTGGGCCCAAGGGGGGTTGCCACCCGGAAAGTGGGCCTTGGCATATGGGTTGCCACCCGGAGTGTGCCGTCCGTGGACGTCCGGCTTTAAGGGGGGTCGATTGTTACGATCCCACATCGGTTCCACATGAAAGTGTGGAAGGGTATATAAGTGGGAGTCAATCCTTGACCTTTGACCATGGTTTTGGGTTAAGTTAGGAATCCCTAGCTTATATTCCTAACAAACTTAGCATTCTGAAGATTTTTTGCCCCTATATAGCAGAATCCTCAATCCGTCCCTGTATTCAAGGTACTATGTTTAGTAAGAAGAAGTTACCTCATTGATAACAGATGCTTGCCCCCTCCAACCATTCAAATACTCCCGGATTGATTCTTTTGCTGCATCAGCTGTTCGTCTGAACTTCGCATTATCCTTGGAGTCTTCCTTCAACGATTCGCGAAGTGTTTTCACAACTTCTCTAACAGATTTCAAGTAAGCCTTTGGCAAAACCTTCCCCGATTTCGTTTTTTCATCAGGGTCAAACAAGGACTTTAAAGCCCCGACTACATTCTCATCTTCGCCCTCCAAGACATTCGACTTTTCCTCAGCCAGCACAGGTAATAACATCAACTCACACTTCAGATTCAGGAAACCAAGTAGAGAAACAGCAGCACCTCCTATGATAAATCGGCGGCTTGCTGATGTGTCATTTAACGAAAGCATAGCACGACACTTGGATTGCCACCTCTCTGTTGTGTAGCATAATTCACAGTCATCAAATACATACAGAGGATAAGTATAAGGGTGCGGCTATTAACACTCAGGTATTTGCTTAGTACAAGCACTCTAGAGATGTATGTGCTAGTACATGGTGCTTAAGCGTGTTATACACCAAAAATCCGGGTGTGAATTACAAAGAATTCAAGTGGTGAAGTGTGGGCATGGTTATAATTCTTATGGCAAAATGTATTTTACCAACAAACAAACAAAAACTTACAAATAGTAAATGGTGACATACATAGGAACGCAATCCACAGCAGCAATTTAACAAACAGTTAGAAGGCATTATTGATTATCTTGTGGATACAGATTGTTTTCCTAAATTCAGCTACTCTATAAGTGCTTGATAACAGCTCTTTTTCTTCAAGCTCTGAAATAGGATAAGAAATTCACTCAATAACACAGACATTTTTCACATTTGAAGGTAGATTCATCTAAATAGAAAAAAAACTCACTATTACTTGTTTCAGAAATGGCAAAGGGGAGAATTCTTGCTGCCAGAAAAGCTGCCATGGACTGCCTTCACAACTCTAACCACTTTTAAGCAGCACCTTCTTCTCTGTTTATACTAACAATCCACCATTAAAAGTGACTACACAAAACAAAATTTGACAAATCATTAATTTTTTGCAGAGGCAATAATGATATGAACAAATGAAGAAGTCCCATATGTCTATTCATCCCAATTTCAGGATAGGAAACCCATCAATTCCATGAGAATATATGAAAAATCTAGAGAGAGAGAATCAATACATACTCTGCATAATTGCTGCTTCTTTGTTATTTGAACAAACCGGGCCCTTGCATTCATGGCCATGGATATAGAATAGCAGTTTTAGATAAGTAGGAAAACGTATTTGCGACTTTGTGATCAAGAACGGGGAAGTGCTAAGTGCTAACTAATCAAACCAGTGTTTTCATAATCGAACCGACGACCAAATCGAATTGGGTACCGATTGGGTCGGTTGACGGTTCAACCGGTTGGACCGATCGAACTGGTCCCAACAATTAAAAATGATCTTATCAATATTTTTAAAGTATTCCCTATATTACATTAAAAATAAAATAAATTTGCAGTTATAAAATTTAAGATTATATATTATAAGTTTGTTTCATTTTAAAATAAACACAATAGAATCATAGACAACACAATATAATTTTTTTAAAAAAAGATGATAAAAATAAATATTAAGTTTTAAATTAATTAATGACAAAAACTTGTATAGACCTGGTTCATACTATGAACTCGATTATTTAAGTATCACTATTACATATAAAAACTCTCACTGTTATGCATAAAAATTATCACTGTTATGAACAAAAATAATCACTGTTTAGAAAATGTTTTATATTTTTAAACAGTGAAAATTTTTGTGCATAACAGTGATAATTTTTACACATAACAGTAATATAGTTCATGTGTGAACCTGATTCACATGAGTGTTACTCTTAATTAATATATATATTTTTTTAAAATAACAAAAAATCGATTCAGCCAATTTTATCGATTTTCCAATTTTTGAAGATAATCGAATCGGTTCTATGACCAATTCCCAGTTCAAACCGGTTTTGAAAACATTGAATCAAATAATATTAGTAATATTTTTTAATGGTCAAGTCGTGTATGCATCTTAGTACACTCTTTTAATGGTCAAGTCTTGTATGCATTCAAGATGCACTCTTGTATGCATATAAGTGCACCTTTTTTTTTTAAAGAATCTATATTTAATTTAAGAAAATTTTCTTTTTCATGTAAATTTACCCTATTTTGATTTTTTGTTTATTTACTTTTAAAATTTGATTTTCGTTTTATAATTACAAAACTTTTTTAAAATTTAGTCTTACGACTTGCTATACCAGTTCACTTTTACTATTAATTACTCCATAAATATCCATCTGACACGGTTATAGGATGAAAGTAAAATTTTAAAAGTCAATATGGGAAAAAAAAAAACCATTTTAACCATTCTGAAATTGGCTTCCTCCCATTTTTTCGAATTAGTGACATCAATCATTTCATTGTGTCATCCTCCTGTGTCAGATTGACCAACCATGTCTGAGAAATAATTATAATTTATTTTGTATGTGTGCAACTTCGAGATGATATGCATTTGAGCACATATGTCTAATTTGCTATAAAAAAATCATGTCTTTCTCAAGCTCCCAGATGATCCCTTCTCCAACCATTATCTAATTTCATCTATCACGATCGATAAAATTGAGATTTGAAAAAAATTAACGATCTTTTGAGGTATGATTTATGAATCATACCTATTGAGATTGAAAATATTAACGCCTGAATAAAGTATACTAAAAACCAGTCCTTAATTTTTCAGAGAGCGACATATACGTAGATGCCTAAATAAAGTAGAGAGAAAACCAGTCTTAATTTTTTAAAGAGCGACATATATGTAGGGCTATATGTAAATATAACCTAACAAGTATTACATTGGGTTAGTATACATATTACCCACCAATACTTCCTCAAACATGCTCTTAAAGTGTGTATGTTTATATGATGGCATCCATCGTCAATAAATTTTGCACCCGTTTCACAAAATTGATAAAAAAGAACTCTCAATCGACAAAATCACAGAGAGATTCTGTTTAACATCATTGAACAACACATCCAGGAAGTGGTGATTCTACACTAAATTATCAAAATTGTAAGACAGATTACGTGCCTGTTTTCAAACACTTGTAGAACAGTGAAAATCACTTCTACATTAAGTTGACAAGACACAACTTATTCTAAAAAAAAGCGCTTCTAATGTTTAAATAGAGACCTAAAACACTACCTACAACAGATGAAGCATAATTTTAATGAAATATCTTGACATGTCAAGATAATAATTTTCGTAAAATCGATTTTAAGTCTTGGGTGATGAATCAGTTAAGGAGGGCCTCTTGTGGAAGAATGACTTGGAAAACTGCGTAGTGATGATTCAAGCTTCTTTCTCCTTGCAACCTGTGTACGCTTCCCAGAGCCCCGTCGTTGGGGTTAGGGAAGGCATAAAATACTCGTCTAATTCTCTGATGCACCACTGCCATTGAACACCTGATCAACTCAACCAACATTTACTTTAGACAACGGGAGATAGATGATAAATAAGTGTGTGCGTGTATCACTAGAATATACATATAGGATACTCACATAGCACATGGCTCCCACACAAAGTAGATGTCGTAGCCAGTACATAAATAAGGTCTCGATGATAAGTCACATTTTGAACCGTTACTCTGACACTCCATTCTTTCATCGTCCTTAACCTGAAACAAAGGACTTAGAATCTACCAAATGCACAAACATCTCACGAAAGAAACTCTTGGAAGAAATCTGAAATTCTTTAACGGTGACATAATTATATCATATAGATGACAAGATTCTGCCTAAGTCCTAACCATCATATGTTATACGAATTGTTCGGATAACATTATATTTGGTCCCAAAGTTCACTTTCTTCAGTTTTGTCTCCTGCTCTTTCACTCACTATCAAGGTTGGTCCAAAAGTACTTCCACATTTGGTCTCACCGTTTGTTGATTGATGGCATCAACTATATGTGCGGGTGTTAAATGTAATTTTTGTTTTTAATAATTGCATTTAATTACAAAACTTTTAAATATTTACATTTAGCATTCAACTAATGGTGGGACCAAATGTGAGTAAAATTGTACTTCCAGAACAAAATTTGATGGTGAGTAAAATGGGGGACCCGAACTGGAAAAAGGTCAACTTTAGAGACCAAAAATGATATCAATCCCGAATTGTTCTATCCATCACGACATTCCTCTCTCGGTGCTCATGTTCAGTATTATGCTCATAAATATTTGAGAAAAACATAAACTTGATCAAACAAAGAATTGTCTCACACTGAGGATGTGCAATGCTCAACAAGAGAGAGAGGGGGAGTGAGGGAGGCCACTTAAATTTATGCTGACCTTTTGTCTTTTTAAGGGAGAGCCTGTTGGAGAAGATGCTTTGTATTCTTCTCGAGAGAAATCTGCAGCTTGTCCATTTGAAGGAAAAAGGTGAAGATCCCGTGCAGCAGAATTCTCGATTGCTACGATGGCAGCATGTTGTAAAGGATGCCAAGAATGAGAAACTGAAGACATCTGTTGCTCAAACCATCCCCAAGGATATAAACACGAGACATTTTTATAAGATTTCTTATCTTCATTGGATAAATGTTTCGATTTTTCAATGTCAATTTTAGAACAGTATGATTCCGCACTGCTATTGTATGTCAGAGCATTGTGAGATAGGAGCTGGTCACATGATCTAGCAATAACCTCACCAGTTGAAGGATCCACTATAACAGCAGCATTTACAACCTGGTAAGAAGAATTGGCTTAAATTGATCGAAGCTATAAAATAGAAATAAAGGAAAGGTCTATGGGATAAAAGGGTCATGTAATGTCAAACGTCACTATGAATATGCACAAATGAAATGATACAAACTGATTCAGATATCAAAGCAAAATGGACTGCATTTTATTCTGCAGAACATGAAGGAATCTGTGGAGCACTCTTTGAAACTATAAGCATGTTTATTTCGATTTATAAAAGATGAAGTGACACAGATCCAAGTCACAGTTGGTACTTATATTTATTCATGATGCAAGTTAGTTTTAGGTACCCAGTTTAGGAAAAAATAAATTTCAACAAGAGCAAGTAGAACATAATATATAGTGTTCTTCCCAAAAACCTATCATACAAAACAGATAATATGACCACGCAGTACACACTGAGCTTGTTAGAGTTAAGAGAATGGATGCACACTTAACGATAAATAAACTTAATATATTGATAGTTTAAGAAGCTGAAAAAGACAAAATACGGGATAAATCCCGTCCCAAGCCAAAAGGCCGATTCCTAAGGAAATATTCCGTCCCAAGCCGAAGCCGTAAATAATGATCTCCAAGATAATCTCACTAGGAGACACAAAGACACTATATATAGACTAATAACCCTAAACCTAACTTAGGGCCCAAGAACCTAAGCCCATGGGCCAATTTATTCCATAACTTAAATTAAAATACCTAAACAATAATAATTAAAATCAGCAGCGTATCAGAGCTGTCAGTATTTACCAAAGTACCAGATTTTGCCATACGAACTGCAAGTTTCATGAAGTTGAAAACTGATAATGAGTCATCTTCACTAAATCCAGTTATGCCATCAATATTGCTGCAATGGAAAGAAACTTAGAACTTTATTAATGTCAAAACAATAATAACCGACATTTTCAAAACTCACTAGGTAGGTGGATGAAACGAAGTTGGCCACAACTTGCATTGTTCATCCCATTCTTCTTTTGTTAGTGCAGCATATTTGCATACCTGAATTTAATGGAGCCAGTGTAAAGCAACCATGGAATAGAAGAAATGCCAAACAAGTTCAATTTAGAGCAAATCTTCAAAACATAAACCAATTTAGGGCCATTACACAACACTAAGTGATTTCAGACATTCAAATAATTTCGAGTAGTAGGTAAAAGTAATTGATATTAATATCATAAGCTCTAGATACACCTTAGAAGTTAGAACGATTAAGATCCTAAGCTTTTGGAAAAACATCCCAAAGTGAAGCTTATGTCTTTATGTCCAATAATGATGGAATAACACACTTATTAGCATTCTAATAATAAACCTTGACAACGTTGAAATTTCAATCAGAACAAAAAAGAGGGATTCTCACAGAAACTTATGTAAATGATAATTTAAGAAAATATTTTTTGATGGTGGTATCACCTGTATGGGTCTAATGCTTAGTAAAATATAATGATTTTCATAAATAACTATATAGACATATATGTACGCATGTTTGACTATGTCGTAAACGAAGGCAAGAATGATATCTCCATTCACTCAAACCAAAAGAGAGGAGCAATGCAATTAAATAGCTTCATGACCTTACTTATAACAAACTTTGAGCATAGTTCTCTGTACCTAGAGTCCTAGAGTAATGGAATAGTTCCTAAGTAGCCATGATCAGAAACAACATTCTGTCTTAAAATGCGGGTGAACATAGCAATTAAAAGAAGAGAGATAATTGGACAAATAATTGTTGCAAATTTTAATTGGACTATGAACCATAAACCAGTGTGCCTATAATTTAAATTTTATTTTAAATGGTTTTATGAGATATAGAAATGGACAGACAAAAGCCAAATGTTAAGACGATGACCCACTTTTGTGTTGAAAGAACTCAACTTGTACGTATTTACAAGCTCCAGCACACCCTCGGGCATACAGTTGGACTGATCATTATTTCCAGAAGCCATGCATAGGATCACAAATAATTGACTTTTCCCTGTAAGATAAAAGTATAAGAAAACCTGCTAATTTATATAAAGATTTCTCTATTATCATCATCATAAGCACCCGTACTGAATGGAATCAAATAGATTTGAATTTATAAGGGAACCAAAGCAGGCCACCATCTTTCTTGACTTTTAGATAGAATTATGCAAATACATCACTGTTATAAGAAAGTACCAAACTTAAAAACTAAGGGCAGATAATGAGGATGGGAAACACACAGTGTATTAGTACAGCAACAACCTCCATCAAGCCGAGTCTTCTTAATGCGCTTCACGTGACGGAGGCCTTCCAATGGTGCTACATGATTTAATTTCCTAACAACATAAATTTGAAATAATGAACAAACATACAGAGCTTCAATGACTGAATTATTAGTGATAGTCCAAAAGAGAATCATACCTCACTATAGTGTTTGCGTGCTTAGGCTCAATTTCAGTAGCCACTACATCGACTGTATTCATACGACCAAAAAATCAGAGGAATGTGTAGAAATTATATAGCAAATATTTAAAACAATATATTTCAAAATATATACCAGTATCCTGGAGGTGAGGAAGAACTGGAGGTTTTTCCGGAATGTGAATGATTTTCCAGCACTTTGATGAATCTGAACCTGTTTCATCAACGCTGAAGTTCATCCTCCTCTCAAACGGCAAGCTTGTGAACTTTCAAAATGCTAATTTAGTAAAAGCTTTAGCAGAAGCTGATAAGAAAGATTAACGGTTAGTCTTAGACTGAATTTTAGCTATTCTTCATGATTTTAAGAGTAATCGGGAGATACGTTAACCAAAAATCAAAACTGAAGGCAAAATAAAAAAATTGTTTTCGCAATGAACAGTAATGTTACCCGAAAACTGGAAGATTTACCGGCGATTAAGCGTAGAAAATGGACGGGATTGAGGACGGGGGAAGTATTATATAAGGTAGGCACCGTCGGTGGCCGGAAATCAGCGGGGCTGATTCCGGCGATTTGGAAAAGTCGAAACAAGAGAACAGAAGAATTGAACAGCGTGTGACGGCGTCGTGCTGGTTTGCGCCGGAGCAAGGGCGGCGTAAAACCTGACCTTAAGATTAGAGGGTTTTGCAATGGTGAAACCTGGGTTTTGAGAATAACAATTGGGAAGGAAGACACGAGAGGAGAGAAGGGTATTTTGGATATTTTCAATTTCTGTAGATAACTTATGATTTTTTATGAGAAAATATCACAAATAGTCTAGTAACTAGTGTAACACCCCGCGTGTGTACGATCTATTTCATTTTTGTAGTTTTAAATATTATATATTGTAATTATATTTTAAAATTGACTGAAATTAATACGTTAATAGAAGTGTCAGCAATTATTAAAAAAAGAAAAGTATTTGTCATAAATTTCAACTTTCAAGTGAAACTTTATGCTGAACTTAAATTACACCATGTCTGAAATAAATAATTTTTTTCTTTTAAATGTGTACCCACTATGAGAGTAAAATATTGGGTTACATGTCACTTTGCTATGATTTGCAGATTACAAATAATTTAATTAACAATAAAAAAAAGGAAAAAAGATTGTACTTCTCTATTGAAATCTAATAACTCAATTTAGCATCCTCAAACAGGTTCTCATTCAAAGATTGAAACAAAACAAAATCCACAAAAGGATAAGCTGGTGTTGTAAGTGACTGACAAAATTGAGTATTGAAGCATGACTTGAGAAATGTAATGGCTCAAAATGCATGTTTCCCCCTTTGTAAAGCAAACATCAAGCAATAAACAATTAGTAGAAACAATGTTTCTAATTACAGAACCAATTGAAGATAGAAAAATCATAAATTCTGTGGAACATATGACATTTAACAAATAACAGACACACATACAAAAAAACATGAGTAGGGATAATAGATTGTTAATCCAATGAATTAGTTTCGTCATAAATTTTCCATCACTGACACCCACTATATATTCATTCCCCTTATTTGAAGTATACAACTACAATGTAAAAGAATTATAAAAATCATTAGTTAGCTTTATTAATTTGTTTTCTGCCTCTCTCTCAAAAAAAAAATTGTTTTCTGCAGTACAAACACGAATTCCAAGCAAAGAAATTAGCATGCACAAAAGTTATACTCGCACTCTTATTCAAAATATAAGATATTTTGATTTATTGCATTATTTACTTTTTATTTGATGTTCTGACTTCTATTTCCCAACATTGTTCTTATTTAAAACTCTTTCTTTAATTTCTTCTTTTACTTCATATCATGTCATTAAAGATAATTTATCATAAATAAGATTAATTTTGGTATAATTTTTTTTTATTAATAAACGTGCAAAATGCCAAAATATCTTATATTTTGAATAGGAGGGTTTACAATTTAAGGAAAACAAACTCACAATATTGCGCATCAAAACCCCCTACCTTGTACAGTTAGAGGACATTAAAAGTATCAACGCATACCTTATACATGGAAGGTGCATTCAGAAGAAATCAAACCAACAATATGACGGCAGTGAGTACTCGAATTATGGAGAAGGGCGGGATATTTCAGAAACAGACCTTAATTATAGAATTTGATAACAACAAATGGAAGAAGTTATGAACCCATTTTGCCAAATATTAAAAAGAAAAAAAATTGCAAGAGCATCACAGAAGGATTAAAATAGAAATGGAGATGAAGAACAATGCGTATTCTGTAAAATTGATTTGGAAAAGATCGGTAATTGGTAATGTTGAGGAGAAATGAGAAAATATAAATTTTGAATAGAGAAATTTTAGGGGCGGTTTATAACCTTAGGAATTGTATAGCAAGTTCGAATTAAGAGAATATTGGGGCCGGTTGTAGGATTAGATAACAATGGATTTAAAAAACTGTGAAATAGGAGCAGTTGGAAGCATGGTGATTAGTTAAATTAAAATTTAAAAATTAAATTGTGAATTAATGAGAATTAAGTAGAAGGTGAATAACATATGTTTGTTGTGACGCTTAGATTTAAAAAGATTAGAAAATAGAAGGAGATAGATAAATATTTCCCTCCAAATGAATTGATCGGATACTGCGGAATATTAAATCACGTAGACAAATTGGGTGAAAATTCAATTTTTTCGTCGGGAAGGACTGTAATTGAAAGTTAAAGGAGTAACATTGAGATTAAAAGGATTAAAAAAAAATAAAAAACTATAGTACTCAAGGAAAAATTATAGAAGCATTTATAATATTTTCTCTTTTTTATTTATGTATAAAGTTCATGGTTGGATGTTAATGTAGATGCGATTTCCATACTTCATAGGTGGTCATTTGTAGTATAAAGAAAGTATAGGGGTCCAAGTGCATTATTTACAAATCAGCCCTTGCTTCCACTTTCTTTCTCATGAATTCGTCATTCTCGTGCAATTCTGAGACCTACCTCTATAAAAATTCGCACAAAAATCACCGAAAACAGGAGGCCATTAATTCTTGAATCGAGCTTGAAAATCCGTACCATGCCAGGTGGAAACCCTTCTAATTCGAAACCCCATCTCTCTCCCTTCTCCGCCCAATCCCACAACCGGAAACCCCGCTGGGAGTCCTCCGCCGCTGGGGCCTCCGGCGCCGCCCACCACAAACCCTCCGGCACCCCAAAACACAAACCGTCGCCCCACCCTACCGCAACCCCTCCGAACAACAAACAACCTCCCGCCTCAAAACCCAACCCCAGACCCGATAACCCATCCCCACGGCCCGAAAACCCGAACGCCCGACCCGGCCCGAGCCACGCTTTCCCTTTCAACGATCCGCCTCCTCCCCCAGCTTACGGATTCCACAGGCTCGATCGCCGGAGTATAGTCTTAGCAGATGGATCCGTGCGTTCTTACTTCGCTTTGCCGCCTGATTATGAGAAATTCACCCAACTGATCCGTCCCAGTTTTCGCCCCGGATTTGCTGGCCATCATGAGTTCGCGCTCGAGAGGGCCCCTTTCCCGATGAGCCCAGATTTTCTTGGGGCCCGAAATAAGGGCCCGGAGAGTTCGCTGAAACGGAAATTTGGGGAAGATGAAAGGGGAGGGAGGGACGATGGGTTTGAGAGGCAAAGACAACAGCTTTTGCAGTATGGGAATGCGAATGGGCCCGGGTCTGGGCCCGGCCCGAGTGTTGGGTATAATTTGGGGAGAGGGGAGGAATTGAGAGCTCCTAAGAGCATGAGATATGGAGAGGGAAGTTCTAGCAAGGTTAAACCTAGTGAGGTCGATCAGAATGCGTTAAAGAAAGCGTTTTTGCATTTTGTGAAGTTGGTTTTTGAGTCTGCGAATCAGAAAAAGAGTTATTTGGTCAATAAGAAACAGGGACCGCTGCCATGCCTTGCTTGTGGCAGGTCTGATAATGTTTTATGGTTGAGATTCTTGTTTTCAGAAATCTTTTACATGTGTTTGATTGTTTACGTTGGTAAATGCTCTATGTTGGTTTGTGTTAATCAAGTTTGTGTGGTGTGTGTATTTAATTGTTTGATTACCACCAAGTAATGATATTATGGAGTGACGGTAGTTATGTTTTTAGCATTAGTTAAGGGGTGAAGGAGCTCTTCTGCACGTACTATACATACAAACATGTCTTGCTAGTTCTTAGTTACAAATTTTAATACGCTATATCTGAGAATATATATAGGAAAGGTTTCTTATGTTGAAAGTAAAACTCAAAGTAAGATGATTCTTGCTTCTTTGTTGCTTACTTAGATAACCTCGTATCATACTGAAGATATGAAATCTGAAGGAAATGCTGTATTATTGACTCTGTATCATGGTGTGATTTTAGTGCTTTTTAATTTGGTTAGGATAAAGTGATATTACTGTTATAATGTTGTTGAAGTGTGTGTTTAAATGATATTAGTGTTGTGGACCGTGTGGTATTGTTGAAGGTGTAAACCCTCCTCCACTTGGAAATCAGTCTCTGTGGTCAATTTTACCTGACTTGAAATGGCATCAAGGTTAGAGTATCTTTCTGAGCATTATTTAGTAGTTCGTCACTTTTGGCTTTTTTTTTTTTAAGTTCATCTCCTCATTCTTTTTCTGAAGTCTAAGGCCATGCTGCAGTATTAATATATAAAGCAGCATTTTGTTTAATAGTTCAACCTCAGAAATGATAACTGATGGTTTATCACCACACCCTATGGGGTGTCTGAAACTGCTCTATGTTTTATTACACTGTTATCTTAGCATAAAATACTTCGAAGTGTTACTTTTACAATTTCCATTGTTAGCTTTTTTTCTTTTTTCAAATGTTAGGCAAGACATGCCTCAGGCCACACTTATAGGCTTACATCTTAAAGGCTAAATGCACTCTCTATTTTATTCTCCAAGTTGAATGAGCCATACATTAAGGTGGACAGTTTTTACTCTACAGAATCGTTTTGATTCACTTATTACCTTACATTCTTATTTATAATGGGAAAGGGCAGAGCTGATTGGATTCAGCCTATTCTTGAAATAAACAACAAATAGCAAATTGGTAGATTGCTGAAATTGTTGTGTCCTGGTAGATTGCACTGTGGTTCTCTAGCAAATCACATTTGTTAATACTGTATGCTACTTTGAACTTTTTTCTTTGCATTGGTGTTGTTGCTGCAGTAAAGCTATTGAACTTTTAGTATTTCTTGGTGTTACTTTTGTGTTATCTTTTAAGTTTGGATTGGTAAGATAGGACTCCTCATTATGTGCTTAAATCTTACACCCTATTAATGTATGAGTTTGAGTAAGGTATTGTGTATTACTTCCCTATTTATTGCAGATGCAATAAGCTATTGATTTTTAGTTTTCCTAGATCTTATATTTATGTTCGTATGCTTTGGTTTCTAAAGATAGGACTCCTCATTATGTACTCAGATCTCACACCCTATTCATGTCATTATTTAAATTATTCCAAATATACTCTTCTTGCCTCCATCTTCGAGGAAGTTTCTTTGCAGTTGCAGATGTCTCATCCTTATATTTACGGCAGATTCTCATGGGTGTCATAGGTTTTTCGCCGCCCAAACTCTGTCTCTCTTTTCTCTTTCCCATCACCAGAGTCCACTGTTCCAAAGCTGAAAATTTCTTAACTTCAGATTTCTTCTAACTCCAATGCTAACATGTATATATGTGCATATACATATATGTAAATATTTTGTGTTGGGCTGGGGGGTAAGTCTAGATTTGGATAAGTTCTAAAATTCTTATCAGTTATTACTTAATTAACAAGCGTGTTTCTGTATTGGTAAGGTTTTTCTTTTATTCTTCAACTACCTTGTTACCGGATTAGGTATTAAGCTCATATTTACTGCTTGAAGACATGTTTTATTACTGAATTTGAATGTTCGGTGAAAGCCCAACTCCTCGCAATGGAAATATCGATTTCAGTTTTGTTGATACGGGTGATTTTATGACTGGGGAAGCAATATATATGTCTGTATCTGCATTCAGTAATTGGCGTCATCTACTAAGAAATATTTATTTGGTTGTTCTACCATATCTATCTAGTCTCTTACTCCCTCCGTTTCATATTGTGTCGTTTCAGAGAATCTGTATAAAATTAAGGAAAATAAAATTTTGACGTGTTTACTCTCAATCAAATTAATGAGAGAGTGATATTCTTCATTAAATAAGAGATCTTCTAGGGACGTACGAGAGTAATCTAGGAAGAAACATGGAAAAATAGCTAAAACAACAATTAATCTGAAACAAAATATAACCTCTAGCCTTTAAAACGACAATTAATACAAAACGGTGGGATTAGTTGCTTGATAAGTTGGTTGCTTTATCTCTAAACTTTGTGTATAAGAATTCGAACTCAATTTCAATTCCCCAGCCAAATGCAAATAGTGCTGTATTTTTACCATCCTATTATCTTGTTAGCGTTGTTCTTATGTAAAATAATTTTACCGTGCAACTGGTTTTCAACTAATACTTTATAGTAAACAACTAATACTTTTGAAATAAAACAACTAATACTGTCAAACAAATACCTTTCAACTAATAATATAAATACATGCCAAACACAAACCAGTTGAACGGTAAAACTGGTTTATATAAGACATTGCCATATTGTTATTGTGGAAAACAGTGTCTGAGACTACTACTGCATGGAAAATACAGGTCTTCGAAAGATTTTCAAGACGCACATAGTCTTATCATGCATGCGTACAACTCAGACAAAGCTGACCAACTTGTGGATCACCTGGCCTTTCATAAGGCTTTGTGCATTTTGATGGGCTGGAACTATTTGATGCCTCCTGATAACTCAAAAGCCTATCAGAATTTATCTGTCGATGATGCAGAAGCAACCATCGATGATCTGATTATATGGCCACCTACTGTTTTAATTCATAATACAGTCACGGGGAAAGGTAAAGATGGGCGTACCGAAGGTTTAGGAAACAGAGCAATGGATAGTTCCCTTAGAGGTATCAGACAACCCCATTCTTTTAATGAGATCTTCTTTCAAGTTCTTTGTCATCTCACTTAGCTGCATTAATAGTGGGTTTGTGTAGTTTATGACATCCTCTGAAATGCTCAACTTCATCATTATCTTTCTTGTTTAATTTATTGTCTTGTATAAATTTCACTTGACCCGATCAAAGTTGTTTACATCATATCATGGTTACATGGATACTGTAGCTGTTGGTCTAAGGGGGTGTTTACTTATGGATTGATTTGAAATCCAGTAGGTGGATTTGATGAATAGTAAAAGGTGTATTTGGATTTTGTATATGTTTGGAAGTGTAGATTTTGTAGGATTTGATAGGCTAGAATTTTGAAAGACAAAGTCTAGTATGAAAATTTGCATACATGAAAAAACTTTTATTTACAAACAAATTCTGTATATGGTGAAGGTAAGACAAAGTCGAGTGGTTCATGGTTCACTCGGTCCGAGTGGTTCATGGTTCACCCGGCCCGAATATGTCATGATTTAGGGTTCATTATTTAGTGTTTAGGGTGTAGATGGTTCACCCGGCTCGAATAGGTCATGATTTAGGGCGATTTTATAGTTTTTCATACATGAAAATTTTCACACTATACCTACTCATTTTGAAAATATAGGTGATAGATGATTGATTGTGTGTTGGAAATTGTTTGTAAAGTAGGGGAGAAAGTGTGCAAGGAAAAGAAGGAAATAGTGTTGAGTTGGGTAGATAATAAAATTAGAAAGTGGGAGATAGATGATTGATAGTGTACTTGAAATTATGTCTGAAAAGTAGTAAAATACGTGTATTATAGAATTTTTAGGATTTGAGCTTTTGTTCATTGCTTTTAGTTTATGGTCCATATACTGGAATTAGATATCTTGTGTTGGATTATAGTCTTATTCTATCCCCAGTTTGATTGGATACTATAGTCTTATAGTATTATTTAGGTCTTAGAACTCATTAGTGGATGGTGTTACATCAGATTGTGATACTCTTCTCATCTCATTGTTTTGTATTTGCATTTGCTCTTGTATCTTGCAAGCTTTTGGTTTATCAACACACATTTTTTAGGGGGGAAAGGATTAGTGAATTGAACTTGACTTCCGTACTTGATTTTGTTGAATTCTAAGTCAGCTTGTATAGGCACTGAAATATTTCTATTTCTATTTCTATTTCTATTTCTATTTCTATTTCTATTTCTATTTCTATTTCTATTTCTATTTCTATTTCTATTCTTCTCTCTCTCTCTCTCTCTAAAGGCATCTTTGGAAGTGGCAAGGACCGAGCCTAAGCCTTGGCTTGCACATCTTGCTTTTGCCAATTTACGCTTCTTTCGTATAAATTACACGACTGTAGTTCTAGTATGTTAGGAATTGTTTCTTTCTTATGGACTTGCTAGATTGATTGCAATTGTTTCTTCCTGATTAGCTAATCCAGTAATTGTGTATTCAATTTGGCACACAATGTCCTAAACCTGTAAGAACAGTTTGCACTTGCAGTTATAAATATAGTAAACAGGGTTAATGGATATATGTGTGTGCATATATATATTGTGATGGAGACCGATCGGAAGAGAGGTTGAGTAAATTTAGATTAGCAGTGATATTTCCAACTTTTTAATGATAATAAATCAACTGTGGGGTGGGTGGGGGGGGGGGGGGTGGGGTGGTGTCATAAATTGCAACAGTAAACATGTCGTTTCCATTGTTGAAGGCATTTCTTGATGAGTGTCCACTCACTCTTTTTGTGGACTATCTTATTTCTCTCTGCTTCTATGGAAACGATTAAGAAAGCTAGTCCAAGTTTTCAATTCCTCGGGCATGCTCATACTAGATTTGGTTGTTGATTTATCATTTTCTTTTCCTCCTGGTATATTATTTCCTCTGTTCCTAATTATCTGTTTGAAACACAAACCAATTTTTCATTAATTAGGATATCAAAAGACTATTATACCCTACTACTCGATGAATTAATAAGCTTATAATCATAAGAACATGATTAGTAGATAACTAGATATTAGGGGTATTGGTTGAAAAAATGGTAACTTTTTGTTGATAGCAAAGTGACATAATTAGGAACACCATTTTGAATAGAATCAGACAGGTTATTAGGGACAGAGGGAGTACAATTTATCCACTCGGTAGTATGTTGGTAGTATGTTTTGGTTGGTAAAATGAAGCAGGGATGTTCCCCGTTTCTTGGTTTAAAATTGTATAAGCTGTCTCTTCAATTTGCTGCTACAATGATGAAATTAGTCATTGAATTCCTAATTATGCTTGAATTGTTTTTATGTTTAGATGTTTTTATGTTTAGATTGATTCATCGATCTTGGTTTGAACTGTAATTTAAAAAATTTGGGGCCTCATTCCATCTTCTTGTGTGAATCCTGCCTCATAGAACTTGGATTCCCAACTGGGAAATCGGTGTCCATGTATGCAAGAGAAGGTCATCTGGGCGTTCACGTGGTGAAATTCTCGGGTGATGAATCGGGCTTAAAGGATGCTATAAAGATGGCTGATTATTTCGCGAGAGACAAGCTTGGGCGAAAGGATTGGGCCCGCGTGCAACCCTCGTCTCCTGGTAAGGATGACGAGAAAAACCTCAACCTTGTGAAAACGGATCCCAAGACGGGGGATAAAACACGGATATTTTACGTTCATCTGGCAACTGCAGCTGATTTAGAGATAATCACTTTTGAGGTCAAGAAAAAGGTCTCAATTGTGAGCTTAAGGGAATTTAAGCAGACCAGATAATGGCTGTTGTGTTCTAACAAGAAGGTATATGAAGATTTAAGGTGGTGGAAATCTTGATAGAATTTGTGATCAGATTAATTCAGGGCTCCCTTTGTTCCCTGTGTTTTAAGTGTTGTTTTATTTTCTAATGATTTGGTTAAGTTTGAAGCTATTTCATGCTTGAGAATCATTCAAAGCGCTCGAGTTATTATTATGATATATATGAGTTTATCGAGTATTTAGTTTTGAAGTGAATTGTAAGGCCCCGTTTGATTCGCGGGATTAGTTGGGATAGGCTTGGATTAGGATTTTAATCCCAACAAATCTACCGTTTGGTTTGTGGGATGAGGACCCATGATATACTTCAAGTTCGGTAGAAAATGTATCAAATCCCTCCATGGAAGGATATGTCAATCCCATGTGAAAGGTGGAATAGAACATATCCCAAGTGCATATTACAAATTGTCCTTCTATTGTTTAAATAGATTCATAAGAATGAAGTATGTTGTTTCAATTCAATTTTAGGGTATTTATGACATTTCAATAGACATCTCATCTAATTTCTCACTCAAATCCTACAATTTAAATGCATATCTTGGTTCAAACAAATATGGCCAAATCAATTCAATTTTACTCAATTTCACTCAATTCTATCACACCTAATCAATCTAATCCCGAATCAAACGTCCCTTAAGTCTTTTTTCAGGGATCTTTTGTTCGATTCATGAATACTAGGTTTTGTGATCATGCATTATGATTAATAGCCAAGAATAAGTTCTTTTTAGAAGGTAATTTGGTCCTCAGCTTGTACAATGACTGGTATCTTTGTTTCGAGTTTAAAGGTTTTTAAGCGAATTTTGTTTTTAATTCTTCAATGGATATTAAATTAATATTAAAAAAATGTTGCTATAGAACATGTTAGTTGAGATGATGTAGTAGATTAAAGAAGAGATACACTTGCATGAGATGGTTTATGGTGAGATGGAGTTTAATTTAGATGTGACGTTTTAAAACTTTGAAATGAGTAGTTGTTGATTTGTACTAGTTTGTATCTCGTCGTATGGTTTTGTCTTAAAACAATAGTACATACAAATTTGTAAAAGTTACGGTTGTGAATAGTCTAGCATTAGAAGGTTCGAAGTAATACTTTTAATGAGTATTTTAGAGTAGTTTTGTATTATTCCTTTGATTTTTCTTTTTATCCCTTCTAAATGGAAACCAGAAGGGTATTCAGATTTGAACTCCAAACTCCATGTGATGAACGAGTTTAAATGATAGTATTAATTTCCACGAGAATTATTTTTTTAAAGTAAATTGTGTTTGAAGAAGCAACACAAATAATGCTTTTTTTCCCCCTTATTTTGAGAAAGTTTTACAATAAATGTTAATAATGCGTATTGATGAAATTTTAAAAATTATCACTATTTATAAAATAAAATATTTTTTAGATTAAGATAACTTTTGTGCATAATGGTGATAATTTTTGTTCATAAGATTGAATGTACATACTTGATTCCTAGCTTGCGGATTAAGTTAGAGCTATACCACATCTTTAATTGTATTCTCTACTTCGTGTGTGTTTGTAAACTCGAAAATAAGGTGTAAAAGTACTTATCTTTAAAACAATTGGACATAATTTTTTTAAAAAATAAATGCTTCTATTTTTTCTATTGAGTTTGCAAACACGCCCTATATGGAAACCTCACAGACATATGAATCGAGTTTGAAGAATTATTTATCAGCAGAACTTTTGAGACTTGATAAAAGCATGTTTACAAAGTATGATGACTACAACTGTCTTCATAAACCAAAATAACTAATAAATTAATACTCTTTTCATCCTATTTTAGATTGCCCATTCATTGTTTGTCTCGTGTTTTAGTGAACAATTAGTATATGAAATGATAAAGTGACTTTTAAGGAGGTGTGTGATAGATTAGGAGCAAGACTATCATACCCCATCTTAAAAATCTTTTTATCATTTTAAATACTAATAAACAACTCACACATAAAAACATGAGTCAAACAGTGAATGAACATTCTAAAACAGGACGGAGAGAGTAGTGCTTACTGCATTAGAAAATGCCATAGAAAGGGGTACAACAAGTATGCAGAAGGCAACACCATATTTGCTATCAAACTCCATGAGAAAAGCTCCCACAAGTCCTAACAAAACCAAATATGATAATTTTGAAGGTTTTGATAACACTTCAAAATTTTGAGTATTTCAAAAACATACATAAGAACAAAAACTAAGCTAGAAAATGAGGTGAATGTGAAAGCAAAAACTCAACTTAATCATTAAAAAGGACATAAGAAGCAAATGAAACATTATTCTGTGTTCAATCTACATTGTCAAATTCATAATCTCTGTATCATTTACTGCAAAAAAAAGGAAGAAACATAACAGTAATCAACAATAGTCCATCTTGCAAAACTCAATGCACGAATCATCCAAAACAGAATCCAATTAGTTTCAAGAAACAATACATAATCTCAGTCCAAAAATAAAAAATAAAAAATTACAGCATAGTGAAGAAATTCAATGAAATTAAGCAACATCCTCTTTCTCATCATCATCTTCATTTTTGGAATCGCGACTACGCCTAAACATAATTAGAAATTTAGAGACAAGATTAACAAAAGGGGCAAAACAAAAAATCAAGAAATGAGTTATTGATGCACTCACTTCCTTGTAATAGCTCTTTCCTCATAATTTTTTGTGCCAGCGCTTTCTCAATCTCAGCTTTGCTAATTTCACTTTCATCATTAAATGAACCAGGAGAGAGATCTGGAGAGACTCACTTCTTTGGAATACGTATTGGTGGTGCTTTCTCTGCCTCAGTAATTTCACTTGCATCATTAAAACAATTAACTTATTAACACTTGTTTTTACTAATACAAGAGTTTAAATCACAAATCGTCCAATAACTTTGACCCTAAATAGATTAAGTCCCAAACATCGTCTTGTCGTCGTTTTAGTCCAAATTTCTTTGACAATGTACAATTCATGTCCTAAGTTTGCCGAAAAATGCAAAACGATGCCGTTTCGAGTCAAGTGAGTCGTCACTCGGATAAAAAATGGGGTTTAATTTATTTAATTAGATTTTTTTAATTTAATAATTATATCTGAGGTGTTAACTTGTTTGGCAAAAAAAAATGACAATTAAAACTCATTATTAGGTGGGCGCCACGTAGGCAATTCCGTCAAAAACCACCCACACATGACAATCACAAGTGGCAAAACGATGTCGTTTTGCATTTTTCATAAATATTACATTGGCAGAGAAATTGAGACAAATTGATGACAAAATGAAATTTGGAACTTAATCTATTCATGCCAAAGTTATGATTTAAACTCCTATTATATTATAAC
Organism: Stenogyne calaminthoides; assembly: GCA_037126765.1. Taxonomy (NCBI): domain Eukaryota; kingdom Viridiplantae; phylum Streptophyta; class Magnoliopsida; order Lamiales; family Lamiaceae; genus Stenogyne; species Stenogyne calaminthoides. Next base: position 32,561,569 of record JBBCBC010000025.1, on the reverse strand, counting down.
GAAGGAGAGAATGAAGAAACAATTAAGTTATTGATGCATGAACTTACTTAATCTTCTTGGGGGAAAGAAATAGATCATTGCTGCAAAAAAAAACACAAAAACTTGTATGCAATATTGCATATAAGTGATATGTGCAATTAGACCCAAATTAGGGTTTTTTAATTTCTTGCGGGTCATTCCAGCCCATTTTGGATCCCCTTCCAAACTTTTTCTTCTTCTGCTTCTTCCTTGCGATTTAGCGGATTTTGCAGCGGCTCTTCTTCCTTGCAATTTAACGGATTTTGCAGCTGCGTGGTTCTAGATTTTTCATTCAGTTTTCTTGTTCTTTTTATTTTTCTCTCTTCCTTATTCAAATTCTTCCATATTTTTCTCCCTTTATACAATTTTTTCATCCACGCAAATTTACAGATCCATCTGTTCTTCTTCCTCTTAATTTTTTAACGCAGTCTTTTAGATCTTTATACAATCTTTTTACGCTATTCTTTAAATCTATAATTGTGGACTCTTAAATATGTAATTGTGAACTGAAGATTTTCTGTTCGCGCTGGTACTAGTTTTTGTACATGCAGTAACACTCTTTTGTTCATAGGGTAATACTCTTTTGTTCATGTAGTAACACATCAAGTTGTTCTTTAAATCTGTAATTTTGGACTCAGGTTTTCTTTTCGCGCTTGTACTGGTTGTGTTCATGTGGTAACACGTTTTTCTTCATAGGGTAACACTTTTTGTTCATGTAGTAACACATGTTTTTTAATAATATGTAACATTGTACACATGTCGTCGTGATACTAAATGAATATTCATGTGTTACCATATGAACAACAATGTGTTACCATATCATAATGTATTTAAAAAAAAAAACGATAATGTAATTTTTATTTCTCGTAGTAACACATTTCGTTTCTATAAGTATCACTTTTTTTTTCATGTAGTAACACATAAAAAAAATATTTAAAAAATTATATGCTCAATAGGAATTGAACCTGCGACCACATATATTAACAACAAGCTTATACCACTAGGCTATAACACATATTTGCTAAAAATATTCTTCTATAAATATATATCCGTCCTCCCAAACTGAAGCCCACAGCCCACAACTCATGCCCACCCCGCCCGCGCCCCCGACCCGCCCGCCCGCTGTGACCCGCGAATTTGGTCAATCTTTGTTTTATTTATGTTGTATTGCACATAACACTAATGTGCAATATTTTACACAAGACCTTCTAAAAAAAAAGAAGATTAATTATAGAGACGTTTAAAATAATAAATCAAATCAAGATAACAAATTATTGCCTTTTATATTGCTCAAACAAATCTGTTATCTCCTTAAGATACTCAGTAGGATCGCGTGAATCAAGAGTGAGCTCCTTTATATTATCAGGAGCTTCCGGTGGTGGCGCCACGGCAGCGTTGACGTCGTCGTCTCCGGTCATTGCTCTAATTCCTTTCTCACTCAAGCTCTAACTAGAATTTAGGGAGAACGAGTTTTCAAAAAAAAAAAGAATTTGGCGAGTTTTTCTAACTAACCCACCTAGTCAATACATATCTAATAATAAAATGTTTGACAAAAAAATTGTTATAATTTTTAATAAAATTTTAAACATCTTAATAAATTTAATGTAACTTAAATGGTATAACAAATATTTTTTATCTTCTTTATACGCAAGAGGTACAATGAGGTACAAGGTTCAATTCCCCATATCTACCACACATATATACTAATTATTTTTTAAATATTTTCTAAATTATTAATTGTTGTGTCCGATCAAATAACCTGTCAAATATCACTATCCACGTGTTTGCCTGTTGAACGCGTGGACCAATACTAAAGCAGGAGGGTCAAAATATCCCAGTTGTACTCGCCATCTCAACAAGCACACGCCGTGGCGGCTGAGGCAAAACACGTGTTCACCACGTGGGGCGAACACGAGCCACATTAGGCGAGCGCAAGTATGGGACGAACACAGTAAGGTCAGCATGTTTTTGGCCCATAATGAAAGGTGAGCTCGGCACTCCGGGCGAGCACGATTGGAGTACCACGGCCTCGCCTCCAAATTAAGAATGTGTTCGCCAGGCAGGAGGCGAACACGATGATGATAATAACATTACCTGAACGAGACTTGCTCCAGTCATTTGAAGAGCTCCAAGAAGGTCCATCGTTTACCCACCTTGTTAGATGGTTCATCCAAGCAACCACGGAGTCAACCATAACAACAGCGAGTACTCGCCCACCTGGCGAGCACGAGGAGAGAAGCCAGGAGGCCCAACAAAGGCAAGGCCCGTGTTCGCCAAACCACATTGGCGGACACGGGGCAGATACCATGAAACCAGTCAGAAGATAAGGGTGCTCGCCTCACTAGGCGAACACGGTGTAAGCTAGACATCCAACAAGGATGAAGGTATGTTCGCTAGGTAGGCGAACACATGACACCTGAGACAACCACTACATACCGCAAGCCAAGAAGACAAATAATGTGCTAAGCACATAGCACTTGGATGACAAGTCGAAGACTTCAAACACAAGCAAAGACAGATGCCATCCAGGGGAGTCCTACGGGACACACGTCATAACCACATATAATCTTGTTGTACAAGAAAGCACAACTCATGCTTGCCAAGACAGCACATGCTTGCTAAATCAGTATAAATAGCCCCTCCGAGGACAATAAAAAGGGACATAAATTCCCCACACAACACCTCTATATTAACTCTTCAGTTTTACAATCCACTTGTGCTCGACACACACACTGTGCTCGTCACTTTACTCATCTTAATCGTTGAGTTGTCAAAAGTAAAGCCACATCAGATTATCCACATAAGACGACTAACGACATTAATATTATTTTTTAATTTTTGAAGTAGATCTATTTATACATATATAATATCAAAAAAATATACCAAAAAAAAAGATTCAACAAAAAAATTATTATAAATTTTTTAACTAAATCTATTTATACATATAAAATAACAAAATATTATACCAAAAAATTCAACAAAACAATTATTAAAAATTTATCATAAAATTTTAAAAGTGGCACATTAATAATATAAAATGTTATATTTTGTAGTTGATATGGATATATGTTTTTAAAATACCAGTTACTCCTTCCATCTTTTTTTTTCAGATTGCTCACTTGATTTTGACACGGGTTTTAATGAGGAAAATCTTTATTAATATTTGAAGGTAATAAAATAATTTTTTGATAAGGGTATTTTGTCAATTTTAGTGAATACCAGTTACTTCGTCCATCTTTTTTTTTAGATTGCTCACTTGATTTTGACACGGGTTTTAAAATACCAGTTACTTCTTCCATCTTTTTTTAGATTTCTCGCTTGATTTTGACAAGGGTTTTAATGTGGAAAATCTTTATTAATATTTAAAGGTAATAAAATAACTTTTTGATAAGGGTATTTTGTCAATTTTAGTGAATAAGATAAAAAATAAGTTACTTTTGTATGTAATTATTAGTGACATGTGATGTAATTTAGTGATATTTAGCATGAATTGTATAGTTACTTTATTGTTATTTTGAGTATGTGATAAAAGATGGACTTTTTCGATTTTGAGCAATCTAATAAGGACGAGGATTATTATATTTATGAAAATGTATAATTTATATACTTATTTATATGATAATATTATATGATATTGTATTTAAATTGATTAGTCCAATTACCATAAGTTAGTTGCATGACCTATTGACATTAGACTTAAATTGTTAGTTGAATAATTTTTAATTAAATTATTAGTTGACGTTATTAGTTGAATTGTAAAATGACATTAGGTTGATTGTGATAAAGCTCGATTTATTTACTTATTTGTATGATTCTTTTACAGGATATAATATTTAAATTGATTAGTCCAATCATGGATGAATCCAGAAAACTTTCATAACAGGGGCACAAAAATAAATAATATAAAGAGTAGATTTTCCGTGAACCCGGGTTCACTTGAATTCTATTTTTTTAGTGTCATGATTATGCAAATACACTATCAATATCTTAAAAAATATTTGATTTTTTAAATTGTGATACTGCATATACATAACAAATCTACAAAAAAATTTAGATGAAATATTTGCATTATTAATTAATTATAACACTGTTAAAAACTATAGGGGCACGTGATCCCAACATAGGACATGTAGGTCCATCACTGAGTCCAATTACTATGAATTAGTTGCATGTACAATTCACTTCAGACCTTGGATTGTAAAACGATATTGAGTTGGTTGTAATGAAGCTCGGTACCCACATTTTTAAAAGAAAATACTAATCGAGACTAACTTAGGAAAAAAAGTGTTGATTTTTGGAATGACACTGACTTCACTCAGATAGTAGACTCTCTTTAACATCTTAGAAAGAAAAATTTGACTAATGATATCTTATAGTGTGACCATTAATAAGAATTATAGACAATTATTAAAAACCTTGGACTTTCTTAAGGAGGTCAATTTCAATCATGATAATTATATATATGTTATCGTGTTCAGAGTAACTAGAGGGGATAATTTGAAAATTTTGACATGCAATGGGAATTGGGAAGACGATAATATGTGACAATCAAAGTGGTTTAGAAGGAAATAATTCAAAATTGTAAAGAAAAAAAATACCTTTAAAGTTACATTATTTAACAATGTAAATTTTTTAAGCTGTTGGAGCGCCACCCATTTCTCATGCCTGATTGCAAAAGCAAAATATGTTCATAAATTGTGTGTTGCATCAAAATAAAAAAAAATATATTAAAAAAATGAAAAAAAAAAGATTCTTATTATTATTATAAGTAAAATGATTTTTTATAATTTATTTAACACAAAATGAATACATTTCATATCATGCTCATTTTACACTCACAAACCGTGCAACGCACTGGTGATAAACTAATTTTTTTAGTACTAATATCGTTCCATAATTTCAATTAACAATTTACCAAGCATTTGAGAACAAGATTTTTTTCATCATGTAATTTTACCACTTTTTAATTGTGATCACTTAAATTTTTTATTTTTGTCATGTAGCTTATATCACTATAAGAAAATGAAGAATTGCCTACGAAAATTTTCTAATGGCTACGAAATTTTTCTACAATAATAATTTGATCCTTTAAAAGTAAGGATTGCCAATAATTTGCCTACCAATTTTTAGAATAATCTTTGGAAAAAAATGCATACACAAATAATTCCCTAGGAAACAAATTACATACGAGCAATCTACCTACACATATAATTTCCATAGGCAAACTTACCTATACAAATAATTTTCTAGGCAATTTATATTTTCGTAGGAAATTATATTTGTAGTTTTAAAATAGCCTAAATAATTAATTTTGTAGGCAAGCCTCACTATTTAAGTACAAAATATTTTCGTTGGAAATTTTGTAGGCATGTTTGAAAAATATTGAAAAATTTCGTAGGCAATGCACTATTTTCTTGTAGTGTATAATTTCAACCTCTTGGTCCCATTAACTTTTAATTTTTTTATTTTCGTCCTATAACTTAATTATATGAACCAGAACCAAAAAGTGGTAAACGGAAAAAATAGTTTTTGGTCATGTAACTTTGCCACCTTTTGATTTTGGTTCTATTGGCATTTAGGTTTTGATTTACATCCTATAACTTATACACTTTTGACTTTTTCCTCCTTTTAACTTTTAAAATTTAATTTTCGTCCTATAACTTACTCAATTTATTGTTCTCCTTCGCTCTAATTCCTTTCTCACTCAAGCTCTAACTAACTTCCTCCATTTTCACTCGAGCTCTAACTGCCTTCCTTTTATCTAGCATTTGGGGAGAACGAGTTTTCTTCAAAAACTAAAAATAATAAAAAATTTGGTGAGCATGGCGAAAGGCTATCCTATTTATTTCATGATGGGCCTCACGCCTGATGGGCCTACTACCTTCTGATTTTGATTTCATTAACATTTAAGTTTAATTTTTGTCCGATAACTTACACATTTTTATTATTACGTGGTCGCTACATAAGTAATTATGGCGATTATGAGTGAATTGCACATTGTCTGAGAAATTGAGACTAAATTCATCACAAAATGAAAGTTGAGACTTTATCTATTTAGGACCAAAGTTATGAGACAATTTGTTATTTAAACTCCTATTATAACGGACCAGAGAATGAAGAAACAATTAAGTTATTGATGCATCAACTTACTTGGAGGGAGGAATTAGATCATCAACTTCTTCATCACTGAAAAAAGAAGAAGATTAATTGTAGAGAAGTTTAAAATAATAAATGTAACAAGTTATTGCCTCGATTCATTCCCATTCCAAAAACGCTCGAAAAATTCTTCGATCTCATTAATATTCTCAAGACGATCTGTCAACTCCATACGATAGACAGCAGGAGTGGGTGAACCAGTCTCTGCCCATCTCTCGCTCTAATTCCTTTCTCGAACGACTTTTCAGACAAAGAAAAGAAAGAGAGAATTTGGGGAGAATACCGAGAGGGACTCCTATTAATTCCATGATGGGCAGAGCCACTGTTTGCTAGTTTTTTGAGTGCTATTATCATTCAATTAACAATTTACCAAACATTTGGGAATTTTTTATTTTGATCTCATTGCCTTTTATATTTTGATTTTTATCTTGTAAATTATACAATTTCGATGTTTAAACCTATTGATTTTGAAATTTTAATTTTCATCATGGAATTTACATGAATTAGAACAAAAAAAATAGTAAAAATGTGTAAATTACAGGATGAAAATTAAAATTTCAAAATCAAAAGGATCAAGAAGTTGAAAGTGGGTAAGTTTCAGGATCAAAATCATAATGTAAAAGTCAATAGGATCAAAACTAAATATTCGCAAAGTTACAGATTGAAAAAAAATATTATTCCCTAACTAGTAATCTAACAAAAAATAAGAGAAAATTGCAAATAGGTGCAAGAATCCACTACCCATTACTAATAGTTACCAAAAAAAAACAAAAAAACTCATAGGTTCAAAATCAATGGAATTACTAATAGGTTCAAAATTAGTGGAATAAGACTATAATACCCCCAAGAAATCCTTACCCCCTCCTCCCCATCTCCAAAAAAAAATAAAAAATCAAAGTCCCATCCCCAAGCCCAATAACACTACCGGAAAAGAAAAACCGCTGCACCACCTGCGCCGCCGCCGCGACCCTCCTCCCAAACAAACCAATCGAGCGGCGCGGTGCTTGTGAATGCACCGTCGCTGCGCTCTGCCTCTGCACCACCGGATCTAACAGCCGCGACACCACCTCCGTCTGCACGGCGTGACGACACAGCCCAAGCCACCATCTGCACGGTTCCGCCGCAAAGTCGACGTTTTTTAATTCACCGCGGGGACCTTCGTTTCTAAGGGGCAATTCGGCGGCGAGCTGCGCCATGAATTAATGATGAAAATACAGATGGGATGCGTAGAAGTGAAGGCGTCTGAAAGGTGTCGTACTATGAAATTGGGGATAACAAATTAAGGGGAAGAGTGTTGTCTTCTTGAATTGGGGATAACAAATTTCTTATTTATTTCATAATGAGTATATTTTCTATGTGGTTTTTGTAGATTGATTTAAATTTTCGGATCTCATTGACTTTTGGTGTTCATAATTTTTGGGATCTAATTGTTTTTCTGGAGAAATTGTGGTGATGGATTTGTGCACATTTTTATGAACAACTGATTTTACTTTTTAGTGGAAGAGATGAAGGATCTGCGGGGTTTTTGGAGGTTTTTTTTTTCCAGATTTTTATGCATGTACTCGTGCATATATTCATATACTCACTCATATATTCATGTGTTCGTGCATATATTTATGTACTCACGCATACCTCCAAAGACACCAATACTCTCCCCTTCACTACTTTTCTTCTCCTATTTTTGAAAAAAAGAGATTAAGGTTTTTAGGGCCCAGTAACTTTAAATTTTATATATCTATTTGCATTTAGTGTTACACATTTGAGAATATTTATATATTCATGTCACTGTACACATGAATATTATTACATTTCTTTTTTTTTTTTTTTGCAGTCTGACATGTTCCAGTTATGGGTCAAGTTTTTCAGGTTCAGATACTTGTTATATATATACATATATTTTTAAATTAAATAAGAATGGGTTTTTCCCATTTAAAACCGACCCGGATCCATATCTCTTCTCCCATCTCTGTTCCTATTAATTTCTGAAATTTTCAAGCTTTTCGAATCACCCAGATGAAAAAATTGAAACCCAATCGATTTATCTTCACAAAATTCAAGATTCAGCAACCAAAAAAAAAAAAAAAAGATTAAATCTTTCATTAAGAATCAAAACAAAACCGGAAAATTGAAAAGACCAGAGAGAACCATGGCACCATGCGAGCAAAATAACAAAATTAGCCCTATCCTACCACCAAATTCTCCCCCCTATCCTCATCCTCACTCTCCCCCCTATCCTCACCCTCACCCCCTGCTACCTCCCTTTTCCCTCCAATTCACGGCGACGACGGTCGCATCGGCGCTGGCGGCGCTAGAGCCGAGGCCGCTGCCGAGGGGGAGGCCCTTTTCGAGGGAAAGGGAAAGAACGAAGGATCGGATTTGGAGAATTTTCATGACGGCGATGGCGGCGATTCCGGGGCAGTTCCAGAGGGGGTTCTTGCTGAGCTTGGAGCCGGCGCCGGAGATGTCGGAGATGGAGATGTCGCCCAGGTGGACGTCTGTGTCGACCTGGAGGCTGATGTGGTCGCCGAGTCCGTCGACGGCGCAGCCGAGGAAGTCGAAGCCCGGGTCGAGGTTGGCGACGGTGGCGGGGGACGTTGACGGGCGATGACTTCTTCATCCCTAAGCGGAGGCGGATGTCGCGTGAAAATTGGGGATCCAATTTGTGAGATTAGGTTCTTTTTGGTCTGACCCAAATCTGAAACCCGGCCAGACACCCTGCACACTAACCCGATCTTTGACCCGACCCGAGCACCCAACACCTGCAACCTGCCTGCCTAAATTATTTATTTAAAAGAAAATATTAAATTAATTAAAATACTGCATGATACGTTAAAAAAAAATAAAAATACAATTTAAATTAATATCTAACTCAAAGATAAATCGGAATTCAAAATAAAAAAAAAAAAGATGAAACATACAGGGGAAATGTAAGATTCTCAAACGTGCGGGACTAAATGTCAATTGGGTGAAAGTTATTGAGCCATAAAAAACTTAATACCTTGAAAAAACCCCAAAGCCTCAATTTTTAAAAAATAAACAGGAAAATGCTGTAAAAAAAAAAAAAAAAACATGAAAAATTTGTTTCCGGCAACGAAATTCATTTTTCCCTCACTATCTTGAAAATTTTCGAAATAGAGAAGTGGGAAGAAAAATGGTAGAGTGTAAATGTGGGGAAAGAGAAATTGACTAGTTTGAAATGTACCTTCCTGCAGAATTGATTTGTCCGGAAGAAAGGTTTGGAAAGAGAGAGAAGATGGGCAAAAAGTTTTTTTTGGATGTTACTCCCTCCGTCTCATGATTATTGCAACATAGAAATCGGATCGCAAAACCAAAGAAAAGTGCCGATAAAGCGGGTTTGTTTTAATAAAATAAAGGATGTTGTGAAACAGATTAATATTATATTTGTTTCCTTTTTTAGAGCGTCATTCGCATGTTTCGGACGCCCCAACGGCATGTTGTCGATAAGAATGCGACGCGAACGAGGGTCGCTGGCAAAGAATGCATACAATCGGGCTAGGCGGGCTAGGCTAAGGGAAGCGGTGCAAGGCCCGACTCAATAGAAGGGACCCGTGATATGGTTGAAGTAGGATTGACAAGAATTGAAAGATATTGTCTCACTTTTTATCAAGATACTAAAGATATTCAAGATGCGTGTGAATCTTTGCAAAGATTCACCAATATTTACTTTTTTTTGCTTCTTTTTATTTTGCGGTTATTTTCATATCTTCTAGATTAGGATGGATTTGGTCTTTTTTATAATAGTTTTAGTCCCAGATTTGGATTAGATTACACGGGTTTTAGGAATAGTTTAGATCCTTTTTGTCATATAAATAGTTATAGGTATCATTCTTATTTTTTCACGTTAAAAAATAATAAAAACCCTCGATAACTTTTGTTAAAACCTAATTGCTTGCCAACCCGAGTTGACAACAATTATTATTATCGTTATTTATGATTATTTTTGTTTTTGCAACCGCGGTTCTCATCAAATTGGTTCTTTTCATTGAGAGAGAGAGTTCGAGAATCGCGAGAGGTACACGAGCAAATGACTGGAAAGGATTGAACTCTTGAGACAATCAGGTGAATCTAGGGCGTCAAGTTCGACGCGATGGTTGAGACCATTGGCAGATTTGTCACGCCAGTGTAAACTCGAGGAACGCTAATCGGAAGAAGAAGGACAAGAACAATTCATCGAAGAGTCCGCGTCATCTCGAATCGGGATTCTCGACAAATCGAACTCGACCCGCCGAAGGAAAAGATGATCGGGGAAGGGACGAACGACGAACCAATCGACCCAAGCTCACGGTCCGACCTTTTGTGCCGACACCCAGGTTTACATGGCTAAGTCGAGCCAACCAATACTTCAATTTGCATGATATCAAACGAGAAGATAAGGTATGTTACGAGCTTATTACATGGAAGCGAGGGTTAATATTTGGTGGCAATGGATTAAGAGGGTTTACAAGAAAAAAAGAAAAGATCGTATACCGAAGGATTTTCAAAAGGAATTGATGACCCGCTTTGGGTCAGTCTGACACACCGACATAATGAGGTATTATCCCACATCAAACAAACCGCACCTTACGCGAGTACCAAAAGGAGTTTGAGTTCGCCGCAAGTAAATGCAAGATCGCACGAGAAAGCACTTAATTTAAAACCCCAACTCTGGATAGAGGTTCGAGTATATCGTCCCGTAAACGACAATTGGACGCAGCCGAGACAAAATTTCGCTTTGAGGGACGATCATCTAGCTGCCATTAGGAGAAGCGCTCAACCGATTGGAGGCGTAATAATTCCAGATCGCAAGAGAGCGGAAGAGGCAAGGGTCAGAATAATCCAGAAAACGAGAAGTAGTAATGGTTTTAACCGGACCAACGGGTAAAAGCGACTCGCGTGACGAGATGCAAAGGCGGCGTGAGAAGGGATTATGTTTTAATTGTGACGAGCGATCTGCATCCGCATAGATGTAAATAAAGAAAGCGTTTTCTCATTGAGCCCGCCGAGTTGATCATGGCGAAGAAAAGGCGTGGAAGTGTCGTTGCGTCGCGATAACGGAGAGCATGGGCCAAGGCCGATGAAGTTGGTTGCATGCGTTCGAGTCACCCGATTAAGGTTCTCGTGATCTGCCGGTCAACGCATAACTTTATTAATCAAGAATTGGCTAGCAAGCTTGATCTCAAGACTTCAACAAAAGACCATTTAATGTGAGGGTCGCCAGGCAAAAAAAATTAGAATCGATGTTGTGTACAAAGATATCCCTATGGACATGCAAGGATTGAGACGAGGGTTGATTTATTCGCTCTTCCGCCGTGGGACCCGGATATCGCCTTAGGAATTCAATGGATGAAGGAATTGGGGCGAGGCACCAATTATGGTAAAGGTACAATGGAGTTTGAATGGGAAGGAGGTAGGGTGACATTGAAGTCGCGTCAAGGGAAAGGATGCGGGAAGATTTACCATTAGAAGAAGCAACTTGGGAGCATTTGGGGACGCCGAGAGAATCGTTTTCTTAGTCCTTGAGGACAAGGACGAACTGAGCCGAGAAGAAGGAATGATGCTAACGAGGGTCGAAGGAAAGAATGCATACACCCGGGCTAGGCGGGCTAGGCTAAGGGAAGCGGTGCAAGGCCCGACTCAATAGAAGGGACCCGATATGGTTGAAGTAGGATTGGCAAGAATTGAAAGATATTGTCCTACTTTTTATCAAGATACTCAAGATATTCAAGATGCGTGTGAATCTTTGCAAGATTCACCAAGATTTAGTTTTTGCTCTTTTATTTTGGCGGTTATTTTCATATCTTCTAGATTGGGATGGATTTGGTCTTTTTCATAATAGTTTTAGTCCTGTATTTGGATTAGGATTACACGCTGGTTTTAGGATTAGTTTAGATCCTTTTTGTCTTATAAATAGTTATAGGTACCATTCTTATTTTTTTCAATGTTAAAAATTAATAAAAACCCTCGACAACTTTGTCAAAACCTAATTGTTTTTTTAAGACCCGAGTTGGACAACAATTATTATCATTCTTTTCACAGATATTTATGTTTTTTCAAATCGCGGTTCTCATCATAATGTTGGGACGGAGGGAGTACTTGGTGTAGAAATAAGGGCATTGAGGACCATTGGACCCCCTTTTTTAACCTATTAGCAATGTTCAAAAAACCTTGCACCTATTAGGAATAAATGTCTTAGAATAGCATCTATTAGTAACCAAATCAATACGAAAGAAAGATCCAGTTCTCAGTTCAGTAACCCTTAATTAATCCAAGGTTAATTCTTGTATGTATTTACGTACGTACACCATAGACTTCATATTGATTTTTGAAACCATACACTTTTGTTATGTTGAATATCTTGCAACTTTGTTTACGTTGAACCGGTTTTTTTTTTATATTAATAGTTGCACGATTCAGTATAAACAAGTTGCATCTTTCAGTATAATAAATTGCATGGTTCTAAAATGCACTATGAGTACATGACGCACATGAGACCCACCCTTAATCTAGGCTCCAATTAATATCGTATCCAGCATGAGGAAACTCCAGCTGAAAGGTGATAAAGTTAAATTTGATAAAAGTGAGGGTGAGAATGTGTCTGGAGCTGCTGGCTCTTTTTTTTTTTTTTTTTCCAAATTAAGGAGGCAATAACTTATTTTCTTGATTTTGCTCTTTGCCTTTATTATTTAAACATATTGTATGTCTCTATAATTGATCTTCTCTTTTGAGTGATGAAGTTGATGATACCACTTTTGTGAATGATCAGATTCCTTCCTCCAAAATTAAGGGTCAGTTTGTGGGGGAGCTTATTATAAGCTCCTTGAAACATCTTATAATACATTTAGAATTTTATAAGCTCATTAAATTTGTTTGACAAAGCAAAGACTATTATCTTATAAGATGTTAGAAAAAGTTAACCTCCTTAAATTTATTTGGCAAAAAAAAAACTAATAACATCTTATTAGATGTTAGAATAAGCTACTTATTGTTTATAAGCTCCAAAAAAAAGGTACCATATCCTCGACTTATTTTTCCAATGAGCTTATAAACTATTTAAAAATTACACCTTATAAATACTTGAAACAATTAACTTATAAGATGTTAAAAATAAGATTAGCCAAATGGGTTCTAAGTAAGTTCATGCATTAATAACTTGTTTCTTCGTTAATTTTTTTAAACAAGTATTAGTAAATTAAATGTTCGGGAAAATGATTTTTTTTTTCCCGTAAATTTACCATATCTTTTATTTTTGGTCATATTGACTTTACATGTTATTTTATCAAACACTTTTGCAGAGCTTATAAACTTTTAAACAACTTATAAATTGTTTTAAAAAATTTATAAACTCAGTCAAACACACTCTTAGGGGGTTGTATGTGCTATTTCGTTGGTGGGTTGTATGTATAAAATTCTTTCTAAATTGCTGGCGAATAGGTTGAAAGTTGTGTTGGAGGGCCTGATTTCTTCTGTACAATCTGCTTTTGTGGAAGGTAGGCAACTTGTGGATGGAGTTGTTGTTTTGAATGAGGTCATTGACGAGTTAATTAGAAGAAAGAAGAAAGCTTTTATTTTTAAAGTAAACTTTGCTAAAGCATACGATTCAATCAGGTGGGACTTTGTTGTTGAGGTGATGGAGAAAATGAAGTTTCATCCTAAATGGATTTCGTGGATCAAAGAATGCCTCGTTACGTCTTCCGTGTCTATTCTTGTCAATGGAGCCACATCCGTGTCTATCTCTCATTTTTTGTTCCTTATTGCAGCGGAAGGGATGAGAAGAATGGTTAGCAAAGCAGTGGCGTTAGATTTCTTTCGGCCAGTTGAAGTGGGTAACCTCGGAATAAAAATTGACATGCTCCAATTCGCTGATGATACTATATTTGCTGGAGAAGGTAACTGAAAAGAATGCCACATCAGCAGCTTACTATGCATTGCAAAACACAAGATTACAACCTGATGGTCCATGCATTACCATGCACTCCAATACAGCAGATAAAATGCAAAATCAAGAAGGACCACAAGTCGTACATGCAGCCCTGATATATCCGATGGAGAAAAGTTTGTCTTCTAGCATTAGCTAATAAGCTTTTGACACATGTTAGGTTCTAGGTGGTTCCTAACATTGCTATATGTATACCTTATCAGCAACATAGAATTAATCAATGAAATATCCAAACGTTATCTGAATTCTTTCTTCTTGAGTATTGCTCAATGTTTAATCGCTTTCACCTTTTCAAACATGGTATCAGAGCTGCAGGTTAGCCTGTAGTCTATGTGCCATTCATTTCTTTTTTTTTAAATTATCTCATTCACTATGGGAGATTCAAATAGCATTAATAGCACTGCTGCCTCTGTTAATGGCTCTTCTGCTTTTCATGTTCCTTTTCATCTACCCATCTCAGTAAAACTTACTGAGAACAATTATCTCTTATGGAAACAACAAATTGTTTCTAGGCTTAAAGGCTATGGCCTTGATGGTTTCTTAACAGGAGAAAACAAATGTTCTCCTCAGACCTCAGTTCAACACAGAAGGAGATGGGATCTCTCAATTCTGATTATACCACTTTGGTGCATACAAGACCAACTTATAGTTTCTTGGCTGCTCTCTTCTCTCAAAGTGAGAGTCTTCTCATTTCTACCGTTGGTTATGACACCACTAAAGACATCTGGTCTTGCTTGGAGAACAACTTTGCTAGCCAATCAAGGGCAAAAATCATGCAATACAGACAACAACTTCAAGGAATCAAGAAGGGATCTCTCACTATGAGAGAATATCTTAATCAAATCAAAGGGTGTGTTGATGTTCTTAATGCATCAGATATAAAGTTACAGAAGAGGATCACATTCTCTACATAATGTCAGTGGCTTGGATCAGAATATAATCCAGTTATGGTCTCTGTGAGTTCAAGAATGGAGCCTATCACAGCTTCTGAGATCAGTGCTTTCTTCTTCTCAGCTTTGAAGCAAGATTGAGAGTAATTTATCATCCAAGTTCAAAGATCAAGGTTCTTCTCCTACTGCTAACCTCACTACTCAAAACCAGACAAAAAACTTCAAGGAAGAGGCTCAAACAATGGTGGAAATAGAGGAGGAAGAGCTCCCTTCAGAGGAGGTTTTCGTAAAAGATGAGGCAGAGAAATGGGCCCAAGTGTCGATATGCTTTAGAAACAACCACACAGCTGAGAAAATGCTTATACAGAGCTGATTTGAACTACAGTCCTCCATCACATCTGCAGCAGAAGAAACGCTTCCCAGAACAACAACAAGAATCACTTTGCTAACATGGGCGAGCTATGACAACTCCGATTCCTACAAAGGAAAACTCATCCCGGTATCCAGATTCAGTGCTAGTAGTCATCCGACCTTTGATTTGAACAACTCGAGTGTGAATTCAGAGTATCAAGGCAATGACAGAGTCCACATTAGAATGGCACATGTTTGAAAAATTTTACATTATGGCAATTCGACATGACCGAGCCTTCTTCTAAAACTTCTAATTTTTTTCTACTTAAAAATCATTTTCATGTTCCTCACATTAAAAAAGAATCTTTTTAAGTGTTTCTCAATTTGCTCAGATAACAAGGTCTATTTTGAATTTCATCCTTATCATTGTATTGGAAGGACCAAATCACTCATCACACACTTCTTCAAGAATGCTTGAGCATGGATCATAAGTTCCATCTTATCTATTCTCCCCTTTGAATCTCGACCCTTTTCCACCCATCATCCATCTTCTTCTACCGTGTGTTCAGCCGAAACCAAGACAACTTTACCTCTTAGTATTTGGCACTATAGACTAGGCCATCCTTCCTTTATTTTAACTAAGAAGGCACTAGATTTAAGTCATATAGCATATTCTAATGATACTTCTAAATCGGTTTGTGTTCCATCTATGATGGCTAAGAGCCACAAGTTATCTTTCAATGAATCAAAATCTTCTATCACTTGAACCTTTTGCTCTTATACATTCTGATTTATGGGGTCCTTCTCCCATCACCTCTGTTAATGGTTTCTGCTATTATGTTACTTTTGTTGATGTTGCAACCAAATTCACATAGTTTTATCTCTTAAAATTGAAATCTGATGTTTTCAATGCCTTCACTCACTTTAAAAATCTGGTGGAAAACCAATATCAAGCCAAGATTAAAGCATTACAAACTGATGGAGGAACTGAATTCAAACCATTAATCCTCTTTCTTCATGCTTCGTATTCACCATAGAATCTCTTGTGCCTATACTCCCCGAGAAAAAATGGAATAGCCGAAAAAAACATAGACATGTTGTTGAAAAAAACACTCACCCTTCTTCTTCAATCTCATGTTCCAATGAAATATTGGGATGATGCTTTTAGTGCAAGTGTTTATCTTATAAACAGAACTCCATCCAAACACCATTCTTATAAAACTCCTTTTGAGCTTTTGAATAAAAAACCTCATGATCTCCATCATTTAAGAGTGTTTGGTTGTTTATGTTACCCATATCTCAGACCTTATAACAAGCATAAACTCCAAATGAGATCTGAACCTCGTGTGTGTTTTCGCTATCAGAATCAATATAAAGGTTATAAAGTGTTGTTACCAAGCAAGAAGATCATTATCACTAGACACATAATATTTGATGAATCCAAATTTCCTTTCAGCAAACAAACTGATATTGTTCCCTTCACACCAGATTCTCATCAGTTCACTGCACCCTTGATTCCTATCTTTTATACAGAAACATCAGTCCCTACTCAATCTTCTACATCTACCAGCTCTAATACTCCAAGAGTTAACTCTCCACAACCCTCATCTTCACCGCCTTCAACCAGTCCAATCCTCCATCTTCACCCTTCTTCTTCTTCAAATAGGCCGCTTATATGTAGATTTGTTAATGTTGAAATTCATAACCAGTTATTTCTTGATCAAGCTCTTGAGAGTTTGCGGGATTCTCTAATGATCATTCTCGTGTTCAACAATCTGGACATCACATGATTACTAGGGCTAAGGCTGGATTTACAAGCCCAAAGTGTTGGTGCCTCATCTTAGTCATGAAGAACCAACAGATTACAAAGCTGCTCATCTTGACCCAAATTGGAAAGATGCCATGCATAAAGAATATTCTGCACTTATCAAAAATGGTACATGAGAACTCACTTCTCTTCCCTCTACTCATTCTTTGATAGGCTGTAAATGGGTCTTTAAACTTAAGAAAAATCCTGATGGTTCTGTAGCTAAGTATAAAGCTAGGTTGGTTGCTAAAGGATATACACAAGTCCCCGGTTTTGACTATTATGAGACCTATAGTCCAAATTGTTAAGCCGTGTACTATCGAATTCTACTCACATCGCTCTTTCAAACAATTGGAGCTACATCAATCGATGTTGATAATGCATTCCTCAATGGAGAATCGACACCGACCTATATATGATTCAACCCCTGGCTTTGAATTTGGAGGGAAAGTTAGTTTGCAAGTTGAAAAGATCTCTATATGGTTTAAAATAAGCTTTAAGAGCTTGACATCTAAGTTTGCTTCGTCCTCAAAGCACTTGGTTTTTCAAAGATCTCAAGTCGATAATTCTCTATTATAGGCATAAAAATGGTGGTGTTATTCTTGTTATTGCATATGTTGATGATATTGTGATCACATGTTCTAATTCAATTCATTAAAGTTACTCATTAACAAGCTTCACCAAAGATTTTTCCTTGAAGGATTTGGGGAACTTCATTATTTCTTAGGTGTAGTTCACAAAAACGCCTATCCGAATACTTTTGAATCAAAGGAAATATGTTTTACGATCCGCTAAGAGGGCGATATGTCACAAGCCAAGAGTCTTTCTACACCTATGGTCACAGGTAATACACTGAGCAAATCTGATGGTGATCCACTCTCTGATCCACAACAATACGTAAGATAGTTGGCGCTTTTACAATATGCTACTATCACAAGGCCGTAAATTTCATATATTTCAGGAACAAAGTTAGTCAATACATGGCAAATACTCTCACCACACATTGGAAAGTCATTAAGAGGATATTAAGATATCTTCTTTGGGTAATTACCGATCAAGGTTTATACCTCACTACTCCCAAGAGCATGAACATTACTGCATTTGTTGATGCAGATTGGGCCTCTGATCTAGATGACAGAAAATCCACTTCAGGTTATGGTGTTTACATTGGAGAGAACTTGGTTTCTTGGAGTGCAAAGAAACAAAACACAATGGCACGATCTAGTACTGGTTCAATATGCGGGTCTTGCATTAATTGCATGTGAAGTTATTTGGATTCATCTCTTTTATCGAACTTAAGGTTTACATTCAAAAATTCCTACCATTTGGGTGGATAAATAAGGAGCTTTATATCTTTAGCATTGAATCCTGCTTATCACTCACTTAACAAAAACACTTGGAGCTTGACCTTCACTTCATTCGAGAAAAAAGATCAACAGGAACAACTTCAAGTTTTACATGTTCCTAGTGTGGATCAAGTTGCTGACATATTTACTAAACCGCTTGGTGGTCAATTCTTCAGGAGATTAAAAGACAAACTCAATATTCGGATCATTAACCTCCTTTTGAATTGAGGGGGCGTGAAAAGAATGCCACATCAGCAACTTACTATGCATTGCAAAACACAAGATTACAACCTGATGGTCCATGCATTACCATGCACTCCAATACAGCAGATAAAATGCAAAATCAAGAAGGACCACAAGTCGTACATGCAGCCCTGATATATCCGATGGAGAAAAGTTTGTCTTCTAGCATTAGCTAATAAGCTTCTGACACATGCTAGGTTCTAGGTGGTTCCTAACATTGCTATATGTATACCTTATCAGCAACATAGAATTAATCAATGAAATATCCAAAAGTTATCTGAATTCTTTCTTCTTGAGTATTGCTCAATGTTTAATCGCTTTCATCTTTTCAAACAGTAACTTGGAAAACACCTCGGCTCTAAAAATTGATATTGAGATGGGTGGAACTTCTCTCGGCCTAAAGATAAACTTTGTTAAAAGCGCGCTATATACCTTTTATATGGAGGAAAACTGGTCGAGAGCAGCCTCGAGAATTTTCAACTGTTCAATAGGTTCTGTCCCATTCTCGTACTTGGGTATTATGGTTGGTACTAAAGCAGGAGATGCTCGTATTTGGGAACCGGTGATCAATAAATTCAATCGACGTTTGAGTTCGTGGAAGTGCAGAAATCTTTTCGATAGCGGGGCGTGCCACCCTTATTAATGCAGTGCTCGGGTCTTAACCCTCTTTCCTTCTGTCCTTTTATCGCCTACCTTCTAATACCCTTAAAAGCCTTGTTAAACTCCAGATACGCTTCTTATGGGGGGGGTGGGGGGTGTGATGATGAGAGAAACAAAATTACTTGGGTTAATTGGGATTTGGTTTGTGAGAGCAAAGAGAGAGGCGGGTTGGGGGTTAAAAATTTGGCAGATTTTAACGATGCCCTTTTTGGGCAAATGGTTGTGGAGAGGTCTTATTGATACTAATCATTTGTGGTACAAAGTGTTAATTTCAAAATATGGGGGACTGTTTTGGGGGTGGGTGGGGGAAATTGGGTGAGAGCAAGTATGAGAGAAAACAGGGGGTTATCTTGTTGGTTGAGGGATGTATTAAATTCTGAGGGGGGGCTAAAGGGCGAATGGTTTAGTGATAATATTTGTAGAATAATGGGGCAGGGGGAGGAAGTGAATTTCTGGGGGGATAAATGGTTTGGTGAGTTTGTGTTGTGTGAGAAATTTCCGAGGTTGTTTAGCTTATCGAAAGATAAAGGGAAGTGTGTGGGAGCTGGGTGAGTGGAGAGAAGAGGGGGTGTGGGTTTGGAAATTAAACTGGAGACGGAGTTTCTTTGTTTGGGAAGAAGAATTATATATATCTTTACTGAACTTAATCAACAGGTTTCATCCGAAGACCGACGGCTTGGACTCGTGGAAATGGAACTTGGAGGGCAGCGGTTCTTATTCGACAAAATCTGCTTACTCTTTTTTCTTCACAATGGAAACAAAGCAGGAGACGAGACGGACAACTTTTGGAATGCGGTTTGGAAGACTCATGTTCCGAGGCAAAGTGAAATTTCTGGTCTGGAGATGCATCATCAACAGGGTCCCGACGAAGAAGAACCTAGCTAGACGAGGCGTGGATCTGGGTAATACGCTATGTCCAATCTGCTACATTGGGGAAGAGGATGAATCTCATCTCTTCTTCGAATGTCAGTTTGCGTTCTTAATGTGGTCAAAATGGTACGATTGGTTCGGAATAATAGTGGTGAAATCAAACAAAGCAAAAGATCATTTTTGTAGCCATCTGGGTTTGCATCCTAAACTCATCTCTAAGAGTGCTTGGGGCAGCCTTTGGCTTGGGTGGTTATGGGGCCTGTGGAAAAATCGCAACAATATTATCTTTAAAAAAGTGGGTCTGCTTGTATTGAGGAATGTTTTGAAATTTGCTGTATAAGACTTTGGAATTGGCTCAAACATAGGAAAGGAAGCAGCATGGCACACACAGTGAATGAGTGGATGAATAATCCAATTGAATGTATGAGAGAAATATAGAATAAGGTATTGCTGTGTGTTGGCATTTGACTGTATGTTTTGTACGGGTTGCAGAGTACCCCTTGTAATCTTAATCAATACTTTTTGCAGTAAAAAAAAAAAAAAACACTCTTAGGGTTGTTTGCAAAAAATTATGATTTTAAAGAAGTGATTAAAATTAGTGGTTATGAAAAACGATTAATAGTAGGTTTGACAGTGTTTTGAAAAAAAAGTTAAAAGTTAAAAAAAAAATAATAATTCTACTAAAAGACCTTCTTTTAAGTTTTATAACTTATAAATTTATGTGAAGTTTATTTAAGTTTACTAAAAAAGAGAAATAAAACACTCAAAATTATTTTTGCACACAATTTTAGGTGACTATAATCACTTTTAAGTTTTTTAAAACACCCCCTTACTAGACTAGACCAAATGATTGCAGCATTTAATTATTAACAGGAACAAGCACTTCACCTTAAGGTAATCAACAAATGTCGACAAAGTACACTATTTAAACAAAATTAAGGTTAATTGCACGAAACCTCTGTTGATTTAATAATTTTGCGCGAAATTTCTCATGGTTTGAAAATTGCATGCAAAGCTTACCGGAGAACATGAAATTAGTACAAAAAGTTCGAAGATTGAGCGAATAAGCAGAATTAAATGGATGGAGCAAAATGCACTTCTTCATAGCATAAGCAAATTGTGAACAAAACAATATAAATGTTTTTAGTAACTGATCCCAAACATAAGTAAGATGTTAAAAATCCCATACATTGATATGACAAAATGAACAGAATTCAGTATAATTCGACCGTCAAAATTAAAGTTGTCACCCCCATTTCAATTGGATGTGAACATGAGTATAACGATCAACCGATTCTGGATATGCAAATGTTGAAGCATATTGTGGCGTCTTGATGGTCGGGGGCGGCTCCATGCCCATGCAGTATGTCCAGAAATTTCGACATTTACTTCCTCAAGATCATGCAGTCCACACTCTTCTTTTTTATCAGTGTGTTGCAAATAAGCTGAACGATGTCATATTTCTTTACATATGTCATCATTATTAAGTTAGGACGACTACTCCAAAATAACTCCTCAAAAAGTGCGGACTGAACTGAAGATGGTGTATGGAAATACAAATACAATCTCTCCAAGATAGGTGGTTTAGGCAAACTAATCATATATGGCTGGCGTACTCGTACGCCTCGTCAGAAAAAAAGTATTAGTAATAGCGAGAGACAGATAAATTTTGGAAGAGCTCAACTCCAGCAGGAATTTTCTGAACTCGAAAAACCATGAAGAATTGGCCAAGCTCGAAAAAGTTATATTAGACTTCCATTCCCTTGAAGTTGTTTTAAACTTAAGGGAAGGTACAAATGAAGATATACACGTACTTGTGAATTCAAACCTGCGAATTCGAGGAACATCAATCTCGACCCTCAATATCATGCTCTGAAATAGGGCTATGCGCTCAAGTGAATTGCTACAAATTTGTATTTCTTCGCAGCCAGTGCAATTCCTAATGTCCAAGTCCTTGAGACCAGGAAATTTATACGAAAAATCACGGAAAAACCATTCACCAATCTCCACCTTTCTCCAACGACAACACTTTCAGCTTTTGAAAATCATTCAAACCTAATTTCGGTTTCAATACCAAACACTCCTCTCTACTTAAACAAGTTGAATTATCATGCGAGCATAAAGATAATACCAACTCCTCGATCAAGGGTCGACACATCGAAATTATATCCGAAAGAGTATCAAGGTCTACACACACTCTGCGTAAGTTAAGGGATTTAAGTCTCGAACAACTTACCTTCTGATTGGGATCAATTGTGCAATAAAAAAGGGATAATCTGACAAGAGTTTCGATTCAAGCACCTCACGTGGTAAAGGAAACGGAAACTTGAAACCGTATAAGAAGTACTTGATATGGAAATCAGTAGCACCTAGTTTCATTGCATTCGTGGTCCATTTTGTAGCTAGAGAAATTATATAATCCTTCCTCTTAGGAGGAAGGAACTGTAGCTTGAATGTCTGAATCTTTAAGTTCAATTCGTTGTATCTTTGTATAGTCTTCTTCGCAGATTTCACAAACGTACTTTCACTATTCTTCGGGAAGTCGGTTTCATCAAGATCGAGATTGGGGCGAGTTAACCAGGCTTTGTACCAAGATTTGGAGAGTATAGTTGTTTGAGCAGCTTCTTTTCGTGTTGAATCATCTCTTCTGGGAGTTGACTCCATTCAATTATTTCGTGCTTCTCCATTGGAAACCCTAGAAATCAAAATTTGGTTTGGGGATTTCAGACGGGATTCACTTCCTTTTAATTTTTTTTTTAAAAAAATCCTTAAATAATACATTCTCTATCTTATAGAAGTGAAATTGCAAGCAACGTTTACAAAATAAGTGTAATCATCATTCCTCTTTCTTTCTTTTTTTTTTCTTTTTTTTGGAACTTTGTTCGACAATGTGAGGAATTAGATTCAGAAATAGAAATCATACAAGCAATAATATAAACCAGATCTATAACCTATTGATTAAACAGGAAATCATAGCAACAACCAAAGTATAAAGTCACTAACCTTTTGTGAAACTTTTTTCCGTTGTATTGAAATATAATCTGAATTCTCGAAACAATTGGCGTGATTAGGGATCGACTAGAACTACTTTTGAAAGATGCAACTTATTTACACTAAATCGTGCAACTATTTTTTCTTATTAATAATTGCATGGTTCAATGTAAATAAGTTGTATATTTCAATATAATAAGTTGCATGTTTCTAAAATACATTATGAGTGCACGATACATCTGGATGCATATAAGACTTAATTTTAATTAATTTGTTAAACATTATGTAATCCATGTAAATCAATAATAGATTATTGATTGATTTGGTAAATATTTAGTAATAAGATTCGATAAATTAATAATAAATTATTAATTGACTTGGCATATATCTAGTATGAAAATTTGATATTTCACTAATAGATTAACAATTAATTTGGTAAATAACTAAATATTTAGTATTCAAACTCAGTCAAATAGTATTTATTTAAATAAAAATTTTCTGATTATGCTTTATAAAAAAAATATTCCCATTAGAGTAGTATGGAAATATTCCCATTACGATAATGAGATTTACTAGAAAGGATATGCCATATGTGTAACAGTTTCTTTGAAATAAAAGCTGTTGGAATTTAGCACGAAAATAGTAAAACATGCTTGCAGTGGATGAAGGATTCACCAACAACAAATAATAATTGCATAATTGAAATAATCAATACGTAAATGTAATTTACAAAGAACTCGTGTGAGCAGATTCTCAACTATAAGATCCACGATCCCCTGCTCACATATTTCCACATATCTCACAACAGATTTCTTGTGTATAATAAATTCTCAAAGACTCATATATATATATAGGAGACTTTTGCTTAAATCCTAAGCAATTTTCTCTTGGGAAATAAAAGCTCAAATCAAAAAAATCAAATCTCATAGATTTGATTACCATATATATATTCTCATACAATAATATTTCATATATTATTTTTTTGGGATTACTATTTAATTAAATCTAATTTATTAAATAATAATAATTAATTCTAAATATAATTATTATTATATTTTTTCATAAATTAAATATTAAATTCAATTTAATATTTAATCAACCAACATAAGTAAGATGACAAAAAATCCATACATTAAGTTAGTATGGCAAAATTGAAGGAATTCATTATAATTCGAACATCAAAAGTTGTCACTCCCGAATATGCAAATTCTGAAGCACGCGGTGTGTTGGTGAGCAGATTGCGACTCCATGTCCATGCAATATCTCCAGAAATTTTGACATTTACTTCCTCAAGATCATGCATTCCACGATCTTCTTTTATCAGTGTGTTGCAAATAAGCTTAACGTCTTCATATTTGCTACCATATAATGGAAACCTTATGAAGTTAGGACGACAACTCCAAAATAACTCCTCCAAAAGTGCTGATTTGAGTGAAGTCAACCCTGCATCAAATTGCAACAACGAAAACTCCACGATAGGTGGTTTAGGTAAGCCGATCATATGACTGGCACGCTCATATGCCTTGTTAGGAAAAAAATAAGGAGATGGAGATAAATTTTGGAAGAGCTTAACTCCAGCAAGAATTTTCTGAACTCGACGAACCATGAAGAATTGACTGTACCGCTAATAACACTTGTATGAGACTCCCATTCCCTTGAAGTTGTTTTAAATGAAAGTGAAGGTACAAATAAACTCATGAACTCAAACCTACGAATTTGAGGAACATCAAACTCGACCCTCGACATCGTGCTATTATCATCACCCTCTAAGTGGACTACGTGCTCGATTGAATCACTACAAATTTGTATTTTTTTGTAGCCAGTACAATCCTTAATGGTCAACTCCTTGAGACAAGGAAATTTAGACGACAAGTCACTGAAAAGACATTCATAAATTCCCACTCAACATTATGAAAATCAATATAA
Source organism: Stenogyne calaminthoides (assembly GCA_037126765.1). Classification (NCBI taxonomy): domain Eukaryota; kingdom Viridiplantae; phylum Streptophyta; class Magnoliopsida; order Lamiales; family Lamiaceae; genus Stenogyne; species Stenogyne calaminthoides. The sequence goes on along the minus strand of JBBCBC010000025.1, from coordinate 32,536,375 downwards.
ATCAACATAAGACATTCATCTTTTTTTTCTTCTATATATAAATCAATATGGATCCATCCCACTCAACATTATATATTTTGGAGTATCACGCTTGTAACGACGATATTGAGTGGTATAGTATTCCTTGAGAAGTTTGGTTCCAGCAGCTGCTCCTTTTAATTTTGGTGTAATATGTGTCTCTAGACTGCATAAAACATGATACGAAAAATTTATTTTTTAGTATCAGAAAATATGTACTGATACCATAAATATAAGGGTTAATTTTAAATAAATACACGACATTTTGATCAAATATCAATTTAATCATGACTTTCAAGATTTTTTTTATTAAAGCCCAACCTTTGATATTGTTACAAATTGATACACGTTTTTTTTTCTCCGGGCGCGAAGAGGTGACGTGGCTCACCGAAGCATGTATATTACCACTTAGAATGATACATATTAAATAATATTTTTTAAATTATTCCACAAAATATTACACATTTTCAAAATTAATTAAAACAAAAATAATAATTAAAAAAGTTAAAATCTTAAAAAACAATTAAAATATAAAAAAAAATTATATCCATTTCATAAAATTGATCAAATCTCAATAAATAATTCACAAATTTAGGTTTAAGGAGGCTCTAATGCAATAAGAACAATAAGTGAGGGGTTGAGGGGAGTGACAATAGACAATGGGCTTCGATTGAATGGGGGAAGAGAAACTAAGGGGATTACATTTAATTTTTGGAACATGAGAATATTTTTAATTTTGAAACATTGACTGATTTGAGAATTAGTTTTTAAGGGTTGGAATTTAGATTTAAATAATTTATTTTATTTTTTTAGATTTTATTTATTTTATTTTGCTCACTTTTTAAATATTTTTATATTTATGATTTAGACATTTCATCCTCGCAGAAGTCCTATTATAACAAAAATAATAGTTTCAAATGAAGTCACATCGTCTCTTCACAATCGTTAAAAAAAAAACGTATTAATTTGCAAACAACATCAAACGTTGAGCTTTTATACAATAATTTTAAAAGCCGCGATTAAATTGATATCCTGGGTTCAGCCGTCAGATTTATTTAGAATTAAATAGGTAAAGAAGTCTTTGTTGAAACTTTTAACACTATGCTAAAAATTGGCTACGACAACGGGTATTGATTAAATCCGTTGTCGTAGGTCTACACCTCGTTGTCGTAGCTAAACTCGTTGTCGTATCCAGTAGAAATGCTGGGATTTGCATCCAAAGAAAACGGGTTTTATTACCCGTTGTCTTATACTATTGCCCTTTTTTTTAATATTAATATTTAATTAAAGTATAAAAACAACACTTGGAAAAATTTCAGCCTCCCTTTCCCAATTTCTCGCGCTAGCTCGCTTAGGGCACAACGAAAAAAATTTCCTCTCCAAACCCTCAAACTCGCCGTCCGCCGTCCGTCACGTACTCAGAGCATTCCACTCGCCATCCGCCGCCCGCCGTCCATTGCTTAGTCAGAGCATTCCACTCGCAGGCAGTCGATGTAGGTTGTCCACTCGCTCTGTTCCGGCGTTCTGCCGCCGTTGCCGCCTTCTCCCGGCGCGTCACCAGGTGAGCTCTAATTCTAACACTAAGTGGCACCGAAACCCTAAGTACAGGGGATATTTAAATGTTTTTTATTTTTGAAGGGTTTTAGGTGTAATTGCTGGAGGAAAGTTGAAATTCGAAAGGAGGAATGAAGAAATTTTGAAGTCGTCTTTGCTCGATTTTGAAGATATTTCAGAAAATCTCTCGCCCCCTCTCAAGTTAAGTTCGCCATTTTTTTCTTTTTTTCCTTCCAGGTCTACCGATTTGGCTGCTTCCGTTCGTTGCCCGCATCGTCGACTGATTTCTAGGATTTCCTTTTCAAGTTTGATTTACTTTCAGTTTTGTATGATATTGAAAGATAGACTTCTTAGTCTAATTACTTTTCTACTCAATTAGTATGGATTTATTTTCAAAAAAATCATGATTATGCCATTTCCTTTCTCATTTCCGTTTTATAGTAGTGAGTTATAATTAATTTTGTTCAGTGGCCAATCCTACTTGACATATGCATGATCTGTTATTAACTTCTTTGGCCATCTGTGTGATATGTGATTAATCTTTTGTTTCATTAAATTAAATGTGTTGATTTAAGTGGTGTATTGTTTGTTATGATATTATGAATGATCTTTACTCATGTTGTAGTTGTTGATTCTGTTCTATCTGATTACTGCTTCTGATTTTATGTTACATTTGTTATTATGGGGTGCTTAATGATGGATTTTGTGAGTGAACGATAGTCGAAAGTGGCAACGCAAAAAGCTAGGTGATGGAAGACAACTGCTACTCTCGCAGGCCCATCATTGTATTCTTTAACTTGCATTTTGTGTCATCAAAGTGAATGCCTTCTTATACTGTTAAATCAAGTCTAAGAGCAAAGAATGCAAAGTCTCATTATATTGTAGTCCATATAGATGAGTCCAATCCCTTCTTGCTAACTATTGACACTTTTTTGAAGCCTTTTTTCACACATGTAGTTATCTGGTTCTGATCTTTTTTCGAGAAGTATATTACGTTTGCTTTACTTCTGCTTTAAATAGATTATGTACTATGGTTCTTAGATTCTTGAGTTCATCCATGTGAACAGTTTCTCTCTTTCCCTCTCAAATTGATTGATCTCTATCATTAGGGCTAATTAATTGATATTTTCCATTAAAAATCAACCTAGTATTGATATGTGGTCGACGGTGGATTTTCTGTCCTCAATCCTTCTATTTTCAGCCTCATTCAAGCCTTCATTAGGGCATGTGTTAGTTTTTTCACCATTTTTGGTGTTGGTTCTACTTGCTGATGTGGGGCTGTTACTGTGCGAAATTTTACTTTGCAATCCTTTGAAATGCTCAGCTTTGGTTGTTTCTGGTTTTGGGACTTGTTCGTTTGGGTTCCATTCTCAGTGGGTTGTTCAGATTGTATGATTTCTGGCATTTTGGTGTTTGTTTGGAGCAAGTGGTAGCTTCGAATCCATCTCCCCTGTTTCACCGCAATCTGAAGTTCATCTGTTTGCACTAAATTGATTTAATTTAAATTGACATTGTTGTGTTTTTGAAGACATTAAAAATGTAATGATGTATATTAAACCTTTATATTATAGAAAATTAATCTAAAATAATCTCTTTCTATTGATTCAATAAATTAATCTCTTTCGTTTATCAAGATAAGCATTCTTTATTTGAATAGAGGCTTTATTTCAAACTTATTTGATAATCATTCTCTATTTGAATTCTTGCATCAACATATCTTCATCTCTAAAAGCAATGTTGCATGCATTTGGGTATTTTTAATCATTATTGTATTGCTTATCCATGTCACATGCTAAACTTTTGACCTTCTTGTGTTAGCTTATAATATAAAAGCCTATTTTACTGTTGGGAACTTGGGATGGCCTTGCACTTTATTACAGTTCAAACCATTTATCATATGCTTAAAATTTCAGTGAGGATTGCACTTGGTTTTAACACATGATTTAAGCATACAAATTATGCATTCATTAGGTACACAGTCACCATAGTGGTCATCCTTTTTCCTCCTTTGTTTTCAAGGTTCTTTGGGTGTTATGTGCTCATTGTTCATTATAAAACTACCGTGAACTAAAATTTGACTAAGAAGTGACTCATTTCTGGAGACATCTCTCTCTCTCTAGATGTATTTATCTCTCAAGAATTGAAAGAACATTAAAATGGACAGGAGGTCTCATGACTTTAAAAAGGAGAGAGTGAAGTGAGGCCGGTGGTATTTGTATTTGCAGGTGCATGGTTGTGTCATTTAGTTTCTAATGCCAATGAGATGGACATTGCCTCGTGTTTCTTTGCTTAAATTTGGATAAAGATTATTTACTGAACTAAACTAACCTCTACTGAAATTCTGATTTTTTCTGAAATTCTGAATTTTGCTGAAATTCTGGATTTTGCTTTGAGACTTTCCATGTCGAAGGTTAATGTGTGTCATGTTGTGGCATTTTGTTTTTATTGAAATTCTGGATTTTGCTCTAACCAAAAGCTGATTGCACACATCATTCTTGTCGTCAATTATGTTTTAATTTTTGCTTACTATAAAAATTTTGTTTTACACATCTCAATAATTAATTAGGAGTATTTTCTAAATTTAAACAAGGGCAAATTTGGGAGAAATGGTGCAAAAAAAAAAAAAGCTAAAAAGGACATTTAATATTGAGAAGTAAGAAAAGTTAAAAAAAAAACTTATTGCAAACGGAGGAAGAATATATAGTTTAAATCACAAATTGACTATTACTTCCTCAAGATCATGCATTGCACACTCTTCTTTTATCAGTGTATTGCAAATAAGCTTAATGGCTTCATATTTGTTTACATATAATTAGAAAGTTAGTGGATTGTGAATGCCTAATTCTGGAAATTATGTTTCGGATCTTTTTATTTGCATACTGGTATGTAGGTATTGAAGTATTTTAATATTAAAATTATTAGAGTCATGGCCCATGGGGTGTAATTTTATTCGCTTTTTCTCAAAAAGAACTATCTGCTGATCCCTTCAATTGCAGAACATGTCCACAGTCTACCTTCTTTTTATATAGCTTGTTTGTTATTTTGCCAAATAAGGTTTATACATGATGTTGACAACTAAGTTTCTCCTTGCACCCTCTTAATGCATTTGGTTCGACATTCTTCTAACCTTAATCCCCTTTATTTTATGTTATTTTATCCTACCTCTGCTGTGAGTATGTGACTGCCTACTTTTTCCACTAGAAATATTATGCTATGTCTTTGATTTATTCACATATTATGACAATTTACCTACTATTATCAGATGTTGTAATATAAAGTACATATTTCTGTTCCTTTTTAGGTAAAAGGATCACATATGGACGATGATGACACAGACTATTGTTCCTTCAAAAAGATATGTATGTCAGATTATACTGTTGTATATAGTAAGAGTGATGTAAGTCCACACGATTAATTTGCCTCTTTTATCGCGAGATAACTGTCACTCCTCTAGGCGTTTTTTTACTCCTGCAGCCACGGATAGCCAAGCATACTATAAACAGTGGTTGCCAAAGGTGGCAGATTCCTTCTCCTCAGCCTTTTAAAGTCTCGTATGAAGGTGCATTACTCTTTGCAGGTTAAATATTGTCAATAATTTTTAATTAGTATCTTCGGCAGTGTTGCCTATCTTTCTTCTAATGACATATTCTTGAAATAGACCGTTGGAATCCATAGTTAAAATCATTCTAAAATATTAATGGCTTGCTTGATATTATCCAAGTAGTGATATTATTACTACATTATGTATAACTGATTCGATTTTAAATAAGGTGAAACCTGATTGCGAGATAGTTCAATATAGAGGATAGCTGGTTAATATCTTATTTGCAATTATTATGTTATCCTTTAACTTTAGATAAGAGACTAAACACTCTTCTAGTTTCGACATGTTCTGTTCTTATCTAGTACATATCTGATGTATTGTTAAGACATTAACAAGCTACAGAAAGATACAAATCAAAAGACTCCACTAGTATGGACCAGAGTACATGCACGTCTTCGTACTGGCATGACTTAACATCCTCGTACAGAATGCATATCCCTCTGCCTGCTTATAATTTAATAATAAGAAATAGTACTTAACAAGATCATTTTACTGTCCAAATTGCTTGCATGCTTAAACATGTGACTTTTTAGCCACCCCATTGGAGAAGATAGTGTTGCTCATTGTGAATGAAAGAATAGGGGGGCCAAAAAATAAGAGACGTCAGAAAACAAGGTTTTAGAGAGAGAAACCTTGGTGGTTTTCTCTTTACAAGCTTTGAAATTGCTCCTTTTCTATTTTTGTGTCCCCTCCTTCTTCATCAAGCTAGTTATTGTTTCTATAGTGTGCTTATTTGTCCCCAGGTTTTTCTTGTTTTTATTTTAAAATGGCTTTTTTGTCTCGTGTATTTTAAGAAAACATTTCTCTTGGGGAGTTAGGAGTATATCTAAAGTATTCTGAGCTTCTAGGCCCTAGTTTGGGTTCTTTTTTGTACTTTGTCATCTTAAGTAAACAGTTTTATTCTAGCTGGTTCCAAATTATATATATGATCCACTTAAAAAAAAAAAAAAAATCCGGCGTATGAGACGAGCTTTCAAACTAGTACTTAAACAACACCCATCTCCCAAATTAGAGGCACATTTGCATGAGATAATCTATGGAGACGAAAGATAATTCTACGACGATTAACACTTGAAGGATAGGTATTGATTTGTCTTGCTAGTGTTTATCATCCTTATTTTGAGACCGCCTCATAGAGTTTTTGTCCTCAAATTATATCATGTCTCACCTGTGGGGCCGCTTTTGGCGAAAGTGTGTCTCAATAATAAGTATTATTCCAACTCTTTCATTTCATAGAGCCATTTGAAATCCGTCCCAAGGTTTCATTTCATAGCTTTTATCGTCCATAGTATTATTATTAATAACTAAATAAATTGAACGAAATCAGGTTGTTGGGAAGGAATTTTTTCTACGGCCCATTTCTTTTCATTTTTGGACCTGATGTTGGGCTGGGCTACAATCAGACAAATTTAATAACTAGACAAACCTTAGTACCGAATAGTAAATTTAATGAATCTAAAAATCGATCATAATTTAAAATTAAACAACTATTTATCAACTTTTCATGATTGGAGGGGATGATATTAAGAACATGAAAAGGCTATCATATTTAATGAAATTATTTTTCTCATCAAAAGAAAAAATGTTTAGATACTCAAAAACATGCAAATTTTTGGGTTTATGTTGAGTGTTTAAAATAAAGTTAAATCGTTACAAATTTTTCGTTTTTTCCTCTATTTTATCATTTTATTTATTTTTTGGTTAGTCTTAGTTGTAACATACTAACATGCTTCTTTTTTCCAATCAGAAAAGTGTAACAATATTTTAAAATTCATGATAAAAGCACTTCCATTATTTTTGGTTTCACATACTTAAAGACTAAAAGAGGCTATGATTTTGTCTAGTTTCATATTGACAAAGGATCCATATCTAAGTTATCTGATGATCAGCATGCACATGCTTAGTTTTACAGTCGGTGTTTTTTTTCTTTTTCTTTTCTGAAAACTACAGTTATTGTATTTCTAAATTAAAGTAATATTTTGGATTCGAGTTTTCCTTTCCTGTTGTAACTTTAAAAAATAAAGTTTGGCCAAAATAGAACTGTTACTTGCTTTTTTCTTTTTGTCAAAGTATTGGGGGAACAAGTTTCACACAAAAAATTATGAAACTAATTAAAGCCATGACTTATATTATTAAAAAGATATTACTAAGAATAATCAAGGGTAGTGTCTTTTACTATAATGAGTACTACTTATAATAATTGAATGGTATGACTTATATTACGAATTGGGTTAGTAGTGATAATCAAGGGTGTGATTTATATTATAAAGGATATTAATCGTAATAATTTCACGAACAAGCTTTCACAATATACCTAACTCTTTGTTTTTAATAGAAGAGAGTTACTTTTTATAGTTTGATACTTTGATTAGGCCAATTTTGAATCAAGATTGACTTGCCTTAACTCATACCCCACAACCCTACCACCCCACTAAACCATAAAACACCTAGTTAGTGTATGTATCAGATCACTTATTTGGTTGAAATATTGGGAAAAAAAATGAATGATTATACCATGATATGATGAATTTTTTAGTTAGTGGTCATATGCTATGTGAGGTTGATGTTCAAATTTTGAATTTTGTTTGTAATTTTTCAGTTAGGTGAGCCGTGAGGGTCTATGTCTATCCAACTTGAGTAAGCATGGCCATGTTACTTTAGGATTTTCTATTTGAATTAGGAGAAATCATCTACCTAGACTAGAGTTTACTACAAAAAAAAATAATGCATTGCCTACAAAATTTTTTAATATTTTCCAATATAATTATAATTTTTTGTGTGCGAGAGAGTTTTGCACGTGTAAGAGAATGCTGAAGAAAGTAGGAGCATTCTCCAAGGATCAAGGAGCATTGCCTACGAAATCCCAGATACGTGTGTTACGGCATGTGGAGTTCTGAACTCGATGCTTGTGCTGATGCCTGTGCCCGAACTGTCTGTGTTAACCAACATCAAGCACTCCAATGGAATGACATTTGCCTCAAGATGCAAGAACTAATGCCTCAAGATACCTGCTTCTGCAGCTGTTTGATCATGCCATCTTTGGATATTTTCAACTCTTATCCTGCATTGGTAGATAAATTCTTGGATAATTATGTAGCTTGTATTTTTGTACAATTCTGTGTTTCTTGATTGTTTAGTATCAGAGTTCTGATACTTGGGGTCGCTTTGTTTCAAATTTTCAATGGGAACAATACTGAAAATCGTTGAATAGGAATTGTGTTACATTGATATTGTTTGCTCTAATTATGGAATAAGTGGAGACAAAATTAATTTATTGATTGATGAATAGTGGAATGATTGTCATTGAGGAATAATTGAAATGAACGAGGATAAATGATTATAGGAGGGATGTAGTTAATCAAAAAGTGGTAATGATAACCCTATTTTGAGTCTCTTTTACCTTGTACCTAATGATGGAATCATCTTTATTCATATCAGCCCTCATTCTTAATAATTATTTACAGAAGAATTTTGAACCAAACATGCCCTTAATTTAATTACATATATCTCTTTATTGAATTTTTGAAAGTTGGCAATATTTATTCAATATACAAGCCCCATTATTGCATGCCAAAACAACCAAAACAGAAACAGGATAAAACAAACAACAGAAAATGAAAAACATCAAACATAGGCATCGGCATCTGTTCTGAATGAGGAAAGCTTCAACAGTTTTGTACATGCCCAAGACCCTTTTTTTCCCCTGCCTTAATTTCCTCTTCCTCTGAGGCTAAAATCTCCTTAACAGTGAAGTACTTGCTAGTAACCTTCAAATCGAGCCACCATTGTTCTCGACTAATTTAACCTCTTTAGGTTTTTTTCTCAAGCTTATCCGCCAAGGAATCGCTTTCACCAACATGTAGCCATACGCGGAATGTCTCGCTCACCCCATCACGCACTTCAAAGGGCAACCTGCACCTAACAACAAAAAGTCGCGATGAACAACAAAAGTCAAAACTGCAAGCTAGAAGGAAAAAGGGAAAATCAAGCAAACCTTCTGCAAAGTTGATCTGCTTGATGCTCCCAGCACCTCCATCACCTTGAGGATTTTCAATACTTTTGATGGCTTGTGGGGGAGCTTGGGATCAAGTGTGAGAGTCGACCATCGAGGCCTTGAAGATCCTTGGACGGAGGGATTGGCGAAGTGTATTCGCCAGTGAAAAGTGGTTACAGCTATGACTAGATTTCCAAAGATTGTGTTACTAATTTTGTTGAAGAGTTTACTATGTGAGTTGCTATGAGTTTACGGGAAGAAAAAAGGCAATTTATAGGCAATGTTTGGTAGTTGAATGACCCCTTTATTGTGAAGTCAATACATGACAAGATTGGCTAGCTGACACCATCCATTTCATTTCCTAAGTTTGTTTTTTGTCACTTGGCTGCAAGAAACAGAAGCAGTTCCAGTTTTGGTACAAATGACCTTACAAATCAGAGAATTTATGCATGTTAAGACAAAGAAGAGGATTTTTGTATTCCATTTTGGGTGATTATACAAACAAATCCTAAGATGTGATACACAAACCCATCCCAATTCAAGGCATCATGACTTGCTATAACCTGAGTGCCAAAACAAAGCCTTAGCATAGAATTTAATACTCACAATTGCTGTCAATATTCATTAAATGAAAAAGAACACAGAGACAGAGACATTACCAAATTCTATAACACTAGGTAGGAGCACCTCAAAGATTGAGGTGGCTACCCATATTTATGTAAATTATATAGCGTAAATATGTGGATATGCTTGTAGAGCATTATGCATGACGACGAAGGCCAAGAGTAGGTAATGTCTAAGATAGAGCCTTATGTGCATTCAAAATAGTTCCAATAAGGTTTCAAATATACATAAAGTAGACATGTAGGTTTCAAAAATGCATAGGTTAGAGTTTAGCCACAGAGTGATCCACCAAAAGGCAGATATGTTCAAGCTACAACATTATAAAAATCAAAAGGAAAAATATGACACTGCAGAAGTAGATCTGTTCAGGATAGAGCATTATGTGCAGCAAAATAGCCCAACAGGTTCCAAAAATACATTACAGAGCTGCATGGGTTGTCGGACTTGTTTAATATGTTTTGGACTTTTGGTTGGTGAGTCTTTAGCGAGTCGGGTTCTAATGACCTATATGGACATCGAAAAGCCAACAAATAATATGTAGGAACACCTACGGGATATGATGTACATTTGCTAAGAGGTACCAAATAATGCTTTTATACCAATTGTAAATGGTTGAGATAGAAATTTTCTTTGAATCTGGACCATCAATCAGAAGGAAAGGCTCAATATTTGATAATAAAAATGACAAAACTCCATCAAAAATGAATTGTAAAGAGTGAAGCATTAAGTATATTCAACAATGATGCCTTCCACTTTTCCCAACCCCTAGAAGTGCATTAACTGACTGCAAAAGAGGTGAAAAATGTTATGCAATGTTAAATAGATGAACTGTGCTTCCAGCCAGCCACATCATAAACAAGTTCTTAAAGGTGTTTGTGCCACTTCCCATGCTTGTCTCATACAATGAATATTCCAGTTACTATAGAGATAAACAATCAACGAATCTCAAATTTATAGAAGCACAGGGGAAAAAGAACTACAAAGGCTCCAAAGTGTAGAGGATTCGATAGGGCAAAAAGTTACAAAACCTATGTATCTCAATAAAGATCATTCAGTATGCTAAAGCCGAAAACTGCCCCATCCACCAAAAAAAAGTTATTGTATAAAAAACATCAAGACCATTAAACAACATATAGCAGTAGCTTGTTAACTATCAAATATACCCAATTGATAAGAACAAGACATGATTTTCTTCAAATTCGCTATGCATATTCGACCTTTGAGATTTTAGTGAGATTGGTGTATATGGAAAGCGAATATCCAAAACATATTGCACAAAAAAAGCATCATTGAAACCATCGAGATGATAATTCTATTATTTGAACTCTGAATGGCATTGCATTTAGAAAATTTTTCTTTTCCAGTGAAAACTAAAATCACTATTTTTGGGTAAAATCAGTTTAAGAAAACATGAGCTATAGATTTTTTCCTTGAATTTCTGAACACAGAAGGAACTTTGAAAACAGGGTAAGATCAACAAGAAATTCAGATTTCAATTATAATCAATCCTTATTCTAGAACACATCATGCACCCACAGTAGCAAAACCCTAGAACACAATCAAATCTAAATTAAGTTACAAAGACGCATAATCTTTACCTGGGCTTTCCAATTTGCTTCAGCATCCTGTTTGTTTGCTCAAAGCCTAATCATCCTGACGCCAAAAGCAAATCATTCAATTTCAAAAAAGTAAATCAACACCAAGAACAATAAAATCATCATATTAAATCCCATCAAACTCGCACATACCTGTTCTTGGGAAGCCCGAAAGAAGCCCGGAAGTGATCAACAGGAATATTAAGCCGATGATTTTAGAATTGTCCGTGAATTCCACTGCCCATCACTGGCCCCAATCCATTACCGCTTGTTTAATGATTCTTTTTGCTTGAATATATAATCAAATCGAGGAAATCCACGCGCATACACACACTCATCAGAAAAACAACCGCAAAGAAGAAATAGAAGACAGAAAAGAAAAAATAAAATAACATACCTGTAGAGAAAGAACCTATTCCAGAGCAGTGTAGTTTGAGAAATTTTTAACAAACCCAGTTGATAAGAGAAAAAGTAGAGAACTGAGAGAAGTTGACGCGTAGAGAGGGGAAGCCAGATGGGCGGAATGCGGCGCTGGTGCGGGCAACTGGGGAACCGGTGGAAAACTGGCCTATATATTCCTTATTCCCCTTATACTAGTAGTAGAAGTAGATATGCCATATGTTCCACATTTTCTCAGAAACAGAGAAGAAAATGAGGAAAACTTGCGTTCATGGAAACAATTTTTATTCCAAATAAGGGTTTCCGCAAATTTAATCAAGAAATCACTTGAAAAACCTTTTACACATGCTTCACGTTAGAGAGACTCACAATAGCACAGACTTCTGTAGTTTAACCTTGCTTATACAGAACTAATCTTCCATCCCTGCAAAAATACTCATATACATTCATGTCTTATTGGATAGAACAAACTAGAATTCATCGTCCATGACATCATCATCCGTATAAATCACAGAAGAAAGAGAGTCAAGACCACGATTCAGACCACTCTCACTGTCCCTTTTCCTCGTCTTTGCAAGTTTATCAATAGCATCCTTACTCAAACCACATTTCAACAGAATAATCCCGAGTGATTTGAAAGTCTAATCATCAGGCTGACACACTAGATTTAACCATCTCACCAAAAGTAGCTACAGCCTCCTTATACCTCCCATCACATGCATAAAAACCAAGCACAACATTATAACTCAACAACTCACCCATAAGCCCCAGCTTCTATCTCGTGCAATCCAAAAAAGCTTCCACTTAACCCTCCGCTCTCTTATACATACACACAGCATCATAGCATATGTAAAACTCATTTGCAAGACCCTTTTGTTTCAAACTCTAAAATTTCTTCTGTTTCAGCCACCATTGATCGCTCTTCACTATAAAGATCGATCATGCAATTTGAGGAATAAACGTCAAGATCTTTTCTCAAACGACTTAAGTGTTGTGTACGCTTCTTCTGCCTCCTTTAAGTACCCCACTTTCGTGATAAAGCTTGATCAACGACTTACATATGACACCATTCGTCTCAAATCCTAGGTTTCGTATGACGTTAACATAATGGGTCGCCCCTTTACACTACCAGTATCAGCAAACGCTTATCAGGACACCGTAAACAATGACATCAGGCTTTACATTATAACCAGATCATCTCTGTCAGATAATCCAACAGCCATGTCCAAATGACCCACTTCACATAGCTTGATAATATAACAGCAACAATATGGAACACGATCAATCACTAATCCAACCTCCTGCATTTTCCTGAGATAAATTAGGGCCTTGTTTGGCAGGTTCAATAGCAAGCATTTGTACTATCAATTATAGCCACATCTATCCGGTACTAAACCGCATTCCATACCATCGGCCAAGCAACACCAAACTTCTTGCTGATACCGACGCTTTGATCATCACATTAAACTCAAGAACAGTCAATTTTTTTTACTTAATAGACAACATTCGAACACTTTCTGGGCTTGACAGATATACCCTCTCTCTCTCCATAAGCATCTATGGTAGCAGAGTAGCACTGGAAGTCATTTTTACCTCCCAGATGAAATCTCTCAAACCAAGACCATGATCTTTCCAATAAACCAGCTTCAATATACATTCTTGTTAAAGAATGCGTAAATTCATCAATCTGAAACTTTTTCATCCATCTCTGATATCAAATCCTTCTACTTCAGCTACCATATGCCTAATCGCAAACGCATACAAAAGGGTTCGATAACTCACAGCCAGGTTCAAGAGAATTACCATCTTCTTTTAAAGTATTTTCCAAGCACCATATCATTGTGCCTAGTGGCAAAGATATGAGAATGTTGTATGTTCTAGCATCAGGGAGCATTTAGAATCTCCATTTTTGCATCAACGAAGCAACTTCATCTAGTTGGCCTTTACTACCACACATAAGTGCATTCTAGTATTGAAAGTAACTACATTCGAATTATACCTTTTTCCTCAAGCATTTTTCAAAAGTCTCCCTTTGCTTTCTGCACTTTCCCAGCTTCCCATACGTATCAATCAACGTATTATAATGTGATAATGGTGCTCACACCATATGGGTGAATAACGTTCTTATCCACTCTTCTCCCTCGATTTAGCACTTCCTAAGCCCTTCAACGTGGAGCATTTTCTTGTGTAAAACTCCTCAGCGTCATAAACTCCTGCCTTTTTATACATCTGAACTACTATCCCCATGGTCACCTCATCTGGCTCCATTTTATGTTCATTCATCAACTCCAACCATTTCACTGCTTTTTCCTAACCCTCCTTTGCTATAAACGTCGATTAAAGTACCGTACGTTGAGTTTATCGGCTTAATCCCCCTCCCATCTCCTCCCACAACCTTTTCAACCTCACACCATTTCCGTTCCTTCCCAAGAATTCTAAGTATTATATTGTAGTGAATAACATTCACTATAACAACCCTTTTTTCATGTTTAAAACCACTCGAACATCTCCAACGCCCTTTCCCTGATTTCTGTTGCTCCTTCAAAAGTATGCTTGTTTTGTTTGTCAAGGTCATCTGCCATGGCTGCAAAAGCCTCATCCAAGTCCCATAATTGTCTCCACGGCCTCCAACATCGCAGGAATAATAATCACCATACCTCCATTTCGTCGAACACCTTGTCTGCATTTCGCAATCACACCCTTTGGCCTCTCCCCAATCCCATTTTCACCAGGGAATTTTTAATACTCCCACCTATTTCTCTCACATAAACCGTTTTGCTTACCTTTTTTTCCTACAACCACCATTTTTAACATCATCATTCACAGAATTACACCCCACCAAGTGCAGGCAACAAATTCACCTCAGAGATGCATTTTATTTTACCACCGAATTTATCTTGAATAGCCATCTTTATCTTCTCTTCTTTTCAAGAACCCTACTTTTGCCATTAAAGACGCTACCTTGAGCTCCGAAACCAGCGCCAAAATTGAAATTTCTCCATTTTTTCCACACGAGGGCCTTTGACAAAAAAGATTCTTCTTGACATACGCCCGCCATTGGGGCAATTCTCAAGAACTTGGTGCTTCTGCTTGATTTTGTCGCTGGATATATGGATTGGTGGAGTAACAGAAAACCCCACATTTGGTGGTGGCGTGGTTTTTGTGGAATTGAAATATGCGCAGGCAATTGGCGTCTGAATGCTGAAACTGACAAACATTTTTCAGAATTTGAGGGAAGATGGGAGGTTTTCTGATACGTCAAACGTGCTGAAGCAGAAACAGATGAAAACGAGACCGAGAGAGGAGATATGTTTAACGAAATTTGTTACGAGAAAGTACCTCCAGAAATATAGAAACGCTTATGTAAAGACTTTCAATTCCTGTGAACAACAAGCCGTCTTAGCTCAGCTGGTAGAGCGCGTGGCTTTTAACCACGTGGTATCGTGGGTTCCGATTCCCCACAGACGGCGATGTAACATATTTATTTTTTCAGAATATTTCTCCTTAATCCCTTTATCTTGTTCCATTTTTATATCAGGCACCATAACAAAATATCATCACTTAAAGGTATATTTGTATTGCAAACTATCCGACCGAACTCGAATTTTATAATTTTCCGTGATCCTAAAAATCATACTCTACTTTATCACATACCATTATTCTCCTTTTTATTCCTTCAATACACTTTACGCCGCTTTATTTTTATTCTCTTAATACATTTTATACGATACTACGCCAATCAATTTTTTCATCATCCTACCCTATAAAAATCCCAAAACAAATCTATATTTTTAACTATTCATCGTTTTAAAAATCTTAAGACTTCAAAGCCCGAATTTCTCTCGCTTCACTATAATCCCAAAACAAACGCATCTAACCATAAACTTTGACCAAAGAAGTCGTCTTACTTAGTTTTTCCCCCACTCTCAATTCATTCATTCCATCATTGTCATATTTTTTCAAACACGTTTTGAATTAAGGCATAATTTCTCCATCACACCTTTTATATATTTCCCCCACAATGAGCAGATGAAGTCCCAGTATGCATTTCACCCTCTTTGTTCTTCTCCTCTTCCTCATTTACAATGTACAAGCCCAACCAAGGTACAAGTGCCAAGCTAACCATTCCTCACATCCCTCATGTAAAACATGTGTAATCTACAGATCCGTGTTGACACCAAAAATATAAACAAGGTTTAGGATATTAATGTACGCAAGTTTTGACATCAAACTAATAGTTATTTAACAAGATTGGGAGATAATGAAGAGCTATGGGAATGTTCTTCATTTATGATTGATGGTTGCAATGAATGCTATTGAATGCTTGATGATTGTAAGTGTTAAATTGCAAGAGGATTGGGTCAAATGCCTCTTTCTTGGCTCTTGTGGCCTTGTAATAAACGGAGGTTGTAACTCCCAAATGAGTTCTTACTTACAAGTATTTATACTTGTTACAAACACGGGATAGATCCCTTGCACCTCTAGCCTCTAGACTATTAATGCACTTTGCTAAAACTGGATTGAAATCACAACAGCCTTTACTCAATGATTTTTGTCCTCGATCTCATGTAGCTCGAGGTCGTCAAGGCCCCTTCCGATATTTTCCATATTTTAACTCCTTATAAGGTCGCAGATCATGAAGTCGTTTCCCTTCGGCGCTCAGAATTTCGAGAAGTCTTCAGGTTGTGCTTCCTTGTGTGGGTAAAGTCTCCTCCGTCTCGACATCGTTAGAGGATGCGTAGCGTCGGCACGGCTTTTGGGGTTTCGCGTTACCGCAACTCGAGGACCGAGGTCTCCGCGAAGCTCCCTTGTTGAGGTCGGGATATCTTCCCATTAGTCCCTCAACCCAATCGAAGCCTTCCCTTCTTCTCGTGTGTGGCGAAGCCGCATGCCGCCTTTTTTCGCTTACTTGTTTCCCCAAGAGCTCGGGTCGTCTCGTCGCCAGTGGCTCTTGGCTCGAGCAAGTGATTAAATCTCTTAAGTATTTGACCCTTCTTCTAACGCCAATTGTTGATAGTGATTTTATTGGTCGGACATACCGCACTTAATGTGGCTATGATGTAAACCATTAATAACTATCAAAACATAATAAACTAACAGAATGATCAAAGGGAAGAACTCTGAGTTCTTCCTTGAATATTTTTTTTTTTTTTTTTTTTGTATATATCATGAATGAGGGCCAAATGGAAGAGCTGCTTTACACTGGTGCTGGTCTCTATTTATGTAGAGAGGACCACCCTTGATAGGCACAAGCCAAAACCCTACAAACCCGCCTCAACCCTTTTATTTTGTTTGATATTTAATGCATCTAATAATTAATACTAGATCTACATTATACTAAATGCTTTGTCTCTCGGCTTGTGAGGTTGACGCTGGACTCTGACTTTGTCGATTATTTCTGGTGTTGTGCTTCGCTAATCCTTTGCTTGTAGTTTACCTTATACGCCAAAATTTTTTATTCTTCTTCATTCTCAAGATATGGATCGCTCCTCGAGGGAGGTCGCTTCAAGGTGTTGCCGACTCGCTGGACTTTACATTTTTACATTGGACCCGTAATTCCTTAATTTGCGTGGAATTAGCCGCTTAAGTAATAATCTAAAAGTCAATCAATCGCATCATCCTTTGGTCGATTTATCGATTCCGCTTACGGTTTAGGAAGATCTTTCTCAGACCAACTCTCCGACGCCCTGCCTCGTCGTAGTTAATGCTTCGCCCTGATACCATCCGAGATCGATGACCTTGTGACTAATGAGGTCGCTAAAAATAACTTTAATCAGATCACAGGTACAAGACTTAAAAATTCAATGTGCTTTCAAGTCTTCACACCACGCCAGATGGGCTTGCCCACCTCGCATGAGCGCGCATTACAAACAAAGGTGAGCTTGATCTTCCGTCAGTCGAATCAATCCAGCTCTAGGTGGGCCTCACGACGTGTCATCAAATACGGGCACACATCTAGTTTGATTTAGGCACAAACAATATCCCCCAAGGTCGAGGCCAATTTTGTTCCGAGTTCAATCTTTGCTTTCATATCCCCGATAAGATTTCGGCCCTTCAATGTGCGTCATGGGTCACACTATTTGCCCCCCTCGAAATTCCTTTCCCTTCAGATGTCTTAAGGAGGTCTTGATTGTTCTCGACGAGCCCCCTGTGTCGAGGGATTTTTCTCTATGCTCATCGTCGATTTTCTATGTGTCAGATTGAAGGCAGACTCTCCGAACGAGTAAATTTGTGCTCAGACCCCGAGGTGAGCCCCTTCAGACGAAGTCTTTTCTATGCTCAGACTCCAAGGTGAACTCCTTCAGACAAGTTCTCGCTCTCGCAAAGGTGAGCCCCTTCAGACGGTAGTTCTTTTTCAGACTGCATTCGAGGTAAATGAGCCCCTTTGGACGAAGTTTTTCTATTAATGAACACCGACGCCGGGGCCTTGTCAATTGAACTCTTTATTTAAGAAGTCGTTTTATTTGTCGCGACTTCACAACTTAATAAACGACTAAAGATTTGTAATTTTGTCTAAGTTATTGATCTCGGGCGAACGCCGCCTTTACGGTTACAAATTTTAATAACTTAATAACCCATCAAAGATTTGTAATTTTGTCTAAGTTATTGATCTCGCTAGAACGCTGCCTTTACTTGGTTGCGAATTTTTCAAACTTAATAACTCCACTAAAGATTTATAATTTTGTTCTGGTTATTGATCTCATGAACGCTGCCTTTATTTCGTTGTTGGCGTACGTCACGCCACACTCAAAAATAAATTAAATACCTTTAACCGATCCTCTAGAGTGTAGTAGGATAAGTATGGGTCGATCCACAGGGAATGTGAAAATAATTAATGTTTAATTGTACCGAATTTATAGGGACAAACACATAACACGTAGTGGGGGCTGGATAAGAAATCTATAACTAAAACCTTTCAGCCAATAAATTATATAAAGAAATTCAATAAAAAAGGTATTTCAATTCACAAGCTTCATTCATCCCCGACTTAATGTTATTAATTAATTGACAAAATTTTTACTCTATTTATCTTAGGATTAATCAAACCTAATTTTTCAATTTATTTATCAAATAAATTATTTATCAATCGATGCTTTTAAATATGATTGAATGTTATATATATTTATCGATAACTGCTCAATAATTGTGACGTGTTAATCAGAAGTTAATTTAGTGATACCCGATCACGTAAGATTAAATTAATGGGCCCCCTTGTAACTAAAAAGTACGCCATTCACGCACCTAGATGGAAATGAACAACCATCGCGAAAGGTTGAGGTAAGGCTCGCCCATTTGTTTGTCTTGACCAAGAGATTACACTAGTGCATGACCGATGCCAATAATAGACCTAATACGAGGATAAATTCTTCGTAATCAACAAGGAAGAATTAGACCTCAGCCGTTCGTTGTTTCTAACCTTCGCCCCTTAAATAGATCACGTGATTGGAACTATTGCTTTGACTTATCATGGGGTAGCTAATCGTAGAGAGATTCAATACTTTTTCTCTTGGGCAATATTATTGGTCACATGTGATTGCTAAGATTTAATACTTAAGAATCGCGGTGCAAGTACGCTTGCTTGATTTGTTCCCTCGAGGTTCATAAGTTTTATCATACCAAATCTTGCAAGTGGAATTAGTTTCCCAGATGGATAATAATGTTGAACCGCTCTCTACTTAAGGACAAAAGATATTAATTAACGGAAAGCTATTTCAAAGGGCTTGAATTAATTAATGGGCTAGATAATCTTAAACACGGGAAATAATGACCCGAGCCATATTGACTGTAATACGGGTTAAGATGGATAGTGCAATATTAATTATGTAATGATTAATTAATATTTACGGGCTTGAATTATATTGTGGCTCAATATTAGATATTCAAGATCCATTAGAAGGTCCAATCTTAATTCTCCTAAAGGCCCCCGAGTAGCCCAACATATAAATCCAATAACCGAAGTAAATGATTAAAATAAAATAAATATTGTTGCTTATATTTCCTCTTAATTTCAAAAAATTATGGATAAAAAAAAGGGAGAAAGATTTTTTTTGAATTTTGTTATGGAATGAAGATATGTATTCTTGGAATACAAGATTATCTCATTAAATTCAAGAAATCTCCCACTTGGTTATTCATAATGAAATTTTTCAAATTTTTGGAAAAATAGAGGGCAAGAAAGATTTTCTTGATTTTCTTGAAAAGATATTATGGAAGATATGTATTTCTTGAAATACAAGAATATCTCATAAATTCAAGAAGATCCAAATCTTGGATTCTTGCACACTATATTTTTTCAAAATTCCATAAAATAGAGAGGTGGAATTTTGTGGAATATTTTAATTACGGGAAAAGAGAATATAAGATATATTCAAGATTTCTCGTGACCAAGAAAAGTCTTATCCCACATTGAAAAATTACAAAAATTTCGGCCCACCCTCCCTCCTATAAATAGGGATGATTAGTTCATTCCCAAGTACAATTCCATGTGCCGAAATATTAGCAAATCCACATAAGCGGTGCAACAAAGTTTATTTTTTTTTTTCCTTTGTTAATTGTTCGCGAGTATCCTTCCAATCGGATTGTCGAAAGCAAGGGCTAAGGAAATACTTGGGAAGTCCTTTTTGGTTAGTCCGTCCACCAAAGCCAACGCTATCCCGAGAGAGGTACGCTCACGAAACCCGTAGATTCCGCGACGCCAAGAGGTTTTACGTGGCTTTTTATATGCATGATATGTTGTTGCAATTATTATTTGAATTAATATAGATTAATTCATGCTAGTAATAATTAATGAATTAAATTTGTATTTAAATATTCACCCCTAATAGATCTCAGGCAACTCATTCCCCAACAATCGGTATCGTGAGCCACTGCTTTGCTCAATTTTTTAAATTGTAATTTAATTCAGGACATTAAATTTGAAATTGATAGTAGAACTGCTAGATCTGCTTTTGCGTATCCAATTGTCATGGATTTTAATGTTTTATTTGCATGCATATAAACCGTGGTTTTTTTAATTCGATTCGCTCGATTTGTTTTGCTCTCGAGAGAAAATCCACGAGTAGACTAGATTTGTTTGATTTGGATCAATGTAATAGACTAGTTCAGATCTAGGTTTATTTATTTTTGTAAATAAATTGTAACCTGACGGAAATCTAAGAGATGAAGAATTAAAGGACGTAAATCCGTAATCAGGCGAGAGGGCGGCTCGGGCGCACAGGCACGGGGCGCAGGCCGGCCAGGCGCCGAGCGCGGAGAGATGAAGGGTCCACAAGATAAAGCCAGATGCCGAGCGTGGCATGACGCTGGATGGTCGGTCACGAGATCTACATGGAGACGCGAGACCGCTGAGGACGCCGAGGAAAGGAGTGGAAAACGACCGGATGCGAGGATCGGATACACGCCGAGGCGCCCGAGGTCGCTCTAGGCGCTGAAGGCCGCGAAATAAAGGCGCCAAGATCCTTAGGTTGCCCCAGGATAAAGCCAGCCGGGGATCCCGATTTCGAGAGTGTTCGAGATGAAGATTTTTTTTTTTTAGATGAACGAGTGGGAGAAATTCGAGACGGTTTTTTCAAGATCAAGCCAAGAAAAATCAAACCATGACAATTGATAATTTGTGCTCAATATGTTTATTTTTCCGCTTTTGCTTGATTTATTTGTGCTATCTTACGCTTTTATTTAATTTGTTTAAATGTGTTTGCATTTAGGGTCACCAAATGAAAAAATCTCAACTTCAAAATTACTAAGTATGTTTAAATAATTAATTGACAATTTTATTCCTGATAATAAAATTGAATTAATTTTGACCTCCATGATTTATTTATTTGTGAATTCTTTTTGAGAAATTCTCTAACCCGGACGGTCAAAAGATAGGTTTCACATGAATGAATTCCAAACGGATGATTGTGGGTTATTACTAAGTATGCATTTATGACCCTCCCAAATCGAGGCTCGATCAAAGCAAAATAGTAATCCCAGATTTAATCATGGTTATTACTTAGGTATAAAATTGATATGCATATACTTCCCCCAAGTCCCCCGCCAATTTTATATTTGGTCAAGTTTTGAGCCAACTATTAATCCGGATATTAAAGGTTTGTAATTGTTTTGTTTGTAACTCATTTGAATGTGTTTAAATAATGACCCACCCCACGCGGGTTTATTTAAACTGCTTTTGAGATGTTGGGTCGATGCATTGTTCATATTTTTTTTTTTAGATTTTAAATATGATGAAATGTGATCGAATCTTGTGATATACTTGTGTTATTGCATATAGTTGTTTATTTCAGTTCAAAGATGTCGTTATCTTTTTAATCCATCAGATTATACTTAAAGTCAATACAATATGTATGGAAACTATATTGATTGGAAAATTATAATTGTCCTAACTCACAAAAAGCACAAGTGATTTTGACACACAAAATCGATGAGCCAACCGACGAAATAAAAACACGCGGACTCGCGATCACCTTGCGAGAGATGTCGTCACTGAAAATGGTGGAGGGCAACCCGTAGCGGATTACGCCCTCAAAATAGATGGCCCATCCGAACAAACTTGAGATTCTCGAGCGCAGATTATGATCCGAGACTCAGATGAATTTGGTACTTCATTCTCTCCGTAAAGGTTTTTGAGCATTTTGGTCCTCGCTAGCTAATTTGTTGCAAACTTTTGACCTCTAGAGAAATGATGATAAGGCACCAAACTCAAGCTTTGATTTGCAAGTGGGTCCGCCTTCATCTTCTAGGCCAAGGGTAGGCAAGATAAAGAAGAGGACCAAAGGCCATAAGCAATAAAACTCAATCAAGGCCAAGGGCAATGGTAAGACGAGGAATGCTTGTTGAGTCAAGGAAAATCCAAAGAGGAAGTGCTTAAGTCAGCGCGAGAGAGGACAATGGAGGTTTTGCCTGCTCCAACCCCAAAAGGACGGAAAGAAAGGTAATTTCACACACTAGTTGTTGAAACTTGTTTAGCGGCGATACTTCTCATTCGTGGGTGGTTGATACGAGATCCACTAATCATGTTGGGTTTCACGAAGTTCTAAAATGATCCCAAGAACGTAGTGGGAGCGAGATCCTCATCACACCGGGCAACGCTATTTAAAGTAGAAGACATTGCAATGCTACGTAAGTGGCGTATATTGCAATGCTACGATAGTAACGATTATTGCAATACTACGCAAGTAGATAGACATTGCAATGCTACATGAGTAGCGCTTAAAGCAAAGTGGGAGAAGTAACCTATCTTTTGAAGATAAAGTTTTTTTTTTTGAGATTATCTTTATGTTCCCAGCTTTAGAAAGAATTCACTTTCGCTTAAAATTCATTAAAGGACACTAAGTTTCTTCTAATAAGAATGACATCATTTTTGAAATGATGAGTGTATCTCACGACATTGATGGAAAATCTCTATACAATTAATCGCACACACACCACTCACTTAAATGTATCCTATAACACATCAACTCATTTCCCGAAAAGAAAACGCTCATCGACGTGAACGAGACACTTTTTGGCATCTAAGATTAGGTCATATAAATCCAAAGAGGATCCAAAGGTTGGTGAAAGATGGTTCACCGGAGCGCCCAAGTTGAATCGATTCCAACCTCGCGAATCATGTTTGGAGGGTAATATGACCAAGATGGCATTTGGAGCCAAGGGGAATAGGGCCAAAGAAGTTGTTAGAGATCGCTCACATGATGTATGTAGTCCAATGTCAACCAAAGCAAAGAGGAGGTTATGAGTAATTTTATTGATGATTACTCAAGGTACATTTTCCTTATGAAGCATTTAATCGAGACCTTTGAGAAATTCTAAGAATTTAAAGCTCAAGCAGAGAATCATATGGAAAAACGTATCAAGTCTCTACGATCCGATCGCGGAGGCGAATACCTCAAAGAATGAGTTTTTGAACTACTTATCCGATGAAGGATTGTATCCCACCATCGCAGAACCCTTAACCCCTCAACAAAATGGGTTTGCAGAGCGAAGCAAACAAAATTCTTTTGGAAATGGTTAGATCAATGATGAAAGTTATACGGATCTTCCCGAGTCGCTTTGGGTCATACCTTGGAAAACAAATGACTTACATTTTGAACTTGGTGCTATCCAAATCAGTTCCCAAACCCCAAAGAATTGTGGACCCAAGCGCAGTCTAGTATGAGACACATGAGAACTTTTGGGGTGTCCGCCCACGGTTGGACAAGGAAACCGTAAATCGATCCTCGATCGTAATTAAGGTTGTTTGTAGGATACCCCAGGGAACAAAAAGGGTGAATGTTCTATAGTTCCAAGATCAAAAGGTGACATCCGCACCCACTTTAGATTTTGGAAGAAAACTATACGAACCAAAGAAAACCCGTAAGTGAGATTACCTTAAATGAGCTTAGAGGGGTAAACCTCAACGCCAACTGTATTAGATGATATACCAAACGATACACTTTCACAACCCGAGCCTCAAGATAAATGGGAGGTTGTTAGACAAACGAGAGATTCATGGAATAGAGAGTCTCTGACTTGATTCCCAATCGCACTCCATGGACATATGACGAGGCACTCCAAGATAAGGATGCAGATTTTGGCAAACAAAGAATGAAAAGCCGGTTGGGTTCTATGTTTCAAAATAGAGTGGAGCTTAGTCAACCACTTAATGGGGTCAAACCCATTAGATGCAAGTGGGTATATAAGAGGAAAAGAGATCGAATTTGAAGGTTGAAAACCTTTTAAAGCAAGACTAATGGCGAAAAGGTTATACTCGTAAAGAAAGGATCGACATGAGGAAACTTTTTTCGCCAGAAATTTATGCTTAAGTCCATCCGTATTCTTCTTATCGATTGTCACAAGATTTTGACTTTGAAATCAAGAAATAGATGTCAAGACAAATTTTCCTTAATCTAAGTCTTGATAAAGAGATCTATATGCAACAACCCCAAGGTTTCATTGAAACATGCCAAGAACACCTAGTTTGTAAGCTCAAGAGGTCCATTTACGGACTCAAACAGCATCCAAAGCTTGGAACCAAAGTTTTGATCATGTAATAAAGTCTTACGGGTTTGATCAAAACGAGTTTGAAAGTTGTGTGTATAAAAAGCCGCTTTTGAATCGCATTGGTATTCTTAGTACTATACGAGATGACATTGTGATCATCTGAACGATGTGAAGGTGTGGTCGACGTAGGGCATGACGCTTTTCAAAACAACGTTTTGATATGAAAGACTTAGGGAAAGTTTCGACACATCCTTGGGATCAAGATTACTCGAGATCGCAAGAAAAAAGATGATCGGGTTATCGCAAGTATTCATACATTGACACCGGTTTTAAAACGATTCAAAGATGCAAGATTCCAAGAAAGGATTCAGACTTTCGTGCTTGGAATCCATCTATCCAAGAAAATGTCCCCTAAGACGCAAAAGGAGATAGATGACATGAAAGGCATTCCTTGTGCTTCTACCGCCGGAAACCTTATGTATGCAATGGGCTGGTATTTAGACCGATATCCGCTTTGTCGTAGGCATGGTAGCAAGATATCGAAGTAACCAGGAAAGCCAATTGATTTACAATTAAAAAACATTCCGTGTCCAAAAAGAACTCGATAGAATGTTGATTTATCACCAGATGCTCCAATCCCCATCTCCACATGGACTCCTGATTTCCAATCAAATTTAGATTCCGTAAATTATCCGCCCCGCTTAGTGTGTTTTCATTTGGGAAGTGTAATTATCAAATGGACGAAAAGAAGCGTAAATACATCACCGACCAACCATGGGACTCCTGGTAAGTAGTCGCCAGGAAGGCGCTGAAAGAACCGATTGGGTTTAGATCTTCTTAGTGGACTTCGATGGTGTTCTCAATTTGTCTAGCAATATCCGCTAGGGCGCTGTAAATTCAAGAGAAACCAAGAGTCCACGAGTCAAACAAACACATTAAAAGAAAGACATCTTATACGAAAATCGCTAAGAGAGGAGATATAGATGTGGGTAAAGATAGCGCTCGAGAGGATGTTTCAGCGATCCATTCACAAAGCGCCCGCCTAAATACATTCGAGACACATGGAGTGGAATGGGTGTCAAGACCGCTATCAACTGGCTGAGTATAAGTTGGAGAAATTATTAAATCGTAGGTGACATTAGATGTCACGACTACTCGAGACGGGTTGTAGTATACTTAAAAGCGCATTTTGAGTATAAGTGGAGATTGTTGGGATTATACCGAAAAGTATGCTTTTTACTTTGTATAATCAAACCTAATTTTCGGGGATTATTTATTAAATTGTTTATCACCGATGCTTTTAAATATGATTGAATGTTATATATATTTATCGCATAATCTGCTCAATAATTCAGACGTGTTACATCAGATTAATTTAGTGATACCCCATCACGTAAGATTAAATTAATGTATCTTTGTAACTAAAAAGTACGCCATTCACGACCTAGATGGAAATGAACAACCATCGCGAAAGGTTGAGGTGTAAGGCTCGGATTGGTTTGTTTTTGACCAAGAGATTACACTAAGGTATGACTGATGCTAATAATAGGACCTACAGAGGATAAATTCTTCTAATCAAACAAGGAAGAATTAGACCTCAGGTTCATTGTTTCTAACTTTCGCCCCTTAAATAGATCACGCGATTGGTAACTATTGCTTTGACTTATCAGCGGGTAGCTTAATCGCAGAGATTCAATACTTTTTATCTTGGGCAATATTATTGGTCACATGTGATTGCTAAGATTTAATACGAAGAATCGTGCAAGTACGCTTGCTTGATTTGGTTCTCGGGAGGTTCATAAGTTTTATCATACCAAATCTTGCAAGGAAATTAGTTTCCTGTATGGATAATAATGTTGAACCGCTTCTAATTAAGACAAAAAGATATTAATTAACGGAAAGCTATTTCAAAGGGCTTGAATTAATTAATGGGCTAGATAATCTTAAACACGGAAATAATGACCGAGCCATATTGACCGTATTACGGGTTAAGATGGATAGCAATATTAATTATGTAGAAGGATTAATTAATATTTACGGGCTTGAATTATATTGTGGCTCAATATTAGATATTCAAGATCCATTAGAAGGTCCAATCTTAATTCTCCTAAAGGCCCCCGAGTAGCCCAACATATAGTCCAATAACCTAAAAAGTGATTAAAATAAAATAAATATTGTTGCTTATATTTCCTTAATTTTCAAAATTATGGATAAAAGAGGAGAAAGATTTTCTTTTGAATTTTGTTATGGAATGAAGATATGTATTCTTGGAATACAAGATTATCTCATTAAATTCAAGAAATCTCCCACTTGGTTATTCATAGTGAGATTTTCAAATTTTGGAAAAATATAGGGCAAGAAAGATTTTCTTGATTTTCTTGAAAAGATATTATGGAAGATATGTATTTCTTGAAACACAAGAATATCTCATAAATTCAAGAAGATCCAAATCTTGGATTCTTGCACACCATATTTTTTCGAAAAATTCCATAAAATGTAGGAGGTGGAATTTTGTGGAATATTTTAATTACGGGAAAGAGAATATATGGGATATATTCAAGATTTCTTGGTAACCAAGAAAAGTCTTATCCCACATCGAAAAAAAAAAAGTTTTCATCCACCTCCTCTCCTATAAATAGGGATGATTAGTTCATTCCCAAGTACAATTCCACGTACTGAAATATTAGCAAATCCACATATGTTGGTGCAACAAAGTTTATTTTTTCCTTTTGTTAATTGTTCATGAGTATCCTTCCACCGGATTGTCGAAAGCAAGGGCTATGAATACTTGGGAAGTCCTTTGGTTAGTCCGTCCGACCAAAGCCACCGCCATCCCGAGAGGCACGCTCACGAAACCCGTAGATTTTATCGCCGAGAGGTTTTACGCGCTTTTTATATGCATGATATGTTGTTGCAATTATTATTTGAATTAATATAGATTAATTCATGCTAGTAATAATTAATGAATTAAATTTGTATTTAAATATTCAATTCTAATAGATCCGCGGAAACTCATTCCCCAACATTAAACTCAAGGATAAAGGACATACAAATTCCCGACACGTAAACTCGATTCGAAAGAACCCTATTAAATCACCATAGCAAAATATTGTTGGGGTTATATCGAAAGTATGATTTTACTTTGTATAACCAAACCTAATTTCGTTTTATTTACCGAAATAAATTATTTATCATCGATGCTTTTAAATATCATCAATGTTACATATATTTAGTGCATAATTGTTCAATAAACAAAGACGGTGGTTACATTGAAGTTAATTTAGTGATACCTGCATCACGTAAGATTAAATTAATGTAAATTTGTAACTAAAAGTACGTTGTTCACGCACCTAGATGAAAATGAACAATCCATCGCGAAAGGTTGTCAGTTGTAAGGCTCGATCGGGCTTGTCTTTTGACCAAGAGATTACACTAATGCATGACCGATGCACCTAACAGACCTACATGAGGATAAATTTTTCAAAGATCAACTGTAGTGAAGAATTAAACCCTCGGGTTCGTTATTTCTTAATCTTCATCCCTTAAATAGATCGTGCCAGGTTAGTAATTGTGCTTTTGACTTATGACGGGCAGAGAATCAATGAGATTCAATATTTTATATCTTGGGCAATATTATGGGTCACATGCGATTGCTAAGATTTAATACGAAGAATCGCAAAGAAGCACGCCGCTTGATTTGCCCCCTTGAGGTTCATAAGATTTATCATACCAAATCTTGCAAGGAATTAGTTTCCTGGGATGGATAATAATGTTAAAATGTTCCTTAACCAAGGACAAAAGATATTAATTAAAGGAAAGCTATTTCAGCGGCTTGAATTAATTAATGGGTCGGATAAATCCTAAACACGGGAAATAATAACCTGGGAGTCATATTAACAAAGAATACGGGTTAAGATGGATAGTGCAATATTAATTATGAATGGATTAATTATATTTATGGGCTTGAATAATATTGTGGCTCAATATTATATATTCAAAGTTCATTAGAAGGTCCAATCTAATTCTCCTAAAGGCCCCCTCAAGTAGCCCAAAGATAAAGTCCAATAACCGAAAAATGTGGTTTAAAATAAAATATATTATTGTTTGCCATTTTCCCAAATTTTTCGAAAATAATAAATAAAAAAGGGAGAAAAGATTTTTTGAATTTTGTTATGGAATGAGAATAAGTATTCTTGGAATACAAGTTTATCTCATTAAATTCAAGAAATCTCCCACTTGGTTATTTATCTTGAGATTTTCAAAATAATGAAGAAAATAAGAAGAAAAAGATTTTCTTGATTTTTCTTGAAAATATATTATAGAAGATATGTATTCGAATACAAGAATATCTCATAAATTCAAGAAGATCCAAATCTTGATTCCTACTCCTTATTTTTTTTCGAAAATACCATAACAAGAGGAGGTGGAATTTTTGTGAATATTTTAAATATGGAGAAAAGAATATATTGATATATTCAAGATTTCTTGGAGACCAAGAAAAAAAATTCTCCCATCTTATTCACACAAAAAGTTTCATTCCAACACCCCTCTATAAATAGGGGATGAATGTTTCATTCCCAAATGCAATTCCATGTTGGAAAATTAAAATCACAAAGGTGGTGCAACATAATTTTATTTTTCCTTTTTGTTAAATTATTCGCGAAGTTCCTACCAATCGGATTGTTGAACAAGGATAAAGGAAATACTTGAGAAGGTCTTTTGGTGTGTTCGAAGTGAACAGATCCATCTTCTCAATCTAAGTTGTCACCCGAGAGGTTAGTTCACGAAACCTCGTAGAGTATTTCGCAGATGCCAGGATTTATGTGAACTGCTTATATGCATGATTGGTTGTTGACTATTATTTGAATTAATATAGGATTAATTCATGCTAGTAATAATTGTTAAAATTAAATTTGTATTTAAATATTCATCCCGAATAGATCCGGCAATTAATTCCCAATTAATCGGCATCGTAGCCTTGCTTCGTGCTCAATTTTAAATTGTAATTTAATTCATTTTCATTAAATTTGAAATCGATAGTAGAATTGCTAGATCTTTTTTTGCAGGTATTCAATTGTCATGGTATTTGATGAATGTTTATATTTATGCATGCATATAAATTGTGGTTTGTAATTCGATTCGTTCAATTGCTTTTTCATGAGAAAATCCACGAGTAGATTATAATTTGTTTTGATTTGATCAATGTAATAGACTAGTCTAGATCTAGGTTTATTTTTTTTTGTAAATAAATTGTAACCCGATCGGTAAATCTAAGACGGTAAGAATTA
Source organism: Stenogyne calaminthoides (assembly GCA_037126765.1). Lineage (NCBI taxonomy): Eukaryota > Viridiplantae > Streptophyta > Magnoliopsida > Lamiales > Lamiaceae > Stenogyne > Stenogyne calaminthoides. The sequence continues at coordinate 32,506,318 of JBBCBC010000025.1, read as the reverse complement.
AAACCAAAGTACCAAGTTGCCCGACGTGATAAGCGGCCAAGGCACAAAGTGCTAGGGCGGACGCGACGGGCTGTTCGAGAGGGCCAGCACTGGCGACGCTGGCGAAGCTGGCGCGGGCCGAAAGCGGAGTTATATTGGAGGCCAGTATGACGCTGGGGCGCCGGGACACACGCGACGGACGGGACGCGACAAAGGTGCTTTAGGGTCGGGCGAAAGCGAACGGGATGGGATGGCCAGACCTTGACGGTGTCGCGCGCAAGTGCACGAGGATACGCGGTTCCGGGGTCACCGAGCTACCCAATGCCTAACGCCGCGATCTGACCCAGACGGAGGACGCTTTTAAAAAAATATTATGAGACGAGTGGGAGCTTTTCGAGACGAAACATTTAAGGCTATGAAGACGATTTCTCAAGATTGAAGATATGACAAAAAATTAACCGTGACAATTGGATATATGTGCCCAATGTGTTTAATTTTTTGTTTTGATGTTTTGCATTTTTTTTGTGCTTATTTAAATTGTGTTTAAATATGCGATGCATGAGAATATGTTTTGAAAAATTCCACCTTCAAAATTACTAAGTATGTTTAAATAATTAATTGATAATTTTATTCTCGATAATAAAATTGAATTAATTTTGACCTCCATGATTTATTTATTTGTGGATTCTTTTTCGAGAAATTTCCACACCTTTTGATGGCCAAAAGATAGATTTCACATGAATGAATTCAAAGGATTATTGTGGGTTATTATTAGTGGCTTACTGACCCTCCCTACTTTGGCTCGCTCAAAGCAAAATGATAATTCTATTTAATCATGGTTATTACTTAGGTATAAAATTGATATGCATATACTTCCCCAAGTCCCCGGCCAATTTTATATTGGGTCAAGGGAGCCAACTATTAACTGGATATTAAAGGTTTATAACTGCTTTCCTTGTTTGTAACCTCATTTGAATGCGTTTAAATAATGACCCACCCCACGTGGTTTATTTAAACTCTGCTTTTGAGATGTTAATTGATGATGTTCATATTTTTTTGAGATTTTAATATGATACATGTGATCAAATCTTGTGATATATTTGTGCTTATACAAATTGTTATTTATTTCAGTCCAGCATGTCGCAACATTTTAATCCGCTGTTAATATAATTAAAGTCAATAGAATAGTATGGAAACTATATTGATTGGAAACGAAAAATTATGATTGTCCTAACTGCACAAAAGCACAAGTGGATTCTTGACACACCAAAAATTCAAATGAGTCAACTGACGAGTCGAAAACGCGGGGCTCATCAGATCACCTTGCGAGAGATGCCGTCGCTGAAAAAGGTGGAGGGCAAACCCGTAAGGGATTGCGTCCTCAAAATTGATGGCCCATCTGAACAAACTTGAGGTTCTGGGTGCAGATTATAATTTGGAAACTCAGATGAATATGGTACTTCACTCTCTGCCCAAAAGTTTTTGAGCATTTTGGTCTCATTAGCTGATTTGTTTGCAAGCTTTGGTCTCTACAGAGACGCTTGACGGGCACCAAACTCAAGTTTTTAAAGAAGGGTCCGCCTTCATATTCTAGGCCAAGGAAGGCAAGAAGAAGAAGAGGACCAAAAAGCCATAAAGAATCAACTCAACTATTGCCAAGGGCAATGGTAAGACGAGGAATGCCCTGTGGTGTTAAGGAAAATCCAAAGGAAGCGCTTTAAACTACTTCGGAAAGAGACAATGGAGGTTTGCTCGCTCCAAACCCCAAAAGGGCCTCTGAAAGAAAGCGTAATTCTCACGCACTAGTTGTTGAAACTTGTTTAGCGGCACAGATACTTTTCATTCGTAGTAGTTGATACGGATCTCACTGGCCATGTATGTTTCACATAATCTGGGTCCCAAATTGACCCGGCAACTTAGTGGAGAGGATATCCTCATCACACCGGGCGATGCATAAGAGTGACAAATTAAGCAAATGAGAAGTGCACCCGCCTTTTGAAGACAAGTTTTAATTTTAAGAGATGTTCTTTACGCTCCTAGTTTTTAGAAAGAATTTAATTTCGCTTTCTAAACTCTACCTTGATGGATATTCGCCATTTTTGACAAAGTTGTTACCATTTCTTTTATGATAAATTTATCTCGTCTGCGGAACGTTGTTGAATAATCTATATACAATTAATCAGTACACCACTACCAAATGCATCCTATAACACATCAACTATTTCCGATAAAAGAAAATGTTCATCGACGTGAACGGTAGACACTTCTATGTCATCTAGATTGGGACATATTAATCCAAAAAAAGGATTCAAAGGTTGGTAGAAGATGGTTCATTGGAGTCTCTCCTGATTGAACCAATCCCAACTTGAATCGTGTTTCGAGGGTAAAATGACCAAGAGGGCATTCGAGCTGGAGGGGAATTATTTGCAAAGATCTATTCGGATGAATATTTAAATACAAATTTAATTCTAACAATTATTACTAGCATGAATTAATCTTTTATATTAATTCAAATAATAATTCAACAACAAATCACGATATAAATTAAGGCTCACATAAATCCTACGATGAATTGCTACTGGTTTACGTGAACTAACCTCTTAGCCGCAATGGTCTCGCTTGATAAGAACACATCAAAAAGCCTTCCCAAGTATTCTTTACCCCTTGCTCGTCAATCCCGGTGGAAGGAAACTCTCAAACAATTAACAAAAGGGAAAATAAAATTTGTTGCACCACCTTTGTGGATTTACTAATTTTTCCAAAGACATGGAATTGTCCTTAGGAATGAAAAACTCATCCCCTATTTATAGAGGGGTGTTGGTCTAATTTTAGTGATAAAATAATATGGGAAAATCTTTTTTTGATCTCCAAGAAATCTTGAATATTTCTCATATATTCTTTTCTCCATAATTAAAATATTCCACAAAAAAATCCCAACTCCTCTTGTTATGGAATTTTCAAAAAAAAATAAGGATCAAGATTCCAAGATTTGATCTTCTTGAATTTACGAGATATACTTGTATTTCAAGAAAAATACATATCTTCCATACTATCTTTTCAAGAAAATCTTTTCTTTCCCTTATTCTTTTGAAAATTTCAAAAATCTCACCATATATAAAAACTAAGGGGAGATTTCTTGAATTTAATGAGATAATCTTGTATTCCAAGAATACATATCTTCATTCCATAACAAAATTCAAAGAAAATCTTTCTCCCTCTTTATTTATGATTTTCGAAAAAATGAGGAAAATAGGCAACAAAATTTATTTTATTTTTAAACACCTTTTTTCGCTTATTTGACTTTATGTTGGGCTTACTTTTTTTGGGGCTTTTAGAAGAATTAAGATCGGATTCTTCCAAATGGATCTTGAATTATCAATATTGAGCCACAAATATTATTCAAGCTCATAAATATTAATTAATCCCACTACATAATTAATATCAAGACTATCCATCTTAACCCATAATTACAGCTTAATATGGCTCCCAATATTTTTTCCCGTGTTTAAGATTATCTAGCCCATTAATTAATTCAAGCCACTGAAATAACTTTTCATTAATTAATATCTTTTATCCTTGGTTAAGAACGGTTCAACATTATTATCCATACCGGAAACAAATTCCACTTTGCAAGATTTGGTATGATAAATCTTATGAACTCTCCCAAGGGGGCAAATCGAATGCCGCATTTGCACACGATTCTCCGTGATAAATCTTAGCAATCGTGATGTGACCAATAATATTGCCTAAGATATAAAGTATTGAATCTCTATATTCTCTACCCGTAATAAGTCAAAGCAATAGTTACTAACCACACACAATCCTATTTAAGGGAAATTTAAGATTAAGAAATAATTCAACCACCGAGGTCTAATTCTTCCTAGTTTAGTTCTCAAGAATTTGTCCTCCTCAGAGGTCCTCTTTCAGCATCATTCATGACTAGTGTAATTCTTGGTCAAGACAAACCAATCTCGAGCCTTTACACTTCAACCTTTCAATGATGGATTGTTCATTTCCATCTAGGTCGAATGGTGTACTTTTTAGTTACAAGGACTCCATTTAATCTTCTCGCATCCGTATCACTAAATTAACTACAAATGTAACACGACTATTTATTGAACAAATATGCAAGAATATATGTAACATTCGATGATATTTAAAAAATCATCAAATGATAAACAATTTATTTCAAAAAATAAGTTCAAAATTCGCTTTGATTATACAAAGTAAAAGCATACTTTCCAAAGATAATCCCAACAATCTCCCACTTATACTCAAAGTCTCGCTTTTAAGTATACTACAAAGATGTCTCGTAGGTAGTTCTAATACGTGACATTTAATGTCACCTACACTAACCTAATAATGTCTCCCACTTATACTCAAAGCGTATTGGCAACGGTCTTGTCACCCATTCCTTCCACATGTCTCTCGGGAATCGTATTCTCGGCAGGCGCACTTTGTGAACGGATCAAGCAGTCATTTTCTCCTGACGCCGATTTTTGACACTTATATCTCCTCTCTTAACGATTTCCCATAAGATGGTATTTCCTTTCAATGTGTTTGGCTTGGTCTTAGGGCTCTTGGTTCCCTTTGAATTTGCAAATCGTTCGCAATTGTCACAATAAATGCAGATTGGCCGGGCAAATTCTTAACTACATCCAAGTCCACTAGGGAAGTTCTTGATCCAAACCGCTTTTTTCGGCCGCAGCAAGCCTACATATTCGCTTCCATGGTAGAATCTCGGCGATGCATTTCGCTTAACGCCCATGTCATGACTCCTCCCCCAAAAAACACACTCACCGAGGTAGATTTTTTCCGAATCTAAGTCCGATTGAAAATCCGAGTCCGTAGCCACCGGGGATTAGATTATCTCGATTGATAAACCAACATTCTATCTCGAAGTTCTTTTTCGTGATACTTCCGTACGTTTTAACCGCCATTCCAATGTTCTTTTTCCCTGTTATTTTGATATCTTGCCACCATGCCAACGCAAAAGGTGATATCCTGTAGCTTAAGCCCGACACCGGCTAGATAAGGGAATGCCTTTTCATGTCATCTATCTCCTTTTTGTGTCTTAGGGCACATTTCTTTGATAGATGGATTCCATGTCCCAAAGGTACTTAAGTCTTTCGAATCCTCGTGATGTTGAATCGCTTTCAAGACAAAGGTCTATGTATGAAGCTTCATGATAAGCCTATCATCATTTTCGGCGATCTCGAAAGGATCTTGATCCCAAGGACGGTTCGCTTCCCCTAAGTCCTTCATATCAAACTGCTTTTGAAATCCATGCCCTTACGCCCGATAACACATTTACATCGCTCCCGGCGAGCGTAATGTCGCCCACGATAGTACTAAGAATACCAATGCAGCTCCGGCACGCTTTTTTGTACACACAACTTTCAACTCGCTTTGATCAAACCCATAAGACTTTTTATAACATGATCAAAACATTGGTTCCAAGCTCGATGCTTGTTCGAGTCCGTGAACGGACTTCTCGAGTTTACAAACCAGGTGTTCTCGACCTTTTCAATGAAGCCTTCGGGGTTGTTGCAGATATGATTTCTTCATCAAGACTTCCGCGCATGAAAGCCGCCTCGACATCCATTCGCCAGATTTCAAAGTCGAGACGCTGAAGAATCGACAAGAGAATTTGATGGACTTGAGCATTGCATGCTGGAAAAAGGTTTCATACGATCCTTCTTTCTTAAGATAACCTTTCGCCACAAGTTCTTTGCCTTGAAGGTTTCCACCTTCCCGGCCCGGCCCCTTTTTTCTCAGATACCCACTTGCAATCAATGGGTTTGACCCATTAAGGGTTCGACTAGCCCCATTACACGTTGTTATGATCCATATAACCCATTTCGGCTTTCATTGTTGTTTGCCAAGAAACCGTGATCCTCGTTTTCGATTGTCTCACATATGTCCACGGGTCTCGATTCGCCTTTGTCCAGAATCAAGACCGAGGACTCTCCTATCCCCATGAATCTTCTTCATCGGCTTCACAATCCTCCCACTACGACGAGGTTCCTTACCAGAAAAGCAAAGTTGCTTGGAGATGTCATCTCAGCAATAGGGCCATAAATGAGGTTAGCCTCCCTAGCTTCATTTAATAGAATCTCACTTTTTCTTCTTTTGTTCATATACTTTCTTCCAAAAATCTAAAGCCGGTTCTTATTACCACCTTTTGATCTTTGACCATAGAACATACACCATTTTGTTCCCTGGATCCTACAAACAACCTTAATTCTCGACGAGGATCCAATTTTTTCGCTTTCCTTGTCCAACACGAGGCCTTACACCCCCAAATTTTCACGTTGTCTCAAACCTGGGCTTGCCGTCCAGCCCACAATTCTTTTGGGAGTTTTGGGAACCGATGATGGCACCAAATTCGTAATGTAAGTCGTTGTTTCAAAGGCATGACCCTAGAAATCCACTTGGGAAGATCCGCGATAACTCATCATGATCTAACCATTTCCAAAAAGAAGTTCGCTTTTTTCGCTCAGAACCCCGCTTTGTTGAGGGGTTCCGGTGCGCTTTAGAATACGCAATCCTTTATCGCATAAGTAGTTCAAAAACTCATCGCTATAGACGCCTCCACGACGGATCAGAAACTGATACACGCTTTTTCCCATGACACGTCGCGACGCGACATATTTGAGAAGGTAAGATCGGGTGATCCAACGCCTCACCCGGGCTGTCTCTACAAGAGTTTAGTATTTACGCAATTTCAGATTCCGCGACGCTTGTGCTTTACGCTAAATACGCAGACGCACGATTTTATCTGCTCATTAATTATTATGTTGAATCAATTGTGATTAATTCACGTTAAGAATTAATTAATTAATTTAAATATGATTTAAATTCAACTCAATGCATCCCATACCCCTTTATTTCCCAACATTTACCCTTCACCGAGCTGCTGCCCCCTTTTTTTTTTTTTTGGGCCAGAATAATTTATTAAAAAATATTTCTGCCCAAAAACTTATTCAACCAAAGATCACAGGCCCAAAAATTAAAGAAGACAAGATCCTGGGCCAGATAATAATGTTGGCTTAAATCTGGGCCCAAAATCAATTGATTAGGTCAAGCCCAAAGTGTGCACCTCACACCAAATTTTGAGCGCATCTCCAAAGCCAGAAAGCCTTCGAACTGCGCGGCGCCGGGAAACTCGGTCTTGGTGTGGATCGGCGGTGGATCTGGGGCGACAGCTGTGAACGGAGATGGACGGCGATGAGAGTGGCAGCGGCGCTGGCTGTGGGTGCCATTGGCCGATTTTTGGGGCGTTGATTTCAGACGACGGCGTCGGTGGCTTGTGGACTCGCCGATTTGCAAAGAACCGTGGCGCGGCCAGGATAACAAAAACAGCGGTGCGGTGCGATTCTTTCGGTGGTGAGCATGAGCGCCGTCGTAGGCGATGGGGGTTGATGGACTTCTGACAGAGCAGCCCAAAAGAGGCTGCGGCGATGGAATCGGCGTCGTGCACCAGGCGAACGGCGAATTGCGGCGGCATCTTCTAAGGAGCCTATGGATACGAAGCCGCGGTGGTGCAACGGTTGAGTTTGAGGCAGGGGTGCTCCGATCTGGAGCGGCCTGTGGTTGCGGCGGTGAGGCGAGATTTTCGGCGGTGTCGGCTTCTTTGGGACCAAGGCGGAGGTGCGACGAGCAAAAACTTGCAGGGAAACAGTAGGGGTTAGGCTGCTTTTCAGTTTCAGATCCTAGGATTGGGTTTCAAAACATTGGTATGGTTTCTCATCGCAACTTGATGGCGGGTGATGTAAAAATTTGTGTGATGACATAGGGAATAAAAATGGAAATGAAACAGAGAGATTTCTGTACTGAAAAAACTAGATGGCACCAGATTTTTATGCGTATAAAAAAAAAATTGATGTTTGATGTGTAAAAGAATGAGAAAGCTATGTAGGAGCTGATTTTTTGTGGGTTTTTGGTTTTGCAGATGACATGTGTGGATCTTTTTCCTCATATTAAAATGAGTGTGAGGTTTGAATTTTGAGGATTCATGTTTGCAGACATGAAGATTTTATGATGGGTGTTTTAAGATTTGAGGATGTGAGGAATTTTCACTTGAAGGTTCAAAGATCTGAAGATGGGGGGTTTGAAGATTTGATGATTTTTAGGTGTTTTACATTTAACCGTGAGCGTTTTCATCAAGATTTTCTCAAGATTTAAAGATATGAAGAAAATTTCAAAAGAAAAATCTAGTGGTTTAAATAAACGCCTTTTTTCTTAAATAATAATTGTTGATACCAAAAATATAAAAAGGTTTAGGGATATTAATGCGGGCTAAGTTTTAAGATCAAACTAATAAGGATTTAACAAGATTGGGAGTTAATGAAGAACTAAGGGAATGTTCTTCATTTATGATTGATGATTGCTAATGAATGCTATTGAATGCTTGATGATTGTAAGTGTTAAATTGCAAGAGGGATTGAGCCAAAGACCTCTTTTTGGCTCTTGTGGCCTTGTAATAAATGAGGTTGTGAACCCTTAAACGAAGCCTACTACAAGATTTATACTTGTTACAAACATGGGGATAGATCCTTAGACCCTAGCTTCTAGACTATTAATGCAATTTGGCCAAAACTCGATTGAATCAATTCAAATACAAATTTTTTTAATTAATGGTTCTTGTCTTGATCCATGAGCTCGAGGTCGCCGGCGCCCCTCCAAGGTTGCCCGCCAGAATTCCCCGAGGTCGTGACTGTGAGTCGCTTCTTCGATGTGCATGTTCCTATAACTCGAGAAGTCTTCAGGTACAAAGCCCTTTTGCGAAAGTTTCCTCTATCCCCGGGACCGTTAAAGGACGCAGACAGGGCGGCATGGCCTTTGGGGTTCCGTGGTCCGCTGCAACTCGAGGATCGAGGTCTCCCACGAGCTCCCCTTGTTGAGGCTTGGATATCTTTCTGCTTAGTCCTCAAACCCAATCGAAGCTCCTCTTCTCGTGGCGCAGGTCGCATGCCGCCTTCTTTCTTCTTTACGAAAGCCCCCAAGAGCTTCCTGCTTGTTCGGGCTGCAGCTGGCTGGGCCTCGAGCAAGTGATTAAATCTCTAAGCACGGACCTCGCCCACAAGTTAGAAAATCCGACACAACATTAAGTCTTGAACAACATACATTTCTTATTATGCGACAACAATGTTGGCACCAACAAAATATAATGAGACAAAGTTTCGGATTCGAGCACCTCATCCCAGAAAAACAAAATCGGTCGTTAATTTGCCCGACCTTAATTCAACGTGATATAGAGATCAAGAGCACTCAGTTTCATCGCTATGATCATTTCATTTTTCATAGTTTACAAACACCATACATATTTAGCCTTAAAGTGTGAATCTTTAGTTTCAAATCATCAGATCTTTGCAAAGTCTTCTCCCACGATTTCAAGAACGCAGTTTGAGCCACGTGGGGATGTTGCTTTCAAAAATTCAAAATTGGGGCGAGAAGTTAACCAAAGCAATTACCGCATTTGGAGAGTATAGTTGTTCGAGCTGCTTCTTTCCCCCTTAAAAAAGATTGTATGTGTTGAATCATCTCTTCTGGAAGTTGAAGTTGAGTTTCGCTTGTGGACGCTTCTCTATTAGAAAGGGTAAATTGCATTTTTGGTCTCATGAGAATATTTTCAAAGCCTTTTTATCTCATTGTTTCAAAGTGGTCATTTTTTGTGCACTTTTGGTCCTAAACCTTTAATTGCACATCACAAAAACCCCTAGCATGTCTATCTAACAACTTCACCACACAAAAGTCACCTATATATGTTTAAAGTTTTTGTGCACTTTTGATTTTGAAAGATTTGGGGTAAGATTTTTTAAAAGTTCTTCGATTATTGAGCAAGACATCGATTCCTGGGCTGCCTGAGATGAGGATTTTTGTGTTTTTTTAGAATATTAGTAATCCTCTATTTTATGAACACACCCACTTACATCCTAAGCTAAAAAACTATGAATATTAGTTTGGGAAAAAATGCTTGAATTGAGACAATTTGATACGGTAATATTACCACGACCAAAAGTCATAATTTTTCTCCATTAGAAACCCTAGATGTGAATTTGGTTTTTTGATTCCAGAATGATTTGGAAATTAAAATCAAACACAAATAATAAATAATGGGTTTGTTATTTTGTCAACTCATTTTCTTCCTTTACACTAGAGATGGGCTCTACTAGGTACAACTCACCCCATCAGCGGGCTAGAGTCTTGCCTTGCCAATTAATGTGTTTTTTATTTATTAAAAAGTAGTATCTATATTTAAATACAGAGTGTATCTTACGTGCATCTGTAAAGACTCATAACGCATTTTAATCACGTAGCTTTATTATATCGAAAAGATACAATTATTATTACTTAAACCGCATAACTATTTTATCATATTAATAGTTGCATCTTGTCGGAATTCTGTCCCATAAAATTGTCCATGATGTCGTTGTTGCTTTTATAGGAGCAATGGTATTCCACGCCCACATGAATTCCATGAAATCGAACGGGCTAGCACTCACTTCACTCCTCTTTATCAACGTGGTGTAAGCCGAACCCCTTGGATGTATATATTTTTCAATAATAGAAATTGTCACTAGCCCACTTTAATTCATTACTCAGCCCACCCCTTATTAGATAGGACATTTAATTAAATTATCCTTTTGGGCTTTAACATAAATGGCGCAGCCCACTTAACTGGCCGAACTTCAAATTACCACACGGTCCACGCCCCATTTTGAAGGAAATAACTCACACTTTGTTTTTTTTTTAATTTTTTTTTTTTTTGTTTTGTCTTTATTCTAAAAGGTAAAAACTTTTCTCTTTTCAAGATATAGAACAGGCGAGACACCAGCATGAAGCACAGTAACCCTATTCCTCTTCCCAAATAATTTCAAGGTCTGATCTTAAACTTTATTCTTTTTAAACTTTTTAGTCTTTTTTTTACACAGTTACACTATTCTCTTCCCAATTAATTATTTTTGTTGTTATTTATTTGTTGAATTAAATATGTATTTTATTCATATAGTGTTTGTTCTTTTTTCTTGATGAAGATGTATAAATAGGTAATTTATTGTATGTATAAAAATAATGATGAGGATTGAGAAGATAGTCTTTTAGTCTCATTTTGAGGATTAAATTTGAGAAATTAGATATATTCTTTAAATTTCTCTTGAATTAATGATTTTGTTGGTATTATCCATCTTATTAAGTATATGAAGTTCACATCGCTTTTTTCGTAACATTTAATGGAGCACCAACCATCGGGTAAAAAAGGAAAAACTTATCTCGCTTTTCTTTAAGAAACGTGAACGCCAAGATATTGAAGGCACTCGAATCTACAACTACGATAATGCGAAATCAAACTAATGAGACATGTGAAGACGGCATTGGCGAACAAGATGGGGGATGACTTTTTGGAGATTGTATGATGCTCTATATTGAAAGAGAGTTTGTTAACGATATAGATATAGACTCAATTATTGATGAATTTTACGCTCCGTTCTTGTTTTGCTCAACTTGCAGAAACATTGTAAATATTATATTTTGTATTAATTTGTTGGTATAAATTTTTTCACACAATTCACCCCATTACCCGCTCTTAGATCCTGCCTCCGTGTAAGCCGCCTTTTGTGGTATATCTCCCAAAGAATCTCCATAATAAATTCTAAGAAACCATTATGAATTGAAGATGGTGCATTCATGAGCAGGACGGATCCGTAATTCCGGCCCCAATTGGAGTGAAATTTTCCATTGAGTAAGGGCGGGAAAATTTTAATATCCCTAGGGGGCGAAATGACAAAATTTTACGATTTTAAAGCATATATATAAAATTTTGGAAAAATTGATTTTTTTTTTCCCTATAAGTTCGACCTATTTCGATCTTACCCCCGTAACTTTGGTTGTTTGATATTCATTCCCATAACTTTGTAAAATTCAACTTTTATCATACGACCGCCATCAAAAGCGTGGTCTTTCGCGAATCTGGTTTGATTTTTTTTCCTTTTTTAATTAAAATAAATACACAAATGACAAAAATATTACTTAAATCCTAATTTGAAGCGCTGAAGCCCAAGAAAACACTTAAATCCCTGAATTCTAAAGCCCCAAAACATAAAACCCCGCAGTGTATTGAAACCATAAAACCGCGGGGCTGAGCTGGAATGTCGCTCTCAAAAAATTCGCGGTCAGGGCGAGTTGACCAGGCTTTGTACCAAGATTTGGAGAGTATAGTTGTTCGAGCTGCTTCTTTTCCAATTATAAAAAAATTGTATGTGTTGAATCATTACTTCTGGAATTTTAGTTGTATATTTCAATCAACTGTTCAATATATTATAATTGAACAGCAAAACTATTGGGGAGATATGTAAGATTGGCATCATTAGCCCTATCTGTTATGAGATTAAATATTTTGTATCTATCAAGTTGTGGATTCTTCACTTAACAGTTGCATTAACAAAAACAAAATCAATGAGTTCAATCGATTCGGTAACATAAACTCAGCTTAAAATACAAATTACACGGACCACTCAACAACAAATTTCTAATAAACATATGAACATAAGTATGCACTAGTTATAACAGAGGCAAGACATATATTCCACAGGAGAAAACTTTTATTTAATTTTCCAATTGTATCTTCATTTGCAAATATAAGCGGTTGTGTACATCCAAACAAGAACAAAAATTGTGTGTGTATATATAACATGAAATTATTAACTCCCAAACATAAGTAACATGGTCAAAATCCACACATTAAATTAATATGACTAGTTATGAACATAAATCAGTATAATTGGAACATCAAAAGTTGTCACCCCCATTTCAATTGGAGGCAAACATCAGTATGAGTACCAATCCATCCCGAATATGCAAATTTTGAAGCACGCTGTATCTCCATGTCCATGCAGTATGTCCAGAAATTTCGACATTTACTTCCTCAAGATCATGAATTCCACACTTGATCTTCTTTTTTTATCAGTGTTTTGCAAATAAGCTTAACAGCATCATATTTCTTTACATATGACAACATTATGAAGTTAGGACGACAACTCCAAAATAACTCCTCCAAAAGTGATGATTCGACTGAAGGTGGTGCATCAAAACACAACTTCAATCTCTCCACGATAGGTGGTTTAGGTATACTTATATGCATTCTCAAGAAAATATTGAGACGGAGATAAATTTCGGAAGACCTCAACTCCTGCAAGAATTTTCTAAACTCGACGAACCATGAAGAATCGACAACGACAATGCTGATTAAAGTTATATGAGACTCCCCATTCCGTTGAAGTTGTTTTTAAATGAAAGTGAAGGTACAAAAAACTTGTGAAATCAAACCCACGAATTCGAGGAACATCAGACTCAACCCTCGACATCCTGCTATCATTACCCCTCTAAGAGGACTACGCGCTCGCGTGAATCACTACAAATTTGTATTTCTTCGTAGCCAGTGTATCCGTAGAGGGTAAACTCCTTGAGACAAGAAAATTTAGACGACAAGTCACGGAAAAGCGATTCACCAATTTCCGCGAACTTTAACGACAATACTTTCTACTTATGAAAATTATTTGCATCCAATCCCGGTTTCAATACAAATTATTGTTGTAAATACATTAGTATTAGTGGACATTACTTATTGTTATTGGTGGGCTTAGAGTTAGGCTTTTAGGGCTCAATACCTAATATATATAAGATATTCTATCAACTATTGGAGAGAGGATGTAAGAGTGAGTCTACGGGTAGAATTATAAATGAAAACCCTCCTCGTTGGAGCTTGCATTTAGTTCTATCGATTGGACCTAACCCCGTCAACAAATCGGTTTCTTGATTCTCTTTGATCTTGATGTTCAATTTATCGACGAATCCTATCAACAAATCGCGTTTGCATTCTCTTTTGATCTTGGATCTTCAATTTACAACACGTTATCAACACGAGACCGTGATAATTTCGTAATTCCACTTCGCGATTTAGACCATTTCACTATTTTCGACAGCATCATCAATTGTCTTTGGCTTTGGAGAAAGATAACACTTTTGTGCTTGGTAGATAGTGCTACTCACATACCGCCTTGAAAAGACAATAAATTTTTTCAAACTTTTTGATAGAAAAAAGGAGCTGCTATAACTATTGGTAATATAATATTTTAATAATAGGTTCGTAGAGCTTCAATAATTCTCCTATGGGTACTTAATCATTAATGATGCTTTGTTATATCCACAATCTAAACGCATTTCTTCGCTTTTTAAGGACATCGACGAATGGTTATCACACCGAACCGACATCGAGAACAATAATGAATATCTTTTGATGACATAATCACTAGGATGTCGAAAAACATGTTGTCGAAAAAGCTTCTTCTTTCACACCCATTGTATTATAATGCATATCCCAATTTCTAATTCCATATTGCCATGAACTTAAAATTTCATGATCCAAACTCATTCAAATTATGGCATGAGCCGTTGAAGCCATCCATGATAAAACATGATACGCCGGATTTTGTCTAACTCCATCGGGCCATAGTAAGCCAAATAATGTAATCCCTTCTCAGAATGAATTTATTTAGAGACATGTGCAAAAGCGGTAAACTTATAGTGCGTCGCCTCAAGATTAAAAGTCGGAATTGAATCTCCTATTTTTCTTGAACGAATTCATGGAGATATTTGTGGACCGATTCATCCAAGATCGTGACCATTTTATATTTCATGGTTCTAATTGATGCTTCCCACATCGTGGACTTATGTGTGTTTATTATTCACCCGTATAATGTCTTTCCCAAACTTATTGCAAAAATTATTGAGCTCAAATCTCAATTCCCAGACTATCCAATTAAATCCATTCGAATGGATAATGTCGGTGAGTTCACATCAAAGACATTTAATGATTATCAGATGGCATTGGGAATTAAAGTGAACATTCTCCCCTTACGCCCACACCCAAAATAATTTTGCGTAGTCATTAATAAAACGATCAAATTAATTGCTAGACCATTGTTGCAAAATTCCAATTTACCCATTTCCATGTTGGGGGCATGTATTACACGCAGCCTAATCTAATTAAAATCCGACTCATCGCATATCATGACTACTCCCCCTTTACAATTAGGCGCTGGAAAGAACCAAACATTTCCCATCTACGAATATTTGGTTGTGCCAAGATATGTTCCTATAACACTACCAAAGCTGCACTTAATAGCCCCCTTTACAATTAGTGCTTCCAAACATTTCATTCTACGTAATATTTGGTCAGGCCAAAGATATGTTCCTATAACACTACCAAAGTTGCATTTCAATAAAGCCCCCAAAGCAAACTAGGTATTTATATGGCTTTGAATCACCATCTATTATGAAATACCTAGAGCCTATGACAGGGGTATAATTTACGGCCCGATTACGATTGCATTATTTGATGAAGATCATTTCCTACTCATTACAGTGAGACAAGAATCTAAAATTAAATGAATGCCGAGAAATTTCATGGAATGTTAAAAATCTTCAATATTTAGATCCACGCTATTTAGTCAAAATGAACTTGAAGTTCAAGATAATTAGCTTGCAATATTTAGCAAGTACTCGCCAGATGCATTTACCGATCATAAAGGAGTGACTAAATCGCATATACCATTGTAAATGCACTGAAAGGGTTGAGGTCCCAATGAACAATATATATGTTGATGCCCCCATACGCCTAAAGCGTAAGGACCCCTCAACACAAAAAAAGAAACAAAACCACTAAAAACGAAAGTTAACAAAAATATTCACCACTTAAATCTCTCAAGAGATTCTATTCCAAGACGTAAAAATCCTAAGAAGAATGCACGTGCAATAAAATAATCAAGATACTAGGATTAAGGAACTAACTACCCAAAATATTTTGGGAAAAGATGATGATCTGATTAATGTAAATATAGAAGGCAATGAATTTTGTAAATACGGAGAAACTTATAATAGAAATACTATTGTTGTCGATAACATTTTTACCGCCACAATTGCTCTCTCCATTACGAATGATAATCGGATCCGTAACCTAAGTCAATAGTTGAGTGCCTTAAGCGCTCAAAGGGTAAAATGGAAAAAACAATTGAGGCGCAGCTGTACTCGCTAAACAAAAGAAAAAGTATTTGGGCCTTATCGCACGACACCCAAAAACATTATCCCTGTTGATATAAATGGATATTTGTAAAATAAAAACTAAACGGAATAATGAGGTAGAGAGATACAAAGCGCGATTAGTAAATTTCAAGGGTTTTCGCAGAGACCCGATGATTTTGATCAAACATACTCTCTCGTTATGGATGGAATAACGCCCGCCACTTAATATCTCCGCAAGAATTTAAATTTAAAATGCAAATTGATGGATGTTGTGACCGAGATATTTATACGGATCTTTGATGCCAATATTTATATGAAAATCCCCGATGGATTTAAGATTCCCCGGATGAGGAATGATGAAAATCGTGAATATGTATAGTATTAAACTACAAAATCATTATATGGACTAAAAATAAATGGGCCTGGATGGGTACAATCGACTCGTTAATTTCCAAGAAGAATATATAAAACAATGAAGCATTTCGCTTACGTTTATAAAGAAATTATTAAATGGTTTTTGATCATCTCATTTTTATGTTGATGACCTTAATATATAGTTGGAACGAGCAAGGAGATTGAAGAAGCAAAGCTTAATCTTGAAAGTCAATTTGAAATGAAAACCTTAGTAAAAACCAAGTATTGCCCAGGCTCACGGACGAGCACCTCCCCTGAGGAATTCTTATACACCAACAACATACTTGAAGAAGGTATTAGAGAGATTTCATATGGATAAATCTCATCCACTCAAGACACAAATGGTTGTTCGATCCCTAGAAGTGGATAAGGATCCATTTAGACCTAAGGAAGATAAAGAGAAAATTTTAGGACCGTAAGTTCCTTACCTAAGCCGCTATTGACGCATTACATTTTATCTTGCAAACCGTGACTAGGCCAGAGTATCGACGGCAAAGAAATTTACTCGCAAGGTTTAGTGCTTCTCCTACAAGGAGACATTGAAATGGCGCTAAGCACATTTTTACAAGATCTTCAAGGTTCACAGACCTTGGTTTATTTTATGCAAGAAATCAAAAATAAAACATCAAAGGGCTATGCAGATGTTGGTTATATGTCCGATCCTCATAATGCCGTATCTCAGACAGTTATATTTTTCTATGTGGTGGTACCGCAATCTCAGTGGAGGTCTCATAAACAATCTTTGGTTTACACTTCCTAACCACTCGGAAATTATTGCTTTTATATGAAGCCTCACGAGAATGTGTTTGGTTAAAATCAAGGTGAAACACATTTGTGATATATGTGGTATAACTAGAAATGATATATCTCCCACCGCACTTTATGAGGACAATGCAAGGTTGCATGCATGATGAGTAACTGTTATGTTAAAGGAACTTAACAAAACACATATATCCTAAATTCTTTTTTATCCGCATGAACTCCGTAAAGTGGTGAAATCATCATACAAAAAGGCGCCTCCTCCAGGACAATCTTGCAGATTTATTCACTAAATCCTTCCTACATCTACTTTTTGAAAAATATGTACATGGTATTGAATGCGAGGGCTTGGAAGATCGTTGTCTTCGTGGGAGCGCGTCAACTTCAAAACAATCTCAAGATTGATTCAAATAAGATTAGTAGTTATAATATTTTTTCTTTTATTAAATTTCTTTTTTCTTGATTATTTTAAAATTTTAACATCGTGGTTGTAATGTCCAAGGGGAGTGTTGTAAATACATTAGTATTAGTGGACATTACTTATTGTTATCGGGTGGGCTTAGAGTTAGGGTTTTAGGGCTAAAGCCCAATACCTAGTATATATAGGAATATTCTATCAGCACCTTCATTTGAGAGGAGATATAAGAGTTTTTCTACTGAGAATTATAGTAAAAACCTCTCCTGCTTGGTCGCCCTGCACGTAGTCCTATTGGACGAACCGGGTCAACAACCTGTTCTTGCATTCTCTTTGATCTTGATCTTCAATTTATCGGATTTAACCGGGTTAACAAATTGGTGTTCTTGCATTCTCTCTTTGATCTTGATCTTCAATTTATAACAATTATCATATGAGCTTAGTGGTCGAAAAGAGATAATACCAACTCCTCAATCAAGGGCACGCCCAAATTATATCCCAAATATTATAATTATCATCTTTTCTATAAGTACTTTTGCGAATTAAGATATTTAAGTTTCAAATAACCAGCATTGTGCGGAATCAATTATGCCATAATGCATGATAATCCGACAAGAGATTCGACTCGAAGCACCTCACGTGGTAAAACTAAATTGATGAAGTTTCGATATCGAGATCAAGAGCACCCAGTTTCATAGCTTTTTGATCCATTCACTGATCCCATTAATCCCAAGTACAATTCCCCAAGCTTGAATCTCCTAATCTTTTAGGTTCAATTCGTCAGATCTTTTACAGAGTCTTGTTCACGCAATTCCACAAAAGCGCCGCTTTTTGATGTCTTTTTTTCGTGAAAAAATCCAGATTTGGGCGAGTTAACCCGTAGTATACCAAGATTTGGAGAGTATAGTTGTTCTAATGTGCCTTTTTTTCCACTTAAAAAAGATTGTATGTGTTGAATCATCTCTTCTCGAGTTGACTCGATTTCTCCATCTCAAAACCCTAGATGTGGAATTTGATTTAAAAATCGGGTTGTAATTATTTTAAGACCTTGTTTCACTTTATTTTAGTCTCCTATATATGGCGGTGAAACCGTGGCCGCGCGAGTTGTGCTAAATATTACTAGGTCTAACTGGCGGCCAATTCATGGATTTTTTATTTTTATTGTCTAGTAAATTATATTATTTCAACCGCTAATCGGATGCTTGTGGTATAAAAACAATGATAGAGATATATGATATTTTATGCAAAACATAATTCTTGTCAATAAAAAATTACAATTTATTTTCTCACTATCTTTTCTTGTCATATATTTTATAAACAAAAAAATGAGAAATTATAGTTCTATCATATAAACAGTGTAAACAGATTGAACACTTCAAAAAATAAATTAAACGTTTCAAAAATGTACTAAATAAATTATAAATTAATTCTTCCATATATCTGCAATTAATAAATTATAAATCAATTTATGTAAAATTTGAAAGTTATACTAAAAAGGAAACATATTAATATTTTTGGGACAGATCTGCAATTTACTGCACGTGTAAGTCGTGACCCACTTCCATTAAATAGACGGACTCAAATTTATTTGAAGAAAAGACCACTTTGCAAGTGGCTATAAATATTAGTTTGAGGTTTCAAACACCACAAGCCGAAGGTGTTTGGAAGCTTAGAAAAGATGAAGCGGAGTGTTTCATTCCATTTACTTGGATGACAACACCTATGGGGTGACTTATATTGGGCTAATTGGGCTTTTAGCCCAATGCATCCCACTAACAAATTCTTTAATACAGATTATAATCCAATCTAATCTATTACTATCACTTATTAAATTTCTTAATTATGTAGATCCAGTAGCAAGTTATATATATATATATATATAAAAAACGATCAAAGATCTATATCAATAAGATTCGCGATTTTTTACAAACACACGATAGAAATTATCGGAAATTAAAATAGCTTATGAAGTTAACCCGAAAAAGTTTTTACACCAAAAAGTTTCGCGCTATTCATCGGCAAAACGGCAAAAAAGGTTAAATTTATTATGGTTAACTCCATGAATATCATTTGAAGCTCAAACCTACCTAAGTAAACCAACTCTACCTTTTGATATATTAAATTACGATCAATATAGGAATATAATTCCAAACGCATACGACAAGAGAGTATAGTTAAGTCAGTCATAATTCACTACAGTAATTTAGTCGCACCAATTATTGAGGCGGGTAATCATCGTAAATAAAAATTTAAAATACAAAATTTAAATAACAATATACATTTAATGCCACAAGCAAAAAAAGCTTTATGAACAATAATATTAAGGTTACAAGGTTGCACACAAGAGAGGGATTTAGAGAGAAAAGAAAGGGCGAAGTCTAAAACTCGAAAGGCATCGAAAAAAAGAAAAATACAAGTCTATTTATAGATTAACGAAGGACATCAAACCCTTGATTTCAAAATAAAAAAAGAAATAGTCACAAAAAAACAAAGCCACAAAAAGACAAAAAAAAGTTTGAATAAGAATGAACAAGATTTTGTCCAGATGCAAAGAATGACGAATTTGATTTTTGTTCGATATCGAAATACATTTTGGTCGAATCTAAATCAAAGTCTTCTAAATCGCCATTAGTGAAGCTGTTTCTTTTTTAAGAATTAGAGTCTTCTTAAATCCTTTTTTTGAAACGAGATAATATCTTCCTTCATCAATATCATTCATGTATCTCATTTTTTTCCAAAGACAGGATACATATTTCAAGAATCTTAATTTTTTCTTTAGAACTTTGAGATAATTTTTTATCTCGGATTTCATTATTATTTTCATCAAAAAAACATGAAAAGGACCTTCCAGATATTAGAAACTGCATTAGTTTGGAGCTATTTAGATATAATCTCCAATCTTCCATTAACACTTTTTTTCTTTAAGTTTCTCTTTAAGAGAATTTTCAAAAGATCAAAACTTTCTTGAAGAGAAAAAGTCTTGATAGTCTTAATTGGGTCCCGAGCATCTTGTAATTTAACCTAAATCATAGAGACATCTCGATTTTGAATCGAAAAATCAATATCATTGAATAAATCTTTTCTTGATATGATCCATATAAAGATCCATAATTTTTTTCCTTGGGGAAATAAACCAACATATTTTAGAATATTCGTAAAACGGCTTAATACTATTTGAAGTCTTTTTCACCGAAGACTTTTTATATTCTTCTATTTTGGATTTAATCCTATTGATATTTTCTCGTAAAGGTGAATTATGGGAGCCGAGTAATAACATTTAAGTTTATTCCAAAATCTCGTAGTATGGATCATCCATAAACTTGGTATACCATCTTCAAGATAACCGGCCGGGTTCCATTTGCACTCCATGGGATTCCTAATCAACAAAAAAACATACAAATAGTTTTACTACTTGTATTATGAGTTTTAATGAAGAAAAAATTAATAGAATATTCTTCCAATAGAGATTTAATCTCTTCGTGCAAAATATCTTATTATAGTACCAAAATTTCACCACCAGAGAAAAGTCAATTAGAATTTGATTCCTACCGATATTATCCGCAATTTTTATCACCCGAGTGTGAGAATGCTTAAGATTCGATAAAAATAAAGTTTTATAAAAAACTTTGTAGATAATCTCAATAATTGTATTGGTAAATTGTTTTTGAAACTTTTGATTACTCATGCTTCTCTCAAATAAAAGGATAAGTACCCCATTCTCGATGGAGATGATTTTTTAATGATAAATTTAGAGTAATTTATCGCCATTTTAGGAGGAAAATGTTGAATATCAACACTTCCAAGGCTAATGAGGATATTCTCATAAAATCCTCTCGCCTTATAAGTTTCCATATTCCAACTATTAGTCGAAAAAATACTTATATCATAAGAATCCATGGGGACTCTTTGAATTTTTTTATCATCATCTTCGATGACAAGAATCAATTCTCTCTTAGGAGAACCAAAGAATTTATATTCTTTCTAAGCGAACAAGAATATGACTCATCATCATCGTGTTTTGAAGGATTGTCCTAACTTGAATATTCATGCTCAGTTGTTTGAGGAATTCTTGAAATTCCTTATCAAAATCTTTTCTCCTGAAAGAAGAACTACTACCGTAAATGTTCTCGTTGTAAAGGGATTTCTCCCTTGTTGTAAAATAGGAGATCCTTCGGCTGTCCCTTCCTCTATAAGAGGAATAACTTCTTCCGCATCGCTCATAACGCTATGAAGAAATAAATTCACGAGTTAAAAAAATCGGAGATGATTATCTTTCCCTTGCTTATAAACAATATCAAAATCAAAATAAGCAAGATGAGATTGATGTCACTTCCGCAAACATTTGTTTAGAAACATTATGTTCAAAATCTTTTGAAGAGTATAAAAGTGGCAGCCCCTGCAATCGCTTTTATTAGTAAAATTCTCTCGTTATATAAATCATCCCTAAATTTAAGGACACATTTGACAATAGCAAGAATTTCTTTTTATTGAAAGTATCAATTTTTCTAACTATTATTCCATTTACCTAAATAAAATCTAATGATATAATCCTTTTATTATCGTGATTAATTTGTTTTAAAAATACCTCCATACCCCAAATCCGAGGCATCGCTTTCAACATTTTTTCCAAGAGGATTAGCTAGCATAAGTCAAGGAATATTTTTAACATTTTTTTTTATCCCGATAATGTTTCTTTTAGTATGATCATCATTCCAAGGAGAAATATTCTTTTAAGTCTATCATATAAGATAGCGAATCTTCAAAGAAGATTCTTAATATGCTAAGACTAATTAAGGCTTCGTAATCTCAGAATCGAAGTTTTATCAAGATAACATCAGGAATTTATTACCAAATTCAATACTTTTTTGAATTGGAATAATATTACCTTTATCAATAATATGACCAAGAAATTTTACTTTTTAGTTTGAATAAAAACCATTTTAGGTTTTGAAATAACTAAACCATTTTAATGACTAAGTTTTAAACATATCAAGATGTTTAAAATGTATTTCAATATCTTTAGAAAATACAAGGATGTCATCAATATAGATAATAATAAAATCACTATAAGGATTAAAAATATCATTCATAATTTGTTGAAATTCACGAGCATTTTTAAGACCAAAAAGGCATAACAATCCATTCATAATGACCAAATGAAACATTAAAGGCGCTTTATACCTATCGTGTTGATTAATCTGAATTCTGCCAAAAACCCGATTTTAAATCAAATTTAGAAAAATAATAGCATTGACTAATCAAGAAGATCTTTTTTTATTAGGAATATGATGTCTAATCCATTTTAAAACCTTATTGAGAGGTTTATAATTAATAACCAATCGAGGAACTCAAATCACTCGCCAAAAAAAATGTTTATTAACATAGAAAGCAAGACAAGACCAAGGAGATTTAGAATGAGTTATAAGTTTTTTCCTCGAATAAGGAAGATATTTTTTACATAACTCTAAGTATTCAGAGTTCATTTGATAAGGTCTAGACTTAGTGGAATTTTATTTTCTTTTAAAATCTTCTTCATAAGGAAGAGAAACTATATGTTTTTTTCTCGTCTCAAAAAAAAGCATTGGGAAAATCATTACAAATTTCAATAGAAAAATTTATTATTTATTAAAAAATTGATTTTATCCTCATAGTTTAGATTATTTAATCTATCACTTATAGTAATAGAATTAAGCTCATCTTTAAGAAAAAATCGATTTGACAATTTTTTATTATTAATTTGATCTTGAATCAAATTAAGAACCTTATGAATAGGTTTAGTGATAAACTTGAAAGTAATAGGTTTACCATTATATGTACCGTATTACCTTTTTTCACCAACAAAGGTAAGAGGATATATTTTTAAATAGAAAAGGAAGACCAATAATCATTTGACTAGTGATGTCTTCAAAGAATAAGAAAAGTCGTTAGAAATACAACAACCATCTACACAAACATAAGCATTTTTAAGCTTATAATTAATCTTTTAAGATCCTCCACCGCATTTAGAAAAATGAATGAGTAGTTTTTTCAAAAAACTTAGTAGGAATTATTACCAACTCGTATTTACAATTAAATCAAAGACCACTATCAATCATAGCAATAAAATCTTTCTTATAAGAATTATTTATAAGAAGAGAAATAGTATACCATTTCGTGATATAATCATATTAATGGTAGATAAATAATTTTTCTCAATATTAACATTGTCATCAATTTCAAAGTATTGTGAAAAGAGCTTTTTATAGTTAGTTTTCACTATCCTCAATTTTTTCTTTTACCTTTTCAATAAAAAAAAGACTAACAAAAAAGATTTGTATTCTGCTTTTTGAAGAATCTTCACTTTTGATTTGAGATTATTAATCTCATGAATCATTTATAGTCACCGGATTATTTTTTATATTTTTTAGTTGGTTAAGTTTTCTAATTCACCCATATTATAATAATTACCATCAATCTTTTTAGAAAGACTAGTTTTATCATTGTCTTCATTCTTAGAAAAATCATGAAATTGTTCAATGATTTTATCTCTTAAACTAGAATCTTTTATATGTTTAAGAAATTCTAAAATATTATTATTAGGTTAAGACACCAATATTCATATCTTTTTGGACTCATGAGTTTATAAAACCTATTATTAATATTAATAGTATTATCAAGATACTTATATTTTTTGAATAGGTGTTATTTGACCCGCTTTTACGAGATGAAGAATAATTTGAAAATAACATTTTATTTTTTGAAAGGATGAATTTTAATTTGTGAGGAATAGAACCCATTCACCGTGAAAGTCTCATTTTTTGCCAAAAAATCATTATAAATATGTGTACACGCCATAGAGGCAGACTAGAATAAAATAGAGAATTGCCTACATAATATTATATTATGCCTACGAAATAAAGTTTGTATTAGGATAGAAAGGTTTAACTATAAAGTTTGGGATATATTTGAAATTCACAATCAAATACATTCAACTTATTTGTTTAAATTTTACATCTTTGTTTGAATATGAAATCAATCAATTCCCCTGTGAATGTAACACTATCACACATGCACATAATTTTACACACTGTGCAACAATGACGCTCAATTTGTCACCATATATATATATATATGCTATCCTAACCCGGATTTAAATGGCTCTCTTTACGAGCTTTATTTGGTTCAATTCGATCTTAACGAATAGTGTGGTTTAGGGGTCATGATTTAGGTTTTAGGTGTATGTTTTTTTTTAAAATTAATTTAAATTATTTAATTAGGTAATAATGTCGATATGAAATCTCAAATTATCAATCGCCTCATGAATTAATCACTGTAATCTCCATATATATATATCAAAATTTCTCAAGCAATGAATTCAAATTTTTCTGATAAATTCAACAGAATTCAAACAGGAGTCTAATATGAGGGATTTCAAATCAAAAGAAGTCCAAATCAATTCATTTGAGATCATTTCAAATCCTCAATCAAAAGATTCAAAAACACAACATTTGACCCCACATCACATTTGACTCCACATCAAAAGGGCTAATATAATGGATCAGAACCAATGTTTTCTATGATGGAGAAGCATCAAGTGTTTGATAATTTGTCATTACCAAAAAGTAAAAGTGGTGGTAGAACATGAACCATGTCTAATATGATCAAAATGCAGACTCATTACGGCACTAGAAAATAGAAAAAGTAAATCCTTTTTCCTGGGAATACAGTAAAGAACATCAACTTCAGGACCCATTTTCCTGTTATATAAATCAGTTAGTTAATGTACATCCACTCATAGAATCGAAGCTAACCCAAGTCACTTTCATATCGAATTGAGTATCTACAGCACATTACATGTAACTCTCAAGAAAATTGCGTACCCACCCATTCTTGAAAAAGTCACAACCTGATCGAATCCTAGCCGTTGATGAGCCCTAGAAATCTGTAGCATCAACGGGAGAGACGAGCCCTGTTTAATGATTGTGGGAGCAATGCACCAGTGTAGAAACTATTGGCTGTGATGAAGTGCACTGACTACATAAACCATACGATGAGGACTCGTGGTATGACTTCAGATCTGTCCTGCTTTTTTTCAGAATTCATCGTAGGGTTCTTAGCATAGCCTGTCTCGATGCAAGATTGAGCCCAATTTCGCTTTTTTGCTCGGTGCTTTCAGACACAACCCCGAGTTGTTTATTAAGAAGGTCCCTCAACTGTATTTTATACTTTGCTTTTAGCCACCTCAACTCTTGTCTTATCTCGTTGTGATTCATCGGTTAAACCCGAAGAGCTCGCTTTTTGGTGAAACCTGAGCATTAGATCCAATCTCCTCCTCGCTTCTTCCAACACCCTGTTTTTTTATCAGAAAATGAGTACTCATTTTTGGTCTTCTTTGTTGGGCCCCGCTGGTTTCTATTAGCCACGGGCTCGGATCCTTCCGACTGGTACGCGGATCTCCTCGAACGGCCATGTACTGACCCACACGATGTTTGGAGCATTCTAGAATGTGGAGGTTCGCATCTGGGTGGTACGATAAGTAGCCGGATATTGAACCATCAGAAGCACAATTTTCGCAATAAGTACCATTTTTTATGTTTGGGCTATTGTCTACCGTGAAGCCCTGTTTCAATCGGGCACCAAGGATGCAATCTCACCATCAATCATTTCTGCTATTTTTCGCTGCACGCCTTGATCGGGTTATGTCCAACTCAGCCACCATTTCAAGTAGCGACGCTGAGAGCCGATCGCTTTCAACATCAAAGGAGAAGTAAATATTCAAAAACGACCTGAAACAAATCAATATAGAAGCATTTTCAGCATGGGCATAATGGGAAAAAGAGACTGAATTTTGAGAATTTAAACAAAACAAATACTCCTCCGTTTTTCCTAATTATCGGTATGATTCTATCCAAATGGTGTTCCCAATTATTGGTCACTTTTTAATTTTTTTTTACCAATACCCAAAAAAGTAAATACCAACCATCTTCTTGTAATTATAAAACTCATCAAGTAGTAATAGATAAGGGTACAATAATATTTTCATCCCAATTAAATCTAAAAAATAATTTGTGTTGAATGAATAAAATCAGACAGATTATTAAGAAGGGGTTAAAACTTACCTTCTTTATCTGCAATTTGAGCCTAAGAAAGATATTATCGTTCTCACTCTTCCTTCCTTTTTATAGTAATGTCGACATTTTCAAATGATCATCGCCCTTGACTAGTGAATAGATTAATTTCAGTCGCTTCTTCATATTCGAATCGAGTGAGAGTCAAAGTCATGCTCGTGTTCATAAACCAATATAACTTTAATAACCATTAACTAAAGAATTTGTAGGTGCTATGATGAGCACTCAAAAGAGGCTGTTTCAAAGAGGGCCTAATTCATCATAATCTCCTTGATAGTTCAAGGGCATCAAATCGAACCATAATCATCGATTTGAAGAAACGGGTCATTCAGAAGCTCCAAAGCAGATAGCCTGTCGGAGACTGTTGCTAAACATTTCTCTACAAATCTTGCAACCTCGGATCCTGAACTTTGAACAGAGCATCTGGTTTTTTTTTCCCTATAAATAAACACATAAAAACCTACATCACATCATGCTATAAAGGGAAAGCAGATTTTTTTAGTCATGTAAGTTACCCCTATTTAGATTTCAATCATGTCAACTTCACAAAATGAAGATAGTCCGTAACTTTCGATTTTTGAAATTGTGGTCGAATTTGGCTGTAGGAGGTAAAATATCCGATTGACGCGACAGAGTCCGATTGGTCAACCGAATGTTTTACATCCTACAGCCAATAACCGACCAAAAACGCTTAAAAAATTGAAAGTTACAAGTCTTTTAATTCTTGAAATCTAATAGATTTAAATCAAATAGAGATAACTTATAGAACTAGAAAACTATTTTCTGCTAAATTTCTAAAAAAATTAAGGTTGAAATCTTACAGAGATCACTTTCTTATAAATTTGAGCAGGATGAGTATTCACTATACGGATAATCGAACGTCACCATTTCCAAAATGCACATTCCAAATGAATAAATATCGACTAATTCATTGTATTCTTCTTCGTACACCCTGGAGCCATGAACTCCGGGGTCCCTAATAAAAGCACACACAAATTTCTTCAAATTTATGAGAAATTATTGCATGAACCATCTAAAGTGGACTTTTTTGCAGGTTTTGGGTAATACACTCACTAGTTTCTAAAGTATCACAAAATCCTGCAAAAGTATTATGTATTATGCACGAGACCTCATCATACAAGTTTTTATACAAATTTACAACACACAAAGCTTACCTACACAACGAGCAGCGTGGGACTTCCGTAGAATCGCAGCAAGTCCAAGGTCACCAATTTTGACCTCCTTGGTTTCCATTGATAAAAAATGTTGTCACATTTGAGGTCTCTATGAATAACAGGAGGATCATGGCTATGGAGATAAAGAAGGCCTTGAAGAATTTGCCTACACCAATGTTTGATTGCTCTAATATTGGTTCTTATGTTTTAGCCTATACCTTTATACAACAAATCAAGACATATAAATCAAAGTGCTGCAAATTATTAGATCCAAAACAGAGAAAAACAGAGTAAATCAGAGAAAGACTGAGAAAAACAGAGTAAAAACAGAGAAAGACTTACTGTCTGAGAGTACCAGAAGTGAACATTTCTGTGACGAAATTGATGTTCCTATTTGCAGTATCAACCCAAGAAGTGTAGAACTTCATAATATTGTTGTGTTTTAATGTTTTTCAGCAGATGAATTTCACAATACAATCTTTTCAAGATCTTCTGACTTTGCAAAAAATCATAAAGTTTCACCTGATTCCAAGCCACTTCTATCCCTTCATACTCATCAAAAGCTCTATAACTGCAAATATTTTTTTTTTTAATTACAAAAAATGCGAAACTGAAATTTGTAAAATTTGAATATATGTAATACATACACTGTCTTTGAAGACCCTTTTTCCAAGAATCTCATTGTACTGCAATTGAAAAAAAGGGAAATTCCAAAATCAAAATCCCAAATCCGTGAAATTACATGACCTAAAAACTGAAATTTTATGAAAGATTCAATGAGAATGAAATTACCCGTCCATATCTTCCAGTGGGATCAACCTCTACAAACTCAGAATCCTCTGAATCATGACCGGTAGCGCCATTCATAATTTTATTTTCTCACTCTAATTTTTTTTTATTTTTCTTCACTTTAAGAGAAAAAAATTAATAAGCCCGCTAATTGAGAATAAATACCAAAAATAAAAACCCACTACTGATTTTTTCTCTCCTAATCTCAACCCTTTTTTCTGTTCTTTTCGATGATGAAGAGAGAGAGAGTTGATGAGGCCCCTTATTCAGAATAAATACATATCTGCAATCCTCTCAATTAATGAAACTTTCAAGAAAAAATAAAAAAAGGAAAAAATATTAGTAAAAGTGTTTTTTTATTAAATACAGACAAAATGGCTTTTCTTTTTCTTACTTTCTATCTCATCACGAGCTGTAAAACAAAATACACACATAATAAAACACAGGGAGAACCAAGAAAGGCCTCATAAATAATTTGGCCAATTTTTGGCACTTGATATTACGAAAAGTACACGCACAACACGCACTGGTTGACTACAGTTCACCCATTTTGCTAAAATATAATGACTATATAAATGTGTGTGTAACTGTGTGTATATATATATATATATGTGTGTCGAGACAGAGGTGAAACAGCTTGCAGAAAGAGGGACCAAACAAGAAATAGTGCGATGTTTTATCTTTTTATGCATGTGGCAAAATATTAGTACAAGGTTGTGGTACTGAAATCATTTTACGAAATTGAGAAAAAAAAAAGAGAGAGTTCTTGATTGGAGATTATAGGAAAGTTTTTTTTTTTTTTATCAGAAAAAAAGAGTTGAATTTATAAGGAGTATAAAGGTATCTAACTCTTTACACAATCGAATCCAAAACTAAAACACCATATTATTGGAAATTAAACTATAAAACAATTTTTAGAATTTTTTAACCATTCCGATGGGGGTATCATTGTAATTGTTGTTTAAAGAATGGTTGATTTTATTTATTCCATGAAACATTTTAATTGTTGTTTAAAATTATATTAAGTAAATTATAGAAATTTATTAAATAATAAAGAAAATTACAGTATATCTCTATATCACTTCCTAACGACATTCTTCCGGCCCACCAAAATCGCTTTATTTCTTATCGACATATCAGACGGAAGGTAAATTATGCCTCTATTTATTAATAACATAATTTATCAAGAAGAAAGATAAGGATAACTCGAAAGAATTAAGTGATTGTTGTTGACGATGAAGATAAAAAAAATTGTGTCCATAAACATACTTTAATTTACTTTTCCTCATAACACGCCAAAACTAAATGAAGACAAATTTATGACGATAGATGAATATAATCTTAAATTCAAGGATAATAATGTTTTTCTTTAATTTAAGTGATGTATTGTATGAGTTTTTGAACGTAGTGATTTTCACTTTGGAGTAACTTTTCAAAATAATCACATCTATATATATTAACTCTATTATTATTACAAGACAAAAGCTTATTATTATTTAAAATAATAATAATTTTATATATAATAAATGATAATTTTTATGATAATCATGATAATTTTTATACATAATGTCGATATATATAAAAAAATAAAGTTGATCGTAAATTTATGTTCAAACAAGTTTTTTTATCAATCCCTAAAAAAATGAGTTATACATTAACTGTTATTGCATGATTGCTTGTTTATCTTTCACTAAAAAATTAGTTATACATTAATTGTTATTGCATGATTTATGAGTGCACATAAGTGTTACTCCAATAAATTTACCATCAAAGATGCCAAACACATTGACAAATGCGAAATAATTCTAACTGAAAAGTGAATGCTTCTTTTGCTCACATCACCTTAGCCCCAACTTAAAATCAACACCAACAATTATTGCATAATTATAAAAAATTTGACTTAGCAAAAATCTAGTCATGTAAAAATTCAATATTTGCCATAGTTAATATTACATTTAATAGAGTATACGTCATAACCAGGAAGAAATGAGTGTATCTTCAAAGGATCGGTCCTGGACGGAAGGAAGGTTGTAAGAATATCAAATTCTCAGAGGGTGGGAAGTGATTGCCGCTCATTGCCCATCATCTTTTGCTATGCCTTTCACGATTGGTCGCCTCATCCTCCGATTGTTTGCCTTTTAAAATTGTAATTTCTTTCGCTTTGTCCAAATTATTCTTTTGTATCTTTTACATCTTTTGGGTATCAAGTAATTCGCTTTTTGAGAATATCACATTTACCTTTAAAAAAAAAAAACACACACTCAAATTAAGCTATTAATTGATTAGTAAAGAAATACTTGGTGATAAATTAATAAATTCATCCACTTAACTAGCTAATTAAATTAAACATTTTTTAAGATTGATTTTCCGCTGTTGAGATCTCCAATTCCACAAACCCCTGTCATCTTATATTCCAAAAAATTATCTCATCCGTCACACACAAAAAAAAAAAAAAAAAAAACTTACTCTTACCATATTAATTAATTCATAATGAACCCTCAAGTTCAATTTTAGCCAGAGGCTAGTGATTTAGAAAGATGCTATTCTTCTGTGCCTCGCGCTCGAACCTCTTAAGTGGGATCAACCTCAAATGAATACCCATACAGTAGCCATGGGGCCGTTTTGTTTCTCGCTATCAATAATTAATTAACGGCCCGGCCAAATAACGAAGTTATAAAAAAATTAATTAATTCATGATGTATATATTAAATATAATAAATACAAAACGCAATCAATTTGCAATAAGCTATCCCAATCCGATTGCAGAAAACGCGATGAAACGTGCCTTCATCTGGTCAATTATTTATAAGTCACGCCATCTTAAATTAATTAATTTAATTTAATGGGCTCACCAACCCCACGTATTAAATCCCCAATTTCCTATATGTAGGAAATGATAATTTTTGAAAAAAAAAATGATAATAGTGTTACTGTGTTGTACTTTAACGTACGGTATATCATCATCTTCTCTTCAATACTAAATTATTTATATCTCTATCTTCTTTAAAAAATCATATCTATATTTAATTTAAAATTCATTTCACTTATTTTTATATTTCTGCGTGCACGAGAAAAATAATATTTAACTCATATAAGTGGAAAAGAAAGACTATTAACCAATTGACCAAAACAATACGTACCGTACAATTCTTTTCAATATAATCAGTCACAAAATTAATAATAAAAAATTAATTAGTCATCATGTACTGCAAAGCGCATCACTTTATCTGAAATATTCAACCTTACTTCCAGAAGAGTGGAAGTTTCTGGAAATCTAAAAATGCACGTAATCATGTGTGTTTGCAAACAATTGTATTTTTTTAGAAGTGATTAAAATTGATTTTTGTAGTAAAAATTAAAAGTTGGTAGTGTTTTAAAACAAAACACTTTAATCACTTCTACTTAAATTGAAGTGTTTGCAAAATAAAACACTTTTTTTTTTTATAAACTCATAAAAAAGTAATTTATAAAATATCTCTACACATTTTCTTCAATATTATTAAACCCTTATTTATTTTATTCATCGCTACCACTCTTCCTTCTCTTCACCAAATAAATCGATGAATTTCTGCGAAAATTGGTAAGTTTCTCAACACCCACTTGTTTTTGTTTTTATCATCGTTTGATCGAATGCAACCCTTTTCCATAGTTTGATGGCTGTGAAATTATGATCCCATGGCATTTGTGATCCCATAACTACATAAATATAACTCAATTATGCAACTAGTAATGTAATTAAAAAGAATAGTTTGCCATATATATTTGATGGCTCCCAAAGAATGGCAAGTAATTGTCACGTAAGAAAAAATAATTTGTGATATATAAACATAATTAATACGTAAACATAAGCAAACAATCAAAATTCCTTATTCTATATATAAGTTCATTATATACTTCATGAAGGCCCAAATCTTTAAAAAAGAAAAAAATTATTAATCAGCTTCTATCCAGATCTATCTATATTAGCAAAGAGAGGAGCATAGTATCTCAATAAGAAGAAAGCATAAGGCATTAAATCACAAAGGAAGAAATGCATCATGAGTCATGACTAATAAAGTGTTTGTGAAATGCAAGAAATTACCTAAAATTCACCATTATTTCAATTTAGAAAGAATGTAATGGTGTTAGAAATTGCAAGCAATAAACTCAGACGTCTAACCACTTATACAAATGCACGCCAATATGGATGGAAATCCTACCAAAAGCTTGTGATTAATATGATATATGATAAAAGAATGAAGACTGATTCAAATAGAAGAAGACATCTCGCTCTTTCAAAGACAAGAGAGAAACAAATATGAAAGGGGATTCCATATGGTCAAAAATTACCGTGGCTTTCTCTCAGATGTACTGTGCTTCACTATCTCCCCTTCTTCAATGTGTTGGGATTGTTGGAGTCCGAGTTGCGAACGAGTCCGTGGAGGACAAGACGTTCGACCCTAGTTGAGGTCGTGCAGTACTCCGCCTCCAAAGGTCGGGCCCGTGTTCGGTCTTCGTGGGAGAGATTGTTGGAACATGGAGCCCGAGTGAACGGGAAGCCAGTGCACGGAGGCACTACTACAGTCCTGAGAGGTCGAGCAGCGTGTTTTGGCCGAGTGCTCCTTTGAATAGTGAGAAGGCGCCGAGCAAGGTTGTCGATCGAGGGTAACCGGCCACTCAAGGGCCGAGGTCGAGCTGCCCGAGGCCTGTACGGCTTAGGGTTTTTGGCCCAGGCCACGTTTTTTTTGTGGTTTCTGCCGATGGGCCAAACCGAGGTTTTTTGTAACAAATAACCCCATGACTTATCAGAGGCCTGGTACTATCTTGTACGGTCATACAAGAAAAACCAATAGATCTCTCCTCGCTTGGGTAAAGGCTCCCCCGATGACGTCAGTCACCCCATTCGATAACCAAATTGTTTGTTCCTTTGAATCTTGTTCCATCATTTTTCCTATAATTGTTTGTTTAAAAATCCTAACAACTCAGAATGAGCATCTGTCTGCTGATCCGGTGAGCAATTATGATGTACAAGGAGATCATCCTGCTGAGAAGTTTGATGGAATGGATTTTGATTCGATTTCGCTTCGGTATAAGGTCGCACAACCATCGAACGCCCGAGAACGACAAGGCGCCGAGCAAGCCGTTGGTCGAGCGAACCGCCGACCAAAGCCCTGTGTCGAGCGGGTTCCGTGGGGGCAGTTTCGAGTAGGACGCTGTTTCTGGAGTAGGTGGTTGGTTCGCGTAAGATCAAGAAGGATGCTGACACGCGCTCGGAGATCGCATGAATCGTGGACGAAGAGTATCAATCAAAAGTGATGGGACGGTTCAAGCTATGCTTTTTTAGTTCTGGACGATCTTGATCTCGAAGGACATCAGCGGAATGGTGCCTTATTCGTGGTGAATATGAGAGATCATTGGCGGGTGTATCCGTGATCGTGGCTTCGAAATCAACGAGATCTAAGACGGGGCACCGCTGACGCTGTTCGATCACGGACGGAGATGGACGTTGATGTGAGCGCGCTAAGCCGATCAAATTGATACGCGCGGACGCCAGGGTCCAGTTAAGGCCCTTGTGGGCCGTAGGATGCGGTGTTCGAGAAGGATGCTGCGGGACGCTGTTTGATCAAGTGTGGTTCAAGTCGAACGCCGGGGGACATTGCTTCAAACGCGCGGGTTAATCGCCGGCGAGAGAACGTGGAAGACGCATTTACGCTTTTGGAGCCGGGCTCCACGCGGGAGATTGTTGGGATTGTTTGAGTCTCGAAGGTGGAACGAAGTTCAGTGAGGACAAGACGCTCGACCCAATGCTGGAGTCGTGCACTTCCGGGCCTCCAAAGGTCGGCTGGGCCAAGTTCGCCTGTGTGAGATTGTTGGTTACGGAGCCCGAAAGTGAACGGGATGTAGGGCGAGAGGCGCTTTCTCGGTCAGCGTTCGAGGCCGAAAGCAGCGTGTTTTGGCCGAGCGCCTCCCTTTGGTACGGGAGAAGGTGCTGTGCAAGGTTAAGGTTGTTGATCGGTAACCGCCACTAAGGGCCGAGGTCGAGCGGCCCGAGGCCTCAGACGTGGCTTTGTGGTTTTGACCTCCGCCAATTTCTTTTGGGTTTCGACTGCGATGCCGCCAAAACTAGGTTTTTGTACAAAATAACCCACTCCCTTTATCAGATCTTACCTTTGCCTTGTATATCATACAAAAACACTAATGATTCTCTCACCAGCTTGGTAAAGGCCCTCAGATGTAGTCGGTCATTTAACCCAGAACTGTAAATTGTTTGCCTTAATTCGTTGTTTCATTATTTTCCATAAAAGTCCTAACACAATGGTCGTTTTTCAATGACCGCCCATTCTTCAATGTCGTTCTTCAAAGGAATTGGGGGTGAATTTAGGGCTCAATATAGTTTACTCAGATTCTATAAATATAAAATGATGGGTATATTTTAATATTACTAATAAAGTAAGGACAAAAACAAGAATAGCACTAAATAAAATAATAAGAATTAGAAATAAGCAGAAAAATGTAGTTGAGTTGTTGCTTCAAAAAACACTTAAGTGCTTTTTAATAATTGGGTAGTAGAGTTTTCAAAAACACTCTATAAGTGATTTTGACAAAAAAATAAGTGATTTTAAGTTGTAATTTTAGTTTGCAAACACTCCCTATATATCCATCGCAATCAAACAAAAAGACTTGTAAATTAATTTCTTTTTATTTAATTAAAAAATATAGTACAAATTTAATAATAACAACATCCACACAAATTGCAGTAGACATAGCTAATTATTTGTGGCGCATGAGTGTAACATGGTTGGGATGGTACAAGACAAATATTTTTGCCCTCTTATATGACATTAATTCCTCCCAGGAAAGGCTGGTTTTAGGTGTACCAAACTGCTTTTAATAGTATTGTCTTAAAACTTATACTCCCATGGCTTCCAAAAAGAAAATAAAGCAAGTTCTTCGTATACATTCAGTATTATTAATTCGAAGATATTTTAAAATCCATGCGATTTGTATATTGAAAATGTAATTTATTTTTACATCAATTCCATAACCATTAATATAGAAAAATAAAGCCGGTTTAACGAAATAAAGTTACGTTTTAAGATAAATGTCGCACGATTTTAAAACGCAAAGATAAATGACAAGAATTCCAGCATATACGACCGAAAAAATATTCCTGCACGATTTATTTTCATTTACGTATGCATGTAAATATATATATATAATAAATTAAATAATATTGTTAATTATTTTTCATGGCTCCTAGTAAAGACGTTAACAGCTTGAGCCTAAAACAAGTCCATATATTTTAACTTTGACCGGTACGTTGTTTAATAATTATTATATAAATGAAAATTTAATGGTTTGAAAATTAGGTTATTTAAAATTAATTTAACCTTTTCGAATAAATTCGAACGAAAAATTCTAACATAGTAGCTTCTATCTAAGACTCATGATTAATTTTTATAATTTAAAATAGTAATTATGGTTTGAAATTGGTCTTGCTCTTTTTTATATCACGCATATTCTCAGATCGAATTGATAATTATTTTAACATTCAGGTTCTAAATCGATAATATTAAATCATGGAATATATATATATATATATATTATATATATATATATATATATATATATTTTACAGCAAGTTCATAGATGGATTCTAAAAAAATATGCCTAAGCATTTCCAGAGTAATATTCACATTAGAAGTTGCTACTTGCTACATAAAGGCCACAAACATTGTTCAGCTAACACGATTTATCATCACCAACTTGCATACTACTCAATTTCTTAGTTGAATTCATAAAAAATATATATTCCGAATTTGGTAATTGACAAAAAATATTCAAAGTGTAACGCTTTTAATTGGGATCTATACATGAACTCTATCATCAGATTTATTTGTAAAAATATCACTATTATATTAATAAAAATTACTATTTAAAAAATATAAAACATTTATTAAATAGTAATAGGTTTTATGAACAACAATGATGATTTTTTATGTATAACCGCCATAATTTTTATACATATTAAAGTGATAATAAAAATTGAATTCTACGGTGAACTCGGGTTCACACAAATTTTATCTTACTCCAATGGGTAACTCTTTTTGCTGGTTGCGCTTCAAATAAGAAAAATAAAACTCTTTACATACAATTTTTTAACACATGTATAAATTGTTGTTAAGAATTATAATAACTAAATTATTTACAAGCGCTAAGCATGAGATCTCCTATATATATATTTTTTTTTCGTTCTTGTATTTTAAATTTCAAATTCACATAAAATATATCAAATTAATGACAACACTAATCGACGTATGATGTGTACTATTAAATACAGTAAAATATAAGATTGAACACCAATTAAAATAATGGATCTAGGTAATACATGGTTGAATTATTAAATCAACTAATTAGTGAACTAGTTAATTCAATTTCAACTTTTTTTGTTGAGTTCAATGTTAGTAACTTAGTAGTAGAATAGGAGAAAGTAAGTGTAACACCACGCTAATCAGTATCTGCGTAAGAAACTCTATCATTATTATCAAGAAAATTATCATTGTTTAAAAAAAAATTTATAATTTTTGGTGCAAGATAACTATCAAGGTTTTTAAAGATAATAGTGATAATTTTTATACATATTAACGATATTAAAATAATCGAGTTACAAAAAAATCCTAGTTCACCCAAATTTTATCAGAGAATAGTTCATGCACGTATGTTTTAGACGCAATATATAACATTAAATAGTGTGGTATGTATTTATAAGTTATAAGTGAGTGTGTGCCTATATATATGTATTGACACACACACATGACGCCAAATGAGAAACGGAGCTGACCTCTCTCTATATATTTTCCAAATTTTTAAGACATTTAACTAATGTTTTGTCCATATATGCTTATTTTCATGCTTTATACCACATGGATTTCTCCAAATATTATGAACATTTAACTAATCTCCTTCTAATCCTAAACTTTCTGCTTTCATACCAGCATTAAAATGGGTCAGCTTAAAATCCTAGCAAAAAAAAGATGTAAGGGGGGAGAGAGTACAATTGTCATTAAATTAATGATGCCAACTTGAAAGATTTGTTAGCACATCTCCTATGAATCAATTTCTGCGAACCCATCTTGGATTTTGCCTGCTCCATTTTTGTATTCCATTTTGCTGCTTTTTTGTATTTAACACATATACGGAATTTGTAGAGTACGGATCTTCGTTAGATATTATTAATTATTCCACGCACATACATCCACAGTACTACTAATAAAAAAAACACCTAATATTTTGAACAAAGGATTATACATATATTTAAAGTAACAAAGAATATTTGAAGAAATAGAATTCAACATGAACCCATGGTTTTAAGTTTTTATCAAGATTTTTTTTGTATAACGTATGTGGATTATGAATTAATATATTTAAAAAATTAAAAAATTAAACATATATACATGGTCATTCTTCCTGGCTAGCTAATGGGACGAATTTCGATTAATTACGTTACATATAAGATAATCTCACATAAGAATGTTTTATTAATCGACATCCCATGAAATTCATTCATTTCTTGAATATATTTGTATCAACATCAGTTAAACTTGCTTCTGTAGACTGTTGTTGATTGTTGAATATTGGATTAATAATTTTTCCAGAGAATAGATTATTATATATATATACACACATATGCTTTCTGTTCTTGAATATTTTTGCCTCAATTCTTGGATGTCTTTGTCTCTGTTGCTGAAAATTCTAACTGGAGAATTTCTTGAGTTGTTTTTGTTGTCGAAAATTTTTCTAACTAATGAGAATTTCTTAGGGATGAAAGGAGAAAAGAATTTCATCTCATCTAAAAAGTTTCTAATTTTTAGATATATGTGAAATTAATTTTTTTTTTTATTATTTAATTTCTGATCTCCGCCCCCACCAGGGCTGGACGTGAGGGCGTGAGCATGCAGACTGTGATATCATAAGCCGATTTGGATGGATGAGTTTGAAATCATGGATTTCACACACAAAATATCACTCCAATGGATTCTGAATACTTAAATTTGAGAGTCTAGTTTTTAAATGGAAGGGGTTGAAATCATCATCAAATTCTAGTCATTTGTGAAATCTCTTCATATCTACCCTTTCCTCTCTCCCAATAAACTCTCAAATTTAAGTATTTATAAATCCATTAAATAATTATGATTTGTGTGTGAAATTCATGGATTTTCAAATTCATCCATCTAAATGGAGTTAAAAAATTTCTTTATCTCATCTAAAAAGCCTCGAACTTGCAGAGAGGTGAAAAGAATTATGTTTCATCCAAAGTTCTAACTTATAGAGGTGGTAAATTAAGTTTTTGGGGTTTGAACCTGTAGAAAGCGTGAGCTGAGACTCTCGATACCAATAAAGAATTTAATTTTCATCTAAAAATTGAATTTATAAAAAGATGAGAATTAATTCCTTTTATATAGTTCCTAATAACGGAATTAATTATTTTATTTAATTTCCTTAAAAGAATGCCATGAGGTGGTTAAGTGAATTGTACTTTGTCGAGTTCACTTAGATAAATGATGATTTAAATAGAAAAAATCAATCAATCTCTTTTTTTTTATCTCAAGTTATTATATCTATTCTAATTCTAATTATTTTCATAATAGACGGTGCCTAAATATATTAGTCTATTTATTTTAACTCTATAAATGCATCTAAAAATGTGCTGTAAATTTATAGGGTATGTTTCACTATCAGCCACTTCTTTTGACATTTATAAAGGGCAGAACGAAATTTTGTTCACACGGCATACCAAATTTTGTTGAATGATTCATGGGCATATTCCAGCTTGACATTTATAAGAGATATAAAGTACTAATTAATAAAAAATCAAAAGATAGATCAGGATTCAGGATGAAAGAGTTAGTGCTTAATTGATATGAAAAACAAGCATCAAAGATATGATGAATGCTTGGTAGTGATCATTGACTTACAGATATGATATACACGAAACATATAGATATAAAATTCATACTCTATTATTTTGACAGATATTCCTATATGCATATTAATAGTGATCGCTTTTTATTATTTGGGTCCACAAATATGCATGAAATGGAATATTTGGGATATCTTTATTTCTCCATAAACCTCA
The DNA here is from genome assembly GCA_037126765.1 of Stenogyne calaminthoides. Taxonomy (NCBI): domain Eukaryota; kingdom Viridiplantae; phylum Streptophyta; class Magnoliopsida; order Lamiales; family Lamiaceae; genus Stenogyne; species Stenogyne calaminthoides. Next base: position 32,466,484 of record JBBCBC010000025.1, on the reverse strand, counting down.
GAACTGTTTCATACTATAAAATTGATATACATTATATTTATAAATTGATATTACTACTTCTTATAAATCGATACCTATAGCATATAATGCTATGATCATTGATCACAATTCCATAAACGTACAAGTCCCGCTAATAAAGATAAAATGATATTAATTTATAAATGTAGATTATAAATTTCTACATAAACAATGTTTCACTAAAAATCTACTCAACTTCACAAACTCATGTAAAAATTTGTTCATAGTATAAAAAGTCATACCAATTGCACTTATAAAGTAATATCAATACTTTTATAAACTAATACTATAATATTTAATAGTATAATCTCAATTTACAAGTATAATAATATCAATTTTATAAATATAATAATATTAATTTATAAGTGTAATAGTATAAATTTTATATTATGAACAAGATTTAATTGAAGACCCCACCCGTTAAACTTAAGTAGTACACTTGAATCATGGCACTAATGGATAAATATATATGGAGTAATATAGACACTACTTAATTACCCTTTTGTATATATTTGAAGATTTATATCTTGTCTTTTACAATTAAACAATTATTCAACACGTCACATATAAACTGACCAATTTTTTTTTTTATGAAACCCATATGCTTATATTTATGTTTGATATCATTACTTAATTTATAAATTAATAACAATAGTTTTTAATATTATGATACTAATTTATAAGTATAATGATATCAATTGATAAGTGCAATATTAATTTGTATATGTAATGATATAAATTTCATACTATGAATAAATTTCATCTGAGACTTACTCTAGATATATGACATTAATACTATGGTAATAAATTAAGTCTTTTTTTTTTGGATCATCTTGTACGCCCCAAATATAACCCAGTAATTATATTTTGCTACACGGTTTTGAGGCTCATTACTCCCAAATTTATACTTCTTCCTTAAATACCCCTTCAAGATATGACGCCACTATACAATCCCTATTTTCATCTACCACTCCACCCCACCGCCACTTTTCTCATCACCACCTCCCGACACATTCCATTACCCATCCTTTCCAACACTACCCTCCCTTTCCAATAATACCTTTCGTCTAACCCATTCTCCACACTCTCCCTTTCTCTATCTCTTTTTCTCTCTCTATCAAGTTTGTGCTATTTTATGATTTCTAATTGCTTTTTGAAAGTATGCTTGAAATATGGGTTCGTCTTCGCATAAATTGTAATTGTTTGGTCTTATTTATTCTAATTTGGAATCAAGAACCCCTTTCTCCACAACAAAATGGGTGCAATTGTCAACCATTAAGTTTTGTTCTTTCTTTTTGTCTTTTCTAAACAAAATTGCAAAATGCTTATATCCTGTGCCGTAGGTGTTTTAATTTTTTTGCATATGAGGTGTTTGTTAAAATGCCTTTTTTCCGATGGTTGGTTCCATGAAAAACAACAACCCCATTTGCTTTTGAGAATCGAGATTTATCGCCAGTAGTCTAAATAACCGCGTCACAAGAAAAGAGAGATTAGCTTTTTTGGACATAATTTGAGGGAGAAGAAGGTATTTTTTTTGTTCTTCGATAAATAATGATGTTTATTTTAGTAATGGATTTAGAAGTGGGCAATTTGATTGTGCTAATTTTAATTTTTTTAACTTTGTTTTTTTTACATATTTGATGTGTTTGGCTTCCATTTGAGTTTGATTGTGTTAATTTTAATTTTTTTCCACTGTTTTTTTTTTTTTTTTTGTCGACGATGACATTTATTCAAATGAGTACATTTTTCTCCGTTTTCCAAATTTAAATATGATGATGTATTTAATTTTTTGGATTTATACAAATGAGAACTCTTTGATTTTGCTTCTCGCGGAAAATTTGTTTTTGTGATTTTTTATTTTTGGATAAATAATTAATATTTGTGGATAGAAAGGCAAGCAACAAATGTGGTTGTCGTTTGAAATATTATGCTGATACAATTGTGCTTTTTAATTTTCACATTTCTACCATATCCGTTTTTTTCAAGCAGGTTGCATCATTTACAACCTCAAAATGGATCAAACAATTAAGACGAAAGCAATGCTTCGTTGATGATAATACATACATTTCACTCTATTTTTTTTAACACATTTGATGTTTTCGCTTTCATTCGGATTGTGCTAATTTTTTTTTCACTTTTGTTTTTTTTATCAAATGTACATTTTTATTCAATTTACATTTTCAAATGTGGAGTAATTTCTCACAAATTTAAGTATGATGATGTATTTAATTCGTTTTGATAAAATACAAATGAAACTCTGATTAGCTTATTTTTGTATAAATGAGAACTCTTGATCGATTTATTTGTTGTATAAATGAGAACTTTATTGATTTATTTGTTGTATAAATGAGAACTCTTGATTGATTTATAAAATGAGAACTCTTGATTGGGTTTATTTTTTGTATAAATCAGAACTCTTCATTGGTTTAATCTGATTTTAGATTTTATACAAAATGAGAACTCGGATTTGGATCTATTGAGCTAATAATCAACCAATTTATTTACCTAGTGTACATTTATTAGCGAGACATTATAACCTGCTCGCGCATATTTTTGTGCTCGAATGTACATTATTATTGTTCAAGATTACATTTTTGTCTGTGAATGTACATTATTATTGTTCAGCGCATATATATTTTGTGAGTGAATGTACATTATTATTGTTCAAGATACATTTTTGTAGCAAATGCACACTACTATCGCGTCAAGTGTACATTATTAAACAGATATGACATTCAAAAATCAGATGTATAGGTCACATGTACATTGTGTCAATCGACCGTCACATTTTTATCGGGCCCAAGTGTTCCTTTTCATGGTTTGATACACATCGCTAAAGAATCTAAAGATGAATTTAAAAATCTTTTAACATGGATTGAAAAATAAAGAAAAAATAGTCTCATGAAAAATAAAGAAAAAATGAACAATGAAAGTGTGGGCCATGGGATTTAAAAATCAATTTTTTTTTTTGTTAGATAAGATTTTATTCATCGAACAGACATTTTATTTTTTGAAATGACATAAAATTAAATTTATTGATTGATATCATCGCATTTTTTAACAACATTGTACCACACTTTACAGAAAAATAAAATAATTATATAACATTACCATTTTTTATAATGATATAGAGAAATATATAAAAGAGAAAAATATATATATATATATATATATATATATATATAGAGAGAGAGAATGAATGAGAATGAAAATAGATGTTAAATTTGGATACAAAAATACGAATTTGGGGGGTGTGTTCTTAAATGGCGCTGTAAAGTGTTGGCAATGGGGCTGGGGGCCGGTGGGATGCAGGTTTTTAGTGAGGTTGAGTTGTGTGGGGGAGGGGGGGATTCTGCAGGTGGCAGGTCTGCAGGTGGGAAAGAATTTATCGGGTTGAGGTGTGAGGAATGAATTTTCAACGTATTTTCATTTAATAATAATGTTCACTTTTAGAGCGAGTGTATTCACGCCTAATTTTGTAGCTAATTGTGTTGAAAGCAGCAAAAAATAGATGGGTAGAAAATCAAAAAAAATCAATGTAGTTAAATGTCAATGCCCCAATATAACTTAGGATACCTCAAATTAAAGAGAAAACAAAGAGTCATGTATTGTCATGCTTTATCTCCCAAGCTAAGATTATTAATTTTATAAAACAAATGGATTGAGCTATCCTATTATTGTACTCTCTGCTCAGACGATGAGAACGCCGACTTTTTTAGACGCATTTTTTCGAGTTAATTTTGTATTAGTAATTAAAATAATAAAATAATTTTTAAGGAGGGGTGATAGATGAGCCCCTTATTTATCATAACCCTCCTTAAAATTCACTTTATCATTTCAATTACTAATACAAAAACCCGTTCGTAAACGTTTGCGAAAATCCAACCTGTCATAGTAGACGGAGATAGTAATTAATAATTTCATGCTTGTTCACGGTGTGGCATGATCCACGACATGTGCTTTCGTTGTCACGGGCCTCATGGCAGCATGCATAGCTTAATTAATCTTTTATTTATATTTTTCCCGCAATCAAACACAATCAAAATCTTGGATTACAGAATTAATTAATACTTCGATATCCCTTATTATAAAACTACATTGTTATTTATGATCGTTCATACATTACAAATTCAACATAATTAAAATATTGATGGTGATGCACCGCCAAGTATTAATTGTTGCAGGCTGGGAGATGCAGTCTCCTGGATACTCGAGAAATCTTACAAAATACTTATATTATTATCAACTTTAACGCCTTTTATAATGAAATAGTAAAAAACCCTTTTATAGGAAAACTAAAATAGCCCTATTAAATGCATACATTAATGACTGAGGAAACATATTATAAGAATAGATATAAATGCCATGGAAAGTTATTTAATAAATAAGAAAAATCAAATCGATCATATTCCATCAAAGGCTATTGGCTAATTAAGAATTAATACTCCTTTGGTTTGCAATAAATATCATTTTTATTTTTTAGTAAAATTGAAAAGGATATATATATTGACAAATTTGTTTTATTTAATGAATTTTTTTTTGACCAATCTCTATAATTTTTTGCTTATTATAAAAAATTATTTTTTCCTACATCTCCGTTTTTTATGAGTATTTTTCTTTTTCTAAATTTGAAATAAAAGCAAATTTAGAGAAATTGTGGAAAAAGGCTAAAAGGACATTTCATGTTGAACAAAAAAAAAAATTAAAAAGGATAAATTACAAAAATGAAGGGAGTATATCATTGAAAGCATTAAAATGAGGATTTATTTAATAATTATAGATTGTAGATCATACGCACCTTGAATCTGTTACGAGACTCATCTGTTAAATAACGACTCATTTAAAAAATACTCGACACGTTAAATATATTAGATATATTTTTATAGATATATAGGTGAAATTTAAAATTCAACATCACTCCAGATACGGTGAAAGCTGTCATAATTTATAACTAATTTTTAAATGACGCGTGTGGTTTATTTGTGTCTTATTTGCTGTGTTGTTGGTTTTTTTTTCGAACCCATTTGCTGTGTTGTTAAAAAATATATTATATATATATATATATTCATGAAAATTATTTGAGGATGGACCTCTCCACTTCATATCTTGAAATTTTATTCCAAACCGTTGAATAATTGAAAAAGACTCCGATATCGAGAGACCCATAGAAAAATATTAAAAAATAATAATTATTTGATTTTGACCACTTCAATTGTTGAATTATACTCTCATCATCACAAATATAGCGTATGCAAGTATAACACAATTAGTAATCATGAAAAAGATTGACTTTGATGTGTGTTTTGAAACAACTTAAAACATTTCAGTAAGACTTATTCTAAAAGCACTCGAAATATACTTTAAAATAAAGTACTTTTGAAAATTTGTTTTAATTGTTTAAAACACACCCTTAATCGTTATAGAATTGTATCTCATGACTATATTATTATAATAATGGTATATATGAAATTCAGAGCAATTTATATTAAAATCGGACTTTATAAAATTTCAATATCAAACTACGTATCAAAATGGTGCAATAAATTCCTCACATATAAACTCGAATTATTTTTCTGAGGTAGTAGCAAACTATATTAAAAATTAAAACCTTTACTTATATATATATATATATATATATATATAAAAATTATATATAATCATATATATAAAAATTCCAAAATTTTGTAGAAAACGTAAAAATTAATTTGTTTACATAATATATTCAAATATAACGAAATCACATATAAAAATTTAAGTTTTTAACTAGACAACAATTTTGGAGCAAAAGAAAAAACTAGACTGAAAAATGGTGACTATTTTAACCAGCAAATACAACTAATCATTTACGTAATATTTAAAAAATTCGGAATAAATTTAAAACTAAAATAGTTCAAGTAATAATTAAAACAGTTGAACGGTATCCGGATGAAAACAGAATGAAGCAAGTTATTATTAATGAACTAATTAGGCCCAAATATAACTATGGGCCACGTTATGGGCCTTTTACCTCTGGATGGATCGATGGTCTTTGAAACTCTGGATCGTGTGGGCTTTACTTTGTCCCAAAATTCATCCATCCACTCTATCTCCTCTACATTATCTCCACATCATACCATGGTTTATTATTTATTTTTCATACACTTCATGACTTATTCACATTTCTACCTATTTTTCTCCAAAAAAGCATTATCTCTCCATCCATTCTATGAATAACGACACTCTCTCAATCACAACACCTATAATAGTTTTTAACACCCAACTTCATCCATCCAATGGTTAAACACTTTTGGATGGACCATTGTGGATACTCTAACGAATGACAATTTTTGGTAAATAAATACACTTGTTTCAAAGGAAAAACTTAACATTTTGCATCATTATGAGAAAAAGAATCGCAGATTCCATATGCGTAACATTGACCTTGGTCCATAAATAGTCCTATAAATTTTACTTAAATCAATTTTGAACCTTTTGAAATCAATTATAAAAATTTGAGGCACACTTGTATTTGAGACGGGTCTACCCCATTAGACAAAGATAATTTGGACATCGACGCTAACACTTTTATGGGTGAGTATTGATTTGTGGGTTGAATATACCCGGCTCCTTATTCATGGCTGTCTCATACGAAGCTTTTTGCTTAGCTTTTAATTTTGAATTTTGATCAAAAAATAATTGAAAATATGTCAGAACATACAAAATAAATGTAAAAAAGATATCGAAACGAGAGGAAGATAATAATATAGATCTCAACCTTCACCTCAACATAAATCACCAAATTAGGGGTCAAGGAACGAATAAAATTCGCGATTAAGTTTCAATCAATAAAAAATATATAATCAAAATGTGTATTAGTTTTATGACAATTTCTTCCTCTATGAATAACAAATAAATTAGAGTGCTGAGTAATTGTCGCATAATACCAAAATAAAATGTTGATTCGATTTAGATGAATCTATATTTAAATGGATACTATTCATTAACTTTTTTATAACAGCACGAAGTTATTCTAATGAAAAATACTAGTTGGGCTTTTAAAAATTTATTTGGGTTTGGCCCTACAATTTCCACGTGGACAAACGAACGGCGGATCCGCCCCAAACATTTTACTTCCCGGCGATTATGTAACGGAAACAGAACAGAAAACAAATAAGGAAAATGGAAAATAAGGGGCATTCAGCTTTTTCCGGTGAGGATCGACCGACAGTGATGGTCACCTAACGACGACGGCATCGACGCCCCCGCCTCCTAGTTTGTTCGTGCTCTCGTCTCCTCCAATCGATTTCACGTCTTTGTTTGCACACCTGACACGTAAGCTTTACTTCCCATTGTGTAATTCTAGTGTTGTGCGTGCCAAATTCTGCTTAAGAAAGAATTGATGTATGGAAAAGCATTTTAGGAAATAGTGCCTGGATTTTACTCCGATGAGTGGACAACAGGAAAAGGAATGACAAATTTTGAATTTCAATGATGATTTGAAATTTTAGATTGTGAGAACTTTAGGCCACTAAATTCAATTCAGGTGTTGGTGTAAGTTCTGTTTTACAATTCGCTGAATTTTTCAAATTTCGCCGACCTGTTCAGTTAAATTTGTATGCTATTGAGTTTTAGTGAATTGGGGAAAATGCCTAATCAAATGAGTGCTCGGTTATTTCTACTTAGGTTTTTTCCTTCTTTTTCGGTGAAAAGTCTGCAGTTAGCTGCATAGTATAACATGGAGAAATGCTGTGTCTGTAAACCTGTGAAATCAGTGGAGCAACTGCGTTTGCAGTTTCTGGTGAATCACAAGTTTCTCTTTTCATGCATTATATCTCGTGTGTTGTTTTTAAGACACTAAAATCTGAAAAAGTAATATCCATGTGTTGTGTGACATTGTTCGGCAGCAAATGCATACTTATGTCCATTGCAGAAGTTTCCATTCTTCCACCAAAAATTTAGCTTTATTATGTTTATGTATATAAATTCATATCATTCTTGAGTTAAAAAATATATTTTAGCATGAATTATTGTTGTGGCAATATTTTTTTTACACTATTGTGTACTAGACACTGCTAATTAGAGCGCAAATAGTTAATAATTTCTTCTATTCTCTACATTGGAAGCTACTAACTAGCCTGTCCTTGATAGATATTGTTATGGTAAAAATTTATCCCTTACATTGCTTTTATTTTTCTATTTGCAGGAACTCCTGCCGACTGTACATCTTTTGGGGATTTCAGAGCTCTTCCCCTATACCTGATCTGGTACATAATATTGCTTTTTGCTAATATAGTGAGGCACATACACATAAATTATACTTCAGTTTCTTAGATTTGTTCCTCCATTTTTCTCTATGAATTTTTTTTTTTCTTAGATTTCAAAGATTTGTTCTCATTTTTCCTTATGAAATTTTATCTTTTTCATCCATTTCCTTACATTTCAACTTATTTTAACTTGAGAAACTATTATCTTTTCTTAGAGTAAAATTGATGTCTTCAAATCTTGGTGTATAGATGATTTCAGTTTGCTTAAATGTGCCCACGTTTCAAACTTTTTTTTTTAGGTAATCAGTGGCATCAATATGGGTAGTAACTGCGTTATCATACGTTAGTAACTGTTAAGGCATTACCTATTTTTGCCTCTGTATCCTTCCATGATGTCTAATATTTTGTTTAAATTGCTCTAGAACTCTCTCTCAGTGAGTGAATTTAAAATACAGTAATGTGAACTCAAATAACACTCACGTGGATTTCACATCTTGATTATATATGCAGTGTTTATTCAGGGACTGTAGCAGGGCTCGAAGCATTTTTCAAACGAAACCTGCTGTTTCTTATCATATAACTGGTAAAAAAAGTACTATGATTTTCTATAGTTTGGGTCATGAGTAACGTCTTTATTCTGGTGAAACTTCTCTGATGCAGAATTTTAGACATTTAACCCATCCTTTTGTTTTTCTTATAATTGGTCATGAAAGAAGTTCAGTGTGCTACTTTATGTTGACTGCTAATTTTCAGGATTCGGGATTAAGCAAGGTTGATGATTTTCAACTGGCAGCAGAGGCTTGTCTGTCGTTAATTAGCCATATTGGCAGAAATTAAGAAGAAAAACTTATCCTCAAACTGTTTTCTGAATATAGATGTGCCAACAAATGTCATGAATCATAAGGTAATCTCGGATTTGATTTGCCAACTCTATTTTCATAATCTGAATATCAAGATACATTATTCCTCACAGTATTCAGAATGTTGGCCTGCATTTTACCTCAATCAGTTGAAATATCAAAAAAGCTGTCCTGATTTAAAAATAAAAGGTGTCATTATTTGCAATTCTGTAATTACTTGGTACACCCACCACTAAGACAAAATTTGGTTTAAATTTTATTTCTCAAAGTTTAAAAAATACCTCCAATAATTTTATATCCTTAAAATACTCCTGCATGATTTCAAAAAGGCGATTTCTTTCCTTTAAACTCTGTTTTTTTCAATTTTCAGTTTCAAAAATTGTATAAGAGTCTATTTTATTTAATACGCTTATGTAAATCGTAAATGTATTTAAATATTGGCTTAAAATGAATAAATATAATCTTTAAAATACATAGGGTAATTTTAAATGTATATAGTCATTTCTGTGGTATTTTTTTACTTTGAAAAAACAAGTTTGACCAAGTGGTGGGTACTGGCAATTTGGTGGGTGAAGAAGCTGCCCCCCTCCCTCCCTCACTCCTCAACCCAAAAAAACTGTTTAAATAACGATTATGGATGTTTTGGTCCTTGAGCAGGGTTAATAGCTGACCAAGCAGGAAAGGCTAATATAAAAAATGGGGTGGAGGCAAAGTCGCTAATGATGCTCAAGGAGGAAAAATGTTATCAACGATGACTATGGATACAAGTGCTTCATCATACTCTGAATCAGAGGGCTTTGAGTACGAAACCAAGCATCTTTTTGTTCATTTAGAGAAGTATGTCGCCATGGATTATTTTGTGGGTACATAATTTCTGCATAAAATTTCTAACATGTGCATTACTTTTTAGGCCACCAGGGTCCAACAAGAAGATGGTGATACAGACTACTGTTTTCTTCAAGAAAGGATATGTATGTCTAATATGTTTGTCATAGTGAGTTATAAACTTATAGGGTAAATGTTTTTTTTTTTTTTTTGTTTAACTTGCACCAGTTTTTATCCATTACCTTTTTGGACTTTAAAAATTTGTCCTCAAGAGTTTACTAAATTCAACATTTTGTCCTTAGCCACCAAGAGGACGAAAAAGTTGGATTTTGTTAACCTGCTTTAGCTGGTAAAAGGACTAAAAAAGTTGAATTTGGTAAATTTAAGAGGTTATTTTTGAAAGCTTAACTAAAACCAAAATTGGTGAAAGAAAGAATGAAAAAAAAAAAAACCATTTTACCCTGAGTTATATAATGGGATAGTGCTTTTAACGCTTTTTTTTTTATGTATTGCAGATAACTATAACTCCTCTAGGTGGGTTTGTCACCTGCAGAGATCGAGTAGCTACATACTCAAAACAGTGGCTGCAACGTGGTGACTAAAAGAGTCTCTTCTGCCTTGGTAAAGGTGAGAAATTTTGGTCCCTCTCCTTCAGTGCACGTGTGAGTCTTAAATAAGGCTGCAAACTTATCATATTATGAGGACAAAGTGGGATAGCCAATGCAAGGTGGTCAACTGGTCGATTGTTGTTCGAGTCACCTTTTGGGGGTAACGGAGTGGGATAAATTAATAAAAAAAAAAAAAACTTATCATATTCTGAGATTTTCCATTTCATTAGATTCGAAAGTGTTTGGTTTGTGGATTTGTTGCATCATTTCGGCTGATAGTGGTTTGTTTGTCTTGTTCAATCACTTTGGGGACATGGGGAGGAGTTTAAAAAGTTCAAAATAATGAGCAACAGAATCTAAATGTAATAAGTATTATAAATGATAATGCATTGAAGGCAAATAACATTACTTAGGCCTAAGAGATGGATACAGTTTATCTGATGATGATACTTTTTGCCTAAAGATGATATTGGTTACAAGCCTATGGAAATAATACTTTTGACTTATGAGGTAATGTTCCTTGTCATATGCCTTAAGATGTGATAATGTATGTATGCGCCATGTATTATTATTATTTGTCGTGATGATACTGTAATTCTGTAAAAACTTAGTTTATTTTACTATGTTCCTTATAACGAATAATTTAATGCCTTATGGTGTTATATATGCTTAACGAAGCAATATTGTTTGTCTTATGATGTACTAATGTTTAATGTTTTCTATATGACTCTTATGAAACTATGTACATTTTATAATGTGACATGTAATAATTTATAATGTGATAATGTTGTTGATGTTTCTACTCTTATTAAAAAAATGATCACATACACGTAGGAGAAAAACTATTGACTTAGGTGGTTCTCACACTATGCATATAATTAAAAGTTTCAAAATTTTTTCATCATTTAAGTATCATTACCGTTTTTAAATAAAATATAAAGATGGAATTTGAAGTATTTTAGGTTGTGTCATTCATCAGTAGCTTACTCATTAGTCAACCTTTTTAAACTTCCGAATGTTGTAAGATCCTATCAAACTGCCACGTCAACTGCTGACATAGACAATGCAACAAGAACAAAATTAAAATTATCAATTCACTACACGTTATGATCAATGCTCAACTACCACATTTTTAAAAAGATTAATTGATTGGTAACTTTTTATGTAATCACATAGATTGCTGAAATTTTAAACTGCCCGGAAAAAAAAAAACCTATTTTTCCAATAATTTATCATTTCACTCTGTAATTTTACCACCACTGGAAAGAGAATGAACAACCAAAATGTAAAGTTAAAAAAGATGATGAAAATCAGCAAAAGTTACTATCTTATATACAATATACAGGTATGTATACTTTTTAACTCTCTGCTTTTGTTTTTGGTGCATATGAATAGCAGCTTCACTTTGGTGGCGGCAGTGGCAATGCCGGGATGCGCCCACCAGTATCGACAGCAGAGCACGTCACTAACGCCTTCGTATCCTTCACATCCTACAGAATATATATCCCCGCCTGATCACAACCAGGAAAAAATAATAGTAAGTAATTTGCAGCTTATTTCGAGATTGATGTTCGTTTTATGATATGCATTTACATAGCAAATGAAGATATATATAATATATTGATCATGTGAGAAAAACGTTGTGCATGTGTATAAATGAAATGCAAGTGTATATATATGATCCAATTAGGCATTGAATTGAAAATTGAAATGATGATGAGAAATACTCTTCTTCTGAGCTGAATGGAGACGAATCCAGAGCTTGATTGATAGAGAGGAGGGAGTGAAGCCACCCCATTTGGAAAAAGAGGGTGTTTTTCTCATTGACAAGTGAAATAGTTCATTTAAAGGGGGCTCAAGAAAGAGGAGTGAGAAAAACATAGGAGAGAGAGAGAGAGAGAGGTTTATTTGCTTAAAAGAAGGGTGAAGTTTTTTTTATTTTATTTTAATTAAGGGTAATTATAAAATCTCCTCGAAATTTATCCAATTACAAAAAAGAACTCTATCCTTTGTAATAAATTACCAAATACCTCATTGAAAAGACTAAAAAAAAAAAAGAAACAATATATGGAGATGGATATAATGGAGAACATTGTAGTTATATGGTTTTGCATTTCTTGATCAGTTAAACAATTTTTTTCTATATATTTCTATAGGGTATTTAGTAGTTATTCAAATTGTAGTGTTTTTTGGTAATTTAGACAATCTATCGATAGATATAAGAAAAAACATAGTAATCCAGTGATCTGATTTTGCATATTATACTACAGTAATTCAGTATCTGATTTCGTATATTATATAAAAAGATTAATATTGTAATTCAGTATATGATTTCGCATATTTCAGGAAAACATAGTAATCCAGTGATCTAATTTTTGCATATTATAGTAAGGAACACATAGTAATCCAATTGCCTGATTTCACATATTTAGATCATTCAAATAATTTTTTTATCTTTTTTAAGGGTTATTTAGTAATTATCCAAAGTATAGTGTCCTTTTTAATAATTTGAATAACTTCGAGGGAGATTTTTGTAATCTACTCCACTATAAAACGTTGTTACAAACAATCCCTTGAAAACAATCTGCAACATACCCGCCATTTTTTTTTTCATCTTGCAAAATGTCAGTGTCATACCTTTTTCACTTGTAGTAGAAGAAGTCATTCTACCTAGAAGGAACCTTCTTCTATCAAGGTTTTCAAATATAGCCCCATTGTATTTACTTTTTTGCCCTTCTTCACTTCTTCCAAGTTAATAATATTTAATTTGTTTGCCATTTTCCCCTATGTACATTTAGATACATGCACATATATGTACATTTTTACCTCTTATATTTTAAAAAGAACATTCTTGATAAGTGTTGGAAGTATCTCTCAAGTTTAGAGGGGTGATTTTGATGGTCCACCTACACTGACATAATAAGGGTTCTTTTGTCTTGATGTCAAGTTTTTAGGTTCTTGATGAGTCATAGTGTTCTTTTCTGTTAAAACATTTTCAATTCTTCCAAATGTTTTGTGGTCCATAAAGCATCCAATGGGTATAAAGTTTCATATTAGATAGATATGTTGGGTATATATGTATATATTATATTCTTATGCATTTATACATAGTGGGTGAATATTACAGTCTACTTACATGTAATGTGATAGTCATAGAGCACCAATTAAGATTGTAAAACTATGTATATATATTTTTGTTGTTGAATTATAGAAAATTAATAACTAAGTTTAATTATGGGAAAATTTTGTTCTTCCTTAGGTGCTTTTGTAGTTTGAATGTAATTGGTAAAAAGA